>JAESUZ010001952.1:1200000-1800000 GCA_017311185.1 Proteles cristata cristata | reverse complement strand
TCTGAGGACACGGAGATGCTTCAGTTAGCTAATGGAAAACTAATGAGGGAAGAGAGGGTGGGGAACAAATGGACACTCTTTTTCCCCTGGATTTCACCCTACAATTGTTGTTTCTTTTTTTATTTTAGAGAGAGTGCACACACGTGAGCAAGGGACAGGGGAGGGAGAGAGAGAGAGAGAGAGAGAGAGAGAGAGAGAGAGGCAGGCCTAAGCAGGCTCCACACTCGGTAAGGAGTTTGACCTGGGGGGTGGGGGCTTGAGAGGGGGTCTCGATCTCATGACCCTGGGATCATGACCTGAGCCGAAATCAAGTCAGACACCCAACAGACTGGGCCACCTGGGCGTCCCTTCCCTCAGACCATTCTAAGCTGCTAAGTGGATCTTGTGATAATAGAGCGATTCTGCTGGTGGCCAATGCCTCTTCTGGTAACTGATGCCCTTTCTTGGTGTATTCTCCAAGGCTGATGTCCTATGCTCTGCTTAGAATGGTCCAAACTGTATCTAAGACCGGCCAACAATGTGACTTTGCCCAACAAAACTCTGCTCTGACACGAATAAAAGTCACTGTCAATAACGTGCAGATTTAAAGCAGACCCCAGTCACTCGAGGTTTGAGCAGTAGACTCATATTTCACGCACCAGAGCACGGATCCCAGTTACCCCTTTCCCGATGCTATTTTTAAATTGCATGGTTTTCAAAAACGTTTAACTTGTTTTGAACTTTTAATTTTGTCTATTGATTCACAGGCTATGAAAATATTGCTGTTATGGCTAGTTTTCCAATTTTTGAAATCTGAAGTCACACAGAAAGAGAACCACAGGGAAGAAAAATCCCCCTTGGGGAAAAAAGTGGGTCCCTAAAGGGGTCCTTCCAGCACTTTCCAAGCCCAAACCTTCCTGTTTTCATCAGCTCAGGCAGCCATAA
Source organism: Proteles cristata cristata (assembly GCA_017311185.1). Lineage (NCBI taxonomy): Eukaryota > Metazoa > Chordata > Mammalia > Carnivora > Hyaenidae > Proteles > Proteles cristata. The sequence goes on along the minus strand of JAESUZ010001952.1, from coordinate 1,799,076 downwards.
CAAAATACCACAGGCTGGGTGGCTTCAACAACAGATTTATTTTCTGTAAGTCCAAGAGAGGGAGCCGGCTGGGTTGGTGTCCGGTGAGGGCTCTGGCGGTGGCTTGCAGAGGACAGCCTTGTGTGTCCTCACATGGCTCTTCTTCGTGCCGATGGGTGCGGACAGCGAGCACACGCAATGGAGCTCTCTGGGGTCTCTTCCAACAAAGACACTAACCCTACTGATCAGAACTTCACCTTCAGGACTTCACGTAACCTTAATTATCCCCATAAAGACTGTTTGTCCAAATACAGTCACACTGGGGGGTTGGGGCTTCAACGTATCAATTTGGGGGGGACACAATCAGTCCGTAACACCTCCCAATCCTGACATCTCAAATTGTGTGGTAGAGACACAAGGCCAAAGTTCATCTGCAGAATGAATGTTCCATTCTGCTCTGCTGTCCCAGCGCTAGCGACTCACAGCTGTTCAGTTGGTTTATGAAGAGACCTGACCCCAAATTGTGCGTCTGCTCTGGCCAGTGACTGCGGACTGCCGGGCCGTGCAAGTGCTACAGCACAGTCAGAGAGGCGGGTGCATGTTTCAACAGAGGGGTGACTGGAAACAAACGGCCTTACTTCTCTCCCCCAAAAGACGTCTGGAAGGGAACTCGCACGGTATCTCTGTGCAGTCTTCTGAGCTCCCCTTTCTCCTTATTGGCCTCCACAATATTAACCAACGGACCATTTACTTTTCTTCTCAGAAGGGTTTCAAGAGGATCTTTAGTCATGCTAGCCTTCCGATTTCTCCCTCTCTTGACCATGAGAACTAAGGAGATTGCTAACCTGAAATGGCCAGAAGCTAGTCTTTGGGAAGCCAGGCAACACCTGGTTGACTTACATGCACAGAAAAATTCAGTAGGAAGTCAATCTGGCGGGACTCCTAATGGAGAGGAACCACTGAGTCTGCTGGGTGACACGAGCCCACACCAAGGAGGGACCACATGTTAGGGGAGGCCGAGCAGAGTTGCTACCTGAAACAGACTTTGTACTGGGTGGGGGTGGGGGTGGGGTGGGGGAGGGCTTTGGAAAGTCAGGCTTCTAAGCCAGAACTTGACACCATCCACAGTGAGTTTCCGATCGGGGCAGCACAATGATGCTTAAGGAAGGTACATGTGGTCCCAGACCTGCTGGCTCTAACAATTCTGGCTTCTGCAAGCACTTAGCATATATTCTCTTGGATTCGACTAGAGCCCCAAATAGCTGTGAGCAAGAATAGTTGCTAGGGCAGGGACCCCGAGATCACAGTCATGGAAGAAGAGTCCTGTGTGACAATGACCTCCCAGAATATGAAAAGGAAGTTGCCTTCAGGGGGACGTGCTAGGAAGCCAGGACCTCCCAGGGGCTGGAGCCAGCTCAACAACAGTGATTTTTAAAGGGCTGGGGGAGGCTTCCCGAAAGATAAAGGGCAGAACCACTGCTGGGTAGAAGAATCAGAGAAGGATCCCAGTACACCGGCGAGAGCGCTGGGTGACCCATGGCTGCCCACCAATCACGATGAAAACTGAGGCATCGGAGCCTCTGTCATTCATGTGGTCACCAGCCCAGATCTTCCAAAGCGGGTCCAGCAGCTGGGGGCCATATCACTTCAATTTCATGCTCCGTCAGAGGAGGAAGATGACCGTTAGGTTAGCGTGTAGGAGCCTGAGTCCGAAATTCACCCTACCACTTATGGTTAGAGTAATAGTCATCAACCCCCAAAAGTAAAACATGTTTTTTTTTTTTTTTGCTTAAAAGTGAAGCAAGCCCAAGATGAACTTATTTCCTTTCAGAGGTTGGCTCGCTAAAGGCATCAGGAATGGCTGGGTCATTTGACACATCATATATTGCTTTGCTGCATTATGACATGACTTGTGTTTTAATTTGTTAGTTTTCTTAAATAGATGTTAGGGGCGCCTGGGTGGCTCAGTCAGTTAGGTGTCCCACTTTGGCTCAGGTCATGATGTCATGGTTTGTGGGTTCGAGCCTTGCATCGAGCTCTGCGCTGACAGCTCAGAACCTGGAGCCTGCTTCGGATTCTGTGTCTCCCTCCCTCTCTCTGTGCCCTTCCTCTGCCTGCATGCACACTCTCAAAAATAAACATTAAAAAAAAACCCTCAAAAAACAGATTGTATGGTCTATGATGATGGGGCTTCTTCTTTATCCATACAGTAGTCCCATTAAATACTAAAACAAAGGAATAGAGGACATGGACAATCGGTAGAAATACCTGCATCTTATAACAAGACTGATTTAACCTAGTTTATCTCTAACACCCAGAATAGTGATTCTCCATATATGATCTGGACTTAAGAATTTGCTGGGAATGACATTTCTAAGGCCCCACCCCAGACCTACTAAATCAAACTCAGGGGGAGGAGCCCAGCAATCTGTGCCAGTTTCCAGTGCTGTCCAGATACTAGACAGAGCTTAGTCTACAGACTACTGGAGTGTCTAGTCTTCAGTCATCAGAGTAACCCAGGAACACCCTGCCTCCTTTTCAGAGCGATAAGACTGACACCAGTCTCTGTGGTTGCCTGTTTTGGTAGAGGTGGTCTCTACCTGGGGGAAGAAAGCAAAAATGAAAAGAACATATCACTTGGCATCACCTTGGAGTTCACTCATGTTTTCATAGTTACTGAGCATAAAAAAGAAGTAAGCCGTGAAGCCTGTTAATAGTGAGTGAATGTTTTTTTTAAAAAAAAATGTCTGGTAGCATCAAATTCGTTCCCTGATCAGCTTGCTCTTGAGTTTAATCTAGCCAAGCCAGTGTTACTGGAGCTGTCACAAATTTTGTTTTCGTCCTTTGCCCTGTGAAGCTGGAATCAATTGTTGTTATAGGGAGACTAAATAAAAGAGGTCCCAGATTTCCTGTTATTACAGATCGATTTTTTGCGATACTAAAATACTATCATATGGGTGTTTTGGGTGTTGTTTTTTTTTTTAACATAATTAAACCCACAAGAAATGGCACTGCACAGACCTTGTCATGGACTGTTTTGACAATGTTTCCAAATGAAATACTTCAAGGAGGAAAAATGACTACACAGCATTTTTTTCCCTCTTTCTCTTAATGCTCTTGATCATGATTTTATAACACATTGTTTGGGGGGGGAACCTACTTTATGTGGAATGTCAAAATATGTAAATCAGTCAAGATAATTTATATTGTTTGGGCAAGCTTGGCTGGATTAACTTCATTTACTTTCAAACTTCAGCAAATACAGATAAGCAGGGTGAGCCAGAGTTCTCCAGAGAGGCTTGCATAGGGCGGGAAGCAGGAGCTAAATCCCGGCACAAGGTTCAAGAGAATGAACTGTTTACCTTTTTGAATATGGGTGTTACATTCAGGATGCAAAGTCCTGAGGAGTGTGAAGACTGTACCTATGTATGCCCCCCAAATGGTCAATTTTATGTGCCAACTTAGACTATGCCCATGGGCTGTTTGGTCAAACACTTAATCCAGAGGTTACTGTAAAGTTACTTTTTATATGTGATTGACATTGGAATCCAGAGACTTTGAATAAAGCAGGTTATCCTTCATAATGAGGGGGAGTCTCCTCTAATCATTTGAAGACCTTACAAGCCAAGACGTAAGGTTCCAAAAAGGGGAATCTGCCTTCAGACCCCAACACAGAAGATCTGCCTAAGCTCCAGCCATCAGATTCAAGATCGCTACACAACTTAGCCGAAACTCCAGCCTGCAGAGGCCTGTCTGACAGAGTTCAGACTTGATGGCCTCATGACTGCAGGAGTCCATCCCTCAAAATCAAGCTCTGTCTAGATATAGATCCTACTGGTTCGGTTTATCTGGGGAAACTTCAACACAGCCCCCAAACCCACACTTTTGACCCAGAGTCTCCATGACATTTTTACTGCTCTTCTGTTTTCATTTCAATTGACATACTTTAGTCAGAATGGACGGGAAAAAAAAATTGAGGAACCTTCAAGAGTCATTTTAAACCCAAATGTCACCACTTGCCGGGCAGAAAAATGAAATTATTGCTTACCAGCGTTACCGCAGATTGGAGTAACCTCCACAAACGTCTGAAACCCTACAGAACTCTGCCTACACTTCAGTGTCCCATTCACTATGGAATGTCATACTAGTGTCACACATGGCTTCCCCAGTCCATAGTGAGCATGCTGAGGACAGAGAGTGCCTGGAACTTCACATGATGTATGGAGTCGTTGAATCACCAGGTGGTATACCTGAAACGCACGTCACATCGTGTGTCAACTATACTAAAAAGTCTTCACGTCAAAGGTGTTAAGTGTATTGTTTGCTCAATGAATGAGTTGTTGGAATCATCAGCGTAAATGCTCTTCTAAGGCTCTTCCTCTCCTTCACACCTCTCCCCACCCCTTAGGGGGGGCGCACATACCCAGGGGATACAACCACTGGATTCAAAAGGCTACCAGGTGCCAAGCAAATTCTGAATGACCTTAGTTCAGTCCTCCCTGAGGACTCTCACAGGGCCGCTCCTGTGATTGGATTCATGTGGGGTGAGACTGCTTTAGTACTTCCAGGACTTTAGCTGAAGGCAACTGATGATTTGAAATTGAAGCTCACGGTCATACCACTGAAGAGCTTCCTAATAAATCACATTTACAGGAAATGACTTGGTAATGCTGTGTGTTGGAGAAATGGGGTCTGTGTTGGAAACATGGTAGGAAGCCCACTGCCCAGGGAGCGCTTGTTAAAAATTGGGTCAATACCGCTAATAGATTTCGCAAACTTCCTTGCATACGGTATTTGAGTTGAGTGCCACACATAAATGCGGTGAAACTGTATCTTCAAAGTTCTAGGCTCTATTCTGGAAGAAAGGTTAAATCAAAAAGTCTGCTTCTTGATGTAGCTTTCAGGAAATAAATGTATAGGGATCATCTCTATTTTACTGTAGCCTGGCAAGGTGTTTAACTTTGATACATAGGTCTTGGTGCACCTGTGTGCTTGACAAATTTGGAGTGAGACCACCTTAACCTCCAGTACCTCTAAATGTGACCTTAGAAAGGGGGGTTCCGGGGCGCCTGGGTGGCTTAGTCGGTTAAGCGTCCGACTTTCGCTTAGGTCATGATCTCGCGGTTCGTGGGTTCGAGCCCCGCGTCGGGCTCTGTGCTGACTGCCAGCTCAGAGCCTGGAGCCTGTTTCAGCCTGTGACTCCCTCTCTCTCTGACCCTCCCCTGCTCACGCTGTCTCTCTCTCCTAAAAATAAATAAAAATTAAAAAAATTTAAAAAAAAGGGGGAGGTCATTGTAGATATGATTAGTTAACATGAGGCTATACTGGAGTAAGGTGAGCCCCTAACCCATTATATTGGTGTCCTTGTAAAAAGAGAAAATTAGGACACAGATGCACACACAGGAGAACACTGTGTGAAGATGAAGGCCAAGATCGGGGTGACACGGCAGGAGCTGAGGAACATCAAAGACTGCCACAACCCCCCAGAAGGTACTGGAGAGGCATGGGACAAATTGTCCCTCATATCCCGCAGGAAGAACTCACCTTACGGACACCCTCATCTCGGACTTCTCACTTTGAGAAATACGAGAAACAAATTTCTCTTTTATGAGCCATCTCGCTTATGGAGCGTTGTTACAGCAGCCCTAGCAAACGAGCCCACACTAACCCACAAAGTCCACATGAAACCACAAAGGGGCAACTGCACACATTACACGGCAATTAAAATTATGATTTTGGTAGTAGGAAGGAGGGTCTAAGATGAACCAGCACCACGTGATCCATGTGGACAAAAGACAGAATTTGAAGGCAAAGACCATGAGAATGGAGACCAGATGCACCTGGTCAGGAGCTTGTAGAGATCATACCTACCTACATAGTTTCAGTTTCACTGGTGTGCCCTCCGTCTGGATGACCCGATGCTCTGTCCATCATTCATAAAGTCCTAAGTGGCCAGAGGTAATCATCTAGAAGATTAGACCAATCTACCTTGGCCACCACAGTTCTGATGCTCTACATGAGCCATACTGGATAAGAGACCCTCCACCCCCACCCCATTTTACATAGGAGATTTCATCTCCCCACACCCTTTCCTTTATATATATATTAAGGCATGAATCACATATAGTAACATTCACCCTTTTTGGGGTTTGTTGTTGTTGTTGTTGTTGCTGAGAAGGTGAGAGCATGAGAAGGGGAGAAACAGAGAAAGAAGTAAGAATCTTAAGCAGGCTCCACACCCAGTTCAGAGCCTGATCCAGGGCTCCACCCCACCACCATGGGATAATGACCTGAGATGAAATCAACAGTCTGACAATTCAACCAACTGAGCCACCCAGGAGCCCGTTTTAAGTAGGCTTCATGCCCAGTGGGGAGCCCAACATGGGGCTTGAACTCACCACCGTGAGATTAAGGCCTGAGCAGGGATCAAAAGCCAGATGCTTAACTGAGCCACCCAGGTGCCCCTAAAATTCACTTTTTAAAGCATACGGTGCTGCAAGATTTGATACATGTGTAGTTAGTAACTATGGTCACAATCAAGATATAGAACGGCTCCATCCCCCCAAATCCTGTCCCCAAAACCCCTCCAGCCCTAGGCGACCACCAGTCTGTTTCCTGTTCCTGTAACTACCTCAGCAAGAACGACACATAAAAAAATCACACAGGAGGCCACGGCCTTTTTGCTCATGGCCTTTTCCACTTAGCATGATGCATTTGAAATCTGTTCATGCTCTTACACGTACGAGCAGCTCGTTCCCGCATACCGCTGAGCGGTATTCTGTGTTAGGGACGCGCCATGGCTGTGCACAGTTCCCAGATGAAAGGCGTTTGGCTTGTTTCCAGTTTTTGGCGATTACGAAACAAAAGCCACTATAAATATTTGCATACACATTTTTGTGTGAACGTAAGTTTTCGTCCCACTTGGGTAAATACTCAGGAATGGAGCTGCTGGGTCAGATGACGAATGTATGTTTAACTTCATAAGAAAATGTCAAACTGTTTTCCAAAAGCGGCCGTACCATTCAGACAGTTGTTTTTAAAGTAGCTTTTTCCGCCACCTACGACACGGGCTCCATATTACACTCGACATTCAGGAAGAGATTAGTCAGTCAATGTTTTTGTTAGGGGGCAGTTGCGTGACAAATGTCAATGTTAGTTTAAACGGGAAGATGTCTAACGCTTGTCAAAAACCTCAATATTTATGACTCAGCCAACAAACAGATGCAGCGAGGCCGTAGGGGAACAGAGGCCGAAGACGAAAAGCCACTTCTGTCTACTTTTATTTTGCTTCTGATTCGATATGGGATTAAAGTGCTTTTGCCATCCCCTGCTCCACGCCCCCCTGCCAAACACACAGTGACAAGCTGTGAGTGGAGCCACCCCACTGGCCCACCCTCCCATCTGCAGTTCCTACCATGGCGTTTCTGGGCCAATCGGATGAACGGTCAGCTCAAAAGTACTGAGGACGTGAAGTGTATCCATTTCAGAGTTTGTGCAGATCTCACCCAGGGATCTGCCCCCCACCTTTTGAAGCGAGGACACCAGTGCGACTGCAGACTGGGCTTGTGTACCACCGCTGTCTGACCACTTCCTAACCCCCTTTTCCACTCTGAACCCCTGGCCAGCTGTGTGGATGTGCCTCTATGCACAGGCCCAGAAGTCCTGGTGGCGAGCCTCAGGGCCAGCTGGGGCACACACAGGAGAAACCCGATGCCCCAGCTTCTTCTCTGCAAGGTCTTCGTGCAAACTTGTGCTCGTGAGGAAGCAGGGGTGCCTGGGAGTCTATGGCCCTCCTAGATCTGGACACGGGTGGGAAAGGGATGGCGGGGCTGGAGAGAGAAAGGCAGGAACACAAACCACCCATTAGGCAAATACGCATGTGGGGGGGGGCTTATGGGGTCGGGGGGCGTGGGGCAGCTCCATGAGGCTGTTTTTAAGTTTCTGGGCAACAGCCCCAGGGGGAGCTCATTTTCTTAACAAAGCCCAAGTCTGGCAGTGCAGGTTCGAAGATTAATAAAAGGAAAGCCCCTGGAAAGACACGAGGGACCCACCTAGGCTGCCCTTGACTGACGCCACTTCTGCTCTCCCCCAAGGTCTTAACCTAAGTCATCAGGCAGTACAGCCCAGCATCTTAGGGTATATTTGATAAAAACAGGCTCAAATTCATTCACCATGTAGACAGAAGGGCTAGGAAGATCGGTGGCTTTTTAACAATCAATTCTATAGGTATCTACGAATAAATCAGTGCATGGGGCGCCCGGGGGGCTCAGTTGGTTAAGTGTCCAACTCTTGGTTTCAGCTCGAGTCATGATCTCACGGCTTTGAGGGTTTGAGCCCTGCATGAGATACCACCTCCCTCTTGGTCTCTGCTCCTCCCCCACATGCGCTCTTCTCAAAATAAACTTTTAAGAAAATCAGTGCATGAGTTATGCAGAATACAGCCTGTACCCAACGCAGAGTTGTATCTTACTGTGAAAATGCACCAAGGAGTTGTGGTAGAACCGTATCCAATTAATTTTGAGCAGATAACAAAGAAAAAATCAATATGATTTATTTGACCAAAGTGAATTGGTTACACAGGAAAAGGGCCAATCAACAGAACAGAACCGGTTTAAATAGAAGATGCCTGCCTTCTTCATAAAGAACATAGAAAAAATAATCACAGGGCCAAGGTTCTTATCTCATTTTGCCTCCCTGACTGACGACTCACCACTAGGTGCTCAGAATATCAGAGAATTTGTATCCAACTTCTCTCAAGGCACAGAAATCCTCTGTTGGGATTTTTTTCAACTTCTGAATTAAAACATGTTTTTAATGTTTATTTTTGAGAGAGAGACAGAGCACAAGCTGGGGGAGGGGCAGAGAGAGGGGAAGACCCAGGATCCGAAGCAGGTTCCAGGCTCTGAGCTGTCAGCACAGAGTCCCCAGGCGGAGCATGAACCTTGAATCATGACATCATGATCTGAAGTCAGATGCTCAACCGACTGAGACACCCAGACACCCCTGAATCTCTTCTGATAACTGGCAGAGTGACCTCAACCTCAGCAGCACACTGGAATCCCATGGCATCTTAAAAAAAACAAGGCAGATTTCCTAGGTTCCACTCTGAGATGCTAGTTTAAATGCTCTAGGGAAGGGCACTGGGGGTGGCTCAGTCAGATCAGAATCCGACTCTGGCTCAGGTCACAATCTCACGGTCTGTGGGTTCGAGCCCTGCTTCGGGCTCTGTGCTGACAGCTCAGTGCCTGGAGCCTGTTTCCAATTCTGTGTCTCCCCACCCCACCCCCCTGGCCCTCCCCCACTCACGCTCTGTCTCTCAAAAATAAACAAACATTTAAGAAATTTTTAAAAAATGAAATAAATGCTCTGGGGAGCCTCTGGGCACTGGGTGCCTCAAAAAGCTCTCGCTGTTCAGCAGAGGTGGAGACCTATTACTGTGGTTCCAACAGGGGACAGTTGTAATGGCCTCACCTTCAGAGCACTCTGTCCCCGTTGGGACATAGCAGCTCCACCTCTGAAAGCCATCCCAGAGGCCCTTCGTTACTCCCCACGCTGTGTGCAGTGGTGCTCGCCTGCCTGGAACGTGCGACCAGAAGGGAACATTTGGGCTCCTACTGCCTCAGTGCCCCGGTCAGCGAGATCCACTCCAGGGCTGTCCCCGAGCAACCGCATTTGACTCGCTGTTCCCCGATTTCTAGCGCTTTCCCCAGCACACGCGGACCTGACTTCCCCGGGATGGCAGCACATGCCTGGAGCACGCTAGGCTACCAGTACCCAGCCTTCTCGGCATTTGCTAGAACAACTCCTAGGCCGAACACACCAGAGAAAGAGGCCTCCAGGCCCTGGAAACAGGAAAACAACAGGGTGAGAAAAATCTTCCTGAAGCTCCCGTCTTCTCCATAATTCCAGGAGAGCAAGTCCCATCTGATTTAAGTGCAATTTATTCACTAGGGAAAACAAGAAAGACCCCACAGAGAGCCTGAGAGAGTGAAGCTAGTGGTCGATTACAGGAAATCTTAGGGTTAAGACGACCCTGGGGACGATTCAGTCCCACATTCTTATCCGTGAGATGAGGCCATTGAGTCCTAAATGTGGGGACTCGCCCAAGGGAGGAGCTGGCGACTGAGCCAGCACAGCGAGGAACGGTCCACGCTTTGCCCACTGGATGGTTTACTTGCTTCCGACCTCCGGTCCTCGCTGTTGTGCAAAACTCGGGGACCCGAGAACACGGGAGGTCTTCACCACGTGCTGGCCAGCCTCGGCGCCTGTGATTTTCATCCACCTTTACGTGCTCTTCACTCGAAGCTGCCTTAGGGCAGATGAGAAAAGGCACCAGGGCTCTGCGCGATTTCCTTTGGTTTTATTTATTGCCTTTCACTTGAGCGACAGTTGCCGGCACATTCGAAACCGATAGAGCAGCTTCTTGTACTGTGTGTAACAGTGAGAAGCAGCCAAGCAGAATGTATGTTGACATGAGAAATGTAAACCTACCAGGCAGGCTTTCTGAGCTCTTGGGGAAAATGTTTAAGGCACTGCTAAGTCCTGTCTCTTCAACTGTTTTGCAAGTAGCGACAGACATTGGATACGAGGAGTAAGAGCAACAGACCGCAGCCTGGGAGCTCCCAGATTCGCTGGGGATGAAGCACGCTCTTGGCTTCCTGTACATAGAAACGTGTCACGGTAGCTACCACTTTTGGGAACCCAAGGGAAAGAGGAAAGCAAGGGGGGTTTAGTCCCTCCAAATATACAACCGCTGGCGCGTTCTCAACGTTGGCACTACTGACCTCGGGGGCTGGAGACCTCTTTGTTGGGGGGCAGGAAGGGGGGCCGGCCTGTGCTTCGCGGGATATTTAGCCTCACCTCTGGCTTCTGCCCATTAGATGCCGGGAGCACCCACCCTCTGCTCTGACATCCAGAAAGATCTCCAGATACCGCTAAGGGTCCCCACTACACAGTGGGGAACTACGGCACTCAAGTGTCTCACGCAGCCCCAGCTGTTTTCTCTCCTTGCCTTCTTGCTAATAATAACCATCCCTAGTCACGTGCACTAACCATGAAGGTGAAATGCTGGGGTGAGGAAAATCAGGGGTTACCATCTGACCCTAACTCACCTTTGAGGTTTAGAGGTTCCCCTTCCCTCCCACAAACCTACTGTACCACTTAACTCACCTGCCTCCGTTCCTCACGCTAGGATTCCTCCTTTGTCTCCACCGGGAGAAATCCTACTGGTTTTTTAAGGTCCGAGTCAAAAACAGTTTCCCTTGAGGCCTTTTTAAAAAATGTTTTAACCATCTCTTCTTCCTTTACCTTCTTCTTACACTTTCAGCTCAACTTATTCTCACAAAGAAACAACTGCATTGTGAGCCAACACAATGCAGGCTCCGTTGATTTCTTAGAAGACCTTAGGGTGTTAGAACTGAGTCTCACGTCCAAGCCTGGGGCTTTATTCAGCAGAGCGGACACCAGCCTTATTTTAACCACCAGACGGCTGCTAATGCCAAGTACTTGATAAGAAAACGCTGGAATCTGAATGTGCAAACACACTTTGGGAGTCTGCTTGAAGACTCTTAGGGGAGATTGGCGCAAGGGGGCTCTTGCCCTGGGGAGGGGCTCTTGCTGGGCCACAGCTGGGTGGGGGGGCATCAGCCCCCCACCGCCAAGGGTGGCCGCTGGCCCTGGAGCCGGAGGCCCTGGAGCCAGAGGCCCTGGATCAGGCCCCTCCTCAGGTGAATTCTTTTTTTTAACAACCAGGTAAATGTGCTAAACTTACCAGCTGTAAGTTTATATACGTATCCAAACTTGTCTCCCATGGGGGTGAACGGCAAAAGTGTCCCCAGATGAAAAGCATATGACAACAAGAACTTGCTCAGTTCTTTGCTTTGGTTTTTCATTACCAAACACAGCCAATGCCCTTTTTCTAGAAAGCCGTGTGACAAATTTCCCTTAGGATGTATTGCTAGGGGAAAAACTGTTTCTCCTCCCCCGGTAGACAACAGTTAAAAGCTTTACTCCCTCACTGCGCTCCATGGATCTTGGATTACAGAGTTGAAATAGAGGTCTTCCTGCACGAAGGTAATTCTTTGGTCCTCAGGGAGTGACTAGTCTCATGCTCCTTGGAAGCCCTTAACAAACTCCAGGCCAGCTGTACACAGCCTCAGAGAATCCACTCAAAACACAACTTTCATTCTGTCATTTGCCTGCGTGAAACCAGCAAAAGTTAGTGGCTTCCTATCACTGCAAAGGACCAAAATAACAAACATGCCCTACCCCCAGCCTCCCTCATGAAGATGCACCATGGACCACGTCTCTCCTGGTGGTCTGAATGTGAGCCATATTGGCCTTCTTTCAGCTTCTCCAGCTCGCCATGTTCCATCCTGCCACACGGAGTTTCAATGTGCCATTCCCTATACGTGGAGTGTCCCCTACTTACCTTTCAAATCTCCTAAAATGTCCCCTTCTCCAGGAAGCCTTCTATGATGCCCACTCCACTCCTGAGGTACCAGGTCTCTCTCATCAACATGCTCATTCCCATGTAATCGCCTTCCTATCACTCCCCACAATGGTAATGTCACATTTCTGCTGTGATTATTTGGTCACTATTGGCCCCTAGCCTTCACACACTTGAAAACAAGGAGCTACAACAACCATGTTGAGAACAAGGGTCGTGCTGGGTTTTGCCACTATTAAGCTGCCAACACACATCAGAGCAGCTCAGGAAGGAACTGGTGGGTGAGGGACCGCCGAGTCAAATCCACTAAGATTTGCAGACGCCACTCTCAGATGCCCCAAACTCTGGTTTCTCCAATCAGAGGTGAAAAGTGGCAAAATGTCTTACATTACTAACTATCAGCAAAACTTTTTTTTAAGCTGTCGCCAGCCCATGTGGAGGTAAAACTATAGACACTGAAGATGCTTGGCACCTTAATTTAACTGGCACCCAAGACTCCCAATTCCTCACCGTGGGTGTCCTGCTCATCCCTTTCTATTCAGTTTGTACAAAGAGTTTACACCACACTTGTAAGCACTGATTTAAAAAAAAAAAAAATTGAAGCGATTGGGGCACCTGGGTGGCTCAGGTCATGATCTCGTGGTTCATGAGTTCAAGTCCTGCATCCGGCTCTATAGTGACAGCTCAGAGCCTGGAGCCTGCTTCGGATTCTGCGTCTCCCTTTCTCTCTGCCCCTCCCCAACTCCCTCAAAAAGAAAACATTTAAAAAATTTTTTAAAAATTGAGGTAAGAGAAGCCACTTAGTAAGAACAGCATATACTAATTTCATCTTTAATTGCACACCTGTATTTCAACTACTACTTCTAAGCCCACTGCCCTGTTTTAAATATATAATTTTTTTATTTTAAATAAAGATTTTAATAAATTTAAGTGTGTAAAATAAAATTTTAGGTAAAAGTAATAAACTTCAGATCTTAAAAATATTTGCCACAGGGGCGCCTGGGTGGCTCAGTCGGTTAAGCATCCGACTTTGGCTCAGGTCATGATCTCACGGTTCGTGGGTTCGAGCCCTGCATCAGGTTCTGTGCTGGCAGCTCAGAGCCTGGATGGAGCCTATTTCAGATTCTGTGTCTCCCCCCACTCATGCTCTGTCTCTGTCTCAAAAAATAAACAAATTATAAAAAAATTAATTAAAAAACATTTTTTGCTACAAAATTATTATCAAAATGGAAGCGATACTATCTCTCGATATTGACCTTTCAGTAACAATTTGACCTAAAATTTGATATGTTGTTTATTATCTAAAAGTGGCACACAAATATTAATTTCATGGACAAGGAAGGGCTCAATCTAACTTTAGAGTAATATTCTACTTCAGTCCTAAGAGGTTATTCATAAACTTTGAGTCCAATAAAGAACCAGGAAGTTTTGGGGTACCTGGGTGGCTCAATTGGTTGAGTGTCTGACTTTGGCTCAGTTCAAGATCTCTTGCTTCGGGAGTCTGAGCCCCATGTCGGGCTCTGTGCTGACACCTTGTAACCTGAAGCCTGCGTCGGATCTGTGTCTCCCTCTCTCTCTCCACTTTCCCTGCTCATGCTCTGTCTCTGTCTCTCTCTCAAAAAGTAAATAAATAAATAAAGATTTTAAAAAATTTAAAAAAAAGAAAAAGAACCAGGAAGTTTAAAAGGAAAAGCCACACGATAATCCTCGGTGAAAGTGAGCTCTGAACTATTTTTTCCCTTCCATGTCAAACACACAGGGAGGCTAGATAGCACATAAATATTTGAGAGGCTGGGAAATCCAATCTACACAGGCACACTCGAGAACAATAAGAAAACCTGCATGTCTGGGAAGAGCGGAAAAGCAGTGGTGAGTGGCTGACACCCTCTGGTCTCTGGGGGCGGTCCCCATTGGATTTAGGAAATGTAGCCAAACAGCCCTCACAAACACATTTTGGGACACAACCAGACCCAAGTTCCCTGGAAAAGTAATGAGCCACGATTAGGCCTGACATTAGGTCAAACATGCTTCCATAGCAACTCCTAGACAAAGTCAGAAATGTAATATTCTTCCATGGGCAAGGAGGAGACAGTATCGGCCACATCAGAGAGCACTTGCTAGAACTCCCAGTGAGCACAGCATCCAGGATGGACCTCTTTGAATGACCAGCCCCATACTTCAGCTTAAGACCCGTCCACTGCTTTGCAATCTTAGTGGACCAGGCTGCGGCAGGCGTGGAAGCACGTGAGGGAGGTGTGCATCACAATCACAAAACTCAGCTGGAAGCTCAGTGAGAAATATGTGGCGGACCCATGACTGGGCGAATTCAGCTGAAAAAAAAACAGATGAAAAAGAAATAGTGAGGCAGCTTAACAATGACTTCAAAAATTCTTCTTTAAAGGAAGAAGGAACAGCAAATTTCCAAGAAGTCTGGAGATTAGGGGGGGAAAGCATGTATGAGACAGAGCAAAAAAAAAAAAAAAAAAAGATGATTTCATCAGAAATAAAAACTGGTGAACTTGAACAGAGAATTGAAGACAGCTTCACTGGCAGATTCTACCAAATATGGACAGAATAATTCCAATTTTATAAACTTTTACAGAGACCAGGAGATGATATACTTCTTAATTCACTTTATAACCCTTCACAGAGCCCAGTAAAAATGTATGAGAAAGGATGCTAATCTCAATCATGAACTTCAACATGAAAACCCTAAACAAAATATTAGCATTCCAAATCCAGCAGCAAATGAAAAATAATGCATTATGACCACCATAGATTTATTTCAGGAATAGAAGTCTGTCTTAACAGTGGAAAAAAATGAATATAGCTTGCTGCATAAAGAAGACAAATCATGTAAGCATCACAATGGATGCCAAAAAAGCATTTGCTAGGATTAAACACTCACGTATGATAAAACCTTTTGGCAAACTGGGAATTGAAAAGAATTGCTTTTACTAATCTAAGTCAGGACAAGATATGCTGTAGGAACAAGGCCAAAATTTTCAGTCGTATAATACATAAAAGTATATTTTTTGTTCACATAAGAAATACAGACTATAGTGGGTGCCTGGTGGGGCCCAGTTGGTTGAGCATCCAACTTGTGATTTGGCTCAGGTCCTGATCTCACAGTTCATGAGTGCGACCCCCACATCAGACTCTGCACTGACCGTGCGGAGCCTGCTTGGGATTCTCTCTCCCTCTGTCTCTGCCACTCCCCTGCTCATGCTCTATATTTCTCTCTAAACATCAAAAAAGAAAAAAAAAGAAAAAGAAAGAAATTCAGTCTATACACAGCAATCTCAGGGTAGTTCTCTTCCGGGTGACTTCTTGAGGCGGTTTGTCTTATGGCTCTTATCACTGCTTCTATTAGCATTTTCCAAGAAGTCTGGGCTACTGAGCTGGTCAAGAAAAATAAATAATAGACATGAGGATTCAAAAAGAAGTAAACCTTGTATTTATCATCGTTGAAATCAACTTTATTTTACAAAGAGATTGGAGATTGGAGATGTGCGGGGCTCTCTTCCATTGGCTTTACAACCTTGGGGTAAGTAGCTATTCCCTGTATTTTTAGTTTACAGACCTATAAATGTTTAATTTAAAAAAAAACAACTGGGTACCTGGCTGGGTCAGTCAGTTAACCAACTCTTGGTTTCAGCTCAGGTTATGATCTCATGGTTCATGAGTCCGAGCCCCACACTGGGCTCTGCGTTGAGAGTACAGAGACTTCTCGGGATTCTCCCCTCTCTCACTCTCTCTGCCCCTCTTCCGCTTGCTTTCTCTATCTCAAAAATAATCAAACTTAACATTTCCTAGAAAAGTTCAGTTCATCAATATGGATAACATAACTGATAGAAAGCTTCAATGGACCAATTTCATGTAAGAAATGGAGAAAGTTACCCCTCACAAAATGGTTTTACAGAGGTTTATTCGCTAAAACATTAAAGACCAGATGGGTCTGAGGTTAGATAAATAGCCCATCATTGATAGCACCGAAATAAAGTATTACACAACCTTACATAAGAAAATGGATATAAAATTCCAAAAGGCAATAGCATATAGAATCTAAGATCTCATTAAAAATATAATGGACCATGGCCAACTATTTTTAAGAAATCCCAACTGGGATATACTCGAGCAATAGGCTCAACAGTAGAAAATGCATCAATAAACATATCTTATTGGCTGATCTAGGAGTATGACCATATTTACTTGAATAGCACTAAAAAAGAAAAGGTGACAAAATTCAATGGCCATTCTTGATTTAAATACATGCACACACTAAAGACAATGGGAATCTGTGGATATATAACCTTAGTCTTAAAGTCAGCCCCACTATCTGCACTATTTAACATCAGCATTATTCTATTTAGTCAATTCAATTTAGACAAATCAATTAGAGGCCAAAAAAATGGAAAGTAAGAACAACAATCCCTAGGTATAGTTGTCGGGATACCTAAAAAACTGATTTTAAACATCTCCACAGTAGAAGAATGTAGTCAGGTGGTATATGACGTAACAACATAGAAGATAAAATGCCTGGGAGTCAGCAGAATGAGAAATTTGCAAGGCCAACATAAAGAATATTTATAAACACTCTTGGAAGACAAAGAAGTCCACTAGAACAAAAGACACCGCTTGTCTCTGGATAGAATGACTCAACATCATAAAGATGTCAGTTCTCCTTAAGTTAATTTATAAATTAATAAAATTACCAACTTCAATAAAAATATCAACAAAGCTGTTTGCTTTTTATGGAGCTAAACAAGACGATACTGAAGTTCAAATGGAAAGGCCAAGTGCAAATAGTTAGGAAAACACTAAAAAAAGAAACGCTAGAGCCAGCGAAGAGGGGGAATTGCCCCATCAGATGTTAAACATACGGCAAAGCCTTTCAGAATTAAGGAAGCGGTACATGGGGAGGACAGACTCACCAACGGAACAGAACAAAAAATCCAGAAACCAGCCAACTACTTTGGAAATTTCTATGTAAAATGAGGCATCTCAAACGACGGGGATAAAGGTGTACGTAGTAATAAACTGCGTTAGGACAACTGGACAGACATTTGCAAAAAGAATCAGATCCAGACCTCAATCCGCACATGAGAATCAACTTCAAACGAATCTGTATATAAATTCCCAAATGGAAGCAAAAGTGCTAGAGGAAAACAGTGGGGAATGCCTCTATAAACTGAGAGCAAAAAGCAGCTAAATATAAGCAAACTCCACATGCGATTTTTATTTTAAGAATTTTTTTAATGTTTTATTTATTTCTGAGAGAGAGAGAGAGAGACAGCATGAGCAGGGGAGGGTCAGAGAGAGAGGGAGACAGAATCTGAAGCAGGCTCCAGGCTCTGAGCTGTCAGCATAGAGCTCAACGTGGGGCTCAAATCCATGAACTGTGAGATCATGACCTGAGCCGAAGTCAGACGCTTAACCGACTGAGCCACCCAGCTGCCCCCACATGCAATTTTTTTCTTTTTTTAATTTTTTTTTTTTTAATGCTTTATTTCTAGGAGAGAGAGACAGAGACAGCACGAGCAGGGGAGGGTCAGAGAGAGAGGGAGTCACAGACTGAAACAGGCTCCAGGCTCCGAGCTGGCAGTCAGCACAGAGCCCGACGCGGGGCTCGAACCCACGAACCGCGAGATCATGACCCAAGCGAAAGTCAGACACTTAACCGACTAAGCCACCCAGGCACCCCACATGCAATTTTTTTCAATTGATGAATTTGACTATATAAGAATTAAAAACCTTTGCATCATGGAAAATACTGTAAGTCCAATGACAAACTGGCAGAAAATGCTTGTAGTACATGCCACAACTAAAAGCTATTTATATATTTCAATATGTGCTTTTATATATTAAATGCAATTATATATTAAATCTATTTGCATGTATAGATTTCAAAATAGGGTGGGGCAAAATCCCAATGGAAAAGTGGATTAAATTCATGGACAGTTAAGATCTAAAAAAGCCCTGGGGCACCTGGGTGGTTCAGTCAGATAGGCCTTCGACTTCAGCTCAAGTCATGATCTCATAGTCCGGGGGTTCGAGTCCCGCATCGGGCTCTGTGCTGACAGCGCAGAGCCTGGGTCCTGCTTCGGATTCCATGTCTCCCTTTCTCTTTGTCCCTCCCCTGCTCACATTCTGTCCCTCAAACATAAAAAAACAAAAAAAATTTAAAAATGTATCTAAAAATGCCCCTTAAATGTATGAAAAGATGTCTAGGTTTACCCATAAGAAAAGCAATTTAAAATTACAAGAAGATATCATCTTTTTATCTGTCAGATCAGCAACAATTAAAGAGCTTGGATACACTGTTGTCCAGGCTTGGGGAAACAAGCATGCTCAGAAACTGCTGGTGGGCAGGCACGCTGGTCCATACCTTATGAAGGCGAATCAGGAAACATCTAAAACAACCAGCAGACAAAAATCTATAAATGCATTTATTGCTTGATTTTGGCAATCTCACTTTTAGCAATTTGTGTCTCAAAGTAAAAATACATGTGTACAACATAATACAGGGGTGACTACAAAATAATGAGAAAAGGACCTATATAGAAGAGACAAGTTGAATAAGCTATGGTATATCCACAAAATGGGATATTCTGCAGTTGAAGAAAAATAAAACGAAGATCCCTATAAACGGACATGGAGGGAGAGCTCCACACAATAATGCCAAGTGAAGAAAGTAAAACATATCAGAATGTAGACGGTATGCCAACTTTAGTACCATAAAGAAAGGGATGCCAGTATATATATGCATCTCTTTTTGCTGACAGAAATATAAGAATAAATGAATGAGATCACTGGGCAAAAACATGGAGCACATGGATTAATGTAGGGTACGGTGCTTCTGAGTATTTGCTTTTGGGTAGCTTTGCCTTCTGGAATCACGCTCTTGTCTCACACCCTCAAAACCTGCCTCAGAGAGTGCTTGGTCAGCGAAAGCCAGACCATGGAAAACTCTACAGATCAAAGGGCCCAGGATCCTCAACAAACAACTGTCAAGACAAGAAAGAAGGACATCTGTAGATTTAAAACGATTTTAAAAGATAGTCTGAATGAAAACTGGGCAAACTCTAGACTTCACGTGGGGGAGACAGATGCATGTGGGGGAGACAGAACTACAGAGAAATGCCAGGAAGTGTTAGGATAGGGGCTATTTTCAGAGGGAGAGAAGGCTTGTGCTTTAGGACACGGTACACGGAGGGACTTCTGGCTATTTCTTGACCTGGGTGGTGCAGCTACAAAGGTGTCCGCCGTGTGTAACAAGCCACACTTGTGAGCTTGTGAGCAGTATTCTATTGTGAGCAGTATTCTATTTCTGTGCTGCATTTTACAACACAAAGCTTCTTGAGAAAAAACTAAATGCCTGGCCGTTTCTCAGTGGTCTGTGTGATGCTGATGTGCGCACATCCTTAGATCTTCAGCATTTTTCTTTTTTTTTTTTTTTTAAATGTTTTTATTTATTTCTAGGAGAGAGAGACAGCGTGAGCAGGGGAGGGTCAGAGAGAGAGGGAGTCACAGACTGAAACAGGCTCCAGGCTCTGAGCCGGCAGTCAGCACAGAGTCCGACACGGGGCTCGAACCCATGAACCGCGAGATCATGACCTAAGCGAAAGTCGGACGCTTAACCGACTAAGCCACCCAGGCGCCCCTAGCATTTTTCTACCTGAGTCATTGTAATTCTGCAGCAAATTCCTTCCATCAGATGCTGCAGGTCCAGAGAATGCCTTCTCATCTTTCAGATTAGTTTAAGAAAAACAGGAGACACCAAGTATTGCCAACAGTAACTTCTGCAAGGCATTCCAGTACCAAAGTGCTAAAGTATGTGCATTCTATCAGCTGTTTTGGATTATCTACATTGCTCTCTTCCCTCAACAGCAGAGACGATGAAAACAAAAACAGAAAATTTAGTTCATTTTCCTAAGAAACAAATCTAAGGAAAAATAAAAGAGGCCTAGGGTTCTTACATCAGACAAGGCCTGAAATTCTGTGAACTCGCCAGAAATGTTTATAAGCTTTAGAATCCTGGCTGCAGGCAGTGTTGGCTTGAGGATTCCCAAGATTTTTGATTAATGCTGACTGACATTTGAACATTCTGTGGCTCACTATGGCAGTTCCAGGTTTTTTGAGGACCTTCCCTAGCAGCTGTCAAGATTTAAAATCCCAACAGTGTGGGAGGGTTCTCTCTTCTCACACACATATCTCTTGCCTTTTTGATGATGGCCATTCTAACAGGCATGCGTTGGTACCTCAATGTGATTTTAATTTGTACTTCCCTAATGACTAGTGATGGTAACAAGGTCTTTTCAGGGACCGTTATATCCAGCAATCCCACCTTGGGGAATATATCCAAGGGGACAAAAACCCTAAGTTGAAAAGATATCTGCACCCCCACATCCTTTACAGCATCATTTACAATAGCCAAGACCAAAGCGTCCATTGATGGATGAATGGATAAAGAAGTTGTAATTGGTGTACACACACACACACACACACACACACACACACACACACACACGGAGAGGAAGAATACCCAGCCAGAAAAAGTGAGGAAATCCTACCATTTGTGACAACTTGGATGGACCCTAAAGGCACTACACTAAAGTGAAGTCAGTCACAGAAAGACAAAAACAAATACTGATCTCACATACATGTGAAATCTTAATAAAAACTCCCAAAGAAAGAAATAAGACACGGTTACCAGAGGCAGAGAGGCAACTGGAGGAAGGTGGTCAAAAGGCAAAAATTTTCAATCATAATATATAAACCTCCACTTACAAGACAGTTATTTACATAATGTACAACATGATGCCTATGGCTAACACTGCTGTGTGATATACAGGAAAGTTGTTCAAGAGTAAATCTTGAGTTATCATGAGAAAAAGGTGTACTGTACCTATGGGGGATAATGGACGTTAGCAGAACCCACTGAGAGAATTACTTCCCAGGGTATGTATATGGAGCCATTATGCTGTATGCCTTAAACTTATGCCGTGATGTATTCAATTCTTTCTCAGCACTAGGAGACACTGGGGGAGCTCGTGTTAAGTGAGTACAAAGTTCCAGCTGGGGACGATGAAGCTCTAGAGATGGACGGTGGTCATGGCCGTATGACAATGTGAACATACTTAATGTTATTGAACCTTCCGCTTATAAACGGTGAAGATGGTGAATTTTAGGTTATGTGCATTTCACAATTTTTCTTAAGAAGCAAAAGACAGGTAGGCTACTTGGGAGCAAAACAAAATTCTGCTGTAAAGTTAATCGTCCTGTTTAGAAAATCTGAATTTTCTCAAAGGGGAACAGACCTTCGAGGAGTTAGCCTAACAGCAAATTCACTCCTGCTCTGCTGCCAGTGGTAACTTTTAAGCCGAGCCTCCCCCCGTGGGGACCCAGAAAGTAATTAAGGACATCAACTCTCAAGCCTGACTCCCCAGGAAGCTTAAGGAAGCTGAAGTGCCAGGTTCCTCCCTCCTATAGGCACTAACACCTAATACTTCACATCAAACTCTGCATTTCTTCTTAAAAGCCCACTCCTTTCCCCAAACTCCCATGTCCACAAAACAGGCTCTCTCCCCTGTTGCACCCCAGCATCAGAAAGATTTTTTTTTTATCCCAACCCTTCCCTTTTCTAGCTATAAAATAACTGTCAACTTAAACTTTTTTCCAGTCATATTTATAAATTTTTTAAAGATCAGTCTTAGGTTCACAGCAAAACTGAGAGGGAAGTACAGAGATTTCCCAAGTACCTCCCCCCTTTCAACACCCCCCACCAGAGTGACAGAGGTGTTCAATGGGTGAACCTGCAAGGATAGGTAGTATCATCATAATCCTTCAAAGTCTGTAGTTGACAGTTCACTATTATGCACACTGTTTGGACAAGTGTGTGACGTGTGTCACAACTGTAATATCACACAGAGTGGTCTCACTGTCCCCAAATCCTCCTGCTCTGCTTCTCTCTGTCCCTTCATCCAACCCTTCCCTCCAACCCTTGACAGGCAGTGATGTTTTTATTGTCTCTGTAGTTTTAGCCTTTTCCAGAATGTCAGATAGTTGGAATCGTACAGGATGTAGCCTTTTCAGACGGGCTTTTTTCACTTAGTAGTATGCATGGAAGGCTCCCCAATGTGTTTTCATGGCTCGCTAGCTCATTTCTTTTTAGCACGGAATCATATTCTGTTGTCTGGGTGCACTCCAGTTGACTTTATCCATTCACCTACTGATGGACACCTTGGGTGCTTCCCAGTCTCGGCAATGATGAATGAAGCTTCTATAAACATCAGTAAGGTTTTTGCTTTCAAATCCTTTGAGTAAATGACAAGGAACGTACTGCTGAACCTCACAGTAAGAGTACATTTAGTTTTCTATGAAGCCACCAAACTGTCCTCCAAAGTGGTTATACTATTCTGCATCCCACCAACAACACAGGAGAGTTCCTGTTACTTCCCATCATTGCCGGCATTTGGTGTAGTCACTACCCGGGACTGGGGGCCATTCAAATAGGTATGTGTTGGTACCTCAAGGTCCTTTTAATACTTTTATTTCTTTTCCTCAGTTACCTCATCTGAGAAATGGAAACAATTCTAGAACTAGCCCGGTCATGTCAGAGGATTAACTAGACCAATGCAAAAAAAAATAACTCAGCACCGAACCTGATTGTTGTAAATTCTCAGATGTTTTATATTTTTACCATCACCTGAGCTCATCCAGAAACCAGGGATAAGTTCCCTTGACCAAAATATTGTCTTAAATTCCGACCACTGGTGACTGCTCTTGGCTTTCAAATTTTATAGCATTAAAAAATAGTCTGAATAGTAAATGTGTATGAACACAGCGTAAGACAATTCCAAGGAAACTGTTCCCCAACGGAATATAGCAATTCTTTGGCAGGGAGAACAAACGGACTGGAAAAGATACAGGACTATTACATGTGGATATCAGGATGAAGGAATTTATGTATAACTTACCAGTGGGGTCCCACAGTGCAAGCCCTCCCCCGTGGACTACCCCCAAAGGCTTTGCCATCTCCAAGAAATGCCTAAAAAGTGAAATTTAGGTGTTACAAATTTCCTAGAGGTGTTATCCATTAAAACCTACATAACTTAAAAATGTCTACAAGGAATTGGTATGGCCTATTCTGTGCGGATTTTAATTCTCTAACAAATTCTCATGTGGATTTTTTTCTTACCTAAACAGCAAAAGAAGGGGGTAAATAAATGAAAGTTCTGAATATAATGGATGTTTGCTTCCCTCATAGAAATGGAAAGAAATGGACAAGATCTCATCCTTAAAAGTATAGCTTAAAACATTTCAGCGGATTACACTGAATCCACTGAATCAGGGTCCACAATCCTGACTCCAGGCCAGCTGAGAAGAGATCGCAAGGACAGACTTTTTTTTTTTTAATGTTTATTTATTTTTAAGAGACAGAGTGTGAGCAGGGGAGGGGCAGAGAGAGAGGGAGACACAGAATCTGAAGCAGGCTTCAAGCTCTGAGCTGTTAGCAGAGCCCGATGTGAGGTCCAAACCCATAGATGGTGAGATCATGACCTGAGCCATAGGTGTTAAGTTCCTCCTAATCCTCCTAATGGACTGAACCACCCAGGTGTTCCAAGGACAGACTTTTTTAAAAAACAGTTTCTCCAAGTAATTGTTCTCCTGGTATAACGCTAAAAATCAGGTGTGCGTGGAAATTTTTATGGGAGGTGATCCTTTTGAAAGGTTTCATTTTCAATATCTGGATTACTTTCAATAGTCTTAGATGACAAACATTTCAGGAACATGCTAGATCTAAGTTGACAGGAATTCATTCTTGGCTGTAACATATGACAAAGAGGAAGAAAGCCCTACAATAAGGAACTTACAATTTCAGTTTCACAACCTCTTGTGTGCGGCGGCCCCTCCCGAGCCCTGATTCTCACAGTTGACAGGTGAGCAGGGAGCTCACACATCATCTCATTTTATGCTATTGACACAGCAGTGGTTCACAGAAGACTCTTGTTTGCTTTGTTGTGGATTTGGAGCTCTGAGTGGGACCCAACCATCCATAAAAGCAGGGCTGTTCGTTGGTTAAAACAGGACTCTTCTGGAAACAGAGTGATGGGTTTGACATGTATGGAGGCCACCTAGTCTCAGATGGGTAAAATCTCTTCCAAAGAGAAAGGCCACACACCCTTTTAAAGCTTGGAAACATAAGCTAGTTGTCACAAAGGCAGTCACAGAAGAACGTGTGGATGCCCGAAAGCAAATAGGTCAACACAGCAAGAAACAAAAATTCTGAAGATACGTTAATCAGATCATCTTCGAAGAGGAGTAACTACATTTTACCCATTTATTAAAGGGTTTAAAGTTCACTTAATGTCTTTAGTTGGCCAAGGTACTAGGAATCAAGTAATACTACAGTCAGTGGTGATAAGCTTAGGCTCTGGAGTCAGACTGGTGGGTCTAAACCTTAGACCTCTCGCCAGCTGTGTTAACGCACATAAGTTACATAATCTCCCTGTGCCATTTTCTCAACAGCAAAGTCAGGATAATCGCAGTACCTATCTCATGAGGTTGTTGTGAAGATTCAAGGAGATAAACCATATAATATGGCGGGGCACATAATAAGTGTTCCTAATTACTTGTTCAATGTCACGTGGAGTCAGAAAATGGACAGGAAAGAATAAGTCTTAAGGAGGAAAGAGGAACTTTCTGGGGCATTCACTGTATGTATAGTATACTATGAGATCCTTGCAAGCAAATCCATGAGGCCTTATTATTATCCATTTATAGATAAGAGGACTGAGCCTCAGAGGCACGCCATGGTTTCCCAAGGTCACACAACTAGTAAACAGAGGAGACGGGATATGAACCCAAGTGTGACTTCAAAATCCCTAATATTTCCATTAACACTGTCTTCCATCAGGAAATGTCCAGAAGGACACAAGTTATACACTTAGAAAGGACTTGAAGAGCCTTGCTCATCCATCTCCATCTCTGCAAAAATTTCATTCAAGCACCTTACCAATAAAGCATCTATCCTTTTCTTCAAGATTGTTGGGAAGGAACATGTTTTGGAGCCTCTCAAGGAACACAACTGGGAACGTCATAGTCTGAATTTTTTTTTCTTTTCCATTTATTTATTTATTTATTTATTTTGTTTATTTATTTATTTTTACAAATAGTTTATTGTCAAGGTGATTTCTATATAACACCTAGTGCTCATCCCCACAAGTGCCCTCCTCCATGCCTATCTCCCCCATCACCCCCACACCCATGAGTCCTCAGTTTGTTCTCAGCATTCAAGAGTCTCTCATGGTTTGCCTCTCTCCCTTTCCCCCACCATGTCCCCCCTTCTTCTCCCCCACGGTCCTCTGTTAAGTTCCTCCTAATCCTCCTATACGTGCACACATGTGATATTTGTCCTTCTCTGCCTTATTTCACTAAGCATAACACCCTCAAGGTCCATCCATGTTGCTACACATGGCCAGATTTCATTCTTTCTCATTGCCATGTAGTATTCCATGGTATAGATAAACCACATCTTCTTGATCCATTCGTCCATTGATACTCTCAACAATAGCCAAAACATGGAAAGAGCCTAAGTGTCCATCAACGGACGAATGGTCATAGTCTGAATTTTAAGGGAATGGAGAAAGAAGAGAAAGGGAAGAAAAAGGCAGGATGGAAATGGAGGTTAGGGGCCCCAGTAGACATTGTGTACTGCTCACCCAGTACCCACACCTCTGTCTCCCAGTAAAAGCACTAAGTAGGGGTCAACAAAGAGATGCAGATACCATGCCAGCTAGTTTCAGCAGAAAGAAATTAATTACCAGATGTTAAGTGATTACAAAGCCTGGAGCAGGAGGCTCTAGGTCAAGCAGTCAAACAAACAAACAAAAATCCTCGTAGAGTAACACTACCATGCACCATGATACAGAAAGTCACTCACCACTGTGGGCCGCCACCATGTTATCAAGTTGCTCAATCACCCTGCCACGGACAGGGTCCATGCCAGCCAAATGTGCTGCTTGTTTACCTGTTAACCCAGTTCTGAATTCAGGTTTCACTTGGATACCAGCAACTGGCAAGGTCTAAATCCTAGCCACAAGGAAGGAGAGAATGCGGTTTCTAGATCTCTACCCTCTGAAGTGTGTAAAGGTACAGCAGGTGGCGGCTGGGAGGGCTATTGAGGGAACCTACACACAGAACCACCTGTGCGCCCCAGGACTCTTTGGACAATTGCTCTTCCTACTGTTTACCTGTGTGGCTGAGGTAGGGACGACCCCGCACCCAGCCAAGGGTAGCGTGCGTACCAGACCTGGCCTCAGTGATGGGCACACACCCCAAGCCAGGAAGGAAGCTCTATTTCATGGCCTTTCTGAATCCACTGAGAAAGTCTCTCTCTTTCTGATAGACCTAGAGCTACAAGGATATGAGCCTGGTGTTTCTGGAGGCTGTTGCATCAGCACATGGCGAAGCATGCCGGAGAAAGAAGCCAACGCAGAGGTGAGCAGAAATTAAAGATGGAGGAATCGTAAACCCCTGACTGGGTTTGTCACTGACAGGGGCCCTGAGTCCAGCCGTACTTGATGTCAGACCCACTTCTGATATCTTACTATTACTACTTGTTCACCCAACTACTCCTCTTCTATTTTCACTCTTTTAAAGTTCATTTATTTCCCCCAGCAAAGCACAGTCCAGGGTCATACAGAGGATGAAAGCAAGAAGGGAAGAGAGGAGGAAAGGGAAAGGGCAGATGAGGGCTGGGTGGGCGATGGAGGATTTATAAGTTGTATTATGAAGATTTACAAATTCTGCTACAGGCCAGGCACCATGCTGGATGCTATTAATTCCATTAGCTCATTTAGAACCAATTTACAAACTGACATATGTGACAAGTACTTAAATGAGAACATATGCAGTTTGGGACCCAGCGAGCATCTAAAACTAATATAATTACCATACCTGGATAGAACAGTAGCAGCACCGAATTTAAATAAATTAAAATTGAAATAAATTGTTCTGCTGCAGTTCATTTCCTTAATTCTTGTCACTGCGGTGTAGTAAACAGAATTAGCTAATTGTGTTTCTTCACAGAAGTCACATGTTGTCCCTAGGCACCACTGAAGTACCATTAACTCTGTGATAGTATGCCTTATGGCGTGGTGGCTAGGAGCACAGATGTGGAGTCAGATCTGGGTTCAAACGTCCGTTCCACCTCTTCCTAAGATCCAAGCAGGTTATGCTCTGTGTTTTAACTTTTTTATCTGTACCACTGGCATACTAATTCCCACCTGAAGACTTATTGTAAGCAACCTACACAGTCTGGGGTCTACATATGGGTGTAGAGACCTGAGTGGCTTCGAGTGGAAGAAGGCATGTCTAGAAAATGGAACCCATAGTTATGGGCAATTGGATTCTTATTCAAGTCATGTCCCTGCATTTTATGAAATGAAAATATCACATGACCTTGCACACTTGTCATTAGTTTAAAAACAGACACTAGTGTCACTCCTGGTTCATTCCTATCCCATCCATCATTTGAGAACAAACTTTCATCAGCGAAGGTCAAAACTTCATCCTCACCCCATAGAGCTATGGTACTTTCCAATGAAACAGGCCATTCCTGAGGGAGAGCAAGAGCCCCCCAGTCTCCCAGCTCTTCTGTTTTATGGTCAGAAGAAATGCCAGACATTTTTAAGGGAGTAAGGTGGGTTTCACTAAGGGATATGCTGGGAGACCAGTCAGAAGAGCCCCCTCCGTGTTCTAGCTGCCCCGCACCCCATGCACTCCACGGCCGGTTACCACCAACTCCTCTGAGCAGCTCACCCCTTTTCTTACAAAGAACAATTCAGTCCTTTCCTGACTTCTCCTGTCCCGCACCCTCAGCCCTGACCCCACCCCCAAAGCCTCAGAATAGATATTCCTTTAAAGATCTCAAGGCTGGTGAGGGGAGACAGGGAAAAGCACATAATCATTTCCCGTTCCTGTTGTTCACGGAGCCCGTTTCGCCTGCTTGCAGGGAAGGGGGCCTATGTTCTGCTGTAAACAGGGACCCCTTTTAGCTGTCTCAGTTTCCTTTTCATTGCTTTCGTTACCTATCTAACAGCAGAACTTGCACTGAGGAAGTATGTGGGACCCAGGACCTTATGGAATTGGGGGAGGGACATTCTGCGCTCGTCAACCCAGACACTTCAGGCTTTTGACATTTTAGAAGAAACCGTGCCTCCCTCGTCCACATGTACACACCCTTCATCTCCTCTCTGTCCTGTTCCTTTTTCCAAAAGGTCTTTTCAACTTTACCCATCTTTAAATAATCAGCAAATTCAACATCTGATCTTCTTGCTTACATAGCAAAGTTAAAACATTCGCAAGCTTGAAATGTTTAAAAAATAGACTTAATACAACAAAATGGAAAGAGAAATATTTAAAAACAAAAATGGATCTACTGCAAGTCATGAGAGTGCATTATTTGAGACCATTTGTTAGTACGATATTACAACTGAATCCTGCCCACTGTCCTTGACTAAACACCGCAGGTGGGTTTTATGAGGTCCAAAGTACAACAACTTGGTACCAGGATCCTTCGTTAGAGCAATGAAAGGGCAGAGAGAGACCAGAGTAGCAAAACAAGCTAAATTTTTTCAGGACTGTCTTACATCTGTCTTTTCTTGTTCTGCTTTTGCTTTTTGATGAGCATGTTGAGAAAGACTGACATTACAAGCATCATCTTCATGCGATCCTTTCTCTCTTCTTCCATCAAGATTTATTAGTATTGCCTTAAAGACTCAAAGCACAGACCTTCTCCTTATTTCTCATTTGTCTTCCCAGATTCCAAGATCAGACGAGATCAGGCGCGTTCGGGGTGGTATGGCCGTAGACTTTATTTGTATTCCTAATGCTTATGCACAGAATATAAATTCAACATGAAACCTCTGCACAGATAAACAGGTTTTCCCAGTGACAATGACCTCACTAGGAAACCACCCCGTGAAAACAGGAAATACAGAAAGGGGCCCTGTAGAGAACACACGGGAGAATTCTCTAGAAAGAGTGATCACAATAAGCTTGAAAAACCACAACGGCTTTGGGGAACCCTTGAGGCATGAGCAGGACTTGGAAGAGTGACAGAGACAGAAGAAGGTCAAAGGAGATCCCGTGGAGAAGCCATGGAGTGAGGGGGTAAGTCCAGAAGACCTAGGAATTATGGGCCATAAGTTATCTTGTCCAGCAGCAGGAGGACCCTAAGATCGTGGCGAGGCAGAGTACATGATGGTCAGTTTCCGATTCCAACTCAGAACACTTGGTCTGACAGAAGGAGGGACTTTGTAGCCAAAAGGTAACGAGCTCGGGTTTGGAGTCAGATGGACCGGAGATCAAAACCCAGCTTCAGATTTACAGGCTCTGCGTCCTCGCACAGCTTGCTGAGCCTCGGTGCCTCACTGTCTTCAACTATGAAGTGATAATACCTACCCTGTAAGGTCGTTGTGGGGACTAGCATGCCGCTTGCACTGCGTTCACGTGCTGCCCGGAACACGACACTCAGTTTGTTCGCTATTATCACACATTTCAAGCATCCTCGACAAAAACCTCCAGAGCGTGTGTGCACCATAGCCAAATGCTAACCACTCACTCAGAAGATCCTGGAACGACCCCTGGAATCAAAGCAGCCAGGACTCCTAGAGCCCCAAGTGTGAGGGCACAGGACGCAGTCCCCGGGGCTTCAAACTCTGCTGGAAGAAGCTGAAGAAACGGGAGATGCTAAGTTTTGCAACGATTCATCAATTAATGTCAGCCAGGCCCTTCGGGTCCTTGGCCGAAAGGTTTCTGTAAATAAAGTGTTTCTTGTTATTTCTAAAACAATTTTTCTCTACCGCTGCGAAGAGGCAGAATGTGGCCTTTACAGATAAGGAAGGTTCATCTCTCCACAAAACATCTGACTTAAATGTAGTCTTTGGCTTTCTCTAGGGAGCCCAGCTCCTGCCTTCAAAACCTTTCACATCCTGGGTCATTTTCGAGTGTTTGCTCATCTTTAAGTAATTACAGAATGATCTGCTAAGTCATTATATGTTCCTGTGTTGTTGAATCCAATGAGAATACGAAACGAAATTAGCACGCTTCTTCTGATGCAAATGTAGTAGTTCTTTTTTCCTCCCAACCCAGAAAGCTCTCTCCTTTGTCTGTTACACAGAAACACACCAATTTTATCTTAGGAGAAAGAGAATCTCTTGTCCTTGTTCAAATACTGGAGACCGAGCAAATAAATCAAGAAAAAGAAGAAGCAGCTCAGACACAATAAAGGGGATCCAGACACTCGAAGTTCTATTCTGACTTCTTCAGGCTGCAAGGTGTTCAACCACTGTACACCTCAGATTTCACGCTCAAACAGGAAGGACTCCGTAGAGCCAGTATACAACGGCGTGGGAAGCCTGACGCTCAATAAACGGAAACGCTGATGCTACCTTTCACTTTTTAAAAGCAGAGACTGGGGAGGGCACCTGAGTGGATCTGTAGGTTGAATTTCCTACTCAGGTCATGATCCTGGGGTCGTAGGAGCGAGCTGAGCTGAGCATGGAGCCTGCTTCAGGTTCTCTCTCGGGGTGCTAGGTAGCTCAGTCCGTTAAATGCCTGACTCTTGATCTTGCCTCAGGTCATGATCTCACAGTTGGTGTGATGGAGCCATGGGTGGGGCTCTGTGCTGACAGTGCAGAGCCTGCTTGGGATTCCATCTCTCCCTCTCGCTTTCTGCCCCTCCCCCACTCATGCTCGGTCTAAATAAATAAAAGGATCACTCTCTGCCCCTCCCTCACTCATGCTGTCTAAATCAATCAATCACTCAATCAATCAAAAGATTCTTTCTGCCCGTCTCCCCTGCTCACGCTCTCTAAAATAACATTTAAAGAAAGAAAAAAATTTAAGAAAAAAGGGAAGAAAGGTACTTTATCTCATCTCAGGCAGATCAGTGGGGAAGAATCAAATGGAGAAAGTAGGCAGAAGACACCGTGGGGGTCCCTTTACTTGAAGAGGTTCTGTGCTACAGAGCCCTGCAAGGTCAAAGCGTCACTGGCCAGAGACCCAGGGCGCCGCCAGCCAGGGGTATGTGAGCCCTCCTCCCAGAGCAGGGCTCTGGAAAGACGGGAGGGGCTTCCCAGAGAAAGCACTACTCGAACTGAGTCTTGGAGGACAAAACCAGGGAGCCAGGTATGTGCAGAGAGGGTGACAAATGAGGGTAACCAATGGGCAGAGGAAACCACGGCCCACGGCCAGCTCCTCCACATCCCCATTTGCAGCCATCAGGATCATTGCCCAGAGATGTCCTGACTGCCTCCCACGTGCTGAGAACTTGCTGGGAAACCGTGGACCTAAAGGCGCCAGGGCCCCTGAACTCCAAGCAGGTATTCCCTCGCGTCTTATTCCAGTGACACGTTCCTCGGTGAATGAAGCACCTTCTACTCCCAGGAGACTCCAGAGTTCACGGGCACTCCAGCCACCGGATGGGAAAAGGCTGCCCCCGGGCCCCTGGGAGCACTGCCTGATGAGGTAGCCTTGGGATAACCTGTCCTCCCCCCTGGCAATTTCCATGGGAAAAGCCAAAGGAGGTGACCTGCTCCCCTTGAAAACCCGCTTAGGCCGGGCCCCAGGAAGCTGGGGCCGGGACAGGAATTGAACACCTGAAGCTCCCAGCTGCAACTGCCTGCCCGGAGCACACCACTCTCCCCAAGCAATGCTGACGATCTCGGCCCCTGCTGTGCTTCGGGCTAAAGTCAGATCTACCCCAGACTCCAAGTCTGACAAATACGGTTTTCTGAGTAACAACAGAATTTGTCCTTAACTGTTAACCATTTCAGGAAAGAAAAGAATGCTTCGGGGCGCTCTCAGAGGGCAGGGATCACCCCGGCCCGCCTTTTGCGTGCACCACGACAGCGCTCAAGGCAGGAGAACCCCTCCAGAATTGTTTAGTTACTTGGGATAAATTCCTCAGATGGGACAGGGACATGGTGACCCTTCCAGGGAAGTCAGAAAGGCATCTGTGATGAGAATGTCCGCACAGAAAACCACAAAGTGCACAAGTGAAATGCTGACTTCCTATGTGCCTTCTTGTTTATAAACCAAACTTTGTTTTAATTATCTACATGCTTAACAAGGCTGTCAGGTCATCCCATTACAAACGGTCTCCTAAAAACAAACCAAAAAAATAGTAGTAAACATGACTTTTCGTCGCCAAAGATAACGTCCGTATGGGAACCCGTGCCATAAGTATAACTGCCTTCTTGCCATGTCTGGGTCCTATCCGGGGGCCCACCCAGCCTCTGTGAATCAAGCATCTCCAACTGGTCACAGGGGGACATAAACAGAGGGGTGTCAAGAAACACACCCGGTGTCATCTCTGGAGGCTGTATTTTATTTTAGATCTTTTGTTGCTCTGGTTACAAGGATGAATTACTTACAGGAATGCAGACTGCTACACTGGGGACCTACCACTATTTAAGATATTGTTCCAACTGCAGAATCATCCCAAATTTTGGATGACTTACAACGAACTATGGGGGCACAGTGCCTCTAGGAGTTGGTGATTGCCTACGAAGGCTAAAACGGAAGTATGACTGCTACAGTCCGATAGACCATCCTAAGCGAAAAGAAAGATGGCACAGCTGGATTGCTACATTCATTCTGGTTTCTTTCACTGCTCTCCCTCTATGCCCTTCAGCTCCCCTTGACAGACTCCAGTTTCATCCCAGAGCAGCATAGTAGGGCTTGGGAGTGACCATAGCACATCAGTTACACCCGGGTTCTGGAACATACCGACATTCAAATTCTAACCACTTACTGCATGATACTAACAGCGCTATTTAATCTCTTCAAACTTCAGGTAGCTGGCTTACCATCCACAAAATGGGGACAATAAAAGCATATATGCGAGGAGCTTATATTAAAAATTAAAATACAACAAGCTACTGAGTACAGCAGTTCATAAGTACTCAATAAGCACTAGCTAATACTGTTGTATTATTTGCAAAACTCCTTTCACAGGAGGTTTTGTTTTTTTTTTTTTTACTCCTTTTGGTCAACATGACAATAAATTTTCCTTTGTTCCAGATCCCCAGGCCCCTACTTTTAGCTTGTGCTAAACAGACTATTTAAACTTAGGCCAAGGTGGTAATGCAGACAAAATGATTTAGCGGTCATCCCACCAAATACTATCTTTGCATTTCAAAGAAGAGGAGCTGCCCTCCATCCTTGCTTCCTACCTGCCAGGAGAAACACAGGAATAGGCCCAATTTTAATTTTATATCTGCCAATGGAATAATCAGGAGAAGGTTCTTTGTCTGAAGTAAAATTTGTCAATTCCTCAAGAAAGGTAAAGATTTCTGAGAAGAAGCTGAAGACTGGCCTGTGAGCATTTCAAGTGGAACTTTAATACAAGTAAGGTGTTTATTGTAAATGGATGAGCAAGTATCCCACCCCTGTAAAACCCCGAGCTTCACAGCCTTAAGGCCCAAAGACTTAGGCCAACACACCCATTCATTCAGTCTTTAGTTTGTTCACTTGAGTTTTCAATGACTATTTATTCACCATTCCTTGTGAACCATACATTGATCTAGCCACTGGGATATAAAGTTCTATATATTGTTGAATTGCCTTTTAAGTAGTTGACATTGAGGTGCATAAGCATCAATACCCAAATAGAGGAGCTCAGAGAAAGGTCTAATACAGAAGACAGGCTTACAGAAGGGGGAGTTTTCAGGCAGTACTCTCCACATATTCTACAGCTGTGATATACAATATGGTGGTCACGATGTGGTTATTCCATCTTTAAAAATGTGACTATTTAGGAATGGAATTAAAGATAACTTTATTTTATTAAAAAAGACTTTTTCAACGTTTACTTTTTGAGAGACAGAGACAGAGCATGAGCAGAGGAGGGGCAGAGAGAGAGGGAGATACAGAATCTGAAGCAGGCTCCAGGCTCTGAGCTATCAGCACAGAGCCTGACATGGGGTTCGAACTCACAAACCATGAGATCATGACCTGAGTCAAAGTCAGACACTTAACCAACTGAGCCACCCGGGTGCCCCAAAGATGATTTTAAAAATTAAGTTTAAATAGTCACAGGTAGCTAGTGGCTGCTATGTAGAACAGGACAACTCTTAAAGCGATGCTGAATGACTCCTGTAAGACAACTGGAAGTTCTTCAGGATCGGTGGTGGTGGATGAAGGCTATCTGCAGAGGTAAAGCAGCCGCAGAATTCTCAACTTCGCAGCCTCCCAATTACAAACGCATCCCCCTCCCCACCAGTCTCTTCCTTCTGCCATTCCTCTTCAGTGGTGTTAAAAAAAAAAAAAATCTCTTCTCTTACCCAAGGTTGATCCTTCCCCTTCTGATTTGGATTCCATTCCTTCCTAGTTACCTCCTCTCTCCTTTATCAAGTCTTCCTTCTACACTGGATCTTTTCCTTAGCCACATAGACACGCTCATGCCTCCCCTAGCTTCGAAACAACTTTCCTCAGTCCTTTTACTCTCTTGCTGCTATTTGTTTCTCCCAGGCCCAGCCAAATCTCCTGAAACGATATTCAACATCTGTCGTCTCTTTTATTACCCAGTCTTCGCTGATTCATAATCTGGTTCCCATCCCTACCCTTCCACTGACACAGCTCTCTTGAAGATCACCAATGTTCTCTTTGAGGCTAGATCCAACAGACTTGAGTTCTTGCCTAACTTTTCTGTCACATCTAGTCTGTTGACCAACTCCTCCTTCTTGAAACTTCTTTTTGTTTTTGGGACAGCACTTTTCTCCCTCCTCTCTTAGGCTTCTACCCTCCACTCTGCTTTACAGGCTCCTCTCAATGTTCTGATGGCTTTGGTCTTCAGCCATTTCTTTTCCTTACTGTACACACTCCTTCTTGGAACCTCATCTATTTCTTTGGCTTCATTCCCTATTCACATGCCAGTGACTCCCAGAAGTCTATCTCCAGCTCATATCTCTCTCCTGTTCCCAGACACACACATACAGCTGCTTACGGGACATCTCTTACATATGTTATAGGAAGCTCAAATTCAACAGGTCCAAAACTAATCAATCATCATTTTCAAACCTCATTATCACTACTAGAGAATGGTTCCATTATTCATCTAATAGACCAAAGCCAGACAAATCATTCTGATCTCCTACACAAGTGGTCCACCAAGTACTTCAGGCTCTACCCTCTTACCAGTTCTCTGATCTTTTTAGGTATTTCCATCCCTGCTGCCACTGTTTAGTCAAGGACTTCATACTTCCTGGGCCAGTTAACACCAAAAGTATTTTTACCTCCTATTAGTCTCACCCTCCTCCAATCCATCCTTCACACGATCAGATTGGACTGAATAGACTTGCAAAGGCTTTTTCTAAAAGGGTCTTCTCCTTCTGATATGAAACCTTGCCAAAGCATAAATTTCCCAAAACGTAAGCCACACCAATCTACTCACAGAGGCAGTGATCCAGTTATGAGGGGGTAGGCATCATATTTCAGCATGATCAGACAAGAAGATTTCCACTTACAATGAAGAAAATATGGTGGCGCCTGGGTGGCTCAGTCGGTTAAGCGTCCGACTTCAGCTAAGGTCGTGATCTCACAGTTCGTGGGTTCGAGCGTTGCATCGGGCTCTGTACTGACAACCAGCTCACAGTCTAGAGTCTGCTTCTGATTCTGTGTCTCCCTTCTCTCTCTGACCCTGCCCTGCTCATGCTGTCTCTGTCTCAAAAAATAAAAACATTTAAAAAAAGAAAATATGAATGAGGAGCACCTGGGTGGTTCAGTTGGTTACGTGTCTGACTTCGGCTCAGGTCATAATGTCACGGTTTGTGGGTTTGAGCCCCGTGTCTGGCTCTGTGCTGACAGCTCGGAGTCTGAAGCCTACTTCGGATTCTATGCCTTGCTCTCTCTCTGCCCCTCCCCTGCTTGTGTGTGCGCTCTCTCTCTCAAAAATAAACATTAGAAATTTTTTAAAATATGAAATATTTCTTCACAATATTCTTTCTCCAACTTTGGGACATGGATACAATGGGATATCACAGGAAAGTGAAAGTAGGTGAATTAGAAGTATCAAGTCAACATGGATATAGCACACAAACCTAATGTTAAGTGGGGGTGGGGTGGGGGGAAGTCATGTGGCATTTTGTTTATGTGAAACTTAAAACATGAAAAATAGTACTATATGTCACTTAGGGGATATATATGTAAGCAACAAAAGCATAAGAAATATGTAGGGAGAACAAATACAAGGTTCAGGATCGTGGCTCTATGTGGCTGGAATAGGGAGGGCTGTATTAAGGGAGGTGACTAAGGGGTGTGCTAACCACTGCAATATTTCATTTCTTACCCTGAGTGTTGGTTTACTGTATTGTTTTATATTTTATATATATACAAAGTAATATATAAAATAATACATATAAAGTGTGTATATATACACACACAAATACATATACACATACATAGTACTTAGTAAACTGTTCAAAAGTAATTTCTAACAACAGACCTTTTTATGCAAAGACCATGTAACATCGTTCTAGGCTCTGTAGCTCTTCACCCCTTCCTCCCCCAAAAGCCACCCTGTAATCATGTTACAGACCATTAGGCCACTAGACCAGAAAAGGATTCCTAGACTCTGGCCATAGGAAATCTTCTCCAGCAATCTGTGGTAAAATTGAGAATAAAAGATTTTAGAATCTCCCAGAATCGGGATACTGTGCTTTAACGGGACTGTTAGCGTTCATTTTCAGAAGGGCTTCTGTTTCATGCATGTTACGTAACTGCACTCGTCTGACCTGCCTGGAAAACGGGAACGTGGCAGCGGCGCCTCCAGCCGCGTCCTGAGGGGGCTCCAGGGCTCGCTCAGAAAATCATCCCACCACCCCCTAGGTGGATACATGAGCTGAGCTGGGCCTCAGACGGAGACTGGAGGCGACAAGGCCCGTTCTCTGCGGAGCCAGCTAGAAAAGTGAATTTCAGCAGATGGCTCCTCTTCCTCCCCACGGAGGTCCCTGGGGGGTTCCTGAAAAGGGCCTCTTTATGCGCAACAAT
Organism: Proteles cristata cristata; assembly: GCA_017311185.1. Lineage (NCBI taxonomy): Eukaryota > Metazoa > Chordata > Mammalia > Carnivora > Hyaenidae > Proteles > Proteles cristata. The sequence goes on along the minus strand of JAESUZ010001952.1, from coordinate 1,761,590 downwards.
CAACTTCTGAGATGCTCCCGAGCCAATGTCCTTTGAATCAGATTCACTCCGCTTTCTCAATTGCTTTTGACTGTGTAGGCTCCGTGCTTCAGCACAAAGAGGAGGAGGAAACAAAACCGTCTGCAACAGCAGGCCTGTTTTCAAACGGGAAGGTCAATGCACCTGAAGGTACTGACACATCGACCGGTTGATCTCCAATCACAGCTGGCTCTGGCTCTGCCCACAGAAGGACAATGTGGTCTTACATCCAGGACAGCCCTGCCATCAGAGCAGGTCCTTTGTCATTCATTAGGTGTCACTCAGCTGGTGTGCTGAGCGTCAACACTCCCTTCCGGCCAAGGACTGGTGAGCCTTCCACTCAGAACTTGAGTAATGACCCAGGAAAGGACCCCTAGGACCCCTGCTTGAGTGTGACTGCTCTCTTGGCTCCTCCGAGAGCAGCTCAGAAGGAAATGCAGAGAGACCAAACTTTTTCAGAAAAGCAGAAAAACCACTCAAAATGCTTTTTAGGAGACACCCGCCCTTGGGCAAAGCAGAAGGTTGTCAAAAAGTATTTCCCTGAATACAGAAAAATGGCATTCGTGATGCTGAACTAAAAGTTTCAAAAGTGAGCCTGAATCTTAAGCATCAAGTTCAGGTTCAAGTATAGGCTGACTCAAGTACATAGTCCACGGAGAAGACAGAGGTCTAAAAAGTCTTAGGAGCAGGGCAAGGTATACCTGCTTTGCTGATTTAAAGCCATTCAATCTGTGCACTTTTGAGCCCTGCTCAGATGTGGTAGGCTGCTGGTGCTCTGTGTGATTATTCACACCCCTGAGCTGTGCACCTTTAAGAGTGACTGGGGCAAATTTCAAGTGTCAAGGAAGATCTTAATCTTTCGGCAGCAGCAATGGTTCTTCATACGACCTATGCACCTTGGATGTGGTCCAGAGATGACCTTGGCCTTCCTCCTGCCTTCTCCAGGCAACATGACAGGCAACAGCGACCCCAGAGCAGTCAGAGAGGGTCAAGGGCCACCCCAGCTGCCCTCCCCCCAGCTCTGGCCTGCTCAGAAGAAAGCCATGTAGCGGGCAATGAGGCCATTCCCTTCTTCCCGAGAACGTAACAGCAGTAACGGCAAGAATGAAGATTTATGGAGCTTTATTATTTAGCAGGCCCTGGGCTAGGGCATGGCAGAATGGAGGCTTGGATGGCTCCGATAAATTAGCCAAGTTCATGCAGCTAACAAGTCATGGAGCCAAGGCAGAAACCCCAGTATTCTGAAGCCTTCTCCACTGGGCCGTAGGAGCCACTGATGTGAAGGATTCTGAAAATGCATGTCCTATGGTCTCCCTTATAGAGGACAGTGGTTTAGGGGAAAAGAACTCAAACCCAGTCAACCCAAGTGGTGGGCTTTTTCTTCTGCATTTTTTTAAAACCTATTAGAGGACCAGTCAGAGATATGATGTGAGAAAGAGAATTCTCGCTCTGGTTGGGAAAACAAGACTTACACAAAGAATTCGGGACTGTGGCAAGAGAGCATGTAATTAAGTAAAATTACGCGGTTATGGACTTTAAACCCAAAAGGAAGTCAGAGCAGACAGACCTCAAGGAAGCTCCCTGACTAGGGCCTGAGATGGGGGAGGGCAAAGACCCCAACTTCGGGAGAAACAACAGAAACAAGACCAGAGGCCACGCCTGCACCTGCAGACAATCACACTACACAGTGGCCAGCAAGGGACAGTTGTCATTTGTCACCATCCACAGGGTCAAAACACAAACTGTAAAGTATACTGGCTGTCGGTGTGTTTTATTTTCTCCATCTTGGTTTCTGGAACACATAAAAATTCAAAAGTTACTTCTGAACTTGTCACTTTTAAAAGTTCATATTCAGGGCACCTGTGTGGCTCAGTCGTTTGGGCGTCTGACTTGATTTCCACTCAGGTCAGGAGCTCACGGTTCGGGAGTTTGAGCCCTGTGTCTGGCTCCACACTGACTGCTTGGGATTCTCTCATCCCTCTCTTCCCCTCCCCTGCTCGTGCTAGATCTCTCTCAAAATAAACTGAAGACAAAGTTAATAATGTATTCAAGTTTACAAATTCAAATCCCTCAAGAATTAAAGTTCTGCTTACTAATCTATATGTAATTACATGAACAGTTCTTCCAAACAGAAAGTTCGCACATTATGCTCTCTGAATGTTTGTAGCTGCATTTAGAAATTTCCAATCATCTGTTTTTACAGTACCTCAACCACCTAACAACTCAATTTAAAGTCTCAATATAATCAGTTCTTAATGTCTCTCATGTTTCCATACTTGTCAACAGGACTCTAACGCCTTTTCCTAGATTACCTATTTTAAATAGAAGCAAAAGAATCTTTTTCTCTCATGGGTAACAACTTTATAATTTCAAATGCCACCAATATTTAAGATAGCAAATGTCCACAGATTGATTTTTTAACCCACAAATAATGTGTTTGATTAACTTTTACTTCATTCTGACTTGAACTTAAAACACACTTGATCCACTCAAGAAACAATCACGCCTTCCCAAATAATTAGTTTCCTTCCACACTAGCTTTGGGGGATTCTTTTTTTTCTTTTTCTTTTTTTAACTGACTGGGTCTACAAACTGGCCACAATCTGGAGCAGCAGACTCCCGGGGCAATTTTTCCCAGCGTCCCAGATTAGAGTTGCGTCAACATAATCCAGAAGGAATGGCCTCACAGCCCATGTCCCTAGCCTTAAGTCCCGGCTGCCAATTCCTCAATCCTTGTGAGCCTGGACATCGGGATTGTCGCTAACCTCCTTCTAGCCGAGGCTGGAGTTTTCATCTCTTTGGCTCTCACCCAGGCTTCCTCAAGGCTTTGTTGGCCTCTTTGGTCATAGTTCGAAAGTTGAGCAGATGACCTTTTCTACTGTCTTCCAGTGACCTGATATAAAACGGACACTGTCCCACCTACGGGTCTCAGGGTTGGTTTCAGAACAAATTTTACTGTGTGAGAAATGCATCTTAAGCACAGCACTACCATATTCCTGTCCCTAGAGAATGGCACAGCTAGATGTTCCAGCCAGAAACCCAAGTCTTCCGCGACTCCTTTCCTCACTTGGCACATCCAGTCACAAACATCTGACAACCATTCATCCAGTCGTCTCTGCCTCCTGCCCTCCCCTCCACCTGCCCTACCTAGTACAGGGACTAGAACCTTCCCCCGTCTTGATTGGAAGACTACCCCTAGGTTCAGAATCCTAATCTGTCTTCCCTGTGGATGTCCCCAGGTCTGCCAAAGTGACCTCAGGACACACGGCTCTGCTGGGATCGACCACTCGGCTATAAGACCTGACATAGTTTCCTACTATCTACAGGGTCCTCCCCTGGGGATTTCCAAGGCTGCTCACAGCTTTCCTTGCATTCCCAGAATCCCTTGTTCCTGTTCCCTGCGCTCACCCGTGCCCTGCACCTCGGCCCACCCAATTCCTCCTGAATAGAACAGCCTTCTCTCTGTCCACTTATCAGCTGCCATTCCTCATTCCAGGGTCATTTCTGATGTCATCTTCACTAGTCAAGCCTTTCCAGAGCAACGGGCAGAAGAAAAATAAACTAATCCCCTCTTATATAGGTTTTCATCACACTTGATCTACACGCTGTCCATATTAAGAGCTACAATTTTAAATTTCCTAAATAAGGCGTGAGCATACAGTCAGGAGCTGCTTTATTCTTTATTGACGACACTCAGCATACTTATTCAACCTGCTGTTTGTTCCAGAAGGAGGAGGTTATTCTTGGCACAAAGTAGGTGCTAAATAAACGCCCTCCCCAACCGCACACGGATACCGCCTCAGAAGGCAAGATCCACACAGGAACTTCGTCCTGTTCACTGGCATGGCTACGACACGTACACAGTAAGCGTTCAATATAGGAAAAGAAAGAAAAGAAAGATGAAAGCAAGTTCCTTTAGAAGAAGGAGATACTTTCTAAGGGAACTTGAGTAGTCAAAAGTTACTTACGAAGAACCACTACCACGGCCCTGTCAGGATCAAGAGGAAATTCTAAAGTCACCGAAGGCAGACCCCACCAGGCCTTAGTCCAGTGAGGGAGATATCTCATGAAGGGATGGCCTGGCCTCCTCCTGGCTGGCACACACCTGGTGCCTCCCTCACAACCTGAGGACCCTCATGAGGGCCGGCGAGAGACCAGCTCTCAAGAATCCTCCAGCGCTGGACAGCGTGGGCCCCCTTGGCTAACAAGTGAGGGTTGTGGGGTCTGGAGTGTGTGGTTAGTCGGAGGCAGGGAAGAATATCAAGAGGACAGATTTGAGGAATGCTTGCCTTAAATGAAAAGTTGGCAACAATGGAGGGCAGTGGGGGGAGGGGGGAGATGAGCCAGAAGAGGCCCTGAGAAATGATGGCTAAAACATTTATGGGAAACCCCAAATGTGGTCAGCACAGACTCTGAGGTGAGGGACTTGAGGTTAAGCAGCATTATCTGAAATATTTGCAAAGTTGGATCCGTTTCAAGTCTAGACATGAAGAACACGATGAAGGGTAGGGCTGTCCCTTTCCCCTTCTTTGGGCTTATGGCTCCCCAGGGAGGAAACAGGACCCGTTCCCCCCCAGGCTAGAGGGAGGTAGTGCCATCTTGGCTGGAGCCAGTCTCCTGTGAATCTCCCTCAGGGGCTGCAAGCCAAATCCATTCCCGCAGTCCTGGCTGCCTTCATCTCTCTCCCACCTGGCACCGGAAGCCTGGTGCATGGGAGACGGCCCATTAAGCCTGGAGGGATGCCAGGCCTGAACAGTTGCATTACATTTCCCAGAAACCGATTCTTAATGTAATATCCAAAGAATTTCACACAATGACCACAGTGTGATAAATGCACGGCCAAATTTCACTTGAAAGTCCGCTCGGATAGAAGGCTTCGTTCTTTCATTCCAACTCTGCCACTGACTAATTGGGGAACGTCGGGGGGGTCGGTACCTCACCCTAGCCTTTCGCTTTCACGTGTGCTACGCGATGGTAAGAACAGGGTCTCTCTTGTCTGCTTCTCGGGGCTGATGGGAGGCCACTGATTCTCACACTTGGCGGCCCAAACCCAGCTGTCTAGTCTCTCCGATGCCAATCACATTAGGACCTTTGGGAGTGGAGCCTGAGCATCGGCATTCCTGAAAACTTCCCAGGTGATTCTAATGCAAAGCCAGGGCCAGACCTTACAATACAATGGTAATGACAGTGATGCCCAAGATAATTACCAGATCACCGCTTCATGAGATTGGGGGGCAGGGGGAGGTGAAAGAATTATTCTGGCACCTCCTTCGAACCAGGAACCATGTGTTTCTTGTGCATTTCCCAGTGCTCTCCACATACTTTCATCATCAAAGGAGGAGTGACCGAGTGCCTAAGGGACTTCTGAAGTGCTTACGGGTTTTGGTCTGAGATTCTTTGTTCAGCAAAACCACCTGTGAAGATGGCACATGTGTTACCATAAGCCTAGCCTTGGGCAAGGACATCACCTGAACACGTGCTGCTTAGACCTAAGGTCGGTGGCGGAGAAAGAGCAGGAAACAGGAGAAGGGGGATTTTTATTTAAAATGAATAGAAATGAATGCAATTTTGCATCAGGGCTGACTGCCTTTGTCTGGCCAAGAGCAGGTCACAGGGCAGAGGAGGGGGATGAAAGGAGGCGGCAAACACACCAGTCAAGGTATTTCTTCCAGAGACCTTCCCTCCCCGTGGGAAAGGAAAGCTGGAAAGCAATGCCCGTGTTGCCCTGGTTGGCATCTGACTGCAACCAACACCTTTCCCTGGAAAATTCTGCCATTGAGTTTTTCATTTTTAGGCTCATGGGGCATCTATGTTAGCAGAAACATTTCTGAAGACAACACTTTTCACTTGGGGATTAGTATGGTCAGACCTGGGCCACGCTGACACTGGGGCATGTCTGAACGTGCTCTTATTTGATCTCTTACCCCCGCCCGCTGAGAAGGTCCAACGCACGGTGCCTGCAGTAATCAAATCAGTATGTGACTTTCAGGTCATGCAGGATTAATCAGACATAGCATAAATTAACAGATGGATCCTATTTTATAACTTACCTCAGAGATATCTGTAGAAGCGGATCTAGGGTCCACTTAATTAATCTAAGAAACTAAGATAACCAATTTGAACCATAATTAGGTATTAAAGTTAAATGCCCCCAAAACTGTGGACTGATTTTTTTACACTAGTTTTGTGGTGGCTTATGTGCAATTTAAAGATTTCAGATTTGGTGCAGCCGACTCCTAGTCTCCCGAAGTCTAACTGTGTGGCTTTCCAGATATCTATATCCATGATGTCCTTGGAAAGGTCCCCCTGTGAACTAGATCTTGAGGGATATTAAACAGTGTCTATCTTTCCTTGGGATGAAAGAAAGGACTGAGAATCATCATGTGCCTATGAATATCTCAGATGTTTTTAAAGCAATAGTTTACTTTGAGATGGAATATTTTTGTGTGTGTTTTATACAAGGTGGAGAGTCGGAATGAACCACCACCACGCTGGTTATCATCGTGTGAAAGTTACTTGATTTCACTGTTATATGAGGACTGTTGAACATTCATGATTACGCAGAAGGGTTTTATGCTTATTGCTAGCATTCGAAATTTTTTTCTAATATAAGAATAGTAAAGAAGGATGGAAAGTACTTGAAAATGTTAAATGTGTATCAGCCCCAAAGAAACTGCTTACTTCAAAAGCTTAAATGATTTAAATAATCACACTGGAAATCATGCCCTCACCATGTATTACGTATTTTCCTAAATCATAAAATTTCAAAATACTTTAGTTATTCTCAAGGTCTAGTTCTTTAGACTATCACATGAGGATAGGTACTTTTTTTCCAAATTGCAAGCCAATTGTTCCAAACCACATATTAAATAATTCTTCATTCATTTGTGATCATTGTACTAAAGGATCAGATAGCTCTTTTTATGATTTGTCCTGTTCAACTTTTGTAGCCAGACTTAATTTTTAAAAATGATTTTAGGTTTTCTAAAAAATACAATTTATTGTCAAGTTAGCTAACAGTGTATATAGTGTGCTCTTGGGTTTGGTAGTAGATTCCGATTCATTGCTTATAAACAACACCCAATGCTCATCCCAACAAGTGCCCTCCTCAACACCTATCACCGATTTTCCCCCTTCTCCCCCATCTCTACCATGAACCCTCAGTTTGTTCTCTGTATTTAAGAGTGTCTTATGGTTTGCCTCCCTCTCTGTTTGAAACTATCTTTTTCCCTTCCCTTCCCCCATGGTTTTCTGTTAATGTTCTCAAATTCCACATGAGTGAAAACACATGACATTTGTCTTTCTCTGACTTATTTCACTTAGCATAATACCCTCCAGTTCCATCCACACTGTTGCAAGTGGCAAGATTCCAATCTTTCTCATTGCCAAGTAGTATTCTATTGTAGAGCCCAAATGTCCATCAACTGATGATTGGATAAAGAAGATGTGACTTTAGCTTATTATTTGATCAGTCCAGCCACATCTCAATTCTCTTTTGGGGTTTCTTTCATCTTCTCGGTGGTTTATCTTCTGTTTTGAAACCCACAGATTTGGAAATACTTCCCCTTATTTTGGTGAGGGGAAGGGGTCTTAAGCTATTGCCAGCTGAAGTCTAATTTCAGCTCTGATGCAACAGTTCTCCCAAATTCCTAGTGGTCTACAGCGTTGAGGAAGAGAAGGGACTCCAATTATTTAATTCCAGAAGAGATAACATATAGTATCACATTCATTTTAGGTGTACAATATAGTGATTCAACAATTCCGTATGTTACTCAGTGCACATCATGGTAAGTATACTTATCCTCATTACCTGTTTCACCTTCTGGTAACCACCATTTTATTCTCTATACTCAAGAGTCTGTTTCTTGGTTTGCCTCACATCCCCCCCCACCCCCACTGCCCCCTTTGCTTCTTAAATTCCACTTGAGTGAAATTATATTTGTCGCTCTCTGACTTATTTCTCTTAGCATCATACTCTTTAGATCCATCCCATGTAATTGCAAATGGCAAGAGTTCATTCTTTTTTATAGCAGAGCAAGATTTCCCTCGGTGCAACACATCTTTACCCATTCATCTACTGATGATGGACACTTGGGCTGCTTCTGTTAAGTTGGCTATTGTAAATTATGCTGCAATAAACATAGGGTGCATATAGTTTTTCTAATTCATGTTTTTGTTGGTCTTTGGGTAAATGTCCAGTCATGGAATTACTGGATTATAGACTAGTTCTATTTTTAACTTTCTGAGGAACCTCCATACTGTTTTCCACAGTGGCTATACCAGTTTGCATTTCTGCCAACAGTCCAAGGTTTTTTCCTCCCTCACCTTGACCAATGCCTTTTTTTTTTTTCCCTAATTTTAGCCATTCTGACAGGTGTAAGAAGCTACCTCGTTGTGATTTTGATTTGCATTTCCCTGATGAATGATATCAAGCATCTTTTCATGTGTCTGTTGGCTATCTCGGAAAATGTCTACATAGGTCTTCTGCCCATTTTTTAATTGGATTGTTTTTCGGTGTTGAGTTACAGAAGTTCTTTATGTATTTTGGATACTAACTATTGGATAGGTCATTTGCAAATTTCTTCTTTTCAGTAAGCTGTCTTTTAGTTTTGTTCACTGTTTCCTTTGCTGTGAAAAAGCTTAGTACTTTGATGTAGTCCCAATTTTTCTGCTTTTGTTTCTCTTGCCTCAGGAGACATATCTAGAAAAATGTTGCTATGGCCAATGCCAGAAAAATTACTGCCCGTATTCTCTTCTGGGTTTTTTATGGTTTCAGGTCTCACAATTAGGTCTTTAACCCATCCAAGTACTAACCAGGCCTGACCCTGCTTAGCTTCTGAGAGCAGATGAGATCAGGTACATTCAGGGTGGTTTGGCTATAGACTAGATCTTCGATCCATTTTGAGTTTATTTTTGTGTATGGTTTAAGAAAGTGGTCCAAGAAAGTGGTCCAGTTTTCCCAACACCATTTATGGAAGAGACCATCTCTCCTCACTATAGTTGACTCCTTTGCTGAAGATTAATTGACCACATAATCATAAGCTTATTTCCGGGCTCTCTCTTCTGTTTCATTGATCTATGCATTTTTATGCCAGTACTATATTGTTTTGATTACTACAGCTTTGTAGTATATCTTGATATCTGGAATTGTGATACCTCCAGTTTTGTTCTTTTTCAAGACTGCTTTGGCTATCTGGGGTCTTTTGCAATTCCAAACACATCTTAGGATTGTTCTAGTTCTGTAAAAAATGCTGTTGGTATCTTGATAGGGATTGCATTGATCCTGTAGATTGCTTTAGGGAGTATGGACATTTTAACAATATCAATTCTTCCAATCCATGAACATGGAATATTTTTCCTTTTGATGAAAGAAATTGAAGAGGATATACATAAACAATGTTTTAGAGTTTTCAGAGTATAGCCCTTTCACCTCTGTGGTTAAGTGTATTCCTAGGTATTTTTCCCCCTTTGGTACAACTGTAAACAGGACCGTTTTAATTTCTCTGCTACTTCATTATTAGCATATAAAAAGGTATCGCATTTCTACATATTGATTTTGTATCCTGCATTCTTATGAATTCATTTACCAGTTCTAGTATTTTTTGATGGCATCTGGAGGATTTTCTATATATAGTATCATGTCATCTGAAGATAGTGAATCCTTTACTTATTTGGATGCCTTTTATTCCTTTTTTCTTGTCTGACTGCTGTGGCTAGAATTTCCAATACAGTGTTAAATAAAAGTAGTGAGAATGGACATACTTGTCTTGTTCCTGATCTTAGGGGGAAAGAGCTCAGTTTTTCACCAAGTATTGATGTCAGCAGTGGTTTTTCATATATTGCCTTTAAGTTGAAGTGTGTTCCCTCTAATTCTTCTTTGAGAATTTTTATCATGAATGGACTTTGCATGTTGTCAAATGCTTTTTTATCTGCTGAAATGATCATATCATTTTTCTTGTGATGTATCACGTTGATTGGTCTGTCAGTATTGAACCACCTTGCATTACAGGAATAATTCCCACCTGATTGTGGTGATTGATTTAATATGTTGGATTCGGTGTGCTAACATTTTGTTGAAAATTTTTGCATCTAGATCAGAGACACTGACCTACAGGTCTTTTTGTAGGGTAATGCTGGTCTCCTAGAATGAACGTGGAAGCTTTCCTTCCTCTTGTATTTTCTGGAATCTTTTGAGAAAAAATAGGTATGAACTCTTCTTTAAATGTTTGGTAGAATTAACCTGGGAAGCAATCTGGTCCTGGACTTTTGCTTTTTGGCAGTCTTTCGGTCTGTTCAAATTTTCTATTTCTTCCTCACATTCAGTTTTGCAAAGTTATGTTTCTAGGAATTTACCCATTTCTTCTAGGTTGTCTAGTTTGTTGGCCTACAAATTTTCATGATATTTTTATAATACTTTGTAGCTCTCCATGGTTTTGGTGGTTATTTCTGATTTTTTGAGGAGTCTGACTAGAGGTTTATCAATTTTGATCATTTCAGAGAACAAGCTCCTGGTTTCATGGATCTGTTCTATTGTTTTTTAACCTTCTATTTCATTTATTTCTACTATAGCCCTTATTTATTTCCTTCTAGTTTAGGTTGTTTGTTATTCCTCTAGCTCCTCTAAGTATAAGGTTAGGTTGGGATTTTTCTTGCTTCTTGAGGTAGGCTTGTATTGCTATAAACTTCCATCTTAGAACCACTTTTGCTGCATCCCAAAGACTTTGAACCATTGTATTTTTGTTTGTTTCCGTGTTTTTATTTCCTCCAATTTCTTGGTTGACCCATTGTTTAGTAGCATGTTGTTTAACCTCCATGTATTTGTGTTATTTCCAGATTTTTCTCATGGTTGATGTCTAGTTTCACAGCAGTTTGATTGGAAAAGATGCATGGTATGACCTCAATTTTTTTTTTTAAATTTATTGAGACTGGTTTTGTGGCCTAATGTGGCATCTATTCTGGAGAATGTTCTGTATGCATTTGAGAAGAATGTGTATTCTGCACTTTTAGAATGGAATATTCTGAATATTTCTGTTAAGTCCAGCTGGTCTAGTGGGCCATTCAAAGCCACTGTTTCCTTGTTGATTTTCTGTTTGATGACCTTATGTAAGTAGGGTGTTAATGTACCCTACTATTGTGTTACTATTGACTCCTTCATACTCATTATTAGCTCCTTTATGTATTAGAGTGCACAAATATTTACAATTATTATATCTTGTTGGATTGCTCCCTTTAGGATTATATAGTGTAAAGGGATTCCAATTTCTTTCAAACAAGCCAGCTAAGCCGGTAGGGAATTTACAGCAGAGAGTTGATGAGGGAAAGCCCTTATTCACTGTCGCGTTATACGTTTGTACAGCTTTTGGCCTTTATCCTTGTAAGCCAAGTCTAGAGAGGGGGAGGGGAAAAAAGGAGGACCCCTTGCAGAGAGATACACACCTGCACTTGTGCATGCACATGAACACTCCCCCCCGCGCGCACACTCTCACTGTACTTTATGAGAACCTTGACTTAAAGGTCTCTCCCTTTCACTTCTGGCCTTGGTGCTTCTATGTTTATGCTCTTCTGGTGTCCTGTTGCTGCAAGGAGAAATCCACTTCTCCTAGGACTCTCGGGGGAGGGAGGGTAATAGCTGGTTGGAGGTAAAGAACTTCAGAGTGGCTTGAAAGGCTTTAATTTGCAGGGTTAATTTCCCCCTCTGCAGTGTGGCCAACATCCTGAAGCTTTCAAAAGAACAGGCTGAGCCTCTTCTGACTTTAAATTGATGGTTTTTTGTTTTGCATCTTTGTGGACTGTGCAAAAACGGACAGTGTATTTGGCAGGATCCCAGCTCGGCTGCAAATGGAAAGGGCCTCTAGAATAATGTTCCTGCCTCGGCCAGGCCTGTTGGGGCAAACAAACTTCAACGCATTGTGCAAGAGACCACACTGTAAAACAGAGATACAGCAGGGACGAGGAGGTAGCGAGAGTCCACCAAACTCAGCCGCTGAAGTCATGGCAAAGCTGTAACACGTTTGAAGTGATCTGAAAGATCACACTCTCCTTAGAAGGGCGTCCCAGGATTCTGGAACAACACACCATGGCGCTGGGGACCCCTGGGCTGCTAAGAAATGGTGTTATCACTCACCAGCACACCTGTCCTACTACTTAACTCTAAAACAAGCAGCCAAAAACAGACCCCACCCACACTCTGACCAAGCCGCGTTACCAGGAAAGGGGCTTCTCAAGGCTATGCTTGGTCTGAAGGTGTTGAGATGAATAGCCTCTCAGGACGAGTTGAATCTGCCACTGGTTCCTTTGGAGGTCACCACCACCTGGCAACTTGCCTTGGAGCTGCTGGAGTCACAGGTTTGTTCTCTAAACTGCTCAGTGGAGCTGCTCAGAGAGAACAGGCCAGCGCGGGTGGAGACAGATGCGGGGAAACTTCCACGTCTTCCACATGCGCCTCACGTCACACAGGTTCTCACCAAGTCCAAACTGGGAAACAGGGGATTCTAGCCATCTTACAGGAGAGCCAACAGGCTCAGAGAAGGGACAAACCTGTCAAAGCCACACTGCTGGTGAGTGAACTCCCACGTCCCACACTCCAAAGCCCATCCATCCTTTCGTCACTTGCATGGCCCAAGCCCCCAGATGAAAGGGGACATGGCCGCTGCCCCTTTCTTCTTTGCCTTTACTGTCAGGATGGTCAGCCTAACTCCACATGGAGAAACAGCCACACTAGGTGACCAGCAGGAGGTAACGCAGGTGTCACCGTTGGTTACAGAGTCCAGCACTGGACTTAACATTCCCTGGACGTGAGCCTCCGATGCCACTCAGAAGGCCCATTACCACCGCGCAGACAAGTCAGGCTGAACGTGTCCCCTCAGGGACTTCCAACCGCAGGGCCTGACAAACCAAAGTTCAGCTTCTTCTGGCTTCTCTCCACCTTCTCTATATCTGCCCACCTGTCTTCCAGCTGAGGACTTCACCTGTGGTTTTCTCTTCTGTGGCCATCTCCAAGGAGATGCCCTTTATCAAAGATGGCCTTCCCATGCGGGGCCCCCACAAGGCCACCCACCTCAAGCCCTGGCCGGATGCAACGGCGTGCACATCCCTTTCGTCTGATCTGCCCAGACGCACAGCCTGCCCTTCAGAGCAGCCACAGCCAGCAGCTGCGTACTTCCATACCCCACACGCTTCTCTGAACTTCGGGGGAATTCATCCTCGGAAATTATTTTCACGGGCTGCAACTTATTAAGTGTTCTCATGAGGAGCAACTTTGGTTTAGATTTCTGTTAAGAGCCAAACGTTACCCAAGGCCAAAGCTGATGAAAGAGTGATAAAGGAAGCAAAGATCACTGGGGAGGGGAAAGGCAGTGTGTTCGCAGGAGGAGACCAGCTCACTGCTTTTGCGGATTACAGTTTCCACCGCTAGTCGACAGCTGCCATTTGGTGGGCGCCTTTGAAAATCCTCTCGACTCCTGAATCAGCTGGGAACACGGTCATCGCTCTCCCATTTTCCCAAAGGAAAGGGAAGCAAGGCAGGTAGGTGAGGCACAAAGCAAAGAGGGCAGAGCCAACAGTCCAAGTCAGCGGTCTTTTAATCCCACCAGGTACGCTCTCTGCACGGGTCACCTTACTTCCTACTGAGCAAACTCTGCATAAGGACAGGGCGATCATCCCTGGGCCAGGACTCTGAAGGACCACATCCGTGGAACACGGCACACAGACGGCAGTGGGATCCCAACTCCACAATTCATCCTGCCTGTTCTAGAAGCCCACGGACAACAGAGAAGCAGCACTCTGGGATTTTTTTTTTTTTTTTTTGGCCTTCAAGCAGTAGGACCTTGGAAGATTGTTTACTAAATTCTTGTTTATGATTCTCTCCACACCCACCAGCAGCCACACAGAAGGGTGAGCCTGAGCTCCTGAAAACATGGCTGGCTTTTAAGGACACACATGAATTCAAAGGAATGCCTGATTGTGCAATAAAAAAAAAAAACAACCCAAACTGAAAATAGAAGAAAGTCACGAGCAGCTCCTCACTTTGGGAGAGATGGGCCAAGGCTGTCAAAATGAATTGTGCGGTTTTCACTAAACATGTTCCCTTGTACACAAAGACCCAAACCACAAGGCCAATAGGAATAACTTGTTCCAAATGACAGGGGCTGATGGACTGAATTTAGTAGCGAAATTACCTTTCTGCATAAAAGGGAGGGTGGTCTGGCCAGGCCATGGCTGGAGGTACTAGAAATACAATTTGAGACGACGTTTCTCAGAGCTCCTGGTAAAGAAGTGCTTTGCAACTAGAGCTGCCCTTACTCTTCGCTGCAAGGCCGGAGGAGAACGCTATTGCTATTTCCTTTTCATTGGCCAGACTTTGACATTTCAGCCCCAAATTCTCTTTGGCCTGAGACAGGACCATTCCAAGGCCATGGCAGAACATTTGACGCTCCGCTACAAACACAAGAACATCTTGGCATGGGGTCGGGGGGGAGGGAGATGGGGTTCAAAGCCGAGGAGTAAGAATGTAGGCATCCCTTCTGAAACAGGCAGTAGATTTAAGTTGTTTTCTAAGGTTTTAAAAGATAGATTTGTGATTGTTGGCATATCCGCTTCTAGTGAGCACAACTTTCCAACCTCCACATCCTCCAGGGACTATGAACAAAATACGAAGTCTGGCTTCCTGATGCTCACGCAGGAGGCAGAGTCAAGTCTGTAAATATTGTCACAGAGGCTGTCGGCCACACACAAAACAGGATGACCAAGGACGGAGCGTTGCCCGGCTTCCCAGGAGCCCCAGCACGCAGCCACAGCGGTCTCAAGCCCACCAGGCTTTGGAACATAGCTAAGCAGCAAAAAGCAAGGAGCCTCAGACAAGCCCAGGCGGACATGCTCCCAGCCTGTGGCCGGGTCACCACCTCCCGGGGCTTCATCAGTGTTTAGCAAACCTCGGTCGTTCCTATAACCGCCTGCACGATTAGGGCTTAACTTTATTATCCACTGACCTTAAAAAGCAAACACACGATCGTGGGTAAAGAAAACAGTACGTGGTTATAAGCTGATGGTCCTCGTCCACGACAGTAGGCTGATATCAGTCAGGCAGGCACACAGGTACCGCCCACACAGGGGCCTCGGGACAAAGGCATCTGTGATTTTGGTCCCCAGGTTGAACACCAGTGTCACCAACTGAAAGCTATGCTATAAATAGAAGGGAGCAGCAACACAGTGGAATAAAATTGTAGCCGGACACCAGCATCTGCAGGGAGCCTCAGAGGCTCACGGCTCTGCAAAGGAAAGGAAGTTCTGGAAAGCGAACCACCTCGCCATCTGAGTCAACATTCTCGAATGCAGAACCGGCAGGGGGGTGTCATTTGGGACTTTCTGAGGCACCGTCCAACAGTCTGGAGTCCTAAAATCAGTCGTGACGGCTTATGTAACATTAACAAGAAAATAGCAGGAGGCTGAAATGTTGTGTCGAAGTCTCAAAGCCCGGAACTGGGCACCCCCCGAGGATGCCCCATGGACACGGGAAGTGGGGACATTTAGTGTATCCCATCTTAGTATCTATTCCACACCATTCAGTCAGTTCCTGAAAAGAGGGTCCTATAGAGAAGTCAAGTCTTCTCGCCACCTCAAAGTACATTTGAACAACCCCACAGTCAATCCGGAAGTACGTCAGGCCATTTCTCCGTGGGTCCCTTTTGAAAGTTCGAGCCGTCCTTGAGGTGAAATGCCCAGAGGGAAGCATATTTTTCAGGACCTAGAGGAGAATGGAGAAGGTGGCTGATACTCTATTTCTAGGGACAGGAGGAGGAGGAGATGACGACGACAGTAGGGACACTTAACATTTACTGAGCTGACTCTAGCTTCCTGGCACTGCAAACATTTTTAACATGGAAAGCACTCCAAGAACATGGGTCTGTCCTAGGCATGGTCGTAAGAATTTCACACAGACTCTTTAACAACGAGGTAGCTGTTCTCCTCATTTTATAGAAGAGCCAACTGAGGCCCAGGGCAGCTGAGTACCTCATTCAGGGTCACAGAGGGAGGAGCAAGCAGTGGGGCAGGGTTGGCCATTGGGCCATCTGACTCCAGATTCCGTGCTGCCTCCTGCATGAATCTCAGTGGGGGGGAGACAGAGGGGGGGAGGGGGAGAGGGGGGGGAGAGAGGGGGGAGGGGGGAGGGGGAGAGAGGGGGAGGGGGAGGGAGGAGAGGGGGAGGGGGAGGGGGGAGAGGGGGGAGGGAGAGAGGGGGAGAGGGAGGGGGAGAGAGAGAGGGAGGGGGAGGGGGAGAGAGGGGAGAGGGAGGGGGAGGGGGAGAGGGAGAGGGAGGGAGGGGGAGAGGGAGGGGGGGAGGGGGAGAGGAGGGGGAGAGGGAGGGGGAGAGGGGGAGAGGGGAGGGAGGGGGAGAGAGGGGGGGAGAGGGAGGGGGAGAGGGGGGAGAGGGAGGGGGAGGAGGGAGGGGAGAGGAGGGGGAGAGAGGGGGAGAGGGAGGGGGAGAGAGGGGGAGAGGGAGGGGGAGAGAGGGGAGAGGGAGGGGAGAGGGAGGGGGAGGGAGGGGGAGAGAGGGGGAGAGGGAGGGGGAGAGAGGGGGAGAGGGAGGGGGGAGGGGGGAGAGGGAGGGGAGAGGGAGGGAGGAGAGGGGGAGAGGGAGAGGGGAGAGGGAGGGGAGAGGGAGGGAGGGGGAAAGAGGGGGAGAGAGAGGGGGAGGGAAAGGAGGGAAGAGGAGGGAAGGGGAGGGGAGGGGGAGGGGGAGGGGAGAGGAGGGTGGAGAGAGGGAGAGGGAGGGGAGGGGGAGAGGGAGGAGAGGGAGGGGGAGAGGGGAGGAGGGAGGAGGGGAGAGGGAGGGGGAGGAGGGGGAGGGAGGAGAGGGGGAGGAGAGAGGGAGGGAGAGAGGAGGGGGAGGGGAGGAGAGGGAGGGGAGAGAGGGGAGGGGGAGAGGAGGGGGAGAGGGGGGAGGGAGAGAGGGGGAGAGGGGAAAGGGAGGGGGGAGAGAGGGGGGAGGGGGAGAGGGAGGGGGGAGAGGGAGAGAGCTCACGCACGAGGGAGAATCCTAAGCAGGCTCTGCACTATCACTATGGAGCCTGATGTGGGACTCAGGAACTGTAAGGTCATGACCTCAGCCAAAATCAAGAGTCAGATGCTTAATCTGACTGAGCCACCCAGGCCCCCCCCCACCCCGGACTACTCTTAACCAGCAGTCAGAGCCATCTCACAAGTCCGATCCTATCACTCCTCTATTCAAAACTTGGGGCGCCTGAGTGGTCCAACTGGTTTAAGTGTCCGACTCTTGATTTCGGTTCAGGTCATGATCTCCTGGTTTATGGGATCATGCCCCATACCGGGGTCTGTGCTAACAGGACAGAGTTTGCTTGGGATTGGCTCCCAATCTCTCTGCCCCTCCCTTGCTTGTGTGCTCTCAAAATAAACAAACTCTCCAGTGGGGCGCCGGGGTGGCTCAGTCGGTTGAGCATCCAACTTCAGCTCAGATCATGATCTCGCAGTTAAGGAGTTCGAGCCCCACATCAGGCTCTGTGCTGACGGCTCAGAGCCTGGAACCTGCTTCAGATCCTGTGTCTCCCTCTCTCTCTGCCCCTCCCTGCTCATGCTCTGTCTCAAAAATAAAACATTAGGGAAAAAAAAAAAAACTTTAAGAAACCTCTCCAGTGGCTCCCACGTCTCTCAGACGCGGATCACGTGGCCCTCTGACATCGTCTCCCACCTGCTCACCTCGGGCCGCCCTTCCAAGTTCACCCTGCTGCTCTCCCTGCGCAGTCATTAATAAGGCTCTGGGGCAAAGGATA
Organism: Proteles cristata cristata; assembly: GCA_017311185.1. Lineage (NCBI taxonomy): Eukaryota > Metazoa > Chordata > Mammalia > Carnivora > Hyaenidae > Proteles > Proteles cristata. The sequence continues at coordinate 1,743,786 of JAESUZ010001952.1, read as the reverse complement.
GGCTGCAGGTCTGAAAGGGACTGGGGTTGGGGGTGGGGGGGTGGGGGGGTGGAAAACACTGGATCAAAATTCCAGAAAGGAAGTCTATTTGTGCAAGGCCACCGCATGGAACGCACTCCACTTGCCAGCCAAGACCCGTCTGTGTGAGGAAACAGAAGCCCTCCAAGTCCCCGGGGACGAGTGAGCCAGCCGCCATGTGCACGCGGCTGCGGCTGCGAGCCCAGCTCTAGCCTCTGCCTCTTGCTGCGCGAGGCTCCTTGAGATAAAACGAGGCAGGCCGCCAGCAAGCTGCTGGCAGGAAGAAGACATTTATTCAAATTTATTATTTGCAAGCCTTGGGGGAAGGCATTTAATCTTTCTTCACAAACAGCTCTTTTTATAGCACATTTGTGCTGAGACCATAATGTGAAATGTGTTTGCGCTCCACTTTCTCGCTCTTAAGGTTGAAGAGATGGCAATCTGTCACAGTCACGTGCCACTGGAGAACGGACTGCCCCAGGGCATCGTGGTTTAAAACCGCCACCATTTTACTGGACCTGACACTTGCGTGGGTCAGGGAAGCCAGGCAGAGTTCAGCTGGGAGGTTCTTCTGTCCCACATGGGACGTGGGCTCCATGGTTTCGCTCCAAGGGTGGACGGTCTGGGCTGAAGGGTCTGGGCTCATCCGGGACCGTCCACCACAGCAGGTGAATGTGGCCTCTCCAGCACGGGGGTCTCACACTCAGCTTCTCATGTGGTTGACTAGGCTCTATGGTCAAGCGTCCCAGGAAACGAGGTCTTCTATGACCCCTCTGCGGAAGCTTCGCAGGGTCCCTTCTGCTGCACCGCATGGGCAGATTCAGTCAGAAACTCTCCCAGTTTCAAGGGGGGGAACACACAGGCCCCACTTCCCAGGAGGATCTGCACAATATTTGAGAGTATGTTTGAAAACTAGGACACGATTGTTTCTGAATTTAGACACGCAACAGACCCTCCATGGCCTACCCTTCCCCCTGGTACCCAGTGGCATCGGGGTGCTCAGCGGCCTCCCTTCTCACCGATTCCTCATTCAGCCAGTAATTACTAAGCGCGGATGAGGAATCTAGCCACGTGCAAACACTGGCAGCTAGCAGGGCATATGACGAGCTGTCCGTAATGAGCTAACGGATGCAGTGACCAGTCTAGCACCCAGTGTTCCTTCTGGAGGTCATACCTCCATTTTCCTTTAGAAAACGAACTCCTACCCTTTCCGTTCATGGCACTGCAGGGGAGCGGTGTGCAGGACAGAGACCCTGCCAGAGTCCAACTCTTCTCCACCCACCCCCATGGCAATTGGTTCAAGGACTGATGCACGGCCCAAGAATAGTAAATCTCGGTGCTTTGGCAGGATTGGGAGGAGAAAGCAAAAAGCACAGGGCAGAGAGTCACGGGCTGGTGCCCAGTGCAAAACCAGTGCCATTAAATAAGACCAAGGGCAGAGCCAAGAGGTGTCAAGAACAGGGCTGAAACCAGAGGAAATGTTCCCAACATGCCTGAAGCCTGCTGACCCCCAAGCTTTCCAGTGACAGGAGATCAACAACCTTTGTTAGCTTAAAAAAAAAAAAAAGTCTGAGTTGGGTTCCTTTCACTCATAACTGAGAATCGGATTTATACCCATAGAACAAGGACAGAGAGCAACATGGTACTGTGATCGATGGTTAAGGTACAAAAAAATAAGGTGGCACTTAGCGAATGCACTTTTAACATGGGCCAGGAAGGGCCTTCCCCCGGAGCAGCACAGGCCAGGGCAGCCACCTTCATGTCACGCCACGCGGATTGCGGCCCACTGTACTGTACAAGGCAGCAAGCCTCCAATCACACGACAGCCACTCACTCCCAAGTCCCTCCTCACTGCTTGGCCTCCTGAACTACCCAAAGGACCCGGGGGGAAGGGCAGGGCACTGAGCAGCCCACAGTTGCCAGTTTTTCCCACTAGATGGCAACCATGCATCAGGGAGGCAGAAATCTGGGGGCTGAACAAGTAAACGGACTAGAATGAAGACCCTTAAAATTAAGGACGGGATGGAAATCTCAGAGAAGACCACAGGAAATGTAAGACAGCAAAAATGTGGAACCACCACCACTTACTTAGTACCTATGTGTTCAGCACTACTCTGCCATATTTTGTCCTGTAACTCAAAGGCCAAACAAGGGCACCCGCGAGAACGTAAAAACAGCAGTGTGAAGTCAAGGCTAGCCTGCAAAAACGTGGAAGGTCCAAACCAAAGAGAATGAGTAACAAAGCACTGAATTTAAGGCCATCAGCTAAAAGGGCAGTAGGAGTCTCTACAGACCCCAGTTAGAAGCGCCATTTCAAGCTATTCATGGCATTGATGATGAAACAAAGGCTCAGAAGGTTGCACAGGATCACAAGACGTAAATGAGGCCTGGTAATCGAAGAGCCCATGGGAGACAAGTTCTAGAATCTACTTGAAAACTGGGAATCATTTTACAAAGGAGGGAACAGAGACAACCAAGGAGAGGGTCACAAGGGTAAGGTTGGGCATTCATGCTGGAGGCTATATACTTTTTTTGAAACTCTTTTTTTTAAGTATTCTGTGCTTAAATGACTTCATCGTAAGAGGGTGAGCCAAAGAGCTTCTTTTCTTACGCACCCCTCTTGATTAATGCCTTCTTCAGGAGCTCACAGTGAGAAGATCTTGTAAAATTCAACACCAAGCAGGAATTCCCTATCGTGATCGATGGAAATCAGTTTCAAAGCAGGAAGACTCTACAAGTATCTACGCTGTTACCCAAGGATAATTTTTTTTATTATTATTAAAAGACTAAGCCTTCTTTACCTACCCTGGGGTTAGGTCAATGACCAATTAGCTGAAATTCACTACCCTGTAGCACCCACGCCCCATCCATTGTTCTCTGGATCCCGTCTTCACTGTAGAAAGTGAATCTGATTCCCATTCTCAGAATCGCCCTGAGAATCACTGCAGATCATTTTTCAAGAAACACATTCATTTTCTCCAGTCAAAATCTAGGCGTATTCTCTTGTTTCATTATTCGTTGCCTCCAGCATTAGTTTTTCGTCTGGTTATTGAGCTCCTGTCCCTGCTGAGAATGGAACCCTTCCCTCTTTTAGAATCATCAGTACATTCCGTTAAACTGGGTTTCCAGGCTCCTTTGGATCCTTACAGTCCTGGAGGACACTCAGCCAGCAATAGCCCTTGAGGCAAAGCACTGAAAGCTCGGTCTAAACTGTTAAGAGGTTAAGTAGCCAGGAGAGCAAAGGGCAGCCAACCTATCCAAAAGCAGGCCGTGTCTTCCTGTACTGAACACGTGTATAAAATCTACTATAGTCATATAATTTTATAGTAAAATCTTAGATTTCTTTTATGGTGTCAACATGCCATCACCTTGGGGCCCAAGCAGAAATGATGGATTTTATAACTGGACAAACACCTCAACAAAGGACCATAATATTCTGACTTGAAGCAAAATATTAACCTAGTTGTGGATGAATGCCTGTCATTCCAAGGGAGTCATGGCCAACACGAGATGTTGGCAGATGTGCCTGCAAAAGGGTAAGAACTGCAGGGGCGCCTGGCTGGCTCAGTCGGTTAAGCCTCTGACTTCATTTCAGGTCATGATCTCACGGCTCGTGAGTTCGAGCCCCATGTCAGGCTCTGTGAGCCTGGGGCCTGCTTCCAATTCTGTGTCTCCCTCTCTCTCTGCCTCTCCTCTGCTTGTGCTTTCTCGTTCCTTCAAAAATAAACATTAAAAAAAATTTCTTTAGTTAAAAAAAATTGTAAGAACCGCAGTAAATTTATAAAAAAAAAAACAACAGAGGACTTCTTGATGACTGGGGCCTCAATTATCTGAACATACTAGGGATTTGAACTCAACTAAGACGTAAAATCTAGGACAAACTCAGACACTAAAATAAACTGGCAGAGGGAAGCCAAATGCAATCATTTTGCAAAAAATGGTAACAGAGCTCTCAAAGGGCTCCATTCTCAGTGAGGGGACCAGCTAGGAAGGCCCGCTGCCCACGAGCGAACTGTTCACCTCAGCTGAGCCCACAACAGACGAGGTCTCCCCCGTCAAGCTATCTAATTGTAGATCTATATTTGCACAGCCTCAGGGTTTGCATTTATCCCAAGTGCATGATCTGGGATGCCCCAAGCTGCAAAATGAACTAAAGTGGTCCCAATTTCAAGCTGCTTAAGAGCACTTGGCAACAGCAAACCCGAGTCTCCCCGGAGGAGCACATCCTTCAGCCTGACCATCCGAGGTTCCCACAGATGGTAGTGGCTGAATAGGAGTTCATGATAAAAAAAAAAAAAAAAAAATTAAAAAACGCTGAGGAAACAAGACTCCTGGAGCTAGAGTCTGCCAAAACCAAAACCCATCAAGAATCAGAATACTTCGGGCTCTCCATCTGAGTCTTCACATGATGATAAATGGTAACCAAATTTAAAATGTCATTTAAAGAGATAACAGGCAGAACATGTGAGCAAGGAACAATACTTAAAGGACCAGGGAAATCTGGGGTGGGGGGGGGGAGATTTAGAATTTCTGAATAGGCAAGGGGCGCATGGGTGGCTCAGTCGTTAAGCCTCCAATCTTGATTTCGACTCCGGTCATGATCTCAAGTGTCGTGGGTTCAAGCCCCACATTGGGCTCTGTGCTGACAGTGCTGAGCCTGCTTTGGATTCTCCTCTTCTCTCTCACCCTCCCCGACTCATGCTCGCATGCTCTCTCTCAAAATACTTTAAAAATGTCCAGATATGCTAGATATAGAATCACGAACCTCAAAGACTGCAGAATGAGTTAAAGAAGTTAGACCACTGAAGACTGAATTAATTATTGAAGGGAACTTCCCAGTACACCGTACAGAAACCAAAAAATGGAAGAGGGACGACGAGGGGAGGGCTGAGTGAGAAGGTCTAACATACATCTAATTAGAGCTCCAAAAGAAAAAATGAGAACAGTCAGCATTTGAAGATGTAACAGCTGAGGAATGCCCAGAATTGACGGAAGACACAAATCCTCACATTCTGACAGCACAACAAATTCTAATTAGGGAGAAAGGAAGGAAGACTGGGAGCTAATACAGAATAAAAATACAGAAAGCAAAGACAGTTTACAGGCAGAAAATAGAGATCGATTACTTCAAAGCAATGACAATTTGACTGTCATCAGATTTTAATAGCTGGAAAGAGAAGCCAGATGACAGTGAAATCATAACTTCAAAGTGCTGTTAGGAAATAGTTATCAATCTAGAATCATGTGAACAGCTACTCTGGCACTCGATGAAACGAAACAGAATTTTGAGCCAACAAAAAAAGCAGAAAGTATGGATGGCACACATCACCAAAGGAATTACCAAAGGATGTGCTTCACTAGAAAAGAAAATTATCTGGGGACGCCTGGGTGGTTCAGTCGGGTAGGCGTCAGACTTCAGCTCCGGTTATGATCTCATGGTTAGGGAGTTCAAGCCCTGCATCAGGCTCCGTGTGGACAGTGCAGGGCCTGGAGCCTGCTTTGAATTCTCTGGTTTTCCTCTTTGCCCTCCCCTGCTCATGCTTAAGTCTCCCAAAAATAAACACTAAAAATTTTTTTTAAAAAGGAAAATTATCTCGAAAGGGAGATCAGCTATGCAGTGAGGAAAAGCAGATAAACATGATGAAATCTAAAAAGATTATCAACTGTAAAAACCACTAACAAAATGTGCAGCATAGGGGATTAGAACAAAGATCTATCTAAAATACTAGTCAAAACTTATAGAAGGTATGATCCAAATTACAATACTCCAACAAAAAACTGTATTATTCAGAAAGAAAAAAGAATGACAGACTCCAAGATCAGTGTGTACATTTAACAGTAACCCTTTAAATGCCTAGAAATGGGAAGTTTAATTTCCCCCCAAAATAAGAGGGAAAATATTTTAAATAAAAAAACCAATGACAGGAAAGTCAAAAGGAAGCAACAGAATAGGAAAGTACAAAACGACGTGGTGGAAATAGTTTTTATAATATCGTTAAGTCGCAATAGATTTTTAAAGGGTCAGATTACATTAAAAAAAACGAAGCTAACTACATGTTCCTTAGAAAAGACACACTTAAAATGAAGACCTAGAAAAAGGGAGCAGAGTGAAGATGATGGGCGGGGGGGTGAAGCTATATTAAAACCAGACAAAAGAGGGGCGCCTGGGTGGCTCAGGTCATGATCTCACAGTTTGTGAGTTCGAGTCCCATGTCGGACTTAGAGCCTGGAGCCTGCTTCAGATACTGTGTCTCCCTCTTTCTCTGCCCCTCCCCTGCTCACGCTCTGTCTCTCTCTCTCAAAAATAAACATAAAAAAATTAAAACCAAACAGAAGAGACATTAAGGTAAAAAGCATGGAGGATCAGGACAGTCATTTTGTTCTTGGTGCTATGTGAGGGGGGAGAAAAGAAAAGCGCTGTATTTGAACCCCAGACCTGCCCTCAAGCAAATCTGGGTGAAAAGCACACAGCAATAAATGTCTTTTCGAGTGGTCACAGGTATAGGCATCTGGAAATGGGCCCACAAATTTTCTCTGAAGGAAAACTTTATCCCAGTCCTTAAATATTCCCAGATAAAGATTCGAGGGACAAGAGCTCACAGCCAAAAATTACAAAACACAATAGGAACCCAGACAGAGGAAGACTTATCACGCCCAGAAGATATTTTAAGAAACAAAAGGTCGTTTTCAAATATACAGTATCAACATTTATAAACAAAACTGAGAATATTTACCACCAGCAGATCCTCACTAAAAGGAGGGTGCACCGTGGACCAGAAGACTCACCTTGGAAAGAATACCCCACATCAAAGGTTACAGCTAGAAGAAATAGTGAACAATGATATCGGGTATATGTGGATACATATAAAACAAAAAACAAAAAACAAAAAAAAAAAACAATGACTGCAAAACTAACACCACCACCAAACTAGCCGTAAGGAGACTACAAATTAAGAATTAAAAAGCTGGTTAAGAACAGCATTTATGCTAGGAGGTGGCGACCTTAAAATGTGAGAGGGTAAAGGCACTGATTGATTACCTTTATAGTGTCTTACATTAAATGTGCAAAGAAACATCCTTAATCTCCGGTGTGATGTCCCCTACTGATTTCATGATGTCTGCATACATATTCCTCAGTAAAATTCTACAATACAGAATCTTGAAAAAAAGAACTTTCAGTGGATGCTAGAACAATATAATTATGTGCAGGGCTCCCCCACTTCGTGCACTTTTATGGATAAAGACAAGATCGAGAGTAGAGAGTGATTGAGAGTGGAGAGTAATTTGTAAGTACTTTGCACACAAATATCAAAAAAATACCAGCAGTGTATTCAGAGCAGATACAAGCAATCATAAATCAAGTTCATTTTGTCTCACGTAAACATGAACTAATCTTAATTTTTCATATTCTTTAGTAGATCTTTAGTGCTATGAAGTCTCAGTTCACAATTATTCTCTCACAGTTTAGTGTTTAAGGATTAAGTTTCACTAAAAATGCACAGTGAATACAACTAGTTAAAGAAAATAGAAAACTCATTACTTGTTTATCCATCAATTACTGACAGAGTGTGTGTTAAAATTTCAGTCAATCCAAAAGTAAGAAAAATAAGACAAAACCTAAAACTGGATAGTAACCAAAGCAGAACGAAAAACAAAAGTACAAAGAAAAAAAAACTTAAGTTCATTTTTTTTTGGAAAGACAAATGGGCAAACCTCTGGAGAGCTTAATGAAGAAATCAAGAAGATAAACAATAATAGGAATGAAAAATGAGGCATTCTATACAATAAATAATTTCATGTGTATACATTTAAAAATTGACAAATCATGGAAACAGATGAATTCCTAGAGAAATTCAACTTAATAAAAAGTGACTCAAGGGGAAACAGAATACCTAATATTTCTATAGCCATTCAACAAATTGAATCCAATTAACCTTTTCACAAAGTAAAAACCAGGCCCAATGGCTTCCCAGGTTCTACCAAGCATACAAGGAACAGAAACGCCAGAGACCAAGCTCTTCTAGGAAATGGAAAAAGAGGACACAATTCCCAAATAATCTTAGGAGAGTGGCTTCATCATCCAGGTTACACCAAACAAGAATACCATGAGAAAAGAAAGTGACAAGAAAATTTTACTCTCGATGCAAAAATTCTGACAGACAGAATCTAGTAATACAAAAATAAAGGTAAGGCATCATGAGCAAGATGGCTTGATGATAGGAGCACGGGGTTTAAAATTAGAAAGTCATTTATTTTGCAACTTTAATAGATTAAAGGAGAAAAACAGTTAATTTGAAATGAAAAGGTAATCCACAAAATTCATCCATTTGTACTTTCAACATACACTCGTAGCAAATAAGAAATAAAATTATTTCTCATATGCTAACAACCCTTGCAAACAACATACTTTATGATGAGATGTCTGAAAGTCTTCAAGATCAGAAGATAAGGATATCAACAACGTTCGCCAATTATAACTGCATTCTGTACTAGAACAATGGTTCTTGAAGTGTAAGTCCTGGATCAGCAGCATTATCAGACAATGTGTGAGGCTGTGTGTTAATAAGCCCTCCATGTGATTCTGATGCATCAGAATGGTGAAGTTTGAAAATCACGGTACTAGAGATTTTAAGTAGGCCAATGAGGCAAAATATTGGAAAGGAAAAAAAACACAATTGTAGATATGATTGCTCTCGAATGAAAAAAATATTCTACAGATTACCCCTGTTGCAGGACACAAAAATACAAGTCCCAAATGCATTTTTAAACAGCTCTAAGAAACAGAAAACATAGTTTTTAAAAAGTGATTCTACTTATAATAAAGATTTTTAGAATAAAGACCTACAAACTTTTTAAAGAATTAGAAAATTTTATAAAAGATATTCAAGAACCTCTAAAAGGATGGATAAATATACTACGTTCATGAATATAAGGACTCAATTTGGGAATAATGGATTCTCAATTCTTTAAAATTTTTTTAAGTTTATTTTTGAGAGAGCAAGTGAGTAGGGGAGGGGCAGAGAGAGAGGGAGACACAGAATCTGAAACAGGCTCCAGGCTCTGAGCTGTCAGCACAGAGCCCAACACAGGGCTCCAACTCAGGCATAGGGAGATCATGACCAGAGCTGAAGTGGGGTGCTTAACCAACTGAGCCACCCAGGTGCTCCAAGGACTCTCAAATTTTTAATATTTAGATTCACTTCCTTTTAGCTGAACTTAAATGGACTCTAAAATTTAAAGGCAATGCGAATGGCAAAGAGCCTAAATGCTTCTAAAGAACAAGGCAGGGAAAACTCTCTATCATGTATCAAGTACATAAACCTATAGCAATCAAAATACTTTGATACTGGTACAGAAATACAGTTGAACAGAATGAAATCAAGAATCCAAAAACAGATACATGCATATATGAAGAACATTTTTAATGACGGCATGAAAGATACTGAAATAATAACAGGCTTGCACAACTTGTTTTCCAGAAGGGAAAAATGCAGGTGAATTCCTATGTCACACTCTACATAAAATCAATTCCGGTTTGGTTTAAGGGAGCAAACTATACAACTTTAGGGGACAATTCAGGTGGATATGAAGACAAAAAGTACACATCATAAAAGATCAATCAACTGTTACATTAAAATTACAAATACCTTTTCATCGAATGACACCAGGAATGGTTTCTGCAGCACATACACTGATAAAGTTTATAACTGATAACTAAAAAACAATTTAGTAAATGCACAAAGGGTATTTCACTGTGGAAGAAACACAAATGGCCCAAGGACTCCTGCAGAGATGCTCAAGCTCATTAGGCATCAGAAATGCGAATGCAAACCACAAAGATACATTTTAACTACACGATGAAAATTTCAAGGTCAGACAATGCCAACTGTCGGGAAGATGGGAATCAACAGGAGTCCCCTTCCATTGCTGGTGGGAGTGTACACAGATGCCACTACCGGGGGAAACTGGCATTCTTCTCTAGCAAAGCTGAACATTCCCCTCCCTCATGGTTCTGCAGATCCACTTGCGGGACATCCCCTAGAAGAGTTTCTACATGTTTACCCCTCAGGAGCCACACCAGAGAACGTTCACAGCAGCCCCGTGTTGTAAAAGCAAAAACCTGGGAACTAGAATGTCTATAACAGAATATGGAAATTGTGCTGTTTTCATAAAATGGAAGACTATGCTGCAAGGAAAATGAGCCAACTACGTGGAGGGGGGAGGGAAGGACTCAAACACGATGGTGTTTTTGTTTTTACCTTGATCAAACACAATGTTAAAGGGAAAAAGTCAAAGAAGGAATACTGAAAACCATTTAAGAAAATGGTTATCCTTTTACAAAAATTAGTTCATAAATGGATATCTTGGGAGGCCCCATTTATGTGCATTTAATATATCTAATATATACAAATATTTCATGTTATTTACCCCATCGAGTATTATTTACCGGGTTTCTTTTCATCAGATCTTAAGTATGTGATGCTCTTCACACTAACCCTTAAGGTAAAGAAAACAAGCCACTGGAGGCTACTTGAGCAAATGCTCCATTGTTTGAAGGCAATTTAACCAGAGCTTCCAAAGCATTGGGAGTCATAGCGGCTGCTTTGGTAGCTTAGAACCTGCCAGAGCATAGGCCACCCAACATCCCAAATGCACAAGTCCTTTGGGTAGAGGGTGCTCCTTGGCCAATTTAGCGAAGCACTTCCTTAATCTGGCTAAGTAAGTTTCTAAACTGCAAGTCTTCTCAGAGTCCTCAATACGCTCAAGTTTACCGTGCATGTCCAAGTGAGAGATCCAAGTACTGCCTCCCAAACATCCTTCCTCTCTCTCTCTCCTCTGAAACATCCCATAGGGTTAGAATTTTGTGGAACACCAGTTGTTCACGCGGACCTGGATTATCTCTATGGCTACTGACTGAACGCGTAAAGTCTAGTGTCCTAGGGGCTCTGGAGGGAGCCCCTCCCAGACTATGCTAGCAAGCCATTTTAATCTGTCCTCAAAGGGGTATGGGCCCCCCAATTTTCCCAGGTGTTATTTCTACAGAACCATCACCCTCAGAAGAACAATCTGATTATTTAACTGAATGCCCATGTAATCCTTTCCACAACCATTTGCCATTTCCAAGAACTAGCTAAGTAAAAATGAGTCTCTAATTCAATGTGTGATGAAATGCTCATACATATACATGTCTCCCTAATACCTCTTAACTTCCTTCCATTTTATAACTCCCAGCTGGAATGGAGGGGGAGGTTGAGGGGAAAAGATTCCATATCCACGCCACCTCCCCCTAAGAATGTCCTTGCCAATTCCTAACAGAGCATCATCTGCAAGTGAATTAAAGCCCAGAGATTTCCCTGCTTCCCACAAGTTACCAGTGAAAAAGCTGATATTGAATTCTTGTTCTCATCTGCTTTTTCTACTAGATATAAATAATGATGCAAAATTATGTCCATCAAATGCTCTATTAATTCCCAATGCAAGTCATCTGTTGGTTTACAGATCCTGGGAATGTGACAAATTCACATACAGCCTCTGAGAACCAGGATTTTACATCTGGATATTTAACACATGCAGTTATGAGGTCATAAAAATTTCATCTGATGTTGGACAAGGCCCTTCTCCTTTTCAGAAGGAGAAGAGCAAGATTTAAAGACTACCTGCTTCCTTCCAGAATCACTCCAAAGCACTTCCTAATACAAAAGGGATTCCCTTCTATATCCCATGGTCCCTAGCACTTGGCCGTAGGAAGAGCAATCTAGGTTGAGATGTTAAAATGAAATACTTGGTCTTGGATGGTCCATAAACTAGTACGAAATCCGTGGCCAAGATCCTCCCTCCTCCCTCTTATTCCAAAGACACTTCAGATGCCCTGTGTGAGACATTGAGACCAAGACATTGGTCTTGAAACCAACTTGGCTAGCCTTTGCTCAGGGTTACAGAAGATAGTTTGAGAGGTATAGGGAACGTCTTTGAAGGATGCTAAGGGGTCCACCCTTCGGCCCTTATCAGGTGGGAGGGGTTCCAGCAGTCAGTGTCCACGGGAGTTTATAGGGCATAGTGACTAGTGCTAGAACCACACTGTGGATGCCTAAGAGGCTAATGAGACAGATAACCATTCTCAATTTTTCAGGGTCAAGGAACTGAGTTTCCTGTGGGTCAGATACAGACTTCAAGAAGGAATCAGGGACCCACCCAAAAGGGACTACCTGGAGAAAGAGAGGATCCTAACCAAGAAGTGGGTGGCCCAGAACTCACTGGGGAGCCTGTATGGTCATAAGAAGCTGTGGCCAGTGTCCAGGGGATGCTGGTGAGGAAGCATGGAGGTGTTAGAGCTAACAGTATCTGAAAGCAAAACTTCAACTTGGGAACGAGCTAGAGTTTTACGGGACCGCAAATCCAGTGAAATCCATGCAGAATTTACACGTACACATGGCCAGCTATTCTGACCCTTAACCATACTAGGCCACAGACCCATCTAATAGCTGTCCCAGGGGTGCCTGGTTGACTCAGTTCATGAAGTGTGTGACTCTTGATCTTGGGGTTGTGAGTTTGAGCCCCGCGTTGGATGTAGAAATTGCTGAAAAAAAAAAAAAATAACCACTGCCCTAAAAGTGTAAATACCTTTCATAACATCTTTTTTTTTTTTTTTAACTCGGTCTTATGTAGCAATGGTTTCACAACTTTACTTCCTGAGGAGGGCCCGGTATGCAGGGAGCCTGTTACTCAGTAACAGTACTGAAGTACTGATCCATCTGCTTCCGCCATCAGCCCAGCGGCGAATGGACCACCAGTGCCATACGGCCACGGGAGAACCGGGATGATGGCCAGGCCCCTCAAGTATTTCCTCCCAGAAAGCCGTTCTGAAGATGGGTTAACCCAGAAGCACACACTAGGGACTGCCAACCTTGGCAAAACAATGAAATAGGCTTGGATCATTTCGTGGACCTAAGGACGGAAGCATGGATCCTCAAAGGAATTTATTGCCTGTAAATTCTGTTAGAATTTTATCTAACAGAAACAGGGACTAAAGCAAAAAGTTGATGCTGATGCTAGGTTAAAAAAGAAAAAAAAAAAAACTCTTGGTAACAGCTTCCCAGATTTTTTTCTTTAATCCCTGTTTACATTTGGTTTCATTTCTGCCTAAAAATATCCACCATGTGTTAACAAAGTCAGCCTTAAAATGTTCACAATAAAGGTATGAAGTCTTCCCCAAATATACCTAATCTGTATTAAATTATTTTTTTATTTAATGGCTGCATGACACAGGATATATTCACTGTATATGAAAAACACGTATATACGAGCTCAAGTGTATGGTCACACATACAGGGAAGAAAAAACTGGGAAAATATGCACCAAAACATCAATAATGCTACCTCTGTTGGATGCAGTTATGATCAACTGTTTTCCTACTTGTGCAGTTTTCTGCAATGAACATTTTGCTTTGCAGTCAGATTTACGTAACAACCCAACTTGCTCCACAAGGGAGCCTCTTAACAGGGCTGGCAGAAAACTCCCGTGCATGTTAATTTCTTTAAAAAGCCCTGGCGCTTCCCAGAAACCCGGAGTCATGAAAGGAAAGGCTTGTGCTGTGTACGTAATCTGCCCCTCCATCTGTGAAGCGCGATCTGATTGAAATATGCAAATTCAACTGGATGCTTGGGAGGAAGGACGGAATTTCAGTTTTCGATTTGGCACACATTTTCATTGTTTTCATGGGAGAAGCTTCATTAATATAGTCACTTTCTCTTTGTTTTATTGGGGGTTGATGTGTGTAATTGACATGGATTAGTTTCAGGTGTACAACTTGATATTTATATATGTCACAAAATGATCAAAATCTAGGTTATATCCACCACCACAGTTAGAATTTTTTTGTAAGGTGAACTTTTAAGATCTACTCTTGGCAACTTTCAAATAAATACTTTTTAGGTTGTTTTTTGTTTTTTGTTTTGTTTTTTGAGTAATCTCTACACCCAATGTGGGGCTTGAATTTACAACCCCAAGGATTAAGAGTTGTAGGCTCTTCTGACTGAGCTAGCCAGGCACCCCTACAATGTGGTACTAACTGTAGTCCCCATGCTATAGATTACATCCCCATGACATTTTGTAACCAGAAGTCTGTACTTTTCGACCCTCTTTTCATCCACACCCCAATAGACAGTAGTCCATCAAGACGTTTTATAAAACTTGATGTGTATGTCTAAAGAGTGGACAGGCAGCATCTCCTCAAATAACAGCATGCTATTACTGTTTAGTTTCTAGGACACAAGAGACTTCAGGAAACTTCCATCCCTCCCCATATCCTGGGGAGAAGAGTGGCCCCCAGGCGATATGTGCACTGCCGCTTTGAGCCTGGTGGTCATGCGTCTGGGCTCAGCCCCTCCAGGGGACTTCCTCAGTCAGTTAGATGAGCCCAGAAAACCCACTCCACACGTTCAGCAGTCAGAAGCAGTTTTCTTTCACCCACTGATCTAATGAAGTGCCAGACCATCCACACCCAGCCCTGCATAGCTTTACCGAAATGAGGCATTTATAAGTTAATGCTTTACGCCAAGTAGTAGCTGCTATTAATAGAGCACTTTAATTATACGTGTCAGGCCTTTTACACGCACTAGCTTATTTCAGCCTCTTAATCATGTTATAGACGGGGAAAGTGGGCCTCTGAGAGGCTGAGGGGTCCCGCTGCCCCCGTAACAAGGGAGTAGGAGGGTCTGGATACAATCCACGTCCTGCGGATTCCAAAGTACAGTCTTTCAACCATCGCAGCTACTGTTAGATGCTAATGAAAAACACCTTTCCATTTCTTGCTCACTAAACCTCGGGATGTGCAAGTGGAGGCAAAGGGTTCACAAACACAAGCCTTCACAGGGCGTGTACACGAGGCAGGGGCCACTCTGGTCCGGGTGGGTGAGCTCCAAGAGTGTCTAAGCCAGGGCCACCATCAAGGAGCTCTGTCCAGTGGGAGAAAAGGAACCACAGAAGAGCTGCTTCAAGGAGCTCATGGGAAGGGGGGGCAGGGCTCAGGTAGGCTCTGTCCCCATGCTTTGGTAACAGTTTGGGAGGGGAGTGTGAGCCATCGTTACCCAACTAGGGAGCCAACTCCCTAGCCCTCCTCCTCTGCACGGTGATCCCAGCTTCAGGCCCACAGGGAGAATCTGAAATATGGCAGAAGCCATGAAACTACTCAGAGAAAGGCTTCGGCCACAGAATCATCATCCCCATGGATCATCTAGGAGAACCCATTTAAAAAACAAAACAAACTGACGCACAGCGGCACAGGCTAGTCTTCACAATCGGCCGCTGCCTGGACACCACAACCAGAGGCTGGGGACAGAGCAACAGAACGGAGGCCAAGCTCCCCGCTAACAAAACAGAGGCTCCAAACCTCTGCAGAGAGACCCTTTCCTCCTCAGGTTCCTACAAGTGAATGACACTTAACCTCCTGCTCCCTTCACCTTTCATCATTCCATGGGAAACCTCCTAATGTGACCAGGTTCAGAAAGCCTCCGACACATTAAAAGGGACCTAATCCTTTTAGCGTAAGGGATAATCTTTGCAGAGAAAACTGCGCCAGCTTACGTTAAGTGCAATTTCCTCTGAAGTTCTTATCCCGGCTGGAATTTGCACGTTCAAGCATTTCTGATGCCCTGGGAATGCTCCCCAAACATTCCAGAACCACGCTTCTCCCTCTAGCCCACTCTCCGCTCAGATCTAACGGCCACCCCTTTTGGCTGTGAGCATCTTTGTTTACTGTGAGTTCCTACACTCCCACTGCCTTTCAAGTTCCACCTCCACACCCAAACTGCACCAGGGGAAGTCACTGGAGTCGGAAATGGGGTTAGCGTTCTGTGGTCAACAGGCAGGAACAACAAATAGAAGGAAACAAAGATTCCATGTCTGCATACGGGGAGCAGCCACAGAACCTCGAGAAACAGACTTGTGTAGCTTGAGAAATGACGGCACATAAGGGGCAAGGGTGAATTTTCCAAGTATGGGGACGATTTCCAGGCATGGGCAGCTAGTGAATCTGAACATTGTGTGGGATTTTTTAAGTCTATTTTGAGAGAGAGAACAAACACTAGCACAAGCAGGGGAGAAACAGAGAGAGAGAGAGAGAGAGAGAGAGAGAATCCCAAGCAGGCTCCGCAACCTCAGCGCCAAGCCTGATGTGGGGCTCGAACTCAGGAACCTAAGCTGAAATCAAGACTTGCATGCTTAACTGACTGAGCTACGCAGGCGCCCCCTATTACATGGGATTTCTTTACCTCACCCTAGGATTGTGAGGACGTTTTGCCCTATTCCATTTCTCCAGAGGCATAAACAGAAAAAGCCAAACCCAGGCTACAGACAGAAAAGGACCCCTAGGATCGTACCAACCGCAGTATTGTCTGAATGCAGGGCAGCGGGTGGCGAGTAACTCTCAGGTTGTTTACATAATTCTTTGGACAACGAAGCAAATCTAAAAGTTGAGCTACAGGACACTGGGGTTTGCTGCAAGTATCCAAAAACGCGTGTACATGCTGCCTTGCTAGGCAACAAAACCGGGCATTTTTAAGACAAAACCCACCACTACCCTTTCTGGGACAGGTGTTGCCAAGAGTGCATGCCAAGTGCCCTTTTCCCCTTTAGACGGAGTTCAGGTTCTTTTCTACAAGTGATAAGGCTGGCAGTCATTCCTAGGACCAGCCTGATTTCTCTGCACTGTTAATTTTTTCTGGGACTCAATCTGTCAGCTATAGCTCAGCACATCTTAGAGCAAGGACCTTCCCCCCCACCCCCCAGATGGAGTGATTGACAGGAACGAGCTTAATCTTCTGCAGGTGTATGCACAGCCATTTTTCTACCCTCAGGGAGAAAGGGAGGTGGGTAGGGGGTACACCATTTCCACAGCACAGCTGGAGACATCACCGTGTGCCTTCAGACTGGAGACTGACGCATAGGACCCCTTCCTGTCACCGATGTAAATAAATTTCAGCTTTGGGAAAACAAGCGGGAAAATCCAGGGCTATCAATTTAGGATGTGCCTTTCTCCCAAGGGCTCTCAACCTTGGAATCAAAGAATCAAGGGAAATTCTGCCTTCTTCCGTCACTGGGGGGTGCACAAGTTATGAGGACTTGGCCACGAGTGTTGCCAATCATTAGCAGTGGGTCTGTCACGGAGGCGGGGGGGTGGGTGGGGGGAGTCTACACCATGAGCCTGAAGGAGAACTAGGCTTGCTCTGCATCCTTTCGATGCTCAGTAAAGGCAACACACAACACGGACTTCCTTTGTACTTTAAAATGGGAAATCTCTAGCCCAGAATGAAATGCTATAGCCCTTCATGAAGCTTAGTTCTCTAAAAATGGTATTTTGTAACAATAGGGTTAAAAAAAAAAAAAAAGAAACAGGCAGCTGCCACTCCCCTCCCATTTTGACTTTAAACGAAGTGAGAAAGCCGTTCCTCCACTTGCTGAAGGAATTTCACTTCTATTGTTGGATGCAGTCCCACCGCAAAGGTGCTTTTATTGCAAACTCCTGAGAAGGACATGGGGTCAGGCTGTTCTAACCATTTCACTTCTCAGCCCCTCTTCCCCACATTCCGCAAAAATAATCATGTAGGTTTGTGGCATGAGCCTGGACAAAACGTTCCCACTGACGTCCTCCAGCTCTCTCAAAGAATGACATTGTTCTTGCTCCACAATCCCCATGGAGCTGGCAATCGTCCCTCTTGTCCCCAGGGAGCCAAGTAGGAACCAGTCTAGGCTTTTCAATAGACACCCTGAACACAGCAGAGGGACACTCTTCCAGGGAAGAAGACACCAAAACTCTTCACACTCAATTTAGGGGAAATGCAAGCTGGTCACTTCTTTTTTTTTTTTTTTAAGTCCACCTGCTTAACAAAACCAATATATTTGAGGTCTCATCGCTTTATTCAAACAGAAAACGATGTAACCAATCACACAGCTTTAAAGGCTCCCATTCGGAGTGTAAACACTATGCTAAATACAGGGCTATACTTTTCACTCGTTGCGCCCTTTTTCTCACAACATTCCTATGAGCACATTAGTTCTGCTTTATAGATAAGGAATCTAAAGCTCGGAGAGGTTAAGAAGATTGCCCAAGGTCTTCCCAGAAGCCCCAAAATTCATTCTCAACGTCAATGCCCCTTCATGCTCCCAACAGAGTAAGAGATCACACATGGACAGCGAAGGGTGGAAAAATTCGAAACTCCACATAGCGCTGCTTTCCACTGGGCTCATCTTAGTGGAACTCAAAATCAAAAGTATTAGTTACTATTCAGTTTAATACTGATCTTCCTGAGGAGAAAATAGGGAATCCTACCAGAAGCAGATTGAGGGCTGGCAGGTTATTTACAAATCTTACATGCTTATAATACATGAGGAGCAAAGCTATTAGCTCCATAAGAAACATTAATGCATAATACCACCGATTCCAGAGGTTATGTATGTAGCCAGAAGGTGTTTGGCATCGCTAAAATAGTACAAAGGGAGAAAGAGACCCAATTCAATGGTTTACAACTAGGCTGGGTTAGAATTATAATTACTGATAGAGTTAAAAATGCTCCATTCTGTTTAATGGCTGCGTGCTGTCCTGATCGACAGTGAAGGAAAAGACTATATGTATCCGGCATGAACAGGGTTTTTGCTATTTCTTCTGAGCACAGATCTCTCTCTTGCCAACTTGGTATAAAGTCACATATGACACAAATGAAGAAAATGGTCACGTGACACATGCTAACAGCACGTATCTGGTGTGGGCGTCTCTACTAGTTCTAAAATTCACCTTCACGTTCTTAGATGTTAGATGTGACCAACATTGATGGGCTCCATTCAACATGGAAATCCAAGGGCAAAAGTCTGTGACCACAGGTCAGTAGGAGAGCCAGCCCCCAATCACACAGCTCCACAAGACTAATCACCCATCGGGAGTTAGCAACGGAGGGAAAAATCGAGAACAGCTGAGCCACTGAAAAGGCAGGCGGTGAGTGCCGTAAGGAAACCAGCTTCAAGGACTTGCTAGATCCAATTTGTTTTTTAATGTCTCTTGGCAACTTTTCAGTAAAGGGCCAGATCCTAAATCTTGAAGGCTTTATGAGCCATGCGGTCTCTCTCCCGCAACTACTCAATTCTGCCTTTGTTGCTAGAAACCATAAACAACATGTTTTAAAAGTAGGTATGGTTATGTCCCCGTAAAACTTTATTTACAAAAGGCCTGCAGCAGATGAACTGTTTGCCAACCCCCGAGATAGAACAGGATTCCTGGGCATCCAAATACCCACAAAAGGCTGGGGGCTACAGAGAGCCCACCGGCCACAGCCCATCTGCACAAGAGGCCACCGGGCAGCACAAGGGTCCTCTGGACTGCCACTCAGCCATCAGACATTAAAGCCCCATCTGAACACACCAAACACACACACACACACACACAATCACTCAGAAAGCAAAGAACCCATGTTCACTTTTTTATGAAGCCTGATATAGCAAGTCTGGGATGTTTTCACAAACCTGTAAGCAATCTGGTCTGGTGATTTATTCCAAATGTTGACTCTACTTTGAATGTGGTGCTCAGGATTATAGAACATGAGAGGGTGGTTGGAGGAAGAGGCAGGGACAATGAGGTATCCTAAATATAATTTCTGCTTTGGAGTCTCAAAAAAAAAAAAACAACAACAAACAAAAAAAAACCAACCAGGACCATTCCCACAGAAGTGAACTTGCACACTATAATTTTACAATTAGATTTCCAAAAAGCAGGTCCGTTTCAAGTGAATCAGAAAGAAGAGTGTTCAGCTCAATAGGATGGGGTAAGATTTCAAAGGGCACAAGAGTTCACCGAAACTCTCCCATACTTAATGAAGAAAGCAAGCCAGTTATATTTTGTACTCTTTTTAAGCAGTAGAGAAGAATTTTTAGAAAACCTACACAGCATTCATGGTTGTGGTCATTTAACTGCAGAATGTTTGAAGGAGTATTTTCAGTTCTATTAAATCTTAAGAGAGCAACAACTTTAAATTATTTTCTCGGGTGTTTGGTAATTGCTAGTCTGCAATATAGGGAAGGAGGCTGAACTAATTTACCTTCCAGTGAGCCATGGCTTTAAATTAGTTGTACAAAGGGAGAATTTAAGGACTCTGCTCAGAGGACATGAATTCCAGGCCATTAGTTTTTGTTCTTCATGGGCAGGAATGGCATCTGGGACTAATTATTCGCATGTGTATCTAGTGGGGCAATTGTCTGGCTAACTAATATATTTTAAGAGGTCGGCATTTTTAGAGATGGAGTTGTAAACACAAGGCTTATTCTTTTGTCTGAAGCGTGAAGTTTCCGATATACCGAATGCTAATGTCACAGGCTTCCGCTACTACAGAGGCGACTACGGGCTCACCATTCCTTTATACCACCACCAAGTCTCACTGGAGTGTGGACAGGGCCCCAAAAGCCTCTATCTCTGGGCGCTTCACCCCAGGATGCCACTGTAATTTGCCATTAGTCAAGCCCAGAAACCCTGAAAGGGACAAGAAACCATGACAGCTGGGAAGGGAAGTCGTCTAGGGTCTCGCATGGTTTACAGGCTTCCTGGGATAAATCGTACGGTCAGGGCCAGGCCAGGCCCCCCAACTGTCTCCACTCCTGGTCCCGCACAGCCTGAAAGTCTACCTTGAGCCTCTCATTTCCTTGGTCCCATTATCTCTGGCAGTCCTGTGTAGACACATCAAAAGCCACCAACCACTTACCTGTCTGTGTTGCAACACAAGGTGGCTCCGATCTAGCCAAGCTATCAGCCAAGCTTGCAGGGAACAAGAAGACAGGAAGGAGTTCAAGGTTCAAGGCACACCTGGGACAGGAGACAGTTCTGCAGTGAGGGGTGAAGAGCCAAGGAACACCAAGAACCCAGCAGCTTTAAAAGGGAGAAGGGAGAGACAGAAGAGAGACCCTGGGACAAAGGTCATTCTTCTATTTGCATCCGACTCAAGCAGGGAAGGGCACTGCACAGCAACTGTCCCCTATACAAGGGACACCAAACTCCAAATCCTTCTTAACAAAAAAGGACTGCCTCCACAGACCCTGCAGGTTATCTGAGTTTCAAGACTGGTTGATGACACCAATCTACAGGCTTAACATGATCTGTCATAAAATTGTAATAATAAAAAAAAGTCTGATGAAGAGGGGCACCTGGGTGGCTCAGTTAAGCATCCGACTTCAGCTCAAGTCATGATCTCATTGCTCATGAGTTCGAGTCACACGTCAGGGTCTGTCCTGACAGCCCAGAGCCTGGAGCCTGCTTCGGATTCTGTCTCTCTGCCCCTCCCCCTGGTCATGCACTTTCTAATATAAAACAAATCTTTTAATTAAAAAAATTAAAGTCTGATGAAGAAGGGCACTTGGGTGGCTCTGTCAGTTAAGCATCCAACTCTTGCTCTCAGCTCTGATCTTGATCTCAGGGTTGGGAGTTTAAGCCCTGGATTGGGCTCCATGCTGGGTGTGGAGCCTACTTAAAAAATAAAAAATTTCTGATGACAAAATAATTGTTATGTGAAAGGCCCTATACAACTTGGTTGTAAAAAGCCCACACTACAGCTATTGAATGCAGTACACCGGAGAAACTAGACATGGGGACTGTGAAGGTAGGTGGCCCAATTCTGCAACTCCTTTGAGGCACACAAGCCATGTGACCTTGGGCACAGTCCCCAAGTCTTGTGTCAGTTTACTCATCTGTAAAATGCAGAGATCAACATTACTTCCCTCATACGGCTACTGTGAGGACTCAGGAAGTTAAGACACATAGGGAGCATATAATGGCATCTGCACATAGCTAGCACTGAACACCTGTTCCCTGATACTACCTACCCTTGACTGTAAGGAATCACAACCACAAAAGAAGGTGTGATGCTCGGGGTGCCTGGGTGGCTCAGTTGGTTCAGCGTCTGACTTTGGCTCAGGTCATGATCTCAAGGTTCATGGGTTCAGGCTCTGGGCTGACAGCTCAGAGCCTAGAGCCTGCCTCGGGTTCTATGTCTCCCTCTCTCTCTGCCCCTCCCCTGCTCACGCTATCTCTTTTAAATATATATTTCTTTTAAGAAAGAAAAAGTGTATTGCTCTGCACTGTATCATAAGAAAGTCTCAGACAATTTATCTTTCCATCAGCACAGATCGGTGCCTATGATGCCACAAGTCATCCTCTTTCAAAATGGGAAAGGAAAGCAAGCTGAGCCGATACAAGCCACATGCTCCTCCAGGTGGCTTCCACGCACATTACAGAGCTGGGGGGGAGGAAGGGGGGGCAGGAAATAAGAACTACCAGTGTCCTGATCTACCTGGAGAAAGGTTCCACATGACTACTGAGGATTAGGTTCCCGCAGCAGTTCTATAAGGAAATGGGGCCTCCCACACTGAAGCTGAAGCACATTCCGTAAACACTCTTAATATGTTAAGGTTTTCAAAAACGGCACTCAGTTCTTTTATACAGGAGCCAACTTTGAACAGGAGAAGCCAGCACAGACACCGTTCGATCTAATAACACAGATTTCTTACAGGGCTTTTGAAATAACCAGCTATTTCTTGAAAGTGCTACTTCATGCTTTCTCTCCAGCACAAAAAAAAAAAATTTTTTTTTTAATTTAAAAATGGGGAGATGGGCAGGCAGAAACTTCCTCCCAGCATTTCAAAGAGTTTCAAGAAGCAATCTGGTTGTACTTTTAGCAGCTATGATTCACTGCATGCCGAAACGAAAGAAAGGACAAGAGAAAATCTGTCATGTCCAGTATGTCGCCAGAAAGCAGTTCCACGCTAGGGATGTGCCTGCCACAGGGTCAGGATTTCTGGAAACCCACTGACATGTGGCTGCATTTTACGGAGAAACAGAAGGTCCAAGTGATATGAGGCAGAAACTGTCCCCAACACCAGCAAGGGGCTATAGGATCCAACCCCCGCATGAAAGTTTCCTAGACAGTTTTGCTTCCTTGTATACAGACAGGGTTGTGGAGACAAAACAGAGTGCAGGCATCTTTGCCGCCCTAAATCTCTGTGGACACGGAGTCTCCACCCGCATCCTCGGCCGGCAACAGACAATGTCTGAGTTTCTTAGAGCCCATGAGGATTCTCCTTATGTCCACTTCAGTGGCCTCTCCAGGACTCAGGACCCCTCTGAACAGTTGTACAGCTTCACCCTGCATCTGGGCGCCCAAACAGGGCCCAAATCCAGCCTGCACCCCCTGTGCATCAGCCTAGAGCGAGAGACGCCTTTTCCTGATTCAAGCAGAAGCAGGCTACACCCGAGCTGTAGCCCTGCCGGAAATCACGGACCTTTCCACAGACACTCGAAGTATAAGCCTAACTAGGTTAGTAAATGATCACTTAGTCCAACATGTGAGGGAGACAAAAATGCCCTTTAGAGAGAGACGGACTGCTTACAGAGCCTGAATCTTCACCTTTTAGTCCTTTTTACTAAGGAAAGTCGAAGTTTAACATATTCTCAGTGACTGCGCTCCAATTCTTAAACACTCAAGTTACTTTTCAGAGCATTCCTCCTGCGCTGTTCTGGGTATGCGTGTGCAGAGCGTAAAGGCGCTGTGAGCCAAAGATGAAACATTTGGGGTGTATTAACTATTTAAACCACACCCAATTAATATCACACAGGCTCTCAGCTTTGATGTTTCTAGGTGTTCTTTACAGATTCTTCCTTCAAAGGGAAATGTACACCATATTGGTCACCATCAGCCAAAGAGGCTGTCCCCATTTTCCATCTCTACAAAAAAAGGTGCACTCAACCCACTTGGTTTTTCAAAAAGGATATGAAGTAATCCAAAAAAACCCTCCTGAAAAGCTTAGAAAATTAGGCTCAGGCAAGTAATCAGCTGGAACGAGTCTCTCATTAGAATAACTTCACAATCCCAAGGCCAAAGGGCTAACCACAGATTTATAAACGCCCTTTTTTCCGCTGAGACGTCTCAATACCTGGCAGACTAGGGGAAATGTATAAATAAATACATCTTGGTAAACTATTTCCTCCCATGATGACTTGATCATGCAAGGGGATTTTTTTTTTTTTAATGTGTATTTTTCCCCCTCGACCAGAACTGTTTTCCCTGGAGATGTTCCAACAATACACGGCTAACATACTCCCATGGTAGAATTCATCGGGAAAATTTTGCAACTTGAGAAAACAACGTGGCCATCAACAGGCATCTCTATGGGCCTGCAGATTGGAGACCCAAAACACACAGTAAATATTTTTGGTCTAGCTCAAAAGGAGTTTGGTGCTTTGTGTGACTATGCTTTATTTGTTTATAATAATTTCCTGAAAAAGTTAGGAAACTTTGTTCACATCCATTTGTTTCGGGGGTGAAGGATCCCGGGGGGTCAGATGTGCACAGTGCCTGACTCAGCAGTGGCCCAATAAATATTTGTCGGATGAGCGAAAGTTTCAGGTCTTACACTCGCTAGCGATTTGCTTTGATGCAAGACATTGAAATTCTCAGAGCCTTAGTTTCCCCAAGAAACGAGGTTCCTACAGCTTTCATTATTTACCACAGTTATGTTCTGGAAGGTTGCCACGAACGTTGAATCTGCAGATACACGGCTACTAGGGGAAATACAGCATCAGGCTCCTGCAAGACTCTGGTCACAACAGTTTTGTCAACTGATGGCTACGTTAACTTTGTCTTGTGTTCCTGTTTAAAGACCTCTTATTTAGTAAATACTGTTGACTCCCGAACAATGAATTCACAACCAAGAGCACGCACTAACTCCTGCCTGAACGAGGCTTACCCAAGGCTTCGGTCTTCCCCGTAAGGCGCACCGCAGCCTCCTGGCCTTGAAGCACAAGACCGCACTGGGGCACGATCCTTGGGGTCCATTGCAAACAGGGAAATCACCAACGAAGCCCACAAAACTGGAAAACTTGGCACTGAGATGACAGAAAAGGGCACTTGTTTATAGGGGAAGTGCTGAAAGGCGACAGACTCCCACCTTGTTCACCCCCGGCTGGGAACGTGCACACCAGGACAAAGCTGTCACTACTCTGCACATGCATGGTCTGCGGGGAGTTGCAAATAAATGTCAGCAGGCAGGTAAACTTGCAAATCTGTAATCCACCAACAATGAGAACTGACCCTACCCCCATTCCCTAATGGTTGACTGGCTCCTTAATGCCAGCCACTGCGGTAGGAAGGTGGTCAAGATCAGACAGACAGACGGCTTCTTTCCTCACTGTGCTAAGTCTAGTTGCAGGGGGCAGGGGTGGGGGGAACGGACTAACAGTCACCCAGGTACAGAATGACAGAGTGTGAGAATGGCGTGAAGTAGACAGCATGGAAATATATAAAGGGATCGACCATAATACCCTTCAGGGTTCAGAAGGGTCAGGGCAGTTAAGTACAAAGCACAGGTCGGAGGCTGGAAGGCAGGATAACTGTAAAAGCCTGAGGCAAGCCTGGCCAGCGTTACATCAGGTCACGTGACACTCAAGGGATGCAACAGAAGGAAACCGGGCTCCAAGTTTGATGTGCTTGGTTTTTTCTTTTTAATGATTATAGTTCAACCAAGATTTACCACTCCCCCAGTGCCAGGCACCGGGCATGATGCTAGGGACATAGAGGAGGAAAGATCTTGTTCTTACAGTTGGTCACGGCCCCCACAGCCATGGGGAGTGGGGAGGCACCCTCTGTGGGCCACATGCATACACACGATTTAAGAACAGCATGAAAAAAAAAAGCAACATCAAGCCCAAAAGACAAAACCAGTATTTTTCTCTGGTTGCAAAAGGATGCACCGAGCGGGTAATCTCTGAGCGGACTTTTAAGGACAGTGGGAATTTGCTGGATGCGCGGGACGGGGATCCCCAGGAAAGAGGCAACATCGAGGGAACGGGTGTCCTGACTTGCCTGGACGGTCTCCATGTTTCCCTAGGACGTCGGGATAACTGTTAACAGCACTTTCATCCCCTAGTGTGTCCCGATCTGGAGGACCCATCTTCACTGCTGTGGCAAAGTTCGGGGAGGCTGGGACTGGAGAAGGGGGAGGTGGAGGAGACGGGGGTACAGGCTGGCACCACTGGATTGGCCAAGCTAAGAGGTGGTCTCCGGCCAAAGCAGGCAGAGCTGGGGGACTTCAGACTGGCAGTCTCAACAAGGTGACACGGCGACAGAGAAGAACATCAGGAGGAAGACCGTTCAGAGGCTGAGGCCAGCAGACGGCATGTAAGGCAAGAGATCAAGAGCTCCGCGACACTGGAGATGGACAGAGAGCTCTCTTATGTGAGGCTCCTGTGAGGTGGAGGCCGGCCCTTCGTATCAACTGAGCGAGCCTGCAGATTTGTGAAAGGCTGAGAAAAACGGGTAATGCCTGTGACTGCAGTCTGGGAGAGCAGGAGATTGGTGGTGAAAACCGAAAACCAGATCCAGAACACCAGGCTGGAAAAAGGGAGTTCTGTTTTGGACACACTGTGTGCATGGAGACTGCAAGGCCTCCAGGGAAGGGCTGTTGGGCCTCCAGAGCTTCGGAGAAAGAAAAGAACTATCCATGTGTCTGACAGGTGAGGATAAAGTAAATAGGAACAGAGGAGATCACTCCGGGTGGTGATGGGCTATAGACTGAGAGGAGAGATCCACTGTAAGAACTTAGAGCACTGGGGCCCCTGGGTGGCTCAGTTAAGCTTCTGATTTTGGCTCAGGTCAAGATCTCCTGGTTCGTGGGTTCGAGCCCCACGCCACGCTATGCGCCATCAGCTCAGGGCCTGGAACCTGCTTCAGATTCTAGGTCTCCCTTTCTCTCTCTCTCTCTCTGCCCCTCCCCCCTCACACACAGTCTTTCTCTGAAAAATAAACATTAAAAAAAGAACCCAGAACATTAACTCACCTCCTTTAAGACATGCCCACGAAATGCACAACTCTAATGGGGTGAGCACACTCCACTCAAACATTGCTTCAACAGAACTCCTCCACCCACTTCCACTCCCGGCCTTTAATCTATGTTGCCACAATTAAGTACCTCTTCCCAATTACGAGCTACCCACCAGCAGTCTGGAAGACGGTACCAAAGACTAAGTTGAGGAAGAAACAAAGCGAAAAAGACTGATAACAAACAAGAGGAAGAGAGTCCGAATTTTTAAATACTCTCCCACTGACTTCCTCTCTTGAGGATTACATTTACTTACAGAAGTCCAGTAGCTAAAGTTAGCCGTGACTTCAAATAGATTCCACTGCAATTTTCTCAGGATTTGGTGGGAGAAATCCTACAAAGCCAAAATGGTTGTGTGTATTAGCAGACATTCTCCCCTCTGTGCACCTGCAACCGTTTGCCCCATCGGCGAGGGCGCCCCATTCCAACACGGAAGCTCACTCCTAAGGACCCAGGCAAACATCCCTACTTCACAGCCAATAACGATCTTCAAGAGAAAGAGGATGTCCCTGGATGTCTCAGCATCTTAAACCTGATTTTACTGGTTATGGTACAGAACATGTGTTGACTTCCTCTCAGTTTATTCACACAAAAGGCTCCCAATGGTTAACGGCAACCAAAACATCACACTAGATGGCTTGAAATCACAGCAGGAATCCATAGGAAATTTTTTTTTAATCCCAAGTGTTAGATGATCAAGATTAAGCTTACGAGTGAAGCAACCTGATATGAAAATTCTTCGAAAAGTAGGAATACAGCACATCACTTTAAGCAACCATTTATCTGGCTACATTCATTTTATAGATCCAACTGCAAACAACCCAGCTCCTAGAACTATCTGGGGTAGATCACTTCACTAAGTGGAGAAAACAACAAAATCTGATTTTCTTCTGAAGGTAAAATAAAAGGAATCGTCTAGACGTCCGGGAGCATTACACTCCAGAGCAGCCATGTTTACAGGTCTGAGTACATAACCCGGGCCAAGCTCTTGCTGCTTAAGTGTTTGCCACCGAAGAGAGTATTGCTCACCAGGACACGGGACAAACAGTCTAGTGAA
The DNA here is from genome assembly GCA_017311185.1 of Proteles cristata cristata. Lineage (NCBI taxonomy): Eukaryota > Metazoa > Chordata > Mammalia > Carnivora > Hyaenidae > Proteles > Proteles cristata. Next base: position 1,715,810 of record JAESUZ010001952.1, on the reverse strand, counting down.
CATCCACCTTGCGACTATTACTGCAAGCTGAGGAACATGGCTCTAGCTGAGCAAGAACACCGCGTGGGCTGGAGTTCATCCATCAAGCTCACCAATGCGTGAGGGATACGATGTGCAGAAGGCAGTAGTGAAAACCTTAGGGTGATGCCAAAGGATCAGGGAGCGACTATCCAACCTAGCCTTAGAGAGCGCAGGTGTCCATATTTTAATGGCCTCCGGGGGGAACATTCCCTCTTTTTGTGAAAGCGGGGAGTAAATAGCATTCTGCTTGCAGATCCAGCCCAGTGACCTGAGCCAGCATGTGTGATGATGCAAAGTACCCAGGGACCGTGGAAGCCGCCACATCCTACTCATTGGAGAGGGTTCACGATTATCATAAAAGCTACAAGGCACATCTATAAAGCTACAGGTCACCCTTTTTCTTTCATAAGGCAAGCTCACTGCTGACAGATCAGGCAGGAATGGTCCGTGTATTCCTCCCGGAAGCAAATTTTGTCTTGCACTTAGTCACAAAGATGCACACAGGGCTTGGGGAAACGAGCCCAGCACGGGAAGTACCAAGGAGCCTTCAGTCCCCCTTCTGAGCTGCACTTATTTTATTCCACCTGCCACTGTTTTCCAGTATAGGATCATCCACTCCACACCACGGTTGCAAACATTAAAAACAGAGGCCTTGGACCGTACTCTCGCGTAACAAGGTCCAGTCGGAGACCAACACCACCTGTGGCCGATGCACCTGACCTCTATTAACCACCTTATGTTCCCCAAGAAGGGGGGTTTCTGGGCCACAGCTGCCTGTTCCCTCCAAGTCTGACCCCTGAATCCACAACGAGGCAGAGGCAGGACCATAGCACTGAAATATACAGTAACAAGGGGTGTCCCTGTGGCTCAGAGGACAGAGCCAGGGGAGGGGAGGGACAGTGGGCCCTCCAGGCCTGTGTGCAGCGGTAATGACCCAGGCATGTCCCTGCAGCTAGAAGCAAGCTGCCTTCAAAGCCACATCTCTAGCAGAGGCTCAGAGACCTAAGGGTGGAGGCAGGAGGAAGACCACGGTGACCTCGTGAAGTCTCCCTCAGATTCCAGGAAGGGCCAGAAGTGACCCACCTGGTTAACACTTTGGGTTCCTCCAGTCTGTCCACAAACTTCCATGTACACGCGCGCTGTCAGGCTGGTACAATGAGAAACTCCTGAGCCCAGGGTCAGGCTGACCTGGACGGAAGCCCAGAGGCAGGGACAGACACCTCCCAGCCGTGGGCCCTCAGGCAAGTTTATCAACCACGTTCTGCCTCTGATCGCCCAGGTCAAAGATGCAGGAACTGGCTGCCCCGTGAGGCCATTGTGTGAAAGGCACCCAGCGCGTAGCAGTCCTAATGTAATATGAACTTGAAGATCTATGCGGCAGCTACAAGGTCAACAAACAAGGACCTGAAGATAGAGATATCTCAGCTCCTGTGATGTCCATAAACAGCACAGGCTGGTGGGACCCTGGGCTGCTGCTGCTTGCTTTCCGTGGGTTTCTATTTTCGGTCCCACAACACGACTGTGCTCCAAGCCGCAGGACAGTAGGGCAGAGAGGAGAGGCATGGTGTGTGTGTGTGGGGGGGTCTCCCCCAGGTTTTAAGGCAAGACCCACAAGTATTACATCTGATTACAGAATTCCTGTTAATTTTTTTTTTTTTTATCTCACAACTAAAGAAACGGATACTTTAGTAGGAATGATAGCTTAGTCCAGACTGCTGCTCCACCGGACACTGGGTGGCTTAAACCACACACCCGCATTTCTCATGGTTCTGGACACTGGGAAGTCCAAGATCACGGTGCCGGCAGACTCGATGTCTGAGAAGAGCCTGCTTCCTGGTTCACAGACAGCTGTCTTCTGCTGTGTCATCACATGCCAGGAAGGGCGTACTCTTTTTTTTTTCTTTAAGGGCATGAATCCCATACACTAGGGCTCCACTCTCATGACCTAATCACCTCCCCCATGACCTCACCTCCCCATCACACTGGGGATTCACTACAGCACATGAATTGGGGTGGGGGGGGGAAGGGTGCCACAAACATTCAGCCCATTGCAAGTTTCAATCAACGTCAGCGTTAACAGAGTCTTCCTCAAAAGGGGGATAAAGTGCAAGAAAGTGAAATACAGATAGAATCGTTCTTTCCATCCCAAGTGCCTATTTCCCTCCGCTAAGACCTAAGGGAAGCTGTATGAAGCTGGAGAGGTCATCCGCCTCCTTTATAATTAAGACTTGCCTTGTCACACACGGGCACACAGGAGTGGACGGCTCACACCAACACAGCCACCACCCCACCCCACCCCCACGTCTTCTACAACTCCAGCTACGTATCCATTTCCAGGATGCTACTTCCTCAAAGCAGACCGGTCTCTTCCTTAGCAAAACATTCTCTTACTACCAAGCACCCTACTCTCGCCCTTCCTCTCCCATTTTCCATCCTCCTTCACTCGGTTGATGAAAGAGCATTTCAGAAACTCTTCAAAATAAAATCTAAACCCAAGACATTCAAAGCTCTGCCGCAATTTGGCCTTGAGCACAGCTCCACAGAAAGCAGTTGAATGCACTTTAATGAATGTAATAGGGGAAAATTCTCACCTAAGTATTTACCTGAGTCGGGGAGGGGGAGGGGGAGGGGACCAGCGGCAGAGGCAGCAGCTGACCAGACCAGAACGAAGGGAGTTCAAGGGTCCAGCAAGGAGAAACTGCTGGGAGAGAGGGGACAGGATGTAGCTTCATCAATAGCATTTTCCAAAGAGCAGCAGCTGCAGGAAGAACAGTGGAGCAGTTGGGGGGGGAGAGGGAAGAGATTGCTGGAACACTGTGCTAGGTGAGAGATGATCTGTTAGAAGCCTGAGCATGAGCGGGGACGGGAAGACGCACATGTCAAGGCCGTTCTGATCTGGTGGATTAGAGGAGCATGGAGGAGAGGGAAGGGATGGATCGATACTCACTCCAACAGAGCAGGTTTAAGGAGCCAAGGAAAATGTTGGCTCTGACAGTAACGAGAAGGCTGCCAGGATGTGGCTGTGGAGAGAACACGACAGATCAAGAGGAGTGAAAGGTGGGGGCGCCTGGGTCGGTTAAGCCTCCGACTTCAGCTCAGGTCATGATCACACGGTTAGTGGGTTCAAGTCCCGCGTCGGGCTTTGTGGCTCAGAGCCTGGAGCCTGCTTCGGATTCCGTGTCTCCCTCTCTCTCTAACCCTCCCCTGCTCATGCTGTCTGTCTCTCTCAGAAATAAATTAAAAACATTAAAAAAAAAAAAAGGAGTGAAAGTGCACACCATTTAGAAGAATGGGAGAAGCAAGCATGGCGGTCTTTATTCACGCAGACGAGTAACCGCGCTAATGCAGCCACGATCCAGCCAGAACCTGGCGCCAAGAGCTCCGAGCCACTGTTGTGTGCAGAAACAGAAAGGGAATAGAAAATGTAGTAAAGAAATGGTTGGAGCAGGTGTTTGGAAAGTCCAGTGCCACAGGAGACTCTAAGTCAACAGAAAGAAAGACGTCAAGTGAAGGAGGATTCTGGTCCCTGGGCTGGCGGTTAGAGACCTATAGCAAAGCTGCTCTGCAGGAACAGCCTCCCACAATCCTCTCATCCCTCTGCACGGGCCACCTCCTGACGACCTGGGCTGGCCTTGTCACTTGGTTTGATGAACTGCATACAGAGATGTCTAGGGAACATGGCAGAGAAGACGACTTGTAAGCTCACCTCGTCCCGGCTACGACCAGGTAAACAACCCAGAAAACGACTTGAGGACGGCAGGACAAACCCCACAACTGCATGCAGGGTAGAGGCCGCATCGAGGAGGGTAGGAGGGGAAGAGAGGTAGGAGCTAAACGGACACACAGGTGCAGAGAAGGGAGAGAAGCAGGCGCTCACACTGGGGAGCCAGCACAGGGAATGAATATGAACCCCACAACATTTGGCTTTGAAAACCAGAGGAGCTCAAGGTCTTGAGCTCTTACAACCAGGACTTGAAACCTGGAATTGTAATCAGGCTTGGCTCTGGGAGAGCCAGGAGGGCAGGGGGAAACAGAGTCCTTGCCCTTCAAGAGACAGCAGAACAAACAGCCTGGGCCGAGAGAGGATAGAAGGGGCAGTTTGAAAAACACCTGGGGCACACAGGAGCGAGAGTGCGTTACCCCAGATGGATGGAGACTCTGCCGGGACCAACGGAATGGGCAGATGCCATCGCCCTGCCCCACTGCCTGGCATAAACACCCAGCCACCTGCAGAAACAAGCACGGTACCAACCCTCACCACTTCACCTGCTTACACTGGGGGTAAACCCCCTCCAATATGCTCTTGGCTAAAAGCCCACCCAAAAGCAGTGCCACAAACCTAGCCACGCACCAGCAGCCCCAGAGCAGCCAGCGAGCACCACTCCAAAGGAACCCCAGCCATGGAAAGAGAATCACACACACGCCAATCGGACCGCGGCCCCAGCAGGGGGCTGTGGACAGGCAGCTGGTCTAATGGCAAGCCCCGCCCGCCAAGTAAGTCTTCTCAGGCACAACACAGGGAACACACCGGACAATTTCCTGCTCTATCTCTGGCGAATGCCTGGCCTGGCTCAACTTGAGCCTAAGACAGCCCCAGACTGGCCCACTAACTCTACAGGGACCAAACCCTGCATACAACAGGTAGAGAGAGCCGCTGCGAGACAACCAGACTGAAGGAAAAAGCGGCTCGGCCACCACATGCTGGAGACACCCATCAAGTGCCAGGTCCTGGTGAACAGGGGACACCGCGCTGCAGCGCGCTACAGGACCACTTCTTCATAGGGCCACTATTTTCAAGAGCAGGAGACATAGCTGACTTTCCTAACATAGAAATAGAGTTAGACAAAATGAAGAGATGGAGGAATAGCTCCCAAATGAAAGAACAGGACAAAATCACAGCAAGAGAACTAAGCAAATGGAGAGAATGTGCTTGACAAAGAATTTAAAGTAAGGATCACAGGGCACCTGGGTGGCTCAGTCAGCTAAGCATGCAACTCTTGATTTCAGTTCAGGTCATGCTCTCACAGATCAGGAGTTCAAGCTCCCCCTGCGCTGAGCACCTCCCCCCACATCCCTGCTTGGGATTCTCTATCTCCCCTTTCTCTCTGCCCCTCCCCTACCTAAGCTTTCTCTCAAAATCAAACTTTAAAAAAATGATCATAAAGATATTCACTGGATTTGAGAAAAGAGTGGAAGACATCAGTGAGACCCTTAAAGAGAGAAAACAATCAGAGATGAAGAACACAATGAATGAATTACAGTAGCTGGAATAAACAGCACACTAGAGGAAGCAAATAAATCTGTGACCTAGAAGACAGAGTAATAGAAAGCAATTAGGCTGACCAGGAAACAAAAAAATAACAAAAAATGAAAATAGAGAATTCAGTGTTACCATCAAGCATAACATTCAATAATAGGGGTCCCAAGGGGAGAGAGAAAGAGGGAGAATATTCATTTGAATAAGCTAAAAACTTCTCGAATCTGGGGAAGGAAACAAATCCAGATCCAGGAGGCTCTGGATAAGAGGAGAACCCTCTCAATAAAATCAACCCAGGGAGGTCCACACTGGGACACATGGAAATTAAAACGGAAAGCAACAAAAAGAAAACAGTCACATAGAAGGGAAACCCCATAAGGCTGTCAGTGGATTTTTCAGCAAACTCTGCAGGCCAGAAGGGAGTGCGGGATATAGTCAAAGGGCTAAAAGGAAAAAAAAATCTGCAGCCAAGAATATTTCAGCAAAGCTATCATTCAGGTCAGAAGGACAGAGGGGCGCCTGGGCGGCTCAGTCAGTTAAGCGTCCGACTTCAACTCAGGTCATTATCTCACGGCTCGGGAGTTCGAGCTCCGCGTCGGGCTCTGTGCTGAAAGCTCGGAGCCTGGAGCCTGTTTCGGATTCTGTGTCTCCCTCTCTCTCTGTCCCTCCCCTGCTCATGCTGCCTCTACCTCTCTCTCTCAAATATAAAACATTAAAAAAAGGGGGGTGGGGAGAGCAAGTGTTTCTCAAACAGCAGTTCATGACCACTAGGCCAGCCGTACAAGAAACGTTAAAGGGGGTTCTAACTGAAAAGAGCATAAGCAGGGGTAAGCAAAGGAGGACAACAGCCAGCAGTAAACTCAAGGGGATCCATAAAAATGAGTCAAGGGGCTCAGAAAGGCATATAAAGTAGGGCCCCGTGTCCTAAAACATGGGGGTGGTGCGAGAGAGTGAAGAATGGGTTCAAAGTGACCATCAACTTAATGTAGACCGCTATATGCTAAAGGTGTTCTATACAAACGTTATGGTAACCACAAATTGAAAAATAGTGATAGAAAGGAATCCAAGTATATCACTAAAGAGAGTCAACTTAGGAAAGAAGAGAGCAAGAGAAGGAATAGCTACCAGAAACAACCAGAAGTAACAAATGGCAAAGAATACATACAAATCAATAATTATTTTGAATATAAATGGACGAAACACTCCAATGAGGACATAGGATGACAGAATGGATTAAACAACAAGACCCATCTGTGCATTCCCTAGAAGAGACTTATTTCAGACCTAGATACACAAGCAGACTGAAAGTGACGGGATGAAGAAATATTTATCATGAAGACAGATGTGAAAAGAAAGCTGGAATAGCACTTGTATCGCACAAAATTAGACTTTAAAACAATTCTAAGAGGGGACACCTGTGTGGCTCAGTCAGTTAAGCATCTAACTTTTGATGTCAGCTCATGCCATGAGCTCACAGTCTGAAGAGTGAGCCCCATGTTGGGCTCCGCATTAGGTGTGGAGCCTGCTTAAGAGTTTCTCTCTGTCTCTCCCCCCCACCCCCACACACTCAAAAAAACAAACAAAAAACCCTAACAAAAGACCGAAGACACTATAATAAAAAAAAGACAATCCAAAAAGATTACCTAGGGGGCGCCTGGGTGGCTCAGTCGACTTCGGCTCAGGTCATGATCTTCAAACTCAAAAAGATTACCTAGCAGTTATATTTATGCATCCAACGTGGGATCACCCAAATACATAAGATAGCTAAAGGAACTAATCGATAAAATGATGATAGCAGGGGACTTTAAAATCCCCATCACATCAATGGAAAGATCATCCAAACAGAAGGTCCGTAAGGAATCAGTGACTTTGAAGGACACATTGGACAGGAAGGATTTAACAGATACATTCAGAACATACCATCCATGAAAACACCACACACATATACATTCTTTTCAAGCACACACAGAACAGTCTCCAGAATAGATTACATATAAGCCCACACCACAAGTCTTAACTTAAAAAAGACCAATGGTCATACCATGCATCTTTTCCAACCACAATGCTATGCAACTATAAAATCAACCACAGAAAAGATCTGGAAAGATCATAAATACATGACAGGTAAATAACAGGCTACTAAATGAATGGGTCAACAGGAAATCAAAACAATGAAAAAATGAAGACAAACGCAAATGAGAACACAATGGTCCAAAACCTTTGGAATGTGGCAAAAGCTGTTCTAGGAGAGAAGTTTATATCAATGCAGGGCTACCTCAAGAAGAATCTCCACCTAACCTTACAAACCTAAAGCTAGAAAAATAACAGACCCCAAAGCCAGTAGAAAGAAGGAAATAAGAGCAGAAATAAATGATACAGAAACTAAACAAGAGATCAGCAAAACCAGAAGCTGGTTCTCTGAGAAGATCAATAAAATTGATAAACCTTTAAGCCAGACTCAAACCCAATAACAAACCTTCAAACTCAGAAATGAAAGAGAAGTGACACCATAGAAATACAAAGGATTGTAAGAGGTTCTGAAACATTATAAACCAAAATGGATAGACAACCTAGAAGAAATGGATAAATTCCTAGAAATATATAACCTCCCAAAATGAATCAGAAAAAAACAGAAAATGTGAACAGACCAATTACCAGCAATGAATCTGAATCAGCAAGTCAAACTCCCAACAAACAAAAGTCCACAACCAGATGGCTTCACAGGTAAATTCTACCAAAACTTTTTTTTAAATTTTTAATGTTTTTTAAAATTTATTTCTGAGAGAGAGAGAAAGATAGCATGAGCAGGGGAGGGTCAGAGAGAGAGGGAGACACAGAGGGAGACACTGAGCCGTCAGCACAGAGCCCGATGTGGGGCTCGAACCCACGAACTGTGAGATCATGACCTGAGCCAAAGTCGGACGCTTAACCAATAGAGCCACCCAGGCACCCCTAAACTCTACCAAATTTTAAAGGGTTAATTCCTATTTCTTAAAGGATTCTAAAAAATACAAGAAAGCTTCCAAGTTCATTCTATGAGACCGGCATTACCCTGAATAGATAGAAACACTACAAAAAAAAAAAAAAAAAAAACCTGATTAATATAGATGTACAAATCCTCAACAGAATGTTAGCAAACCAAATCCAACAATACATATAAAAAACCATTCACCCTGATCAAGTGAGATTTTTTTCCTGGAATGCAAAGGTGGTTTAATATTCACAAAATCAATGTGATACGTCACATAAGATAAAAACCTTATGATCATTTCAACAGAGGCAGGGAAAACACTTGCAAAGTATAACATCCATTCATCAAAAAGTCATCAAAAAAGTAGGTCTGGAGGAAACATACTTCAACATAATAAAGGTCATCTATGGAAAAACCTACAACTAACATCCTACTCAATGCAGAAAAACAGATTTTCCTCTAAGGTCAGGAACAGGACAAGCATGTCCACTCTCACCACTTTTAGTCAACAAAGTACTGGAATTCTTAGCCACAGTAATCAGACAAGAAAAATAAAAGCCATCCAAATTGGTAAGGAACTTTCACTATTTGCAGATGACATGATACTATATATAGAAAACCCTCAAGACTCCACAAATAAACTAGTAGAATAAATGAATTAAGATCGCAGAATACAAAAATCAACGTACAGAAATCTGTTGCATTTCTGTACACTAATAGTGAAGCAGCAGAAAGAGAAATTAGAAAAATGATCCATTTACAACTGCACCCAAAATACCTAAAAATAAACTTAACCAAGGAGGTGAAAGACCTATACTCTGAAAACTATAAAGCACTGATCAAAGAAATTGAAGACACAAATGGAAAGGCATTCCATGCTCAAGAATTAGAAACATCTTAAGATGTCCACATGACCCAAAGCAATCTTCAGAGTTAACGCAATCCCCATCAAAATTCCCACAGCATTTTTCACAGAAGTAGAACAATCCTAAAATTTGTATGAAACCACAAAAGGCCTTGAATAGCCAAAGTGATCTTGAAAAAGAAAAACAAAACTGGAGGTAACAATTCCAGATTTCAAGCTAGATTACAAACCTAGACAAATCAAAATAGTATGTACTGGCACAAAAATAGGCATAGATCAACAGAGCAGAATAGAGCACTCCAGCATAAGTTTGCAGTATGGTCATTTAATCTTCAACAAAGGAGGCAAGAATATACAATGGGGGTGGGGGAGGGAAGATGGTCTCTTTAGTAAATGGTGTAGGGAAAACTGGACTACATGTAAAAGAACGAAACTGGACCTTTTTTTTTTTTTTGAAAGAGGGAGAGCATGAATGGGAAAGGGTTAGAGAGACTGGGAGAAGGAGAGAAAGAATCCCAAATAGATTCCACACTGTCAGCACTGAGCCCAATATGGGGCTCAATCTCATGAACTGAGTGATCACAACGTGAGCTGAAATCAAGAGTCAGATACTTAACCAACTGAGCCACCCAGGAGCCCCTGGACCACCTGCTGACAACCATATGAAAAAAAAATTCAAAATGGATTAACAACAAATGTGAGACTGAAAGCCATAAAAATCTGAGAAGAGAACACAGGCAGTAATTTCTCTGAAAGCAGTCATGACAATTCTCTAGGAGGTCTCCCAAGGCAAACAAAAGCAAAGCTAAACTATTGGGACTACATCAAGTAAAAAGCTTCTGCACAACAAACAAAAGAGACAACGGGAGAAGATGTCTGCAAATGACATATCCTATAGGGGATTAGTATCCACAATATATGAAGAACTTTCAGAATTCAACACAAAAAATAATCCATGGGAAATGAGAAGACAGACATTTCTCCAAAGACATACAGATGGCCAGCAGACACATGAAAGGATGCTCAACATCAATCATCAGGAAATGAGATCAAAACCACAAGGAGATATCACCTCACACCTGTCAGAATGGCCAAGATCAGAAACTCAAGTAACTATTGGTGAGGACGTGAAGAAAAAGGAACCCTCATGCTCAAATGGTAGAAATGCAAACTGGTGCAGCCACTGTGGAAGACTGTCTGAAGGTTCCTCCAAAAATTAAAACTAGAACTACCCTATGATCCAGGAATGGCACACAGGGTATTTACCTAAAGGACACAACACTAATTCAAAAAGATGAATGCACCCTTATGTTTACTGCAACGTTATTTACTATAACCAAATCACGGAAGCAGTCCAAGTATCCATCCATAGACAAATGGGTGAAGAAGATGTGGTGGGTGTGGACTATTAGTCGGCCACCAAAAAGAATGAAATCTTGCCATTTGCAACCTCGATGGATCTACAGAGTATAATGCTAAGCAAAGTTAAGTCAGAGAAACACAAATACCATATGATTTTACTCACATGTAGAATTTAACAAATGAACTAAGGGGGAAGAAGGCACAAACCAAAAAAGGCTCAACTAGAAGAATAGATGGTTGGCAGAGGATAGATGGGCTGGACGCGTAAAACAGGTGAAGGGCATTAAGAGTACATGTCTCTTGAGCGCTGAGTAATTAATGTGAATTGCTGAATCACTATATTGTACACATGAAACTAATAATGCTTTAGGTTAACTACACCACAATTTAAATAAAAAATACAAAAATACACAATAGGCACCTGGGTGGCTCAGTTGGTTGAGAGTCTTACTCTTGATTTTGGCTCAGGTCATGATCCCAGGGTTATGGGACAGAGCCCTGCATTGGGCTCTGCGCTGAGCATGGAGCCCGCTTAAGATTCTTTCTCTCCCCCTTGCCCCCACTCCTGTTCTCATGCTCTAAAAATTAAAAAAAAAAAAACAAAAAAAACAAAAAAAACCCAGAAAACCAGTGTATAGCAAAAGTGACCTATACTAGTTCCAGTCTTCGGTAATTTAGGCCTTAAAAGCTTCCATCTCTGTGCTTCTGGAATGCTTGTACCACCATGAAAAGAGGCCCTGCCCAGGCTACTGAATAAATGAGCAGGTAGAGAGGTCACTTAGAAAACGAGGCCATCCAGTTGGCAGCCAGCACCAAGGCTCCCAACACGTGATAGAAGCCACCTTGCTTCCTCTGGCCCCAGTCAACACCATATGCAAACCATCCCTGCTGAGCCCTGCCCAACACGCAAACGCAGAGAACCAGGAGCAAGAAAATCCTGATTTTAAGTCACTAAGATGTAAGGTGGTTGGTTATGCTGCAATAGAGGATGAAACCAAATTCTGTGGATAAGAAGTGAATACAGCATAATCACAACTGGAAACACAACTCCACCATGGGTCTGTCACTTACAAGCTCAAGGACGTGAAGTTGCTTGACAGCCCTAAGCCTGAACTTATCTCATTTGTCAAGAACAAAAGTTGTTACTCATAAGGTTGCCGAAAGGATTCAAGAAAATCACATATATTGCCTAACATGGTGCCTGGGATACAGTAAGTGTGCAATACATCTTACTTATGATTAGTAAAAGCAACGCCAATATTTCTGAATACAACCAAGATGAACACGAAGAATTGTCCAGAAAAAATTAAACACAATCTCTTCCGCTATTACACAATATTCGCATTCTTAAGAAATCTTGTGTAAGCAACAACTATGTTATAAATGGGGGGGATGACTGTTCCCATTGGGAAAAGGGAGGTTTAGGATCTCCAAAGGTTCAGATTTACAGTAACAGTTTATTTTCTGCAAGAATTTAATAAGTAACAATGGCTTCTGGCTCGAAAACCTCAACATCCCTGAGCAAATCCCAGCATTTAATCATATCCAGGATTTGCTCAAAAGGCCTTTCATGTACTATCTCCACCAAGACTGTCATTTGCATGTACTGTCATTTGCACATACTGGCACATATTCCCACCTTCTTCATCTATGGCTTCTCATAAAGCACAAAATGGAAATGGTTAACACAACCCCCAATGTTAAATCACAACTTGGGTTAGAAGAATGTGGAAGGAAAGAACCCAGAGCCAGTCAGCTGACGAAACCAAGTGTCACCAACTTTTGTTGCTAAGAACACTTCCAGGGACCGGTAAGGAAAGCTCCATTACGGAAAGTGGCAGCCTGTTCAGCAAATGGCATTCAGCCACCTGTCGCGTTATATCGCATTTCGGTATTAAAGCTGATGCTGTAGTAGAGAGGTCTGTACCGTAGCCTACCCATGATGCAATAAAATCTGTGGACTCTGCTTACTTTTCATAATAATGATTGGTATGTCCAACGGCTGGTTTCACTTTGAGCGATCTTCGGAGAAAACTAAGCAATATGAAAACTAAGCAAAATTATCCAATGGTCTGCTCCTCAGAGCACAGTTTGGCTCTGGGCAGCCTCACTTAAGTGGACAGCTCCCACATTCAGTGACTTACTCTTCGACAAAGCTAAGGAAAGTAACATCCTCGGTCATTTATATCCGTTCTTACACTCTTAGTGACTGGGAACATAGCCTCGCCCTGGAAAGCCCCACAGAATCCAGGATATAAACAGAAAGCAGGTCCATCCAGAGTGGGAGACACCATTTGCAACTATGATGATAAAGAAGGTTCACAACATCCTCGCAATATTGTTTTGGAGACTAGACACCAGTTTGAGCCAGAAGATGTTGCTGGAGGAAGTGTAAGCAGACCTAAGGACGGGCTTGATGGGAAAAGAAAAGTGTGGACGGAAAGAGGCAGGGTCTCTAAGACGTTTAGCAGGAACCAGTAAGGAAGAGACACCATGCCACGGTAAAAGCCAGCAGTGTTCGGTTAGGACAAAGAAAGGAAGTAACAAATAGTAAAAGCCGGAGTGGACACCCCTCGTCCCCACCCACAGAGGGTCCTCTCTCGAAGCAGGCAGCGGCATAAACCAAAGCAGCAGCAAAAATCGTGACACAGCACAGACAGCAGTCGGCATACAGCACACAGCACGTACGGCCAAGCATCATCACAGGGGCCCATAAACCGGCCATAAGCAAACTAGACTTGGCAGGACAGTAGCAGTCTATACTTGAAGGTCATGGTTAAGAGTTATTCCTGTGACACTGACCACGTCCATTACAGGGAAGACTTCACTGTGTTACGTACCATTCTTTTTACCATGACCTTTGGGGGAAATTTCTCTTTGGGCTTTAATAGGAAGAACAGTTATAGTTCTCCCCGGCATCGTTCCATTTTTACCATATGGACTTGGGTAGTGGTTTTCCTTTGGCTGCTGGAGAGCCCGGAGCCAGCTGGCCCAACCCTAGCAAATCAGTGGGTCTGTACGGCATATATTCTTACTCTCAATCCAGGCTCTGTTTCTCCAGTCCCAATTCTTCTCTTTTTAATTTACGTTGTCTTCTTGTACTTTACGTATTATAAACTGCCTTACAGATCTGGAATAGATCCAAGTACAAATTTAAGTCCACCAAGAGTAAACATGGCTCTGTTTCAGAGGGTGATCCCACTGCCCAGTGACCATGTGGATTCATTCACCTTTCCCCAAACATGCATTCCGTGTGGGAAATGGGCAGGGCGCTGTGTTAGGCACACGGAAATCAAAGGAAGATAGGCACAACCCCTACCCTTACATCTAGTCAGAAAAAGATACAAAATAAAGCTACAAATTGACTTAAGTACCGTTACAGAATAAAACAAAGACCTGATTCGGAGGACCATCTGCACTGGGGAGAATAGTGTGGTAACACTAGCTTCTGAAGGATTGGGATCTATGACAGGGGTTTTGTGTTTTTACTTAAGAGGGGGAAGACCTTTTATCCAGGCAGTGGGAGCCAAACAGGCAACAGCATGAGACGAGGAAGTGTCTGCCATTTAAAGAAATGGGACAGAGCTGAACTGAGGAAAGAGCATAGGATGAGGGTAGACAGGCAGAGGTCAGATCACTTGAGGCCTCACAGGCCAGGGTAAGGAGTAGAGATGATGTTTCCAGGGCAATAAGAAACCACTGAAGGATTTTAAGCTGGGGTCAGGCACCATCCCTTCTAAGGCTCAGGATGTCACTTTCTGATGCATGGCAATAGATTCCAAGAGGCAGGACAGAGGCAAAGACAACAGCTGCAATAGTCCAGACCAAACGTATCGGTGCCCTAGACCAGGTTGATGGCAGTGAATAGAGCCCAAGTTTGGATATATTGGATGAAATGTTGGATACAGAGGATAGGGGAAAAGGAAGAAACTGAAATCACTTCAAGATCAGTCTAGAGCAACCCATCAGGTATAGGGCAGCAGTATTTGTGAGCGGTGTGTGTGTGTGGGGGGGGTTCTCACCATCTCTATTTGGATGGATTATCTTTGAAATGTTTTAAAGACACCCAGTGGAGATCAAGTGGACAACTGGACAGGTAAATGGCTGAAACTCAGATATGTAGATACATAGATATCCCGCCCAAGATTCGTTCTCAGGAAAGTACTAGACTGTATGTGCCACCAAGATAGCAAGTCAGAAAAGGGGAAAATATGGGTTCCAGGAAACCCAGAATCTGAGAGAGAGAGTTCCCAGGCTGACAGTAAGGGAGATCTCAAAGCCACAGCAGGCTCAGCAAGAAACCGGTTCAGACCAGGGCAGGCCTCAAGTTCAGGAAGGAATTTCTCCAAGAAGTTTGAAATGACACAACACTTAATAAGTTTAAATACGGTGGGAGGAAATTTATACAACTGAGGGTGACTTGAGGGTTAGATCCAGGATTTTTTTTTTTAAGCCAAACAATTTGTTTTTGAACTACAGAAAAGGCAAAATACAGAGGAAAGGAAGAGCGCTCAGCCTCCAGCAGGGCTGAGAGGTCAATGGCACTTCCACGATCATCCGTGAAAACCATGCAGACTGGTCTGGCCCAAACCGGAAGTCCACTGATGGCAAAGATGGGAAGTGTGTGGATGGTGGCTGAGGACAGCTGAATTCTCTCTCACAGGAGGAATTTGTCAAGAGACAACACCAGAGGTTGACAAAAAGTCGTAAGTTAGAGCTACGGACGTAAAAATCAAAAGAAGTTTTGAAAACTGGAATGTGGTGCTGCGGTGGGAGCCCAGGGCTTGGGAGGGGTTGAGGGCCTATCATCTGTCTTCTCCATTGTGGAGTCACTGGACACTAAACTCTAATTTAGGCAATATTTACAACTGCGGTAGGACATTAACTAAAAGTTATACTACTGATTTTCTTTTACTATGTCAAATACCAAAAACACACTCGAAAAGGACATCAGAACATTAACAAAAGGACTGCAGCTATGGGTACTGAGTATCTAACTTGTTTTTTGATATTAATGAAGCTAATGGATTTAATTGTTAATACAATCTTGCTACCAGGAAATAGCTGAAAGTCCTGTCTACCTGGTTTAAAAGATTCTAAATACAAACTACAAGTATAAAAATAAATGAAATAACAGCATTCTTTTTTTTTTTTTCCAAGGCAGAGAATGAGCAGGGGAGGGGCAGACTTGAGAGCGGGAAAGAGAGAATCCCAAGCAAGCTTAGCACGGACAGCAGAGAGCCCAACACGGGGCTTGAACTCATGAACTGTGAGATCATGATCTGAGCCAGAGTCGGATGCTCAACCAACAGAGCCACTCAGGTGCCCCAGTAGAGAGTCTTGTTAATTACTGATATTGGTAGTTGAGTCTATGGGAACAGATTTTCCGATCATAGCATAGTTCAGATTTTCAGAATTTAAAAAATGCACTGAGGGAAAACATGGCCGGTTTTTCACTTTCAGAAAAGAGGTAAATTTGTACTTTTCTTCCTCTTTGTGATTATGATGCAAGTACCCTGAAAAGCCAAGGCTAAGACTGTCATTCATCTAATTATACTCCCAGCCTGGTGAAAACGCTTGCAGAAGGAACACAGGTTGAAATGCAGACAAAGCAGGGTAGTGCATGAAAATATTAACAGAATCAAACTTCAAGCTAATGAGGAACTCGTCAACTTAATGTGAAGCTCTAGGGGGCCAGCATCTTGTTAAACTAGGGTGGCCTGAGCATGCAGAAGGAGGTTAAAAATATCTGCACCCCAACGTTCAGTGCTATCAACAGTAGGCAAATTATGGAAAGAGCCCAAATGTCCACTGAGTGATGACTGGATCAAGAAGAGGTGTATACAAAATGGAATATTACTCAGCAATCAAAAAGAACGAAATCTTGCCATTTGCAACAACATGGATAGAACTAGAGGGTATTATGCTAAATGAAGTAAGACAGAGAAAGAATTTCACTCCTATGTAGAATTGAAGAAACCAAACAGATGAACAGAGGGGAAGGGAAGGAAAAAGATAAAAAGAGAGGCAAACCAGAAGAGACTCTTATTTACAGAGAATAAACTGAGGGTTGCTGGAGGGGTGCTGGGTGGGGGGTGGATGGGCTCAATGGGTGATGGGCATTAAGGAGGAGCCCTGGGTGTTATATGCAAGTGACAAATCACTGAATTTTACCCCTGAAATTATTACACTATATGCTAACTAACTTGGATTTAAGTAAAGTTTAGAAATTACAAAAATTTTCCTTGTTAAAAAAAAATCTGATAATTATCTAGGTAATTCAAGAAGTGCCGCATCCTCTTCTGTGGGTAATTTGGCCGACAGCGAAGTCCTTGGTCTAAAGCACGCAGCTAGCTGCCTTGTTTCCCCATGTTCTCTCTCCCTTGGCGGCTCTAAACAGAGCCAAATATGGAACCAGAAGCAGAGAATGATAGACGCCAGCAGTGCGGCTACGGGCCAATTAGCACTCGGTCCTCACAAGGGCCCTTAGATAAATAAACTCAAAAGGATACGCACTGAAACCAATTCCGTAATGAAAGTTTTTGTAAATATAAGACACACAGATTAAGCCCAGTATGTTAGGATAAAAGAGGTGAAGGACGTTTTATGAGAAAGCCTTCTCCTCTGAGGTCATCTTTCCTTCCTACTTTGTTAACATGAGTCTCCCCAAATGCAACAATGTTCCCCTTTCTAGAAAGGAGGAGGTTCTCCCGTACTATGAGGGGACACATATTTCATCCCCCTTAGCTTTGCCTGTGGGACTGTAGGTCTTGATTGCAAGCAGACAGAAGCCAGCCGGTGGCGTGGGGCGTGGCGGGACAGGCTGGCCTCCAACACTTCTGCAGAGGAAGACGGACTCCTGTGCTCCCAGCAAAGAGGAGGCCCGCTTTCAAGAGCGTATACCTGGGGAGGAAATTTTCTCAAGAATGGGCTAAGGGGGTGCCTGGGTGGCTCAGTTAAGCGTCCGACGTCAGCTCGGGTCATGATCTGACTGCTCATGGGTTCGAGCCCCGCGTCGGGCTCTGTGCTGACAGCTCGGAGCCTGGAGCCTGCTTCAGGTTCTGTGTGTGTGTGTGTCTCTCTCTCTGCCCCTCCCCCACTCACACTCTGCCTCTCTCAAAAAATGAATAAATGTTTAAAACAAAAAATGGGCTAAGGGACCACCACTGAGAGATTCAGTGCACAGCTCACAGATGGCTAGCCTCTTAAGGCAGATTAGAAAGAAGTATCCAGAACGCTCCAGTGTCTTTGCAGTTAAGATGCTCTTCACGTCAAGCAAATCCCCTGGACTGGACACTAAGCCCATGTCTGTCTGGTGTGCTCTCTGTGAAGGAGTGATCAGTCACAGATTTCCAGACCTAGAAGGAACTCGGGCAAAGGCCCAAGCTCCCACAGTCAAGGACCAGGGAGCATGAGAGGGTTATAGGGACCGACACTCACAGTTCTAGAAGGGCAGCGACCAGGTGCACAGGTCTTGCAGATTCTGGCCCAAGGTACGATCTAGTGGCACTAGGTTATTGGCTTCCTCTGATTCGCTTAGTTCAAACTTGATATACTTGAAATTCACATCATAAGTTTAAGCCTGAACCCAGCGCATCAGGGGGAGTCCCTCAGCACCTACTGATGGCCTTGCGAGGAGCTCCCCAGCGAGGAGAGGAATTAAGGTGCCTCCTGACAGTGAAATATTGTGCTGTAAAAAGGAGTTAGCACCCTAGGTGATAAGTGGCCCTCACCGATTGTGTGGGGGGAAAATCCAGTTATAAAACAAGCCCATTTCTGTAAAAGGCAACTTACAAATATTGTTACACCAGCACAGAGAAGAGTGAGACACACACTCTGGATCCTTGGCAGTCACTACTCTGGAGAGAGAATTAGGGAGCACCCCCGGTTACAAGTCCCACATCACTAGGATGTGAAACATGCACAGAGCAAGCATTTCGATTTAAGAGATTTAAAGGTTAGAAGATTTAAAAGATTTCCTCCTTTTGCATCCCTTTCCCTGTAGGAACTTCAAAGTGGGATTCCGTTTACCCACTTCTATAGAAGGGTCTTCCCCTCATCACTATGGCAATTTCCTTTTGTAGCGTCCTCAGAAGCACGGATGAAACCCTCATCTCCCCAGCGCACAGGGTGTTACGTGGCCCCAGCAGCACCGAGGGCTGCACAGAATGACTGCAGAGATCATGCCAGACACGCTGAGAAGCACAGACCGAACATGTCCAAACCATGCAACAACCGAGCTGTAGATAACCAACGGGATAGTACACATGCAGAGACGATGCAGTAATTTTAATGGATGGACCGACCAGGAGAGGAAACGGGTCTTACAGCCAAGGGAGGATTCACTGAAGACGCTGAACTTAATGGGGCAGCTCGAACAGAGCCCAGTGGCGAAGAGCTATGAGGGTGGGGGAGGGGAGGTCTACACTGCAGATGCACAGCGGGCCCCCTCCCTGCCCCTACAGCTCACAGGTGGCTCCAGGTATAACAAGACCTCCTCCTCGTGCCCTGGACAGCAGGTGGCTGCTGGACTGCCAGAGCGTCCCAGGCCAGGCACCTCCAGCCCTGAGCAGCCTTTGGCAGTGACCTCAACGTGCCCTTCACAAACTATTTTCATCTGTGCCGCAAGCTGAGAAAGTGATTCTCAAACACCAGGGGTCTCTGGGAAAAGACTGGAAAGACTGAGGGGGGGGGAGGGGGGCGGGGCAGTAGAAGTGGTGAGTTGTTAGGCTCCTTTCATGCCTGGAGATCTTAAATATCCGTTCCGATTACATCCACTTTTATAGGGTGCCGCGCATTAATACTGTCAGACTCAAAGTATATTTCAAACTCGGAGATCATTTATGAACCACTGTATCTTCCCAGCCTCCCAAAGAAACTCCTCTTTAAAGAGCCTCAGGAACATATCCATCCGTGAAATGCAATTGCATTTGCATTCTTAATTTACCATAATTTCTTGTCCTATGATTTAATCAACATGATTGCTGTTATTTAAGAAAAACATTTATACATAGCTATGCATTCTATCTAGACCTATTTGGGGACTGCCTGGTTTAAGGTCATATGGTAAAATAGAAGGCTCCGGTGATGACCATGCAGTCAAACTAGAGCATATTGTTTTGTGTTAATTAACTACAAACCTACAGAAAGCCGCATGTTTGCTAGGGACTGAGGAGTTCTCTCAGCGCTCAGAGAATGGAAGACTAACCTAAAAATGGAATGAGAAGAGACTCTGCCGGCTCACAGATTTCCTATCACACTATGTGGAAAAAACAGTGTGTCTGCATTTGATGCTTGCAAGGAAAGAAAAACACAGCTTGATGTTGAAAAGCTTTCATTTATAATATGCTGAACCATGTTTATATCTTGGGAGAAGATGCATGCTGTGCAGCAACAAAGCAAAATGTTTAAAGAAAAAAAATCACCAAAGGTCACTAAGTAGCCCCAGACACCAAGCTGAGAGCCGGTGATGGGGAATGAAAAAGCGAAGGGGTCTGCACAAGAGACTTCCCGGTGTTCAGCTTAAGAAAACACAGCAGAACTCAGGAAGACCAGTCTACCCTCCCTGACTCCCATCCACCCACACCATCGCTCCCCAACTGCCCTCGAGTCACCCCACAGGAGTGGAAAGGAGACACCAGGAGAAAGACTGGGACCCAACAGACAACGGAGGAAGACACCAGGCTGATGGACGGCCCACCAACACCAACTCCAGCTATGAATTTCCCTGTTCAGAGGCATGGACCCGCGGCCATCACAGAAGACAGGGGCCCCAGGCTTAGCAGCTACAGAAGCAGACACTTATCCTCTGGCAAAGAGCCAGGCTGCTCACTCCCTTTTGCCCTTTGCTCCGAGGTTTTCATCTTTGGCTACAAGGTGGCATGATGCATGGAGCTTTAAAATTTCCTGGTACCAGGTACCCCCACCTCCAGAGTTTCCGATATACCTGGATCTAGTGTGCTATGTGGACACTAGGTTGTTTTTTTTTTTTTAAACACGTATAAGGGGATTCCAATGTGCAATCATTGGATTGCCTGTGGCTCGATGTCAGAAGCAAAGAGCCACATGAGAGGCAGCAACCCTGGAACGATGCTGCAGTGATCAGGGCCGTGCTTCTCAATGTAACATGCCTACGAGATGCCAAAGGACCTTGTCAAAATGCAGTTTCTGTTTCAGAAGATCTGTAGTGATACCTCGATGGAAGGGTCAGAATAGACTACAGTCTCCATCTGACATCAGCCTAGAGAGTTTCCACAGAAGTGAATGTTATAAATAACGTTAGAGTTTATGCAATTTTAGACAGTTCAAGCCCTTTCTTCCTCCGGTGGTATTGCTGAAGGCACTTAGCTGCATCGGATCACTCAGGATCACTATGGTGGACAGCGATACTCCTAGAAATTACAGCGCGTACATAAAACACCCCTCCCCTCCCCCACGGCCCAGTGTCTCCTGGGTTTTGTTGGAGAGGACAGGTGACAGAGCTGAACTGTGACCTCCCAAAGTTTAAGTCCGAACTCCAGCACCTCAGAATGGGACTGTGTTTAGAGACAGGAGCTCTGAAGAGATCCGAGTTAAGATGAGGTTGTTAAGATGGGCTGCTCCAATAGGAAATTCTGTCCTTACACGAGAGGATCTGGTGAAGACAAGGAGGCAGCCACAGTCTACAAGCCAAAGGGATCAGCTCTACCTACACCTTCAGCTCAGACTCCTGGCCTCTGGAATTGTGAGAAGAGGGTTTCCGTTAAAGCCAGTCAAGCCTAGGTCACTTGGACAGGCCTAGCAAACTGACCCAGGGGGTTTGGGGGTGCGGGTCCCCTTTGAGAACTTGCCTTATGTTTTCAGTCCACAGGAATGGACAGTCCGGTTTCTAAAAATATCTCTCCCCTCTAAATGCTGCTTTCTGGTGTGTGGTTGGCAGGAGGAAAGCAAGGTAACCAAAAGGGTCAGACCTTTCAGAAGAACCCCGTGGGTAAGAACATGGGCTCTGGGGGCGCCTGGGTGGCTTAGGTGGTTAAGCGTCCGACTTTCGCTTAGGTCATGATCTCGCGGTTCATGGTTCGAGCCCTGCATCGGGCTCAGTGCTGACTGCCAGCTCAGAGCCTGGAGCCTGTTTCAGAGTCTGTGATTACCTCTCTCTCTGACCCTCCCCTGCTCATGCTCTCTCTCCTAGAAATAAATAAAAAACATTAAAAAAAAAGAAAGAACATAGGCTCTAGAGTCAGATGGTCAGGCTTAGAGCCCCAGCTCTGCCACACACCCACTCCGGGGCCTTGAGCGGGAACGGGTGCGAAGACTCACAAGGAAAGCAGCCACCCCCACTTTTCGTGGTGATTTTGGTTTTGGCATCCCAACTCCCTCCATCTCCCCTTTTCCTGGTTCAGTAACCTCTGCAGAAGTACCGGGTTTCTGTACACAACTTCCTTCCCCGTGTCCACCCAGCTAGGCCAGAAGGTGCAAGAGTGAGCTCCAGAAAATGTGTGTTACGTTCAATTTTTATGGAATTTGAAAAAAAAAATCCTTCAAGTTTTCTCAGAGATCGAATCTCATTGATGTTGTGTTCTAGGTTCTTCTCACCTCTCAGGGACTGCCGGCACTAAATTCCAGTGCAATTTTCTGGAACCTCCTTGCCTCCAAGAACAGTCTTCATGGGTTCCTAGGAAGGAAACCTCTGTCTGGCCATGCGACTTTTCCACCACAGACATCATTAGCTGTTTCACTACAGAAAAACTCCCAAACGAAACCTGGGCCCATTCCTGAGAGCAATACCAAGTGAGATCAAAGCAAAGGAGCAGTCGGGGGAGTGGAGGGGGTGGAGATGGGGGGCGGGGGGAAGCCAAGGCACCCCGTCCGCACCAGCATTTAGACAGCCCCATCTCCACAGCAGCAGTGCTGTACACACACAACAGGTCACAAAAACTGCAGGTGTAGATCGGTCGACCTTCTTAGGCTTAGTCTACCTCTTCACCTCAATTTAGTTGAATCCATGAAAATGGCAGTTACCAAGGTCAGAAGCTCCCATATGACTTAATGTTTTTACCAACTTCATCTCCACAGGACACTCTATTCCTTAGCAAGTTTTTATACCTTTTTCTTCTCTGCCACACCCCATGGCATTCCTCTTCCTGAAGGTCAGGTGGTGCGTTCCAACATTTTCCTTTCCTTTCCCCAAAAGGCCATTAGATTTGGCTTTTCTCCCCTCAGAATATTTCTGAGTTCTTTCCTCCACTTTTTTCACATGCTCAATGTCAGAAGGCATCACTAATAAGTCTTCGTGATCTTTTCAGGACAAACGAGTCGACATTTTTAAAAGGCACTTCAGACTTTAAATGCAAAGGTTTAATGACGGACACCATGCTTAGCGGAACGGAGAAACAGCAGGATACTTTTAAGCTGTAGAAGGAAAAATGTACTGTTACAACTCTGATTTAGAATTCCTTCCATTGAAAGGGCTTTGATGCAAGTTCCTCAAGTAGGTACTATCATTTGACTTTTGAAGGTAAAGTTTTCCACTGTAGAAATTCAAAGCAAATCCGTGGAAAGGCAGCTCTGAGTCAACAAAACTTGGGATTATTAATGTGCAAGTCAGGAATTAAATATGGCGTTAGGGGTAAAGGAGGGGAAGATCAGCCTTGGAAAGCCATGGACCACTCATCAGGCACAAGAATCGGGGTCTTGGGAGCACACAGAAAAGCAGAAGTCAGTACCCCACGACCTGCAACAAAATCAGCTTTAGAACACAGATAAGTTACATCCACTCAGTAACTTAGTATTTGGGAATGAGGACTTGGGTGCGGGGCGGTGGACGGAGTTCCAGCTCAACAAAAAAGGAGATCAGGAAACCATGTCACATAAATGTGCAAGTCCGGATATCCAAAGGGAATAGAAAAGCAAAGACCTAAAGACCAAGCTGACCAAAGGCCCCGAAAGTCACCATCTTGAGAACTTAGATCTGTGGACGAGGTTCCAGACGGAGAACCCCACTCCCGGACTTTGTGTGAAGATGGCTCTCTGGAAGTTGCCAAGCTTTCTATAAAGAAATGGTAAAGATGGTAAAGATCGGAGGCTTGGGGGGGGTGCCAAGTGAGGGGTCAGTTGCATTTTTTTTTTTTAACTCTTTAAAGATCTACAAGGTATTCTCAGACTAGGAGTCGTGGAAAACACGCCACATGCCCTACTTTGCCGATTCCTGCTCTACACCAAACTCCTAGAGCCAGATCCCAGAGCGGGGGGCGGGGGGGGTGCCTCTCCGGCCTCCTGCGGGTTCACTACCAGCCGCTGCTGGGCTGACAGCTGCCCTCACTGTCCCTGGGAGGCTGTAGGGCCTCACCCAGGCAGGCAAACACAGAACAGCCCACAGAAGCTGCCAAGGAAGGAAGGTTGAGAACAGAGGTAAAGGCGGAGAGCAGATAGTCCAGGTTCCTGAAGTTCCAGGCAGTAGGAAACGACGATCCCGGCCGTGCTCTGCCAAACCGCACACGGCAGTATATTCACGCATCCAAGCCGCCACACACGCACTTAGGACTTAGCCAGAAAGATGTGCTGCTTTGCTCTGCTCCCCTCCATCTCAAGACGGAAATCGTCCAGAGGTTTCAGCTACGATGACGATGATCTAGAACAGGATTGGACAATGAAGGAACGTGGAGGGACAGTCCTTCTAAGGACGGTCTGCTCCGAGCAATCACTGGCAACCAGGAGGTTGGTGTGAACAGTGGTGACCTGGTTATTTGTTCCCAGTGGGCCCCGTTCTGATGCTGCCATACACCTCGCAGGGCAAAGACCCAGAAAATTCAGCTCCTTAATACTTTCCCATTCCAGCAATTCTCGGGAGAGACTCGGGGCACGTGCCAACTTCTCACTAGCACCTCTGCGGAACTGTGGTCACCACCAGTCCTGGGTTCTTGAGTCCCGGCTTGGCGGGGCTCTTCTGCTGAAAGGATACAGCTGGGCCACAGGAAACTTCAAGCTCGTAGGCCCCCAAAACGTGACCTTAATCAGACGTGTACCAAAAACATCCCCAAAGACATGGGACTCGAATTTCCTTTACTGGAAGAGAAATGAAATTAAAATCCCTAAGTTCTAGGAGGGTAGACGTGATTTTTCTACCTTTTACACAGAGTCCCTGGCACTGTGCTTGGCACATAGGGACTCGTGTTTGCTGAATAAGTGAACTAAAAATTGTTGGTAAAACTTTAAAACTGGTCAGTGGCTTCGTGGAACAGAACCTGGCTTGAGAAGCCACAAATGTTATAGTTGTTTACATTTTTCATCCCCAAAGGAAAGCAATAAACAGAGCAGAGCCCTTTTGTTCTCTGGATATTCAACAAAGCACCCGATGCAGCAGACAGGAGCCACTAACTCACAAAAGCAGGCAGGGTCCCGCTGAGCAGGCCACGGAAGGTTCAGGGAAGCCAAACTCACTGATTGAAATGCAAACTTTCTCCTGAGAAGATAGAGCATTCTAGAACAAAGAGGGCATTTTTTTCCGGGTGCACCCATGCAGCTTCACTTAGAAAGGATGAAGTTAATGTAGGAAGTCAGGCATCACTGACTTGGGGGACAATGAGCAGAGCAACTGGACCCATCTCAAAAGGCACCCGGTGAAAGCCCAGCCTTTTGTGAATTCAGTGCTTAGTTGTTTCCTATCACTTTGCGTTGTTCCTCTGAGAAGGAGTGAAAAGTGATACAGGACCCTGAGCCTTGGCCAATACCTTCCACCCTCCCTGCCTCCCACACATGTTCTTCAGCTGAAGATAAATGTGGAAGGGAGCAGGATCCCCTTTAAAACTGCAATGACCCCCCCACTTCAAAGCCAGGGATTACAGGGCAATTAACTATAGGGAGGACCACCGTGTCCTCTTCAGGTGTTATTTGAAGCAGCAAGTACATGGCCTTAGTTGTAGCTTCCAGAATCAGCACCTGTAACACAGTAGTTAAAGCAGGTCAAGCAGAGAACCAGTGAAGGCAATGAGGGCATCTCCCAGCAGTGCAGGAAAGCCGGTGTCTAAAAAAAACAAAGGCTTCTTATCCCTCAGGCTGGAAGAGGAGGCATGCCTGGATAGGACAGCATCAAGACTTCTAGAAAGCCTGAGGAAGTCAACTTTCATTCGCTTGTAACATTCAGGCAAGCAAATACTTGACCAGGTATGGGACACAGTCCATGCGGGAGACTAGCCTCGGAGGACACGGTCATACCCGAGGGGACAGACGCACTCCAATGCCCTCGTGGGTGGACCATCCAGCGACAGAGAGGGTCTGACACAGGGAAACCGAGGCTGCCTGCAATGTGCCCGGGATCTAATCAGGTCCGCGCAAAGCCACCTCCACCTGTTGCCTGTTCTTCTCGTATTACGGCCTCATCTTCAGGAGACGGCCAGGCACGAATATACGGATGCTTTCTGAACGAGAGACAGCATGCCGAGACATTAGTCCCAGTGTGGCCTTCTCATGCCTGTCCCGAGCTATGCTGGCCACAGAAGGCAGAAGGGGGACAAGCGGGCTGAGGC
Source organism: Proteles cristata cristata (assembly GCA_017311185.1). Taxonomy (NCBI): domain Eukaryota; kingdom Metazoa; phylum Chordata; class Mammalia; order Carnivora; family Hyaenidae; genus Proteles; species Proteles cristata. Next base: position 1,689,831 of record JAESUZ010001952.1, on the reverse strand, counting down.
CCGGAGGGTCGGCTTCCTAGTCTTCTGGTCTCCGCCAAGAACACTCCAGACAAGGCACAACCCTCTAAGATCCTTTAAAGGAGAGGAACTATGCCTTCTGCCCACCCCGTCTCCTCACACAAGGAGGGCATCTTATGTAGTCGGGAAGCAAGAAGCAAACACCTGTTCTTTGTGACATTTCCCGAGGCTCTGGATTTCTGGGCTTGCCCATGTTTGGAAAAACTCTAAAAACTGTGTCCGGGGTTCTGCAGACACTTTCTGGATGGGATCGGAGATTTTTCTTCCCAAGAACGTCTACCGTCCTGTCCAAAACTCAATGAATGCCAAATAAGCATCTATTATGTGTATTCGACATGCCAGACATCATTCAGTAGTGATCATAAGGGGTAACCATTAGGTACTTTTTACATAGATCAGCTCATTTAATCTTCACAGTAACCCCTGCACCTCCAGGGCTAATAAGGATCTTCATTTTACAAAGGAGATCACCAAAGCAGGTTAAGAAATGGTTCAAAGTCACAAAACAATGGAGTCGAGCTGGGATTCAAACTGGGACGGTTTCTATCGCCGTGCAGGTTTTGACCTCCACTCCCTCCATAGCAGCTGTGGGACTGACCAGATCGTGCATCCTGTAGTCTTTCTTCCACCAGGGCCTCAGCTGGAGTCGTCAGCCTGGCAACACGGCCCCAAGGGACTTCACGGTCCTCAGCCCCAAGTAAACACATCTGCAGAACTATCACATTAACTTCCACATTTTAACAGGATTTGGCGATGCTTACATTATGGAAAACTGGGAGTTTTTGCATCCTTAGGTCATTATCTCCCATGGGAAAACCCTTAAAAAAAAAAATGCAGTACCTAAGGAGACCCTACGGAAGGACAAATACCATAGAAGGGAAGCTATGGGCCTTGGAGGTCCATGAACCACAAAACGGTCACACTAATGCAAATGAAACACCTAACATTGTGTTAAAGGGGTTTTTCTCTTGCCCAGAAGGCCATTCCGAGCCACTTCTCCTCTCTCCCCCATTCTGCACAGTACAGTATGATTTATAGCACTTTGAACTAGGTCATCGATCATTGTGTATTGGTTCGTTTCAAAGGCCTTGGTCTAAAACTCAGGCCTATAAACAGAACAGTGATGTTATTCTTTTACGTGCCTTCTGTAAGGTTAAGAAAACAGATCTTCGATTATGGGTCAGAAAAGTTAGGATGTTTATCAGACACAGCCTCACTCAGAAAAAACTGGATCTTCTGGACATTTCCTACAGTATGGGGACTTCCATTCTTCAAAAGCCATTATCTTGTCATTTTACAGATAGGTCCAATAAATGAGAGGTAGACACAAACATTTTGTTCAGAGCTACACGGCGTGGAAAGGAAAAGCCAACTTATGGGAAAAACTTTAACACCAACAGAGGGTAACACCATGGTAAATGCATGCTCTGGGTTTGGCTAGACTGAATTTAGAGTCTGAAGATTTCAGAGTTAGGGTGTACTCCTTCACCAGTAAAGTCACACTCTACATCAGAGTAGAACACTGGATTACCCAGCCCGTACTCTACAGTAAGCAGTCACCGGCATTCACTCAAGTGTTTGACCTTGGAGCACCGGGCACGATGCACATTGGGGTGGAAAGTCTAGAGACAGATCCTGTGATTAAGAGGAAATCCTTCAAGGAAAGCAAGCTGTAGACATATGAACCGATTTTGTGTATGACAGTCATATGAAGTCCATTGTTTAAGATCGAGCTCAAGGGCAGTGGTGGTTAAAAACAAACCCCACCTGTCATGGTGAGGGAGTCTTCTAGCAATCTGTCTTCTGAATGCCTAGCCATTGAAATTTATAGTCTACTTAGATCCCAGAAATTCTGCCTCCTCTGTAAGATAGGTCTGAGATGATGAAAGGGCCTCGGCCCAGATTTTGAAGTCAGACAAACCTGGGTTTGAATCGTGGCTCCAACATGCATTAACTTTGTGACCCCGACCAAGTTTGCTTAATCCTGGAGTTTTGGTTCTTCCCCCGTAAAACTACAAATGCTAGTGCCTTTGAGGACTAGAGACGATGTATATGGAAGTACATGGAACAGCATAGAATACAAAGTCCTCAAGCTGTCATTTAATAGGAGGCTAACGTGGCAAAGTGCTGCACGGATGAAACCGTGTAAAACAAGTGGGCACAAGGCAGTGGGAGAGGGGTCCAGAACAAAGACTCTGAACCCATCTTTCATTCTCTAGATCATTTAGGATTCCATATACTTTCACGAACAGACCCGATTAATACTAAAATGAACATGGCAGAAGGGAGTAAAATCCTTCATGATTTTTTAAGTCACAGAAGTCGTTTAACAAGCTCAGCAGGGACTTCTGCAGTTCACTAGTGCCAAAAACTCTTCGAAGGACCAGTGGCAAGAAGTGGGGACATCTGTCCGCATTCCCTAAGCGGCAACTCGGCTACTGTACTTAAGCTTAATTCAGGGCCAGCCAAGAAGTGAAGAGTCTGGTTTCCCCGAAGGCTGGTCCTTTCAGGGTTTGGTTAGTGCGGTAGGAAGATGTATCTGCAGAGCTTCATGCTCCTCTCATTCTCAGTCTAAGTGGGTTTAACACCCACTTAGGTTTCTAGAGAAATGCTTAGCCTTTAGTGTACGTTGCAGTAACACACGGGTTCCAATTCGGGAGGTCTGGGGCGGGGCTCGAGACGAACAAGCTCCTAGAAGATGTCGGTTTCCACATCACTTGGAGCAGCAAGGGTCTACGGGGCTGGGCCAATCAAGTCACAAACCAGCCCCGGGGTTCAAAAGCAGCACCTACTGCCCACCTTTGACTTTACTTCTGTAACTTAGGGATTTCCTAGTTTAAAACCAGTGGAGTATACGCAACGCTAGGCTTCCATGAAGTAACAAAACCAGAGAATATTCACAGGGACCATTAACCCATTTTCCCCCAAATGAAAACCTCTACTTCCCCCGTTCCACTTACCCCCACCCCAGAACAAAGCTCCTTACTTTTCTGTGATGGAAAAGAGCCTTTTTGTTGGCCCTCTGAAGCGTTTTCGTTAACAGCTATACAAAAGGAACAGCCTGTCGAGACATGGATAGGACTTCTATAGTGTTTTCACGTAGGGAAAAAAACACGGTTTTTATAAATCTGGGGAAAGTGATGGTAATAGCGTAACGAAGTCAACTTAGGACACTTATCAGGCACCAGTGGTTTCTGAAAATTGGACACGCATTCTGTAACGGCCACTGATTTATGTGCAGTCTGACCTTCAGGGACTGAACAAATGAGTAAACCATCTCAGGGACACTTTTCTCGTCAGAGGCATTGCGCTGTGCTGATAGCAAAACAACGTGTCCTGGTCCCGTGGTCACGTGGATGACACGCAGGGCTAGCGCATGAGGCAAGCAAGACGGGTGCCCGCACCCTCCGGTCATCTCCCCAGCTGGGTGACCTTGCTTACGCAGTTAACCTCTTCAAGCCTTTACACCTGCAAAGTGAACCCATCGTCCTGGAGAAGACCGCCCTTCCAAGGCCCAAGGAGTGCGGATTCACTTAAAGGATGGTGACCAGTCCACTGCCAACAGATTTTCCAGCACAGTACACAGTGTAACCGATTACGTTTTTAGATCCTTTAACGGGCGAGCCCTGGGAATGCAGGCAAGCTTTTGAGCCTGTGAAAGGCGGCTTCTGCAGCTGAAAACGCTGATTCATCTGTTACAACATTACCAAGCTTTTTTCCGAATTCACTCCAGGGGACTGTGTTAGTCTGTACTACACGCCATGTATCCTGGCGCCCCAGAGCGTAGAAACCCTGGGGACGGTGTGGTGTGACTGATTCCACCATCTCGCGCGGGACCTTTAAAAAGCAGCTGTGTTCATGGGCACGCGTTTCCCATCCAGGGAAACCAGAATGGTGAAAACAAACCGACCCTCAAACCTCTGAAAGGCTGCAAGCAAGGAACAATGATTCGCTTTTGTGAATGAGAACCAAGCTGAGAAGTACTTCCCGATCGATAAAATCTCCCCTGATGAGGGAATCTAACAAGCAGCCAGGTCACTTATGGACTGTTTTCAGGAAATCCTCTCTTTCGGGCTCAATCTCGACGTTGTTCTCGCTCAACACAGCCAGGTTCACAGCCCACAAACCTCCTGCATCCTTTTGCGCACGGAGACCGTGACAAGTGTCACGCGCTGTCCCGGCTGCGGAGGGTGAAAAGGCAGTCCGTGCCCCAGTATTTACTGGTCCACTTTGCTAAACACAACGCAAACGCAGCCAGCCTACTTTGCTGTGGCGCACAGTTTAATGCCCGCAGTCCAACCCACTTAAAGACTCTCACCCGCTTCCTCCCGGATCGCTACCACGCGAAGTGTTCCAGGAAGCGGTGAACGCCTCGGAGCCTCAGGTGCACGCTTAGGTGCACCTTTGGTCCGAAAGCCATACCAGAAGTTTTACACCAAAGACGTCCCCAAGCGAGCGCGCCCCCAAACCCCTCCTCCGCGCAGCCGCCGTCCCAAGCACCCAGGCAGGGTGCACCGTGGCGGACTCGGCAGAGCCCCGGGGCTTACCTGAAACACGTGGTGAGCTCACCGGAAGACTTCAGACACGGGTACTTCGTCGTGGCGATCTTGTTTTCCGAGCAGATCTCCCTAAGAAAGGTTGGAGCGGCAACTTCACTCGCTGGCCGCGGGAGAGCGGAGGGCAGGGCGCGCGCGGGGGGCAGGGCGCGGCGTCCGGCGCGGGTCCCCTAGCGCGGACGCGCAGCGGACTCCGGGACTGGGCCGGGCTGGGGGTCCGCGCGCGCGAGCCGAGCCCCCAGGGCGGGCGGTAGCAGGGAACGCCGACCCACTGATGGGGGACCCGGGGCAGGCAGCGGAGTTTTATGCCGCCCGGGACAGCCGAGCACCCAGCCCGTGCCGGCGGAGCGAGGGCATGCGGGTGCCTGCGGGGACCGGGGTACCGCCCGCACCCCGAGAGCCGGGCGCGCACCGAGCCGGGGCTGACAGCGCTTACCTGTCGCCGTCCTCGGGTTCCTCCCGGTAGCTCCACGTGTGTCCCAGCGCCAGGAGCAGCAGCAGCGGACCCAGGCTCCTGCCCAGCTGCCCCCTCGCCACTCCTCCCCGACTCGGAGGCGGCCGCACCATCAGGGAAGCTCCCGGTCTCTTCCCGGCGCCGGAGCTCGCTCCCCTCCTGCGCCCGGCTCGCCCGCGGCCGCCGCCTTCCCTCTCCCCGGCAGGGGGCGCCGGAGGACGGGGGCGTCTGCGCCACCTGCGCGGGGCAAGGGATTGGGGGCGTCGCGCGGCCTGGGGTCAGGCCGGGTGCTGGGTGCAAGTTCCGCCGAGGGCCGGGTAGACCGGTCGCCTGCGGTGCACGGCCGGCGCGAGGGGCGCGAGGCTCTAAGCTGTCTCGCCCGGGATGTTCACTCTGGATCCACAGACTCGCCAGACTCGACTTTGGGCTGTGCCCTCCCCTCTCTCCTCTTCCTGGGCTGGGAGGGAAGGGCAGGGCGCGCAGAGCCGGCGGCTGTGTGCATCTCGCTCCAGGGTCGCCCGACCTCCAGGAGGAGGAGGAGGAGGAGGAGGAGGAGGAGGAGGAGCTGGCTCGCACCCTCGGGAGAGGGAGGGGGAGCCCAAGGGTTAATCAGCCTCCTTCCTGGCGTCGGGTCACCTCGGAGGGCTGGGGCAGGCGCGTGGCCGCCCTTCCCCCTCCAGCGCCTACGCCGTGCGTTCCCACCAGCCCGGCTTCTCCCCGCGGGACTCGGTAGGAACGAGTCGGAGGCTGCGGCGCCTCTCCACGCCCGGGACCGCGCAACTCACGCGGCGTAGGAGCCTGTTTCCCTTCTGATCTTAGAAGGAAGGTCTCTGATCGTTTACATTTGTGCGTAAAGCTACATTTTCCTAACTCCCGGCGCCTCTTCCAGGGGGATTTATAGCCTCTTGCCCTAATTGGCTTTCAGTGCTGTTTCCACGCCACGTGGGCCAGAACACGTGAGCGCCGGAAACTCCTCGAAAACCAGGTGAGACGCGGAGGGGGTCGTTCATCAGCGGCCCTGCGCGCGGCTGGTTAACGCCCGGTGTTTCTGCGGAGCCAGAAAAGCCCAGTGGGGGCGGTAAATCCGCTGGTTTGGTGATGACTCCGTCGTTATTCGTTACACCTCTGCGTCTTAACGCTTTGTGGAACATCAGCTTTTCTGTGCCTGTTAGGGAAAACCTCGTGGCACACGCGCTGGACGGAGCCCGCACGTGGTCGCGGCCCAGAAATACATTTCAAGAGCACGAGGCTGTAAAGCCCAGCTAATAACGGACGCGTTGCGCGTCCAGGAGCCTGGACGAAGAGTAGTGTGTTCACAAGTCACCGGTGTGAGCAGGGGTTTTGATTCAGAACATTCTGGTCAGCTGAGAATTACCATGCATATGCTGAGAATTACTATGCATATCACATAGACCTTGACAGTTTTAATAACATTGGCATCTTCCTCCCTTTGTAGAATGCCTTTATATTTTCCAAAGGGTTTTCACATTCATGAAGGTGAATTTTATTTGATACACTATCCCTTGAAACCAAGAATCCGATTTCTTAGTTTAGTGAGGTGTTTTTTGCCCTGCAAATCTTACACAGAGACAGAAGACCATAAAACAGACTTGGTATTACAATACGGTGTTACGCACAAGAAGTAAATTACGCACAAGAAGTAAATTACGCACGGGGAAATTCGGAAAACACATCAGAAGCTTGTGAAAGCCGAGAATGAGGATCCTAGGATCAGGGGGAATAAACAAAAAGAAAACCTGGATTCAAATCCAGGCTGTTTGGCTTCCTAGGTAGGGTACCTAGAAAAGTGACTTTGGGCAACTTTTCTGAAACTTATTTTTCTCATCTGAAAATGGGAAGACTTCTCTCATAAATGTTTTTGGTTGGTTGATAGATTTCCTTTTTATTTCTGAGAGAGAGAGGGAGAGAGAGAGCGATGGGGAGAGGGGAAGAAGGAGAGAGAATCATAAGCAGGCTTCACATTCAGCTCAGAGCCCATCTCTGGCTCCATCCCAAGATCCGGGGATCCTGACCTGATCTGAAATCAAGAGTCGAATACTCAACGGACTGAACCACCCAGGCACCCCTATGAGTTTTAACTGAGGCAATGAATATAAAGTATTTTTCACAGTGCCCAGCATGTATTGCGTGCTTAATAGACATTAACTATTAGTATTTTTCACATAATTATTGCACAGATTTTTTTTTTCAGTTTTTAACGTTCTAGTTTTTTCTGCTTTCTAGATAAATAGAAGTTTATTTCACAACAGTTGTTAAAGAGAGAACCTCTCTAAACACATGAAAAATAAAGGCATCCTGGGACTCGTGAAAATCGTATCCCTTTAGACTGCACAAAAAAACCCATGTTTAATCTCCATCTTTCAGGGAAGGCGCTATGCTGTAGGAGGTTCTGTTTTTATTTTATTACCGTTATTCTGATATTTTGCGATATTTTTCTCATTTTTACTTGTTTTATTTTTCTACTGTTGCATTGTGGTTGTCAGTACTACATACAATAGAATGGTGAGGGCGAACAGTGATTGGGTTCATTAAATAGTTAAGAAGCCACACATGGAGACGCACAGCTTTGCAGACAAAGTACTTCAGGCTGCAAAATGCTAAGAGCAAAACCGTGCCCATTATGCACAGCTGTGTGGCAGAAGACTAGGGACAAAGCCAACTTTGCTGCACCTTATTTTCAGCCCAATACCCTGAGCACGTGAGGCTGTGGCGTCAGAGAATGTGCTGGGGCCAAGCAATCAGCCCAGCTTTGCCTGAGGAAGAAATCCTAAGAGTGGGTGGTCAGAGCCTTTCTGGAAGAGGTGAGCCGGAGCAGAGACCTGGTGAAAACCTTTGCCCGGAGGCCTGGAATTTAAGCTCTTTGGCAGCTACTGATACCGCAACAGTTTGGTGTCAGGCTTGGGGGGCTGGGCTGGAGAACACAACCAAGCAGAAGGAGATGAGATGGCCTTGTATGGATACCAGTGTCCCCTCCACACACACCCCCCACCCCCCACCAAAGTTAAACACTGCTGCAGAAGACAAAACCTGCATTTGCTCAGGCTGCAGCCTGCATGGGAGATGTCAGAAGGAGGCTGAGTGTGGGAGAGACCTCCAGGGTCTTAGATTTTCTCTCCGGACACCCTCATTCTTTCCCGGACCATGCACGAGCTCCCCACTTCCCGGCTTGCCCCTACAATCTGCCCCCTTCGCTCATTTATGAAACACTGGATGAGAGGCCTCACCTACTACCTCTTTCACGGGAGTGCTGCGAAGATTAATGATAGGGGCCTAAATGCTCCTCAGGGGAATCTCTGGATGATTATTTCTTTTCAGTTTACCGCTCTCTGCGATGTTTTCCATATAGACCTGTCAGCTCCCCTGAAACAAACCAGAGAGTGGATTGTTATGCAATTTACCAGGTCCTGGGGCCGTGGCGCTGGGTCTAGGGCATTAATGTGCAGACTCAGCTATAGGTTAGACTCCCTGGTGGACTGGGATATTGAGTGTAGGGGCCAGTGTGGAGGGAGATGGCTTAACTGGAAAATCAAGACGCCAGTAAAGCAAAGGGAAAGGAAAAAAGGACAATTTGACCATAGGGCCCTTCTAAATGAGACCAATGGCCTTTTCCACTCATTTTTAAGGGACTCCAATCACTTATTTGGAGAAAATAGAAAAGAGATCAGTAAAAAACATAAATTACTGTAAGAAACAGCAACCACCCTTTGAGGGCACAGCTCATTCCATTTTACTTACTTTTTTTTTTTACAAAAAAGGATTTGTGGTGGCTGTCAAAAACATACTCTTTTATGCTGTGTCTGTTTCTCTATGTTTTATGCATTGCGTATTGTATATTCTATACAGAATCGAATAAGATTAGATAGAGCAACTAAGGCAAAGGAAAAGTCAGGATAAATAATAAAATGAGGCTGAAATTAGTCATCAGGATCATTATACAGATAATCCTGTGCTGTGTTCAAAGCAGATCACAAATCAGTTCTCAGATTCTCAGACGTCAATTCAAGATAATTCCATGATCAGTTACAACATTCAAGGTAGCTGTAAAGGAAAAGCCTATCCATTGCTCAAAAAAAAAATCACAGATTTTTTTTCCTTTTGTCTCCCTGAAATACAGCAACGATGGTCTGTCAGGTAAAGGTCTTCTAATAGCAACAAGTGTCAACAAGTGTGGGTAAAGTTCCTACTGAATTTGAGTGATATGCGTGCAATATAACATCCCCCGAATAGACGAATAGACGGGTTGCCCTGATACCTTTCCTTCAGTTTCAGGCTTGATCGCCCTCCAGCCAGCTTGGCTCAGAGAAACAGGGTTACGCCTTCAAAAGTGTTTGTGTGCCGTTGTGAGGAAATGCTTTAGGCAAGAAGACTCAAACATGTTAACACAGTAAAAAGGATTTTAAAGCCCTCGTGTTTTGGGGTGTGTACGCTGTCTTTGCACTTAGTCTGCCTTCGTTTTAACTTGCACAAATTCTGAACATAGAGTGAAGCCGTGGGTTTCTGGAATTTTCTCCCAGGACAGGAAGAAACATCGGATTCCTACGCCCAAGACAGAGTCACAATTTTTGCCAAGCTCTGAAATGAAACCAATTTAAAAAGATTAGTTAGCCCACGTGTAGCGAGGCTGCTAAAAGAAAATTGTACAAACGGTGAAAAAAAAGAGTGAAAACTTACTTGGTTGAATGTCTAAAAAAAAATCAAGAAACGTTGCTCATGTGATTTGGATGTTGTATTCTTACACACACACACACTGAGTCCCTGTCTGGGGTTTCTCCCAAAAGGGGGAGCTTGTTGAAACAGTAGGAGGTGGTAGTCTCCTCGAACCGTCGAGTTGTAGGATCAGAACCCAGATTTCTCGAATTGTGTTCCAACACCACTCAACTTTGCAGCTCCTTCTGGGACAAATGAGGACTGCCACATATGCAGCTGAGATGGCCCCCTCTTGGGTCCCCACACGCATACACAAGGAAGGATCAGGGGCCAGCGCTAGACAGATCACACTGTCTGATCTCTGGTCAAGTAAATGGCATTAGAATTATCCCAGGATTGGGGCGCCCGCGTGGCTAGTTAGGGTAAGCATCCAACTCTTGATTTCAGCTCAGGTCATGACAGTTTGTGGACTCAAGCTCCCATTGGGCTCCACATCGACAGCACAGAGCCTGATTGGGATTCTCTCTCTCGGGCCCTCCCCTCTCTCTCAGATTAAAAATAAATACACTTAAAAAAAAATTATCCCAGCATTTATGAGCTGATTCCTTTGAGGGCCAGCCATTCCACATACACAACTTCTGGGCTTTGTTTTTGTAGAACCAATTCTGTTTATATCCCTTTCCTCCATGGGGTTAAGATTCTTATTTAACATTTATTGAGAACTGGGAGATACTCAGCTCAGTAATATGATCTCAAGCCAATTTGACAGGTAGTAAGAATGTTGACCTTAAAAGCTTTCCAGTTGGAGCCAAAATGCCCTTCAGTATATCTTAGTGGAATAAAGATAACTGTATTACCCAGGCTACTAGATCACAAGTACTTACTATAATCTATAATTAAAATATACTTTTCCTCCGGATGTGAGGTTGACTTTACCTCTCTCTTTAAAAAATGGACTTACTGGGGCGCCTGGGTGGCTTAGTCGGTTAAGCGTCCGACTTTCGCTTAGGTCATGATCTCGCGGTTCGCGGGTTCGTCGGGCTCTGTGCTGACTGCCAGCTCAGAGCCTGGAGCCTGTTTCAGTCTGTGACTCCCTCTCTCTCTGCCCCTCCCCTGCTCACGCTGTCTCTCTCTCTCCTAGAAATAAATAAAAGTATTAAAAAAATAAATAAAATAAAATAAAAAATAAAAATAAAAAAATGGACTTACAGAAATGGCATTCGGAAATGGGAGGAAAGTAGACTTAAAAGTCAGCTTTACCTAGGTGTAAAATCTAGCTTACAGCATAAAACCTCTGTGACCCTGATCAAATTGTGCAATCCTTCTGGGGGTCGGTTTATCCGTATGTAATATAGAAACAACAATCTTCAACTCATAGGATTGTTGAAAAGAGCTAGTGACACATATAACATGCCCATCTCAGCAGAGTTGTGAATGATAGCTAATATAGCTTTGTTTCTCTTCAAAAATTTTGATGCAGGTATGGTAGGTCATCCAGCCCGTCAGCTCTCATTTGCTTCCACAACAGATAGCTCGTAAGCTCGATGGCCAAGGCTAGAGACGTCCTGTCACAGAACAGACAAGGTAGCAGTTGACAGTGGTGTCATTACCACATGCTTGGATTAGATGTTACAGAGTGACTAGGGCTCTGTGTGGGTCAAATCCACTAACAGTCGCTAGAAATGAGAATGTATATACTTCTCCTTGGATAATCTCTATGCTTCTGAGTGCTGTGCATCTGACTTTTACACATATTTTTTTTCCAATTTTAAGTGTATTTATTTATTTTTGAGGGAGAGAGAGAGAGTAGGAGAGGAGCAGAGAGAGGGAGAGAGAGAGAATCCCAAGCAGGCTCTGCAGGGTCAGCAAGGAGCCTGATGTGAGGCTTGAACTCACAAACCACAAGGTCGTGACCTGAGCTGAAACCAAGAATCAGACGTTTAACCAACTGAGCCACCCAGATGCCCCTGACTTCTATATATTTTAAATCAAATCATGGTTTAAAAGTGTTCAAGGAGGGGCACCTGGGTGGCTCAGTCGGTTGAACGTCTGACTTCATCTCAGGTCATGATCTTATGGTTTGTGGGTTTGAGCCCTGTGTTGGGCTCTGTGCTGACAGCTAGCTCAGAGCCTAGAGCCTGTTTCGGATTCTGTGTCTCCCTCTCTCTCTGACTCTCCCCTGTTCACACTGTCTCTCTCAGAAATAAATAAAACATTAAAAACAAAATTTTTTTTAAGTGTTCAAGGAGTTAGCTAGTTAAAACCCAGCTGTGGTTAATTCTAAAGTGGCACAAATATTCTCTATAAATCTATCCGTTTGTGACATTGTGTTAATTTCTTGCGTTAATTTCTAATTGGGTCAGGCCTAGAAATTTTGCAACAGTGTAAAGGGCCCCGCCCAAGGAGGCCACGATATTCTTGTAGGGCAATTATACTTAAAGCAAATGTGGTGGTCCATATTGTACAGAAAAATCTTGGGAGTTAAGTTTAAAGTTGTTAGATTCTTATAGAAGGTGGGATACATTTCTTTTTCAAAAACATTTTTTTAAGGTTTACTTTTTGTTTTTAAGAGAGGGAGCTCAAGTGGGGAGGGACAGAGAGAGAGACTCGGAATCCCAAGCAGGCTCTGAGCTGTCAGCACAGAGCCTGACATGGGGCCTGAGCCCACAAACCATAAGATCATGACCTGAGCTGAAGTCAAAAGCTCAACCAGCTAAGCCACCTTGGCACCCCGAGAAGGTAGGATACGTTTCTTAACCAAAATAGGGCTATTCATGCTATAATACTAAGAAAGCCACATTCCTACAAGCCTCTAATGGATGATGATTTTCCAAGAATTTGGCACAAAGAATAAAAACACATAAACTTGGCACATGCAGGCATTTTTTAAAGTGCTTCACAAGTATTATCTCATTTAATCTTTATAATCCTTTCACTGATTCTATTCTTATCTGCATTTTACAGTTGAGGAAACTGTGGTCAAGATTTTTTTTTTTAATCTTTATTTATTTTTGAAAGAGAGACATAGAGTATGAGCAGGGGAGGAAAAGAGAAAGAAAAAGACACAGAATCAGAAGCAGGCTCCAGGCTCCAAGCTGTCAACACAGAGCCCAATGCGGGGCTCGAACTCACGAACTGTGAGATCATGACCTGAGCCGAAGTCGGACACTTAACCAACTGAGCCACCCAGGCACCCTGGTTGGGATTTTAATTAACCTGCCTAAGGTACAGAGCCATGAGTATCGAACTGGGTTTGAACTGGGGCATTTTGGGCCCCAGGGCCCTTGCTCTCAATATTTACATTCAACTGCTCTTTGGAGGAGTGAGCATCTGGGAGGTTTTCTCCTAAGGGACAGACCACATCTAGGATGTTTGCCCAGAGATATGGGAGCCTTGGGGGAGCCCAAGGTCCACCGCCCCAGCCAGCGACCCTGAGACTACATGGCTCGTGCGCGTGGACGTGATCCTTCCTCTGCAGCAGCGCCCCCCCCACCCACCCCCGCCTCTCTTCACAGCAAAGCTGAGCTATAGCGACGGGACCTATCTTCATGGAGCCACACGGTCTGGCTTACGTGGAATGCTGGCCTGAGAAGAATGAGTTTAGGTTTCAAAGCTCTTGGCACTCTGGCACTTTTGCAAACTGTCCTTCAAGTTCTGTCCCTGGCCCCAAGACAGGTCTTTATCAGACCTAGGACGCTTACAGATTATGAAAGTACTGCGCGGGGGGAGGTGGGGGGAGACATTCCCACAGTCACCGCAAAGAAATACCCAGGCAAAATCCAGTTCAGGGGCGCCTGGGTGGCTTAGTCGGTTAACTGTCCAACTTTCGCTTAGGTCATGATCTCGCGTTTCGTGGGTTCGAGCCCCGCGTCGGGCTCTGTGCTGACTGCCGGCTCAGAGCCTGGAGACTGTTTCAGTCTGTGACTCCCTCTCTCTCTGACCCTCCCCTGCTCACGCTGTCTCTCTCTCTCTCTCTCTCCTAGAAATAAATAAAACATTAAAAAAAATTAAAAAAAAAAATCTAGTTCAGACCTCAGAGTCCAGCGTGATGCTGTGGAACGTCGTTCCAACCTGAACCTGGTTCTTTCTGAGACCCAGAAAGAACGGAGGAGGATAAGTAGTTGCAACCAAAGTTTTGCTCAAGCAAGGTGGAGTTTAGGACCCCCCTTCTCTACCCCCGGTCCCCCGGGAGGAGGGGCCCTGCCATTTGTCGCCACGCCCAGCACTCAGAGGTTGCTGGCTTGTCTGCAGTGGATGTTTAAGAGCAGCGTGGGTCTGTATTTCCAGTCCTGATCTTTACCAACAATGCGGAATCCCGAAGGAATGCCAGATAAAATGGGCCGCCTCCGCTTGGGTGTAGATTCCCTTAATTCGACATGGATTACTTTCTGTTTAGGCGGCTGTTTGCCTTCTTTCTGCTTCATCAGTGATGTTTGGACCTGCGTGTAACTTCGAGGACTGTTTATCAGATTCGATCGCTGATTAGCGTCCTGATAATTCGCCAGAAAGGGAGTTGGAACCTTCCGTATCTTCTCGCAGCTCTAGCATCCATCTGCAGTGTAATTATAATGAGCCGGAAAGTTATGTGTACGCAATGTGACATGTCTTTGGCTCTCCGTCTTCATGTCCTGATGGAAGACTAATGGGCCCTGACCCCACGTGTTGGTAACCCGCCATTAAACCCCCCAAGTGACGCACTTTGAAGTTGATCTCCTCTCAGACCCTCTGGGGTCTTTCTGTCTTGTTTCTGCTTTTTGCCTGCCTTCTTGTCTGTTGTCTTTCATCCATCATTTTCCTCTATCTCCTCCTTTGCTCGGATTCTGCCTTTTTTTTTTTTTTTTACCCACCCACGTTCACTTTCCAGCCTCTGACTTGTCTCTTCTCTGTTCTCTTCCTTCTACCACTGCTCTTCCTGGAAGTTCATCCTCCCCCAGAGCACCAACGCAGAGCGTATTCCTGACTCAATCCTATTTCTTCCTGGAAGCCATTGGTTCTCAACGGTGAGGCATTTTCGTCAGCCAGCGGAATGTTGGCAGTATGTGGAGAGATGTTGCGTTGTCACCCTGCGGAGGGAGCGAGTGGGTACGAGCCAGGATGCCGTGTTCACCCTCCCACAATGCGCGGGTCAGCCCCCTGCCCACCGCATGCAACAAAAGATTTCGCTCGAGACGCCAGCAGCGCCAAGGTTGAGAAATCCTGCGCTACAGACATTGATCCACGTCTCTAATTCTTCTCTCTCCTGTTGCCCAGTCCCACTGCGTAAGCTTTCCCCTCCCCAAGCCTGCCCATTCGCCCGTCACCATCTTCTTGTTAGCGTTTCTTCCTTGCCCTGACAGCCTTCTTCTTGGCTGGGTCTCCTCCATACCTTCAAACTCGGTCAGATCTCATGGCTTCGGTTCCCTCTCTCTCCTTCTGCTTCTGTGTCCACATCTTCGCTCGGCAGTTGCCTCACCTCTCAGCTGTCCTGCAGTGACTGGGGGATCTGGGAAAATATTTTGCTTAGAATTCTGTTTATTTTGCAAGTTTTCGCAAATCCAAGACGGCCCTGAGGCTTCTGGTTTCAAAGCCTCTGGAGCAGATCGCGCGTGCCCGCAGGTGCAGTCTGCCTCCACCTGCGCCCCTGCCGCGGGCCAAGCTATTCTGTCTCTGCTCCGTGATGTTGAT
This sequence comes from Proteles cristata cristata, assembly GCA_017311185.1. Lineage (NCBI taxonomy): Eukaryota > Metazoa > Chordata > Mammalia > Carnivora > Hyaenidae > Proteles > Proteles cristata. The sequence continues at coordinate 1,674,471 of JAESUZ010001952.1, read as the reverse complement.
GCCTATGTGCTGCTTGCATCCGTGTGGAATACGTGCGAGCTCTTCTTCCACCGTAAGAGGGGTGAAATTCCTTCCCCTACCTTCATTGATTAAAAAAAAAAACAATCAAATGAGTGTTTACTTTATAGCCGGCAATGCCGGGTGTGTAAATAGGAGAACAGCGGTCTCTGGGAGCTCCAGCCCCGATGGGTAGACCAGCAAGATAACCAATCCCACCATGAGGTGCCTGTGGGGCTCAGTCGGTTAAGCGTCCAACTTCGGCTCAGGTCATGATCTCACAGTTCGTGGGTTTGGGCCCCATGTCAGGCTCTGTGCTGACAGCTCAGAGCCTGGAGCTTGTTTCAGATTCTGTGTCTCCCTCTCTCTCTGACCCTCCCCTGTTCATGCTGTCTCTCTCTCTCTCAGAAATAAATAAAAAAAAACAATTTAAAAATTAAAAAAAAGATAACTAACTCCCCCAAACTAGGTGCTGCATGCTGTCAGAGAGGCTATAGGAGCAGAGAGGGGTGGGGGGAAACACCTACATTAACTTCCTTGGCTGTTATAAGAAGGTGCCACAACTAAGCGACTTGAAACAACACACATTTACTATCTTCTGGTTCTGGAACCCAAGAAGTGCTAACATCCAAGTGTCAATGGGGCTTCGTTCCTTCTGCAGGATTTGGGAGAGAAGGTGTTGGTAGGGTGAAGGAAGGAAAGAACCAGAGAGCGTATTCATTTTCTTTAAGGACTAGCGTGGAGCTTGCTGGTTAAACGTCTGCAGGCAAGGACGTGGAACGCATGCATGAAGGAAGGAATGGTGGGAAGCCCTTCGTGGACAGCACACAGGGAAGCAAGGATCGAGGCGTCAGTGGCCGCCCATCGCCAGGTTCCTCTCAGCCGCCCCCGTATCTGAGACTCCACTTTTACAGATGAGTGGACTCTGAAGTGCGGGCGTCCACATGGGACGTGACACTGCTTTCTCTCCCCTGATACCAGCACTAACGGCCAGCATTCAGAAAAGAACCGCTGTAATTGGAGATGCTCGCGTTTGACCCCAAAGCACAAAACACCCGTGACCCTATACGGGGCTCCTCCACCGCTGTGACAGCTGTGGGGCTCTGTATTTGTTTACTTCTCCCTCCTTGCAAAAACACTACCAATGTTTAATCAGGTCTCAGTGACAGGTGCCAGAAGGCAAGTGGTCTCAACTACCTACGTGTACCAGCCCCTTCCTACAAAAGCGACTTGCTTCCTCTTACGGCCAAACTCATGTTCCACACAGTGAGCGGTGAATAAATCAAAGCGGGTTGAGTTGTGTGGTTTTGCAATAGGAAGCTCTACCCTTTGGGAGGCATGACAGCCTCATCTCTGGAAGTCAAGGCATTTTTGAAAAAGTGTGGAAGTTGCCCTGGGCATTGATGAGACGTCTTTGCAACATTATAACACTTGTAGCCAACACTAACTATTTTGAGGCCGGCTTTATTTTTCTTTTGGCCCGGATCCCTGAAATAGAAGGTCAAGGTTAAGAAAACTTAGAGCAGCAGTTTAAGGGATTGAAGGAACACAGGAAGATTCAGCGTAAGCCTTAAAAATGCTCTCATTCCTGTGAGGGGTACTCGGGTACAGAAAACTTGGTGTTAAGGAAGAGGTTTTTTTTTCCCCTAAGATCACACAGATCACAGTATATTTGAAGCCCTTTTCCCTATGCATTATCACCTTATACTTTCCCACGAGAAAGGCCTTTCCCCTGTGGCTATACGGGTGTCCCTGAAAGGGCTGTAATCCTGCTATGATATCCCTATCTATTGCCAGGCTCGGGTGCCGGTGTCAGACACAGGCTTGTATGCACATTCTTCACTGCTCTGGCGTCCCTATCAAGGTTGACCTTGATATCTTGTCGTGCCTCGACATACACTGCCAACCCTTTATCAACTATTCACTACCTCCCAGGTACTGTTCGAAGTAATCACTGATGTGATGTCAGCCAGTCCTTACAGCAAGCTTGCCAGGTAAGTGTTATGAACCCCATTTTATAGATGAGAAAAACTGAGGCCTAAAAAGGTCAATCACTCGTCCAGGATCACCTGGCTAGGAGGCAGTGGGGCGTGGAATCAGACACGGGCTGTCTGGTCTGGGAATGCACACACTTAGCCACCACCCTCTCTTGGCTCTGACCCGAGACAAAAAGGCTGTTTAGCATCAGGAGTCATGGTCCAGGCCACTGTCCCTATAGAAATTTTGTTTGGGTCTGTCACCATTATTTCCCTGAGATCTGGTCTCCAAAGAGCCCTTGGAGACTTGTAGTGGCCTGAGTCACCATAGCAGGCAGCCTGGGCTTTGCCCGAAGATAAGATCTGTGGTTTCCTTAAGGACAGAGGAAGTAAATCCAAAGTCCATCCCATACGGTGTCTGGCGGTGAGATCTCGTCATGCGCAATTAGTTAGCCAAACTGGGTGCTTCACGGTAGCCAGGTCCAAAGAGCAGTCCCAGTGTGAGCTAGATCGCCGTGCTGAGCTCCGTGCCCAGAGGCTGAGTGTGGAATTCCAAGCAGCCACCCTGCAAATTCAGAAAGAGGGAACTTGCTGGGGTGCCTGTTTGGCCCAGCCTGTTAAGCATCCGACTCTTGATTTCAGCTCACGGTTCACGAGATCAAGCCCTGTGTCAGGTTCCACACTGACAGTGCAGAGCTATGTGGGATTCTCTCCCCTCTCTCTCTGCCTCTCTCCCTGCTCACCTGCACTCTGTCTGTCTCTCAAAATAAATAAATAAACATTAAAAAAAAAAAAGAGGGACCTTGCTGAGTGGCTAGGAATGGATGAGTGCAAATGTTATTGCAATCACAAAAACTTCTGGCACGTGTGGGGATGTACAAAAGGAAGGCATGTTACTACCTAATTTATAAGAATACACTCAGAGCCACTTAGGATTTGTCTAGAGCCTGGAGCCCAGGTGTAAGATTGAAGACAAGGAGGCTTCTCCATCTTTGACTATTTCCTTTAGCCTTGTGCGCTATAATATGTTCCTAACAAGTGACTGCTGAATCAGAAGAAGAAAGGTTTATTTCGTGCACTCTTGCTTTCTTCATAGAGCACACACATCTCCTATTCGTTACATGATTCCACTAGGGTTGAGGAAGGGAGCCAATTGTCTTCATTTCATATGTCACTTACGCTCCATTTGCAAAGTGTCGGCACCACCATCCTCACTGTACTGGGGGTGATCAGCAGCTGTGCGTGTGCACATGGACAGCTCGTACCCACTGTCCCGACCGGCCAGTCTCCCCAGAACTGCATCCCCTTCCCCCTCAGCTGGACTGGAGGCTCTAGGATGGATTCGCTGCCTTGCTCCACCCTCTGCTAATTGGATTTTTCTGGTTCTTCTCTGTCAACGTGGCTTCTGGCGGTTTCCAGCTATAGCTGGCTTTCTTGAGGAGAAACACAAGTAGCAGAGGAATGACTGGGTGGGCCGGTGCCCTACGGCACAGGACTTAACAGGGCCCCAGAGACGGACTTGGTGGTAAGCTAGCTGGGAAACAGACGCCCACCCCAGCATGGGCCAGACTGTCCCCCCAGGTAGGCAGAGGGCTGAAGCAGAGGCATCTAGACAGCAAGGCTCTGTTGTAGCCAGTTAAGGATGAGACCCAGGACTGCAAATCCATTCCCCTCTCCCCGAATCTGGGTCAATGCTTACGGCTCGCCAATTAGTATTACTCATGTAATTAACACACAGTTGTGAGTTTCGAGACCCTGTGCGTTCTGGTTCTTACTGAAGTTCTTCTCTGCACAGCCACCCCTTCCCCCCTACCCCACCCCCCTAGACCTTCACAGTCTGGAGGAGGGAGAGGAAATGGAATTGAAATTCCTTCCGAAGCTTTCCCTACCCGCACGGTTCTGCTAGGAGGCAGAGTAGGAGAGGTTGGAAGTTGTGGTTTAACGAGGTGCTGTGATTTTTGGAGGTGGCCTGGTCCCCAATGGGAGGTTACTGTAATCGCGGTGAGGGCTGCCAGAGGCAGTGGTGAGCCGACCGAGGGAGGACTGGGCAGGGAAGGAGACATCTGTGTGCAGGGCACGGGCAACGGGGCCGGGGGGGGGAGGGGGGGCTCACTTGTAGGGACCAAAGTAACGCCAGTGTTTTATGAGTATCAGAAAGGAGCAGCACCTTTCCCCCTTCCCCACGGCCAACAAACTACCGAGACTGAATGGAAAGAGCTTTGTCATTCCCCCCACGCGGTGTTAGAGGAAAGCCTTGTAAAACAATTTAACGGCGATGGAGTGAGTCAGCTATTCGTCCTCACTGCTTGCAATCCCCATCAAGGAATGCTATCCAAACAGTTTCTAACACCTCATATAATTCGAGCGCAAGAGCCAGCTGGTTGGGTGATTTTGTTTGGGTTTATTTCACTTTGGGGGGACGTGTTTCTGTATATAAATTATCTATTTGACAAACAAATCAGAGAACCGATGGTGTTCACAGCGGCTCATCATCGCAGAGTTAAATCGCAGTGCTCTGACCTTGAAGCACGTGTTCTGGCACCTAGTCAGAGCTGGCCAAGGTTGTTTGTACTTACTCATCTTCCTCTAGGCTCCCCCAATGGTTTCCTGGAATATGCTTGAGGAGAAGAGGCTGTTATTTACAATCTCACAGAATCCTTGTTCTCATACCGATCAGATCCAGTGGTTGCTTTTTTCCCTGGAAGAGTAGGAGCGCATGTGACTTGGGAGGAACGCAAAGGAGGTACTTGTGACCCATGACAACTCCCACCCGCATCCAGGTGGGAAGACGGCCAGCCACACACAACTGTTCGAGCCTCTGCTTCAGCGCACACCCGGCCTTCAGCAGGGTCGTCACACGCAGGCTGTACCGAGGCAATGACGAGGGTGGTAGTTCTGATCAGATGCACTTGGTACATCCTTGTTCCTTAACTTGACTGCTCATACCACTAGGTTCCCCTTGAATCAGTGATGGATTCTGGAATGAGCACTGGCTGGAAACACATGTACAGAATGTCTTCAAAAGAGACAGCTTAAAGGGGCGCCTGCGGGGCTCAGTCAGTTGAACGTCTGACTGACTCAGGTCATAATCTTGTGGTTCGTGAGTTTGAGCTCCACGTCAGGCTCTGTGCTAACAGCTCGGAGCCTGGAGCCTGCTTCACATTCTGTGTCTCACTCTCTTTCTGCCCCTCCCTCACTTATACTCTTTCTCTCTAAAATAAATAAACATTAATAAAAGATTTTAAGGGGCGCCTGGGTGGCTTAGTCGGTTAAGCGACTGACTTCAGCTCAGGTCATGATCTCACGGTTCATGGGTTCGAGCCTCGCATCAGGCTCTGTGCTGACTGCCAGCTCAGAGCCTGGAGCCGGTTTCAGAGTCTGTGTCTCCCCCTCTCTCTGACCCTCCCTTGGTCATGCTGTCTCTCTCTCAGAAATTAAAAAAATAAATAAATTTTTTTTTTAAAAGAGAGAGAGAGAGAGCTTAAGGATATTACTTAGAGGAATGAGAATAAACCAGAGTTAGGATGCAGCCACGTGTTGGAATTACCCCATGGATTCATATCCATGCCGTGCCTTATTAGCTTGGGGCCATGGCCAAGTTCCTTAACCTTTCTCATTCTCAGTTTCCTCATCTTTAAAATGGGGACGATGACAATCCCTACTACGTAAGGTTACTATGAGTTTAGATAATACATGGAAGTCCTACAGAGGACAGAGTAGTACTGAGCACAGTAAACATACTGTATACATGTTTCTTTGATTGTACACTTAGTGACTGTAGAAATCATAAACTAGCATCGTAATTCTATCCAACACTTAGGATCATAAGAAAGTCGCTTCGTTCTTGCTGTGTCTCAAATCTTCCTCCTATAAAATGTTATGCTTACTTCAAGGACAGGGGTGCTTAATTAAGTAACATTTAGGAGCTACTGGGTGACTCAGTCAGTTAAGCATCCAACTCTTGGTTTTGGCTCAGGTCATGATCTCAGGGCTCCAGAGCTCCAGCCCCATGTGAAACTCTGCACTGACACCACAGAGTCTGCTTGGGATTCTCTCTCTCTCTCCTCTCTCTCTGCCCTTGCCCTACTCGTGCTCTCTCTCTCTCTCTCAAAATAAATAAATGAACTTAAAAAAATAAAATTACATTTAGATAGTGCTTTAAATTCTACTGAGAGGCCTGTTATGAACACAAAATGTCATTCTTTTCTCTTTCACCAGTTCTAATGTAAAGAAAAATCATCTTAACCTTTGTAAGTGTCTCTGTTGAACTTGTTCTAGGAGTATTTTATAAATCATTCCCCCAGCGAGCTCATTTTATCTACTCTGAATTCTTCATACCACCACGGTATTCTATTAGTGCAGTTGGTTAAGTAAAGCGAACACAATTTGGCTACAGACCATGTCTGTAATTAATTTATTACTTGGCAATCAATTAATCAATGGGCTTTGGGGTTTTAAAAAGTGCTTTCTAAAAGATCCCAGTGGCTAATAATTACTTACAAGAATGATAAAAAGAGCAAATATGCGGAAACCCACACTGCAATGCTCTCGTTGGTGATTCAAGATATTGCCAGTTGGCCTGCAGTCGGAGTATACTGGGGCAGACTTTTCTAATCAAGCCTCATTCTGGGAAATCTTTTTCTCCTTTGGCTCATCTGCAACTGAGATGGCCTCAATTAGCCAAATCACAGATCCTATGAGGAGTTAGGAAAATTTGTCTTTCCCAGCCGTAGCATCCTACATCATAGAAAACTGTTACACTGGGTCATGTCACTCATATTGAAATTCAGAAACATCTGGGAAATTCCCATAAAACACTAGTTAACTCAGGAAGTTCCATTACTAATGCTGTGATCATTATATACGACGATGTTATGCACTCAGTGCTCACACGTTACTCTTAAAGTTTGGGATTAAACAGAATATATGTTAGTAAGTGACCAAAAGAGAACTTTTCATTATTCTACTAATTAAAGCCATTCCACAATTGCATAAACATATTTTTATTACCTATTCGCTGGAACAATACTAAGCAATAGGAACAATACTTATATGGGGTATTTCAATTACTTGGGGATTTAACTTTCCGTTTCCTGGTGTTATGGATTTAATTGTGTTCTTCAAAAAGATATGCTGAAGTCCTAACCCCAGTACCTCCATCTGTGACCTCATTTGGAAATAGGATCATTGCAGATGTAATTAGTTAAGATGAAGTCATCCTGGAGTAGGGTGGCCCTTAATCAATATGACCAATGATCTTATGAAGAGGAGACAAGGCATACAAGGAAAGATGGCTATGTGACATGTCACACAGACAGAAATTGTAGTGATGCATCTTATAAGCCAAAGAAACCAAGGATTGTTGGAAAACACCAGAAGCTAGAGGAGATGAGGGGAATTCTCCCCCGTAGGGTTCAGAGGAAACATGGCTCTGCCAATACCTTGATCTTGGACTTCTAGCCCCTAAAAGCTATGCTTTTATTGTTGTTTTAAGTCACCCAGTTTGTGGTACTTTGTTAAAGCAGTGCTAGAAAACTAATACACCGGAGTTGTACAGTTCTTTAAACTGCCGGATATCGTTATATAGTATATAAAGGGAGAGTCAAGATAAACATTCAGAACTTAATCCTTCAACCATTTAGAACTGCTAACACTTCAAGCCTCATCAATATGCATTGTCACACCCTAAATGGTCAACTGAGAGAATTCAAAGACTTCCATTCCTTAGAATAGACACACAGCTCTAAAAGTCCCCTACAATGAAAAGCAACTGATGTAGTGAACTGACAGAATTCTGTGATTTAAAGCCTTAATATGTTTCATTGTCTAGAAAAAAATCATTAGAAAGTATGACCAGGAAAGTATATGTTACTATTGGTTCCAAGATAATAAATAAGCCAGATATGAACTTTTAAAGAATGTTTGCGACTTTGTTTGGCACTGGTGAATTTTGGCTCCTGTCCTGGTCTTGCTAGAAATAGTCGATTCGTTTTAATCGCTATGTCTACTAAAAAAAAGTTGTAAAGTTGTATGAAACCAAAAGTTGACCAATCTCTGGGATATACTCCCTTTGTCTTTAGTTGTTTTTCAAAGATGTGCCTTATAAATTATGTGGAGAACACTACATTAAGAGGATTGACAGATGATGATAAAAATAATTTATGGATTTCAAGCTATATTACAAAGCTATAGTCATCATGACAGTTATGGTACTAGCACAAAATCAGACACATAGACCAATGGAACAGAATAGAAAACCCAGAAATGGGCCCACAATGATGGGGTCAACCCATCTTCAACAAAGCAGGAAAGACTATCCAATGGAAAAAAAAAAAAAGCCAACAAATGGTGTTGGGAAAACTGGAGGGTGACATACAGAAGAATGAAACGGGGACTGCTTTATTGCACCACACACAAAAACAAGTTCAAAATGAATGAAAGACCTAAACATGAAACAAGAAACCATCAAAATCCTATAGGAGAACACAGGCAGCCACTTCTTTGACCTTAGCTGTAACAACTTCTTATTAGACATGTTGCTGGAAGCAAGGAAAGCAAAAGCAAACCTGAACTATTGGGGCCTCATCAAGATAAAAAGCTTCTACACAGTGAAGGAAACATCAACACAATTAAAAGGCAGCCTGTGGAATGGGAGAAGATATTTGCAAATGACATATCTGATTAAGAGTTAGTATCCAAAATCTATAAAGAACCTATCAAAATCAACACTCCAAAAACAACCCAGTTACAAAATGGGCAGAAGACATGAACAGACATTTTTCCAAAGAAGATATCCAATAGCTAACAGACACATGAAAAGATGTTCAACATCACTCATCATCAGGGAAATCCCAATCAAACAATGAGATGCCACCTCACACTGTCAGACTGGCTAAAATTAACAACACAAGAAACAACAGATGTTGGCAAGGATGTGGAGAAAAGGGGAACCCTCTGGCACTGTTGGTAGAAGTGCATACTGGTGCTACCACTCTGAAAAACAGTACGGAGGTTCCTCAAAAAACGAAAAATAGAACTACCCTACAATCTGGCAATTGCACTATTAGGTATTTTACCCAAACGATACAAAAATACAGATTTGAAGGGGTACCTATACCCCAATGTTTATTGCAGCATTATCAACAATAGGCAAACTATGGAAAGAGCCCAAATGTCCATTGACTGATGAATGGATAAAGGTATGGTGTACACACACACACACACACACACACACACACACACAATGGAGTATTACTCAGCCATCAAAAAGAATGAAATCTTGCCATTTGCAACAACATGGATGGAGCTAGAATGTATTATGCTAAGCAATAATGAGTCAGTCATAGAAAGAAAAATACCATGTGATTTCACTCATATGTGGAATTGAAGAAAGAAAACAGATGAGCACACGGGAAGTGGGGAGGAAAGGTAAGAGAGGGAAGCAAACCACGAGAGCCTATTTTTTAATGTTTTATTTATTTCTGAGAGAGAGAGAGAGAGAGAGACAGCATGAACAGGGGAGGGTCAGAGAGAAAGAGAGAGAGATACAGAATCTGAAACGGGCTCCAAGCTCTGAGCTAGCTGTCAGCACAGAGCCCGATGTGGGGCTCGAACCCACGAATGTGAGATCATGACCTGAGCTGGAGCAGGATGCTTAACTGACTGAGCCACCCAGGCGTCCCAAGAGACTCTTAATGATAGAGAACAAAGTGAGGGTTGATAGAGGGAGGTGGGTGGGAGAGGGCTTGATGGGTGAGGGCACTTGCTGTGATGGGCACTGGGTGTTGTTTGTAAGTAATGAATCACTGGATTCTATTCCTGAAACCAAGATTGCACTGTATACTAACTAACTAAAATATAAATTTAAAAGATTTAATTAAAATTTAAGTAAAAATAAATAGTTTAAGTAAATGAGTAGATAGAGGATAGCTATGTGCTGGCAAATTTGCTGCAAAGGTTCTGTTTGCAAAGCACATTTAATGACATGGAAGATGCTTAATATATATTTTGGTGAGAAAAATTATCGTGAGAAATTCGTATACAGTTTGATACCAATTAAGCAAAACAAAATCTGTGCACAGAAATATGTTAACAGAGACAATGTTGTAGGTTTCAATTTGTATTGTGATTTTTTAACTTTTTGCTGTTCTCCAAACTTTCACCACAGGCAAAAATTACTTCTCTAATCCAAAAGCAATTTAATGTTAAAAGTAATTACACCAAGACATTAATAGTCATTTTCTGTGGGTTGTAATATTGTCAATGATTTTTTCATTCCAAAATAAGTTTTTTATTTACTTCACAATGAAAGAAAATTGGACTTTTAAAAAATTATATGTTTAAAAAAGTATATATTTATGGATGATTCTAGCCACAGTGAATATCTGTAAGATGTCAGAGCTGCTTTAAAATGACCCATGCGACTTTTGAGATGATGTCATGAGGAATCACCATCATTCATGTTGTGGATTAGAAAAGATTTCCTGACTCTTCTGTTTCCTACTCTTTGTCAAGTGACTTTGCATCCCTCCCACTGGTGGCAGAGAACATTCCTCTACCCCAACTGAAGCCAGGCTAGGTATTGTGATTTGCTTTGGCCAATAGAATGTGACAGTGTGCCAATTTTGAGCCCGGATTTTAAGATATATCACATTTCTGCTTCTTGACTCGAACACCTGCCATCACCACGAGAGGACCCTCCCAGGAGCTTCCGCTCCTCCTTTGGGCTGGGTAAAAGAACATACACAGAACAAATCCAAGTGCAGCCCACAGTGAAGAGCTAAGCCCAAATCTCCCAGCTGAGCTCAGCCTAGGTCAGCCATTCAAACAACCACATCCAAGTGCACAAAAGTAAATGTCTGTTGATGAAGGCTACTGAGTTTTGGGGTGGTTTGTTATCCAGCAAAGACTAACTGAGAAAATCTCACTGATGAAGATACAATATTGACCTGTATGAATAATGGCTCAGAACATGGGCACTGACCAAGTATGCCAGTCCAATATGATAAAAGGTCCCTTACACTATAGCTTAAAAATATAAATGGCCCTACATCTCAATGAAATAGGTTTTTGTGTATTTGTATGTGAGTTTCCAATGTATGTCTATATGGATGTATGTGACAAAATTATTGCATATATGATATTCCACTGTGTTCATATTCAGTTGTCTTTTCTAGCTTTCGGTTAAATTCATTAAATATGTATTTTTCACTTTGTCATATTCTAGTTCCCATTGAAGAATGTATTTGGGGTTATAATTCTTAATGTATATTGAGCAGCTTACTCTAAGAATTATAAGAATATTAACCATATTGCACTAATATTTGCTATGCAGATTGGGATTATCCCTCTTTTTTAGGGCAAAGTTTTCCAACCTTGAACTATTGGCATTTTGAGCCAGATAATTCTTTGTTGTAGGGAATTTGTCTGTGCATTGTAAGATATTCAGCAGCATCCCTGGTCTCTATCTGCTAGATGACAGTAGCACACACCCCTGGCCCCAGTTGTGACAGTCAAAAACATTTCCAACGTTGGAAATATCCAAATGTCCCTGAAGAGTTGGGATTTGGCTTGAAGATCCAAACCAATGGTTTGGTTTGGTTGGGATTTGAAGAGTCAAATTTACAATAAGTATCAATGGCCATTTTCTTTTTTATATTTCAGAGAGGGAGGAAGAGCGCATGAGTGAGGGAGAAAAACAAAGGGAGAGAGAGAATCGTAAGCAAGCTCCACACTCAGTGCTGAGCTCGATCTCACAACCCTGGGATCATAACCTGAACCAAAACCAAGAGTCGGACGCTCAACCCACTGAGCCACCCAGGCGGCCACCCCCACCTCCCCGGCCATTTTTTAAAGTCTAGGTTTATAATAGTTCAGTCTGTAATAAAAGAATCCAAAGCTCTAGAACTTCTGATTCTTATGGCCATCATGAACATATTTTTATTGGATGGGGAAAATCCAAAAACATGTGAAGGTAGATTTTTCTGAACCTTTCTGCACCTACTCTGAAGTCAGGCTAAAACTTCCTATTACACACACTAATAGGTAGCTTGATGGAACAAACAATACCCTGGACATTGTTTTCAGGGCACAGAACCACGATCAACTTAACACCTCATAAAAATGAGTAGGGAATGGCAAAATTCTAACTATGAATGAGGAACTTCACATACCACCTTACTCAAAGATTCCATTTCTATCAGACAAAGGACGAAGCAAAATTTAATTTCCTGACAGTTTATATGCTTCAGCAAGAATGTGGGTAAGCGCCAGTTAAGCACTAAACCTGACTGTGGGACATGTGGTTAAAATTAACATCAAAACTGAGTGCATATTCATGATTATATCCTTTTCAGAGGAACTCAGAGGAGTTTGAAGTGCACCTTAGAATCGGGCACTCTGGTAGAAGATCTTCAGACTCTCCACTGGGAGACTGGCATCGGACTCATTCATTAAGCCTCACTGAATCTCAGTCGCCTTGTATACGGCACAAGAAGGTTGAACTAAATAGTCAGCAGCTCCTTTCATCTAAAACATTCTTGGAGTTACGTAATAGTTCATTTGTCAATACAAGAGTCCACACAAGAGAGCAACTGGGCTGAGTTGGGGAGTTTCTTACAATAAGATTTGCCTTTTGCCTTAAGCAATTTGCCCAAAAACATTTTTTTAAATATTTTTATTTATTTCTAGGAGAGAGAGAGACAGCGTGAGCAGGGGAGGGTCAGAGAGAGAGGGAGATACAGACTCTGAAACAGGCTCCAGGCTCTGAGCTGGCAGTCAGCACAGAGCCCGATGCGGGGCTCGAACCCACGAACCGCGAGATCATGACCTAAGCGAAAGTCGGACGCTTAACCGACTAAGCCACCCAGGCACCCCCTCAAAAACATTTTTACCCAAAGCAGCAAAAGATGCTCAAACACAGTAGGATGAATCTTCCTATTCTCATCTGAGGCCCATCAAGAGATCCAGAAAGTAGGGGGGTGGAAAGCTTCATTGCTTTGTCACCAGGAACTCAACAGTTTTGAGAGCATTATGCCAAAAAAGACTGGTCCTTTTAAGGCAGAGTAGAGGATTGCACATGTATTTATGTCACTACATCACTAAGTAAAATAAGAAGGGAATCCCAAGGATTTGTGATGGACGGTCAGGACTGGTTGCTAAAACCACCAGCCCATCAATTGAATTTATCAAATGTGAAAATGCGTGATCAGGCTAAAGAAAGAATTTCCGGAACATGTACAGACAAATGGTGGAGGAAATACATTTCTATTCAGAGGCATTCTTGGCTCGCGAGCATGCTGGTAAGAGAGGACCCTCTAAGAAGGTGAAGAGTGAGAAAAAGATCACTTCCTCCTTGGTTCACCAGCTAAGAGCAAGGGAGGCTCACTGGAGCTTGGAAGACATGGTTCTTATAATATGCCTGCATATATATCTTAATGTGTGGGGTTTTTAATGAAATGAGAGCACAAATAAGTAGTCCTTGGTTGTTGTTGGTTTTTTTTTTATTATTTTTTTTTTATTTCCAGGAGAGAGAGAGAGACAGCATGAGAAGGGGAGGGTCAGAGAGAGAGGGAGACACAGACTCTGAAATAGGCTCCAGGCTCTGAGCTGGCAGTCAGCACAGAGCCCGACGCGGGGCTCGAACCCACGAACCGCGAGATCATGACCTAAGCGAAAGTCGGACGCTTAACCGACTAAGCCACCCAGGCGCCCCAGTAGTCCTTGTTTTTAAGATCAGGTAAAATAATAAAGCATGGTTCTCTTGAGGGAAGGGAATGGAGAGTCCCTCATTTTCAAAGCCTACGGCCTCACTACGCTCACGCCCTTATCCTGGGTGTCAGTGACCGATGCTTTATCTCTATTGACTACTGACAGGCCACAGCACAAGGGTGCCCATCAACACATCCTCACCTCTTCTGGGTGGGAGAATCCAGGCTCACGTGCTGTAAGTTCTTTACTCACAGGCATGATGCCAGGTTTGTTTACTATAAGACAAAGAAGTATTCATGGAATTTCAATACCTAATCTGCTCATGTTTAAAGTATCTTCCAATTTTACCAAAAGGGAATTGGAATTTGTACCCAATTTGTATTTGCAAAGATTTAAAAAGAAAACAAAACGTTGATGGGATGGTCGTGGGGAAATGACCTGCAAGCAGCATTTCAAATCCCTTCTCTAACACATGCTCTATGGTCGTGCATTCTTGCCTCTTATGGGCACACCAGAAATACTTTATTTAGTTAATGTGAATAGAAAGATCCAGCACTTGGAAAGAATTGTTACTAGCCTTGTTTGTTCCCATAAACAACTAAACTTCTTATTGCTCAATAAAAATCAAAACTGACAGTTGGTAAAAACCAGAAAACCTAAAATTTTGGACTGTGTTTAGGGCTGATTGATATGTCCAGACTCTTAACGGCGATCCTGAGGGAGAAGTCTATTTAGGTTTCCACAATGTCAGTGAAAAATACTTCTCTGGAAAACCTGCTACAAATTGGCCGAAAGTTTTTCCAATTCCAATTCCAATTTGTATGTATTGAAAGATTTTGGGCCCGTGGAACAGCATTAGATGGGAGGTTAGCTGACATTTTTGGGAGCTCAAAGACTCATTCCCCTTCATTCTGCAGTTCACAATAAGATCAGGTAAAACAGCAAGAGTTTGAAATTTAATCATGATTTCAAGCCTCTCAATGCTGGGTCTGGGGTACATTTTAAAGATTCATTTGAGTGAAATGGACTTTAGGTGTGTTTGTATAGGCCGAATGAAGAAGAGAATTGAGCTAAGCAATTGTCTGAACATGGCGAGCAAAGAGAACTTGCCCTTTGAACGGGATTCTCTGCGGATGATACTGGCCTAGGCACGGGGAAAGAGATGAATGATTATGGGACATGGATAACAACGAAGGCGTGTGGTAGACAGAATTCCAAAATGGTCTTCAAGTCGACATGCCCTCCTTCCAGAATCTGTGGATCTGACGACATATCACACATCCAAAGCCCTCAAAGGGTGTGAAGGTAACATTATTAACACTTGTCCTACTAGCCAAATCCACTTCCCCTTTTCAGTCCGATGCTACATAAACTATTCCAGATGCATGTCCAAAGTCAGACTTAAATTCCAATTCACTTACGTTACAATAAACTAACTTGCCGAATTCAATAGCAAATTGATTTTCTTTGTCTATTATAACTAATCATAATTACATGGGGTGTTGTTTATCAGTAAAGAAAAAAAATACTGTTCTTGAAATTGTACCATAGCTCTCTCTATTGTGTGCCTAAACAAAGTAGCTAGGGTTTTATATAATGGACAGAGATATTCGTTGTTTTTCTACAGAGAAACCTGAACACTCACTGAACTTTTACAAACAGGTAATTGGATTTATTTGAACATGATAATGTTACCATAGATAATTCCTTTGGATAATCCTCTTTTTAATTGTGATGCCATCAATGAGATATCGGGTTCTTTGTGTGTTGTTTGTTTGCTTTTCCCATGACTGAAGGAGGAAATCCTCAGGAGGAGGAAATTCTATCTAAATAAATGTGGCAACTGGTTTAAAGAAACTCGGTACCCTTGTTGATGACGTGATTATGAGTATGTTCACTTGGGTTACTCCGCTCTTTCATATCTTTTGTTCATTCATTTATGTTATTTATACGTAAATATATATTTATACGTATTTAAACATACACATATTTAAACCTCAATGTTTATATTACTTATATATAAACATATATTTAAATATTCACTTATTCCAGAACATGTGTTGACAATTTTATTATGTGCTGTGTTAGAATACATGACAGAGTCCCTACTCACATGGAGACTAAAAACATTTAAGAGCTAATATCTGTTGCCAGCTTGCCCGCTCAGGCACTGTTCGAATCCTCACAGGTGAGGAAATTGAGACTCCAAAGCGAGATAACTTGATCAAGGTCACAGCTACAAGGAAATCCAGCTCGGATTCAAATCAGTCTCCAAACCCACATTCTTTTTCTTTTTTTTTTAAGTTTATTTCTTCAGTTCTGAGAGGGGAGAGGGGCAGAGAGAGAACCAGAGGAGGCATCCCAAGCAGGCTACCAACCGACAGGGCGTGATAGGGCTCGAACTCATGAACCATGAGATCATGACCTGAGCCGAAACTGAGAGTCAGACACAACCAACTGAGCCACCCAGGCGCCCCTAAATCATGTTCTTAACTCCTCTACATGCTTGCCTTCTTTTTTTTCCAATCACTCCTCAATACTGAACCTTCTATTTTTTAGGTGAGTCATTCTATGCTCCCCAAACAAAGTGTCCCTGACTTTGTCCTTGCCAGATAACCAGGTCCCAAATGCAGCCCAGGCTTGTGTGTCTGACCTGAGCTGCTTCTCTGTGTCTTCAATGGGCCCCTAACGCTCTATCACATCCCCACCCACTCCCCAGGTATCAAGCCATTTTGTCTGTTCATCTGATGTTCCAAACTAGATCATAAGTTCCAAATTACATTATAAAGTTCCTCAAAGCTGGTATTTTCTTTTCTCTCTTCCTAGCCCCAGAACTTAGGCAGAGAGTTAGATAATAAATTACAATGGCCTTTTCCATTGTTAAGTGGTTCTATGGTCCTGGAAACATTAGTAAGGTCTTAGAAAAGGCAGGTGACCTGTTTAAGGATTAGCAAATAGGATGTGCTTGCTTGGTTCGTTCTCCTCTCCTCCAGTGAATCACTGCCATTGTCAGAACGTCGCCCACATCTTACAACTGTAGATTTTGCATGACTGGTTTTGCAGTGACTGCACAATCCTGGTTTACACAGTATAGCCTGGGTTTGTATCTCTACCGTAAGCCCTTGGGACACAGCCAAAGCTAGAGGTCACCGGAGCACCCGCTTAGCCTGGAATTGAAGGACAGAAGCTCAAGAGTCTGTCATCGGCTGTCTCTGGCTCTGAAAACTCACAGACCTTTGTACTGTCTCTGTCATACTTCACACCTACAGCCTGGAGACGTCATTTTTCATAGCTGTGTATTCTGCCAGCTCCTGGGAAACAACACAGCACAGCCCAGCAGCCGGCGGAAAGTGCTCTCTGAGTGACTGTTGCCTGGCCATGCGTTTGCAGATGGGATTATCACTGGGACCTCGAGTATGGAAGCGGCTAGGGTGCCACAAGGTGATAATCAGCGGCTCCTCCAAATGGTTCAGGGAAGCCCAGGGTCCTTCTCTCTTTTAAGGACTCTTGACTCCCAGGCTCCGAACTCTTGACTCCCATGCTCTACCTTTCCATCTCTTCCCTTTTGGAGTCTCAGATGCTGAGCGTTTAGAGTCATGACATCATAGCATTGCCTTGCAGGCTCACGGGAGGACCAAAGTCTTAAGACAGAGAGAATGGGACTTCACTCATTCTCAGTCCATCTCCATATTACTTGCTGTGTCTTAACATCAGCTTGGGGCGCCGGGATTTCTTTTCCTTCTGGGGAAGAGGAATAGGAGTGAGCTGGGAGAGAGCGCGAGTCTTGGGCTGTGGACTAAAGCAGTTCTCCCAGAGATTCCTCCCTTAGGTCATCTCTGGAAGCCATTTTCCACTGGGAGACCGATGGGGAGCTACAAGCTTGTTGTTTATGTTGGTATTTTTCTCTCCTGCTTGCCTCTGCCAAGACTATCCAATGTCACCGGCAGACTGCTTTAGGGATGATGTGTAAGCAATGTCTGCATGCCTCACTTCGTCTTCCACCTCACACAAGTGGGTGATAAAGTGTATCTCCGTGCCATCAGGAAGGCCTTCGTAATTGATTCTCTTTTCTCATTTGCCTCTCCATCCCTCAGACACTCTCAGACAATGCAGTGTTTATGGAGTAGGATTCCAAGTGATCACATACAAGATGGGTGAGGATTCCCTCTACATGACTTACTTTATTTAAGTGAACATTCCCTATTTCTTCATTCTGTTTTTTCAGAGACTTAGGTTCCTTGAATAGTCTTAAACCACTTCCTGACCACATATTTCCTCCTTGGAAAGGATTATCGAAGCCTCCTGTAATCCTTTTCCTTATTTACCAACTCTTTTCACTCCTCTCTGGTTCAGGCTTGAGGCTTTTTCTTGGATTTCTGCACTTAGTGGTCGTTATTTCCTGAACAGAACAGAGTTTCTCATATGTCTCTGGGGTTCTTCCCTTTCCTGTTCTCTCTCTATGTTAAGTTGTTGCCCCTAAAGAGCCCTCCAGAATCATTTTTTAGCAGTTGGGGCTCATACTCAAGCGGTCAGACAGGACGTTAGGTCACACTCTTAACCGTTGTCAGGAGAAAAACCTGTTGAAGATTGAATGAAGACCACACCAACTCTGTTTGCCTTGCCAAGAAAGATCAGCTCTTCTAGGTGAGCCAAGAGTTATCCAGCAGACCACTGAGGAAGAATTTCTGAAATTTTCAGTTAGAAAAAAAACTGGACTCACTATAAATGAGAAGTCATTTCCTTCCAGAATGCCCCCAGCTGAGCAATTCTGAGCGTACTCATCATTCTGTGGTAAATGTGAACTGTTTGCAGGACAAGGTTGGTGACACATAGGTTACTTAATGGTGAATAAATCTGATAAAATTTAAAACGCTTCCAGCACTGAAGCATGTGCTAATGTTTTGTCCCATGTGTGTAAAATGCATGCTATTTACTTGAAAACTAACATGTGCGAGGCTGCATAACTCAAGTGTCATAACAGTCTAATAAGTGTCACATGCTGAGCTTTCTGTAGGATGCTTTCTCGGTCTGTGGGTCACCGGCACTGAGCCAGACACTCTAAGTGATACAGGTGATCAGCAGCTTTCTTCTCTGTAGCACAGATAATTTCCACAGTCACCTTCGGTGGGACATACTTGTCAGTCCCATAACTGTCCCCTGGGGGTTTGGGACACAATCCCTTCTTTATAGGGCAGCTCTAACACCAGCCTTGTTCTGGGTGAATGTTGATCATTCTTTCCTTCTCCTAATCCTATCTTAATCTTCCATTTTCACCCTCCAACAAATTCCCAAAATACAAATGGGTAGAGGGTTAAGGAAATTTGGGGACCATTTTCTTCCTGTGGCTAGGAGCTTTAGCTCCATTGCTCTTATTGAAGGTTGTACTTTTAGCTGTTCAACTTGTACATATTCCTGCCTGTCAGCACTATGTATGAGCGTGAGCTGGGGAAGGCTCTCTTGCTACCCAGGTTATCATCACTGTATCTGGGACATCACCTGACATCTACAAGTCTAAGTCTTGTAGACTTTTTTTCTCAGAGCGCCTGGGTGGCTCAGTTGGTTAAGTGTCTGACTTTGGCTCAGGTCATGATCCAAGTTGGGCTCTGTGCTGACAGCTCAGAGCCTGGACCCTGTTTCGGAGTCTGTGTCTCCCTTTCTCTCCGTCCCTCCCCTGCTTGCACTCTGTCTCTCTCTCTCAAAACTAAAAAAGAATTTTAAAAAAACACCTTTTTACTCATCCATTAATTCATTTTTAAATAAAATAATCAAGATAGACATAGGGAATTAGAATTTCCAGGTTGAAGACAAGCTTAATGTTTTCCTATTACACTTCCCATTTGAAGCCTGAATGCACTTCTAACGTAAGTGGTCATTTGTTCTCTGTCACTGTTCCCTAGTGATAGGATATTAACCATCACACCATCATATCACACGATTTACCATTACCTCTGTTGAAAAAATCTTCCTTGATATGCATCTTGTCCCTTTCACCTCTTGGGCCAGGTTTTAAAATTTAATATTTTTTTTCCACAACATACCTTTTGGGATAGTCAAAGACAATTATCTCGCCCTCCAAAGTATTTTTGTATTTGGTTAACTACGCCCATTGTCTTCAAACACGTGTGGACTTTCGCCCTTCTCACCATCCTGGCCACTCTCCTCAGTCCCACCTGTCCAGGTGTCTCTTATGGCGTCACGCAGAGAGCTGATTATGCTTCAGCTCTGCTAAGACTGTCAGCTCCTTATCGTGTCCATTTCATAGATGAGAAAACTGAGAACACCCAGTAAATGACTTACCTAAGGTCACAGACTAGACCTTGAATTTGGATCTTTCCTCTCTTCAGTAGAGAAAAGGAATCCCCTGCCATTTTAATTTTGGTCTGTATTTCCTGATATAACGTACACGTCTGGCCAGAGACCCATTTAACAGTGAAGTTGGACCACCCGGGAGTCCGCTGGTTTCTACTGCAATGAAATCATGACAAAGAGGCTGAACCAAGACTCTCTGGAAATATCCACTGGTTAGTCAACCTGGGACAACAGCATCAAAGGTACCTGCTTGGGTTTTGAGGGCATATTATATATCCTACTGGTTTTATTCTCTGAAGGACCCTGACCGACACAGTCATTCATCTGCCTTTTGTGATCTTTAAGGACTGTTTTTGGATGACAGTATGGTTATTCTTTTGGTGGGGGGTGTGGGGGGGAGAGAAAGAGAGAGAGAGAATATCTTAGGCAGACTCCACGTAGGAGCCTAAATCAAGAGTCAGACACTTAACCAACTGAGCCAACCCGGCATCCCAGCACGATTAGTCTCTCAATACAAAAGTCTTTCATTGTTGGTGATGCTGTCCTGAGTCCTTTTATTGAGTTCCAGGACGATTTCTTTTATGTTGAACCTTTTCATAAGCTTAAAGCATGACTGCAGCTTATTATACTCCCAAGAAAACTCAAAATCATTTTGCATCGGTATGAGCGATGCATAGGCTCATTCTTTTACCCCATTACCAGCCATCGGCAGCACAGCCCACTCCCACTGGTGGTACGCCCTGGTCCCCCACTGTATTCTGAAAAGCAACATGTTCTTTCCTATACGAGACTTAAATATATTACAGCTGAGGTCTGTCAACTTACTCAAGCCCACTGATGTTCGTCAAAGTAAATATTAGGCCTTTGTTACTTCTTTTGTGCCTAGTCTAATTTTGATTTTCTTACTGTGTGTTCTGTTGGTACCTAGCCTCCTTGCCCATACGCTGGCCCCTGAGAAGGGAAGGCCACAGAAAAATGCGTTTTGAAGGCACTATGTGCTATATGCCACGAGATTCGTAATACGCACAGCATATTAAAGGTTTGAGAGCTCTTAAAGTAAAGGAACCTGTTTAAATTAATTTAATCCAATGTCTCCCAAGTGTATTTAACCACAGAAAATGTCTTTTTTTCCCCTCAAAACATCTATTGGAACACATTTTGGAAAAAATGCTGATGTCATGGTATAACTTACTGTCCTCGTTAAGGGTCATAAAAAGGCCAGAAAGAATATTCCCTTAAGTAAAGGAGAAAGAAAAGCACAAATTATTTCATGAAGCCTACAGAAACAATCAAGGTCCTCATGAGCCTGACAGAGAGCAGAGCCCGTTCAATAAGCCATGCTTGGTTACATACCAGTTGTTTGTGTTTAAATGTGATGTCTCTTCTTTAGGCTATTACCAGTGCGGGCCAAGGGAAGGCACTTACTTTGTAAAGGTAAGAATCTTAATTTTGATTCCAAGTCTACAAAAAAGGAAGGTGATATTTCTCCCTTTTGCCTGTTTTGGAAATATCTAGTAACAATACAAGTAATTGGGCTACCTGCATGAGAAGGGTCCAAATCTTCCAAGGGAAGAGAAAATAAAATCAATTGCTTAGTTTGGGCCTTCAGCTGCTGCTTTCTCTCTCTTCCTCTCTCCCTCTTTTTCCAGCTTTATTGAAATATCATTGGCATATAACATCGCATAAGTTTAATATGTAGTACAGTATGATGATTTGATGGTATGCATATATTTGTCAAATGATTACCACAATTAGGTTAGTTAGCACATCCATCACCTCACATAATTACCCTTTTGTTTTGTTTTGTTTTGTTTTTGTTGTGGAGGTGAGAACATTTAAGATCATTCTTAGCAACATTAAAGTACACAATACAGCATTGGGTTTATTCCTTTTTTTTCTTTTTTTTAGAGAGAGAGTGCAAGAGCTCAAGCTGGAGAGAATGGGCTCAGAGGGAGAGGGACAGAGAGAATCCCAAGCAGTCTCTGTGCTGTCAGTGCAGAGCCCAATGCCGGGCTCAATCCTACAAGCATGACCTGAGCTGAAATCAAGAGTAGGAAGCTAGACCAACTGAGCCACCCAAGCACCTCTACAGCACAGCATTGGGAACCAAAGTCACCATGCTGCACATTAGACCCCAGAATGTATTCATCTTATAATTGGAAGCCTGAAGCTTGGATCCTTGACCGACATGTCATTTCCTTCAATCTGTGAAATCTATGGTGCTCTCAGTTGCAGAGAATAGCTGGGAAAGCACCAAAATGATAAAACTATGCAAACTGGGACATTTATGAAAAGCTGCAAATTGAAATTAAGAATACCATAAAAGGGCACCTGGGTGGCTCAGTCAGTTAAGTTTCCGACTTCAGCTCAGGTCATGATCTAAAGGTTCATGAGTTTCAGCCCCGCGTCGGGCTCTGTGCTGTCAGTGCAGAGCCTGCTTCAGATCCTTTGTCCCCCTCTCTCTACCCATCCCCTGCTCATCCTCTCTCCCTCTCAAAAATACATAAAACATTTTTAAAAAATTTTAGGGGCGCCTGGGTGGCTCAGTTGGTTAAGCGTCTGACTTCAGCTCAGGTCATGATCTCACAATTCATGGGTTCAAGCCCCTCCTCGGTCTCTGTGCTGATAGCTCAGAGCCTGGGGCTTGTTTCAGATTCTGTGTCTCCCTCTCTCTCTGTCTCTCCCCAACTCATGCTCTGTCTCTCTCTGTCTCAGAAATAAACTATTAAAAAATTAAGAAAAATTAATTAATCTCTCTGAGCTAGCTGTTCGGCACAGAGACTGATGCGGGGCTCGAACCCAAGTACCATGAGATCGTGACCTGAGCCAAAGTCGGACACTTAACCAACTGAGCCACCCAGGAGCCCCTAAAAATGTTCTTAAAATATTTTTCTAATGTTTATTTATTTTAGGACAGAGAGAGACAGAGTGCGATCAGAGGCGGGTCAGAGAGAGAGACACACACAGAATCTGAAGTGAGCTCCAGGCTCTGAGCTGTCAGCACAGAGCCCGATGCAGGGCTTGAACTCATCAACCTCGAGATCATGACCTGGGCCAATGTCGGACACTCAACTGACTGAGGCACCCAAGTGCCCCAACATTTAAATAAACTTTTACAAAGAATACCATAAAGACCTAGAATAGGTAAATCCATTGAGACAAAGTAGAATAACGGTTCCCACGGGCTGTGGGAAGAGAGAAATGGGGAGTTACTGTGTAACGGGTACAGAGCTTCTTCAGTTTGGGATGATGAAAAGTTCTGGAAATGGATGGTGGTGATGGTTACAAAACACTGGGAATGTACTTAATGCTGCTGAATTGTATAATTGCAAATGGTTAAAAAGATCATTTCTGTTAGGTATACTTTACAACAATAAAAAAATTAAAAAATATTAGGGAAGAAAATGAATAGAGAGAGAACTATGTGTACCCATTGTATCAAGGACAATTTTTCTGATTTTGATATTGTTCGATAGTTACAGAAGATGGAACCATTGGGAGATATCAGGTGCAGGAAGTTGGGACCACTTTGTATTCTCTTTGCAACTTCCTGTGAACCTATCATTATTTCAAAAGAAATAGTTTTAAAATGTTATTTATTTAATTGGTTTAAAGTAAATGTTGTTGTTGTATTGTGTTTTTTTGAAAGAGAGAGAGAGAGCACAAACAGGGGAGAGGGGCAGAGGGAGAGAAAATCCCAAGCAGGCTCCATGGTCAGCACAGAGCCCCAGTGCAGGGCTCGGTCCCACGACCCTGGGATAGACCTGGGCCAAAATCAAGAGGTGGATGCTCAACTGACTAACCCACGCAAGGATCCCAAAACAAAACACTTAAAAAGTAAGCCACCATGACCAAGAAGTATTTACCTGGAAATACAGAGAGGATTGACATTTGGAAGTCTATTAACATTTCACACTTGTAGCTGAAAGACGTGAGAAATCATTTGATCTCTTCAAATGCTTATAATGCTCTCATTCAAATGAACTGTCTTATAATAGGGTTTTTTTTCTTAACGTCATCAAAAGATCCATCTAGACAACAAACAGGCTTAACATTCAAACATTGTAGGTGTTATAAATAAAATCAGGAATAATACAAAAGATATTATTGTTACTTAACATCATTCTCTAAGTTTTGGTCACTATGTGGTTTGTGGTTATAATTCTGAAGATACAGATACAGAGCAAGAGGCTACTTTTCGTTTAAATTAAAAAAAATTATTTTTAAAGTTTATTTATTTATTTTGAGACAGGGAGAGTGGGGGAGGAACAGAGAAAGAGAGAGGAAGAGATGGAATCCCAAGCAGTCTCTGCACTGTCAGCCCAAAACCTGACGCAGGGCTCAAACCCAACAACCGTGAGATCATGACCTGAGCCAAAATCAACAGCAGATGCTTAACAGACTGAACCACCCAGGTGCCCCCAAACTTTTAATTTTTTTAGAGAGAGAGACAGAGAGAGAGCAAGTAGGGGAAAGGTGCAGAGAGAGAATCTTAAGCAGGCTCCATGTTCAGCACAGAACCCAACACAGGGCTCGATCCCACAACCCTCGGGTCATGAGCTAAGCCAAAATCAAGACTCGGATGCTCGCCTGACCGAGAGGCTATTTTGACTGGACCATCATCCACTTAGGCCTTGGAAGTGCCTGTTACCTTTTCAGCCTCTTTTTCTCTTTTACAGCACTAGAGTTTTAATTGTACTAAATCATGAAGTTTAGTATTATTTTTCTGTTTCTTAGCATTGGACACTTTTCCTTCAAAACAATTTTTTCTGTAAAAGACCAAAACATGAAATAGGTACAAGAGGAGTTGCTGTGATGGAAACAGAGGCAGGGCACCCAAAAGCTGGTCTCTCCCAGCCCTTCCCACCACGTGTGCCCCACCCCAGCCCGTCTGCATGAAGCAAGCCCCTCACAAACACCCACGGAACCAGACAGAGGTTCTTCTCCTGCCCCGGCTGTGCACACGTGCGAGGGAGTGTGCATCTTTGGAGCTGTGCCAGGTGAACTGATTTTTGAAATCTGGAACAGAACACAGTGCGACAATGAAGCCAAAGAACTAAGTCTAGTCTCCAACCGAGAACCTGATTTTTTGTCTGGCACAAGTGCTCCTGCAGGTGCTGAGCGAGGGGGCTCGCCTCTCCCAGCTGTGGCTCCTTATCTGCATGTGAGGAAGGCTCTGGACCTACATTCATCCAACACAGATCATGCGACTGCGGGCTGGTTTTGTCGGCAGGTGGGTTCCTTTGTCGCTGGGTCGCCTTTGTCAGTGGACGCAGACCCCCTTGGTTAGGTACCACTAACTCATGCAGCACACCTCAACCCTAGCTGCCTGTGCAATGGCCAGAGGTGTTTTGAAGATAAAAAGGGACCCAGGTCCCCCTCAGTCCAGCTAAGTTAGAAGTCTCCCCTGCCACCTGGGAATCATTGTACCCGTTTTCCAGGTTATTCTAATGGGAAGTCAAGAGGGAAAGCCATGGTGCCAGCAGAACCATAGGATACCTTTTGGGTAATTTCACTCAAAATCAGTCTGCAAGAGCCCATGGCGATCTTTTCATTGTCTGGGTGACTAACCGGTAGCACTTGTCTTTAAACATTTTCAGATCAAACTTGTCTCTATCTTGCTTCGCAGCACAGAACCCTGTGCAGATTGAAAGCCCTCCTTCCCTCCTGTCTCTCTCTCTCTCTTTCTCTCTCTCTCTCTAAGAAATCTCTACATCCAATGTGGAGCTTGAACTCCCAACACTGACATCAAGAGTCACAGGTTAGGAGCACCTGCCTGGCTCAGTTGGTTAAGTGTCCGACTCTGGGCTTCAGCTCAGGACATGATCTCGCGGTTCATGGGTTCAAGTCCCACATTGGGCTCTGCGCTGACAGTGATTACTTTGGATTCTCTCTCCCCCTCTTTTTCTCTCTGCCTCTCACCCACTTGCTTTCTGTCTCTCTGTCAAAATAAATAAGTAAACTTTAAAAAACAAAAACAAGAGTCCCCCGCTCTTCTGAGTGAGCCAGCCAGACACCCTTCAAAGCCTTTCCTGACAACTATTCCGACCTGCCAGAGACACTGGCATCACTGGTTGAGACTTGTATTCCTCTCATGTCATTTATAGGGGCCATGCCATGTGCACTGGTTCCCATCCCTGTCGAGATAGTCCAAGGCAAATCCTCCCAAAAATAGTGATTAATTTTTTCCCCTCAAAGGAAGTCACGGCTACCATATTTGAATGTAGTATGCGTATGTGTGATTTTGTCTAGTAACCGAAGAGCACTGCTTTGCTAATGTAGTTGGGAGTGTCTGGCTTCCTGTCAGCATTTATTGGATCATGAGTTGGGATGACCTGTTTCCATGGTGGAATGGCTGGTTCTGGCCTGTCTGCAGCCTGCGGGCATTGAAGGAGGAAGGCAGTTTTCAGTGAATTGCAACGAATCACATAGACCTTTGAAGGCAACCGACAGCTTCGGGAGCAACGCTCCATCTATCTTATCTTTCTTATCTCCATCATCTGCACTGTTCTGCTTTCATGCCTGAAAGCTAAGCTTCAGAAAGCAGCCAGAGTAGGTTGCACAATTCCTTAAAGAGAAGAGAACTGAGGGGCTCCAGGGTGGCTCAGTCAGTTAAGCGTCCGATTCTTGATTTCAGCTCGGGTCATGATCTCACAGTTCATGAGTTCAAGCCCCACGTCAGGCTCTGAGCTACCAGTACACAGTCTGCTTGGGACTCTCTCTCTCTCTCTCTCTTTGTCCCTCCCCCGCTACTGTTCTCTATCTCTCTCAAAAAATAAATAGAGAAGAGAATTGAACTGAGACTTTTTGGGCAGTGAAGCCACTCTATATGATACTATAATGGTGGATACATGTCATTACATAGTTGTCAAAGCCCATAGAGTGCACACTTTGGGTGACAATGATATGTCACTGTAGTTTTCCAGTTGTAACAAATGTCCCACCATACTGGGGGATGCTGATAGTAAGGTTGTGTGTGTGTGTGCGGGGAGAACAGGAGAACTTTCTGCAGTTTCTGCTCAATTGGTTGTGAACCCAAAATTATTCCCTCCAGAAAAGTCTATTTGAAACATAAAAAAAGGGAAGTTTGAAACTTTGCTTTAAATATTCTTTTTTTAGGGGTACCTGGGTGGCTCAGTCGGTTAAGTGTCTAACTTCAACTCAGGTCATATCTTGGGGTTTGTGAGTTCGAGCCCCACATCTGGTTCTGTGCTGTCAGCACAGACCCCACTTTGGATCCTCTACCCCCCACCTCTCTACCCCTCCCCTGCTTGCTCTCTCTCTCTCTCTCTCTCTTAAGAATAAATAAACATTAAAAAAATAATTTTTTTAAATCTTAGAAAGTGGGGAGCAGCAAAATAAAACAAAAGCCTCGGTAACAATCTAATCCTTACAAAATGCTGTCATCTGTTTGACCTTGACTGACATTCTGTCCTCCATCCATTGCTGTCCCCACACATTCTCCTCATGTTCCCCTCCCTCCTAAAGCCTGCATACATACTTACCTAACCTGGAACTCTCTCCCAAGTTCCAGGCTCTTCTATCCAAAGGTCTCTGAGAAATCTCAATTTGAATGTCCCTTGGGAACTGTAACATCAACTTGGTCCCACATGGAAATCATTAACTCCCCACCCCAACTCTTCCTTTAAATAAAAGAGGTAACCTTCTGGATGATGAGAACACCCATCATGCTTCCAAATTTTCATGTGAAGATAATGACAGTCCTCACTTCTGGTCCAAGATAGTGGACAGAATACTTGTGGGTATCTGTGTTCCCACTAAAACCCCAACAGAATTGCATAACAATAGAAAGATTTAAAAAGAAGCATAAACCCACAGGACAAAGAGACCATGAAGAGAGAAGAGCCACACACACTCTCAGAAGGTAGGAAAGCACACAGATAAACAGCGCTGAACTCAAGGAATCAAAGAAAAGCAGCCTAAGTTGGTAGAGACAAAAATCCAGAAACAAGCTGGATGAACCGTGAAGAGGTCAGGAAGAGGAGGCTCTAAGTGCCTCTTAAAGAAGCATTCAAATAAATAAAATCACAGCCGCGTGAGGTCTCACAAACACAGGCTTCTGGCTCATGTTTACTTTCTCAGAAAGAATCCAGAGCATGTGTTTCACCGAAATAAAAGAGGAAGCCAGGAACCAAGATGACGTGGGATTTAAAATGGAAGGGAGGCACCGGGCATCCTGGAGTGTGGAGGAAGGAGCATTGCAGGGCCTCGACTAGTTAGTTATTTTAATTCTTGTACAGGTAGGTTTAGAAAACTTAAACAATGGATTCAAAGTCATGCAGCTAGGCTAGTGAGTGTTAGAGCTGGGACTCAAACCCAGTATGTCTGTTGCAAAGGCATGATAGAGCATTTCTGTAATTATGGAATTCTGAGCCAAAGAATGACTAATTCGGATAATAACAGTGCCCAGACCTAAGCTTATAATGAGAATTAAATGAGATAATCACCTAAAGCATTTGCCCAGCACCTGGCACATGGGAACCTAACTATTACTGACTTCTAGTTAAAAATATAATCTACGATAATCATTACTGCCTCTATCAAATGTTGCGTGAAGGATTAGCGTTTGAGCCGGACCTGCGAAGACAGGAAGGATGTTGACTGTTGGAGAAGAAGGGGACATTCCAAGCTGCAAAGACAATATTAACAAGAGAGGAGTAAACAGTGGAGATGCACACACTTCAGGCATTTGTCAGAAGTTTGCTGTAAACATCTGGGACATGAAGGAAATACATTAATTCTCTGTTTCTCTAGATTCTGTAAGCCAGGTCCCTGAAGTCAATTAGATCATCAGAGAGCAGCAAACCTGAACACTATTATCTTAACTTCCCACAGATAAACTGACACAGAATTAAAATTGATGATCTAGACTTTGGAAAAGAGAAATAAAGTATTCATTTGAAGAATGTTCTCATGTCTTTTGCAAAATCACACATACAACAGATAGTGTGAACCCATCCTTAAAGAGTGAAGACTTTTTCCCTAGATAATTTTGTATACTTGTCATTATCAAGCAGCGACAACTTTGTAACCCAAGGCCAAGTGCTGATTCAATGTGCAGCAGCAGTAATTTATCCCTATCAAATGCTTCAGGACAGCTCTCTTCTTCCTATAAATACAAATATGTGAAAATAAATGTTTGTCTTCTTTCATATGTTTAAAAATATTGTATATTATATCGTGAACAGATGAATTTTAAACAATTGAATATATTATTGAATACTGGTAGAATACAAGTGTCAAGAAATTTCAGGTGCCTGGGGGGCTCAGTCATTAAGCATGTGACTCTTGATTTAGGCTCAGGTCATGATCTCATGGTTCACGGGATTGAGCTCCGCATCAGGTTCTGCACCAACAGCACGGTGCCTGCTTAGGATTCTCTCTCTCCCTCTCTCTCTCTGCCCCTCCCTTGCTCTCTCTCTCTCTCTCAAGAGTATATAAACAAACTTAAAGAAAAAAAATAAATTAACAAAAACATGTTACCTGACAGTGAGGGCATGTATAACTGAATCTATGGCATTCTTCTAAGGAGGTGATTTAAAACAGTAGGTCATTTGTTTCACTAAAAATTTCAACAGAAATATATGAAAACCAACTAGCAGAAGTCAGTAAAAGCAAGTTGACCTGTTAAGAGACACTGGCTTTTATTCATGAGGAAAGCCATTTCAGATTTAAAAATTTCTTTAATGTTTATTTATTTATTTATTTTAATATTTTTTATTTATTTCTAGGAGAGAGAGAGAGAGACAGCGTGAGCAGGGGAGGGTCAGAGAGAGAGGGAGTCACAGACTGAAACAGGCTCCAGGCTCTGAGCTGGCAGTCAGCACAGAGCCTGACGCGGGGCCCGAACCCACGAACCGCGAGATCATGACCTAAGGGAAAGTCGGACGCTTAACCGACTAAGCCACCCAGGCGTCCCTATGTTTATTTATTTTTAAGAGAGAAAGAGAGAGAGAGCGTGAGCAAGGGAGGGAGGGCAGAGAGAGGGAGACACAGAATCCGAAGCAGGCTCCAGGCTCTGAGCCATCAGCACAGAGCCTGAACCAGGGCTCAAACTCACAAACTATGAGATCATGACCTGAGCAGAGGTTGGATGCTTAGCCGACTGAGACACTGGGTGCCCCAGCCTTTTTCAGATTTTAATATTCAGTTTAAACATGTTCACCTGTATTAGTCAACCTCAGCTAAATTATACTGCAGTAACAAACAGGGAAGGTTTATTTTTCATTGATGTTGCATGTCCGTGTTGGGTGAGCGGGACTCTATTCTGTGATGTCCTCACTGGGGAACCGAAGCTTCCAGAGCCTTCACCTTCTGGAACATCTCTGGTTGCCATGGCAGGGCAAAGGGAAATGGGAAGTCAAATACTGCATCTGAACGTCTTCTGCCTGGAAATGATACAGATCATTTCATTTGTGTCTCATTGGCCAGAGTGAGTCGCACGGCCTGCGAAACATCAAGGTGGTAAGATGCTGTATTCCTTTTATGCTTAGAAAGAGAAAAACGAGACATACTGAAGAATCCCAATGCCTACTACAGTCTGCCCTTTCTGCTCCTGAACATTCAGTTTACTTCTCTTTCTGCATGCAAAATGCACTCATGTCTTCCTCCAGGGAATACAGACACCAAGTTTCATCCCGACGTGGCTTTTAGTTCTAAACCCAGGATTTGGGGACATGCGGAGCCATTTTTACATCAGGGGGCTTGGTGCCTACAGATTCAGGGACTGTTGAAGGAGAAGGTCATTATTTTGTGCCCTCCACACAACCACCCTTCAATGGTAGAACAAGGATGTGTGAACTACCATTAAGTAACCCCATTCACACATAGGGGGGATGAGAGAGGCACATGGTAGACACTGGTCCACAGCAATTCTACAGCCCATGGGGCAGGCACTTTGAGGGCTCCTCCCAGGGTTAGGGAAAGTTCCTTGATTATGTTCTCATCCTGCTTCCTGGGAAAAGGTCTCTCATCCAGTGGTCCTCTTGATGCCTGGCTACAACTTCTGTGAGTCTTCCTTCTTCCTTCTTCTCCGACCACGAATATATGAATATGTCCTCTCTGGGATGAACAGCTTTCTCAGCCCACTTCCTGCTCTTCATCGAGTAGAGACCCAAAGTTGTATTCTTTTTTAAGTTTATTTATTTTGAGAGAGAGAGCATGTGCACGCACATGCACACACATGTGGGAGGGAGGGGCAGAGAGAGAGAGAGAGAGAGAGAGAGAGAGGAGAGAATCTTATGCAGGCTCCATGCTGTCAGCACAGAGCCCAAAGTGGGACTCAAACTCACAAACATGAAATCATGACCTGAGTTGAAATCAAGAATCAGATGCTCAACTGACAGCCACCCAGATGCCCCTCAAAGTCATGTACTTAAATAACCACCACCTGTTTTTTCCAGGCTGATTAATACTTCTTTTGTCAAAAACAGCTTCTTATGTATCTTCTTCCAATCAGCTTCATCCGGCAATAGCCACAGTTCTTTTCATATTTCTTTGCTTTCTTGCTCCCATGACTGTTTATTGGTTTCATTTCAATTCCCGGAGGCCATCGGGCTGCAATGAGAGAGCTGTGTATGTACTTTGTCTCTTTTCCCCAAGCCATTCTGTACAAGTGAAAAGACTTTTTGGACACCACACCACGAATGGGAATTTGCTCAAAGACATCTTAATTCGTTGATAGGCTCTAACAATGAGTGTGATGGCCGTACCTTCATGTGTCCCTTGATGCAAGGTTGGGTTTTCACTGGCCCCTGCTGCTTTAATTTTCCTCATTTTAATGTTCGCTTTTTGGGATTGAGTCGTCTTTCAGGCTTCAAGTCCCCAAATTCTTTTTTTTTTTTAATGTTTTTTTTTATTTATTTATTTCTAGGAGAGAGAGAGAGAGACAGCGTGAGCAGGGGAGGGTCAGAGAGAGAGGGAGTCACAGACTGAAACAGGCTCCAGGCTCTGAGCTGGCAGTCAGCACAGAGCCCGATGCGGGGCCCGAACCCACGAACCGCGAGATCATGACCTAAGCGAAGGTCGTACGCTTAACCAACTAAGCCACCCAGGCGCCCCTCAAGTCCCCGAATTCTTACATCTGCTTGAAAATGAACCGATGTCTTTCTGGGTTCACCTCTTTTTTTTTTTTTTTAATGTTTTATTTATTTCAGAGACAGAGAGAGACAGCATGAGCAGGGGAAGGTCAGAGAGAGAGGGAGATACAGAATCTGAAACAGGCTTCAGGCTCTGAGCTGTAAGCACAGAGCCCAATGCAGGGCTTGAACCCACAAACCGTGAGATCATGACCTGAGCCAAAGTTGGACGCTTAACCCACTGATCCACCCGGACTCTCCATGTGCTCACTTCTTTCTTTCTTTTTTTTTTTTTTAAATATTTTTATTTATTTCTAGGAGAAAGAGAGACAGCGTGAGCAGGGGAGGGTCAGAGAGAGAGGGAAACACAGACTCCGAAATAGGCTCCAGGCTCTGAGCTGACAGCCAGCACAGAGCCCGACGCGGGGCTCGAACCCACGAACCGCGAGATCATGACCTAAGCGAAAGTCAGATGCTTAACCGACTAAGCCACCCAGGTGCCCCCGTGCTCACTTCTTTCTTAAAACAACTTGCCGAAAACAGCCATCAACAAAGAACACATGCTACTAACAATAATTTTCCCCCAGTCTTTCCCTGGAGGCATAAACTCATTGGGAGAAAGTGTACATTCCAAATTACCACAGGCACACTGTCCGTGCCACCGCCTCCCTGGCCCTTACATCATTTGTTTTAGATCTCTGCTATACAGCAGCCCACTTCTATGGACCAATTTTTGTATTATTCAGCAAGGCTATGCTATAGGGAAAATCAACCCTGATATTTCAATGGCCTAGAATAAATTTCTTATTTCCCTCTCTTGCTACCTGTCCATTTCAGGTCAGTGGGGGACACTTTATTTTATCTTCCATTCTGGATGCGTGCTGATGAAATCTCTACCAGCTAGAACATTACCATGTGTCATGGAAGACAGAAGGGAACACGAGAAGTTGTGCACCTACCCAAAAGGGACACCTTTGATTTTTGCTCACACTTCATTGGCTGAAGCGGTCAGGTGGCCAACCCTAACTTCAAGTGGGCAGAGAAGTGACATCTTTTCAAGTCCCCAAAAAGAGGAGAAACAGAAATACTGATAAATAGCACTCGTGACCATACGCCCATTTAGCAAGCACATAAGTGTGCATATACTCTCCTTCCAACATACACATCATTTATGTTGGACTTACAGTCTCTAAGGACCTATTCCCACAGTAAATTAAGGAAACCAGGATTTAATTCTTGAAGCTTCCGGTTTCAAAGGATGTCACTGGCATGGTCCACATATCACAGAGGAAACCTCTAAAATGGAGCGAAACATTCATAAATAGATATTGGCATGGGGCCACGGAATGTGTGAATATTTTGTTTGTCAAATGTCATAGGAACATATCTCCTTCTGCACGGGTACTGCTCTTTCTTCTCCAAAAGGATCCTTTTTTAAGCTCCAAACCAGAGGTGATCATAAGTGAGCACAACTGCATTAAGACTTTAAGACAGGTAGGGGCGCCTGGGTGGCTTAGTCGGTTAAGCGTCCGACTTTCGCTTAGGTCATGATCTCGTGGTTCGTGGGTTCGAGCCTCGCGTTGGGCTCTGTGCTGACTGCCAGCTCAGAGCCTGGAGCCTGTTTCAGCCTGTGACTCCCTCTCTCTCTGACCCTCCCCTGCTCACACTGTCTCTCTCTCTCTCTCCTAGAAATAAATAAAACATTAAAAAAAAAAAGACTTTAAGACAGGTAGTAGAGAACACGATAGGATCCAAGTCTACTTCTTCCATTGGTTGTCTGGTTACTCAATAAATATTGATTAATTGAGTAATCCCATGGCCCAGACAAATACTATGGCCACAGAAGAGAACAACAAGAAGCCACATGACAAAAAAAAAAAAGTTTCCATTCCAAATCCATTTGGCCAGAGGCACACAAACTCAGTCATAAAGCTGGAAGTACTTCTCCAAGGTTGATGCTGGAACTGATAGCTAGGCGCTATTTATAAACTTTGGGAAGATTTTCTAGATAAAATATTTAAACACGCTTTTGGAAAGCAAATGTCTTTGTTCACTTTGCTGTCCAAGCCCTCTTTGATTGCTTAATTGCACTTTTCCCTTTGATTTTCCCCAAACTCTCGAAAGAGAACGTTTGTTTTTTTCTGGTGGCGAGGAGCAAGTAATTTGCTCATGATTGAGAAAACTTGTGGACATATAAACATGGCGCTTTCCTTAGCCCTAGACCTAGCTGGTGTTCCGTAGAATAAAGGCATGGTCAAAAGTGCCTGCTTCACGGAGGGGCCTAAGACAAAGATTTCCTAATTACAGCACAACCTCAGGAAGGGTGTTCCCAGGAACCTCGGCATCTTCTTTCAGGGCCTTTCCCGGATCTCCCATGATGCGAACTTCTGCGAAGTCAGGGTTCCAGTGGGTAGGGAAATGCCAAGGCAGGGGCCTCTCCCCACCAGGTTGAAGTGGTTTTAGCTGTGTTGATCTTTTCAGAAGTTAAAATTTAGGAAAGAAGTGGGCAGGTTAGTCAGAGGTCCAGGGGTCCATGTGGGCTCCATTGAATGGGGAATCAGCACGTGCTCATCTACAAGATCAAACAAGAAAGCAAGCAGTGGGCGGCAAAGGTGGGTCGGGGGGTCATGCAGGCTGGGACTCCTTCAGGATTCAGATGGGGAGAAGCAAAGCAGGCTCCATCATAAGCAAAGCTGTAGTGGGAACTGTATAGAGACTAGTCCACAGGGAGAGACCCCGGCAAGGTTTCTTCCAGAGAGGCCAGTTACGGCAACTCGGGCTTGTGGGCAAAAGTAACATTCACCAGGGCTCCTCCAGCCTCCCTGGGAAGGCTGTCCGGAGCAGGCCTTTCTCCAATCCTAACGGGGCACAAATATTTCAGGGCTGTCATGTAAGAATGAAGAAGTTTTTGTTCAGATGAGGAAATAACATCATGCCATTTGGTCCAAGAATCCTCTGAGTTTGACTTGGGAAAACAGTTTTTTTTTTTTTTAATGCTTTATTTATTTCTGAATGAGAGAGAGAGAGGGAGACACAGAATCTGAAGCAGGCTCCAGGCTCTGAACTAGCTGTCAAGCAGGGCTTGAACCCGTGAACTGTGCGATCATGACCTGAGCTGAAGCTGGATGCTTAACCGACTGAGCCACCCAGGTGCCCTGGGAAAACAGTTTATAGAAGACTTAGAGAGAGAAGTACTGACAGATCTTAAGGGGACGTGATTCTCTTTAAAAATTTTTTAATGTTTATTTATTTATTTTTGAGAGAGATCGAGTGTGAGCAGAAGAGGGGCAGAGACAGAGAGGGAGACATAGAATCCGAAGCAGGCTCCAGGCTCCGAGCTGTCAGCACAGAGCCCAATGCCAAGCTCAAACTCATGAACCCCGAGATCATGACCTGAGCCAAAGTCGGACGCTCAACCGACTGAGCCACCCAGGAGCCCCAAGGGGCCATGATTCTTAACGGGGGGTTCCTGGAGGCACCTGGAACGCCTTTAGGTGATACAGAGAGAGGCCAGTGGTTGTGACTAGAGGGGCTGGGGAGGCTGGGAAAGGGCAGGAGGAAGACAGGAAGGGACATCAGAGCAAGGCCAGGTAAATGGATACCCTAATTCCTCTGGACCCATGACTTTGAAAAGGCTCTCCCCATTTCAGAACCTACCACAACCATCCCTCTTACCCAAGGCTTGGGATCAGCCCATTGCCAAGCCAAGGACTTTCTAGAACAGAGTGATCAAAGATGGATGGGGAAAGAGTGGGGTCCTGGAGCCAGTGTGTGAAGCCTTCCCTCACTCACTTCACTGCCCAGATCCAGGCAGGGAGCCTGTCCAGCTCTCTGGGAAGATTATGGAGGAGATATGGCCACTGCTTCTGGTTCAGCCCCCACTAAGGCAGTGGAGCTCTGTGATTAAGAATGACTGTGATTCTCATATGAGACCTTGAAGACACAAAACAGATGAATATAGGGGTGCCTGGGTGGCTCAGTCGGTTAAGCGTCCCACTTCAGCTCAGGTCATGATCTCACGGTTTGTGGGTTTGAACCCCGCGTTGGGCTCTGTGCTGACAGCTAGCTCAGTGCCTGGAGCCTGTTTCGGATTCTGTGTCTCCCTCTCTCTCTGACCCTCCCCTGTTCACACTGTCTCTATTTCTTTCTCAAAAAAAAAAAAAAAAAAAAAAAAAAAACCAGATGAACATAAGGGAAAGGAAGCAAAAATAATGTCAAAACAGGGAGGGGACAAAACATAAGAGACTCTTAAATATGGAGAACAGACAGAGGGTTGATGGAGGGGTGGTGGGAGGGGGAGGGGCTAAAGGGTGAGGGGCATTAAGGAATCTACTCCTGAAATCATTGTTGCACTAGATGCTAACTAACTTGGATGTAAATTAAAAAAAATATAAATAAATAAATAAATAAAACTAGAAAGATCTCAAAAATGCGTTTAAACAGATAACTGAAATCACTATACAGTTTTGTATTATGATTTTTTGTCAATATTGAATCAAAATATTTTCTCAATCACAATAGAACTGCAATTAATTTGTTAATTGTTTGAAAAAAAAAAGAATGACTGTGATTCACAGAAAATGAGGAATGTTCTGGAATAAAAAGGTAGAGGAAGACTATATTCTTCAAAAGTGTCAATGCCATAAAAGGAAAAAAAATTCTAGGTTAAAGGAAGCCAAAGAGACAGACAAGTAAATCCAATGCTGATCATAAACTGGACCCTATACTTGGTGGGGGAGGGGAGGGACTCAGGGAGACACAGGGAGGCTATGAGGGGAATTTTTAGGGCAACTGACAAAATTGTAATGTGACAGTAGATTAGATAAAAATATTGCTTCACGGAAACTACCGAGGCTATGAAAGAGACTACTCCTACTCGTAAGAAACATAGGGAAGGAGCACAGATGAGTAAGTCAATGGGGTAAAATGTTAACCGTGGGTCAATTTTGGTCAAGTGTATTGGGTTGGTTATCATGGGTAGGAGGGTAAACATGTAATTTATTATTCAAACCAGGCCAATTTGAGAGAGAAAGGGAACATGATTCAAAATTACACCAGGACAACAAGTGAAAACCAGGACAGTCCCGGGGGAAACCAGAACCCAAGTCACTGGTGACATTTAAAGTACATTATTGAATAAATGATGTTTGGACAATCCAAGCAACTGAAAAATTGAAGTGAGAACACTACCTCACAAACTCTAGATTGATCATATATTTAACTATAAAAGAAAAAAAATAAAAGCACTACAAGAACACCATTCAATACTTTTCTTTTATAGTCCTTAGAGAAGGGAATGTCTTTATAACACAAAACCCAAAGGATAAGAAAATTTTACATGGCAAAACCCATCAAAAGCAAGGTAAAAAGACAAATGACACACCGGAAACAATATTTGCATTTCATAGCTCAGCTAAAGAGCTAATTACCCTAATATATAAAGAGCTCCTGCAAATCAATTTTTAAAATGCCATTAACTCTGTAGAGAAATGGGCAAAATAGAAGGACAAAATTCACAAGCAAAAAAAAAAATTAGATGAAAAAATTACTCAATCTCAGGCATCATATGAGAAATGCAAAATAAAAATTCTGATTAAGAGTAACAGGAAGTCTGGTAACATGCTTTGCTCTGTGGAAGTGAGAGCATAACATGAGAACACAGCTTGTACACGCCTCATTGTGATACAAATAGTTCACACTTGTAATCATTATGAAACTATTGCTTTAAAAATTTTTTTTAATGTTTTATTTATTTCTGAGAGAGAGAGATAGAGACAGCATGAGCAGGGAAGGGTCAGAGAGAGAGGGAGACACAGAATCCAAAGACAGGCTCCAGGCTCTGAGCTAGCTTGTCAGCACAAAGCCAAATTGGGGTTTGAACCCACAGACTGTGAGATCATGACCTGAACCGAAGTCAGACGCTCAA
Source organism: Proteles cristata cristata (assembly GCA_017311185.1). Lineage (NCBI taxonomy): Eukaryota > Metazoa > Chordata > Mammalia > Carnivora > Hyaenidae > Proteles > Proteles cristata. Next base: position 1,636,456 of record JAESUZ010001952.1, on the reverse strand, counting down.
CCGACTGAGCCATCCAGGCGCCCCAAACTATTCCTTAATCTTGTATTTTAAAGCTTGCTGTTCAGGGCACCTGGGTTAAGCATCTGACTCTAGAACCAGGAGATCACGACTGGAGTCGAAATCAAGAGTCACATACTTAATTGACTGAGCCACCCCAGGGCTCCTCCCAGTGATTTGCATGCATGCAATAGGACACTATTAACTACGGTCACCATGCTGGGCACTACCTGGTTTCTAACTTTCCGTGGCAGAGCCCTCAAAATCTGTAATAGTGTAATAATGCAAAATCTGTAATAATGTAACAATGCCACTCTTGATCTCAGGGTCGTGAGTTCAAGTTCCACACTGGGTATAGAGTTTACTTAAAGGTAAAATTAAAAAGCACATAAGTAGCCTGTGTTCTTAGAAACGTCGGTGTCATAAAAGACATAGAGAGTCGCAAAAGCGTTGAGCATAAAGGAGAATAAATGACAGCTGAGTGCACACCGCGACCGCACCGGGACTGAACGCGCAGAGCACATTCCCGGGACAGTGGACAGTACTGGACACGGGTTAGAGATTAAACTGTGGTACTGGTATTAAGTTCCTGAAGTTGATAACTGCGCTGTGGCCACGTAAGAGAGTATCTTGGTTTTAGAGTCAACACTATGAAATAGTAAAGGGTGTGGTTTGGGAGTTCTGAACCCAGTCAGGAAGGCGCAGCCTGCAGAGGGCTCCCCTCACAAGTGAGTCTGTATGAAGCTGCGCAGTGTTCTGGACACTGAGCCATCCCCCAAAGGGAGTAAGGACCTCAGGAAGGCGGCTGCACATCCAAAACTTTGATCCTTATAACCCTCATTTTTATACAACAAGGTTAGAGGTCTGTTCACTGTTTTACCCCATCTTCAAAGCAGTTTCTGTGTTTGGTGTGTGTGTGTGCGCTCGCGTGCGTATGTGTCTACACACACAGCAGGTGTGCGCTGCACTTGGCCGTTGGTCCTCCAAGTAAAACCACAGCAGCAATTAGGCACAACACCTGCAATTTAGAAGTTATGTGGGGAAGTGGAGCCCCCATAACCAGAAAAAGGTTATGATGCGCTAAAGCACTGCAAAAGGAATCTTCTTAAAAGAAGTCTAGAAAAATTGAGGTTCTGTGGTTCAAAACGGATGACCCTTAATATCTGTCTTCACAGACATAGAAGGCGGCTTAGGGGCACTTGGGTGGCTCAGTCGGTTAAGGGACTGATTTCCACTCAGGTCACGATCCCACGGTCTGTGAGTTCGAACTTCGCACTCGGATCCACGTGGAGCCTGCTTGGGATTCTCTGGCTCCCCCTGCTCATGCACTTGCTCTCTTTCTCTCTCAAGAATAAATAAACGAGTTAAAACAACTTTTTAAAGTAAAAAATAATAAAAGAAGGCTTAGCGAGAAGGGTTTCCCGGCTGCCCTCCAGCCTCCCTGAGATAGAAACAAGAAAACAAGTTCAAATTGTAAAAGACCTTTTAATTACACATTTGGATTTACTGCTCTTGGAAGATCGCACTGAGCTACCGTGGTTCCCAGGGGACCTTCAAAAGCATACCCAACGACCCACTCTGGAGCACTCACATACACCTGCTGCCCACCTGCGGAGAGGACCGTGGCCCCTTGGCCCCTTGCGGATGTGACAAAAATGGCAACGGAAGCTCACGACCCCACCTCCCAGACCCCCCACTGGGCAGGAGCCTCACAGTAGCTGTTCTTATATCTCTTGGCTTATTATGGCATTCAAGGCCCCAATTCAATGTAAAGGTCACCCAATGGGGACAACCCGGGCTCTCATGATCCGCCACTAACACCCCATCTCATTAAGTTATCACCTTAGTGAGCCACCTGTCAGGGACCCTTAGTAAATAAGGAACAAAACAAATTTTGGAATTTTTTTTTATGTTTTATTTATTTCTAGGAGAGAGAGAGAGAGAGAGAGACAGCATGAGCAGGGGAGGGTCAGAGAGAGAGGGAGTCACAGACTGAAACAGGCTCCAGGCTCTGAGCTGGCAGTCAGCACAGAGCCCGACGCGGGGCTCGAACCCACGAACCGCGAGATCATGACCTAAGTGAAAGTCGGACGCTTAACCAGCTAAGCCACCCAGGCGCCCCCAAAACAAATTTTGATGATAGAGCAGCAGCTGGGAAAACTCTGGAACCTGAGAAAATAAGGAGAGAAGAACATTGTGATGGTAGAGAAATAACTGGAGGAACTTTAGAAGGTGGGGAGAGGAAAAGCCCTGGTGGGCTGTTGCCACTGGTGACGACCTCAGGGATTCACAGGAGAGACTGAGCATCTGGGGGTGGCTTCTCGCACCTTCCACTTGCTGTTCTCTTCCTCCCCTCTCTCCTTTTCTCCGCCCCCTCCCCAGTCTCTTCCCTCCTTCCTTTTGCAATTTTTTCTGCAACGATCATGAGGCATGACACTAGATGTCAGAGGCATCGTCCTAGGTACTGAATAGGCCTTGTATTCATTTGCATGCCATTTAATTTCCCAAAGGTGGAATGCTGTTCTTCATGCCTCGTGCACAGAATTAAACTGGTGATTTAATCTGCCTTGTTCGCCAGGACTCTCCGTACTGGAGGGAATAGCACATGGCAGGAAAAGCCGCATCTCTGAGACTCGCACACCAGCTGCAGGGCTTACTTGAAAGCTCCTTCCGAGTCCTGTCCCTTAGAAACCAAGTGCGTGTAATTCTAGCGCACAGATGCTTACTTACCCTTCCACTAGGAGGACTGCGTGCAATGAATCCCTACTTGCTTTTGTGGTTTGCTTCACCCAATCATAGGTGCATTTTTTTTAATGTGTGTGTTTTTTTGTTTTTGAGAGAGAGACAGTGAGGGAGGGAGGAGCAGAGAGAGAGAGAGATCACAGACAGGCTCCTGTGAGCCTTGGGAGTTCAAGCTCCACGTTGGATGTAGAGATTTCTTAGAGAGAGAGAGAGAGAGAGAGAGAGAGAGAGAGAGACAGGCTCCTCACTCTTAGTGCCCGATGGGGGGCTCCAACTCCCGAACCTGACATCAAGACCTGCAGGGAAGTCAAGAGTCGAATGCTTAAGTGAGCCACCCAGGCGCCCACAGGGTTGCATTTTTAAGTCTAATAAGTCTATTGTTTGTTCCATCCATTTGACCACGGGATTTGAGAGCTTTCTATTGTTTTCTAAGTACCTGGTGTGCAATTAATCGGGGTGAGGTCACACAGTCACTGTTAAGCCTCCCCTGAGGCTTTTTCACCAAAGAAAAAACTTGCCTGCAGGTGCATTTCACTCAGAAAGCTTAGCTTTTCACCATTTAATTTTGTACGTATTGTTTTTTCCAAAATGAAGTTTAATGCAATAGCATGATGCTTAAAATACTTAAATCACTTTAGTATTAGAATACAAAGGATTTTTTCCTTTGGCTTTCTGTTTCGTTAGAAAAGTCTGATAATCATTATGAAGTATTAGAAGCCATATTCTACATGATCTATAGCAAAATATAAAGGATTAGACACCCTATGTGGCACGTGAATGTTTTCCTCTCTAATTCCTTAAGACTGTAATTTGTTCATTCCACACGTTTTGCACCGGGCGCCAGCTCGGTGCAGCCTTTGGGAGGACAGCACAGCCCGAATACAATTACTGCCAAGGTCTAGCTCTCCTCTCCTCCCCAGCGTTTCTCTCCTGAGCTTAAACAAAACCAGATCCCAGAGACAACCGGGCTGTCTTCTAGAGGCTGCAGTATAAAGTCGCTGCTAGAAAGTCCCACCCAGCCTACCGCCCTGAAGCCTGGTGTCAGGGGCCGGTACATCCCAGGGCGGCCCCAGCTCTCTCTCACTAGAGTGGAAACATCAGTCTTTCAGAGTCGCTGGGGACGCGGGAGGGGAGGGACACATGTGTCCCGGGGATCTTCTGAACCAGGGCTGACACCCCGAGCGCAACAAATAGTTTCCCTTCCTCCACTGGCGTGAGGGCAGGCATCGCGGAAAGCAAACAGTCCCCAGCTGTTCCCACTTGTGGATCAAAAGGCGGCGGCCCCGGGGGAGGGGAGAAGTGTGAGATCATTCACAAGCGCGTGTTTACTGCTCTCCGGCTGAACGTCTCGGGCTCTCGTGCAAGTCCCTGGCACCGGGCTCCCGGGGGGCCAGCAAAGGCAAGTCTTGAGGGTCGAGGCCACCCACGCGGGCCGTGGGCCCTGAATGACCCCCCCCCACACACACACTCCACACACACACACACACTGGGATGCCCCTTCCCGCCCCGCCCCCACCTTGGCGGCTGCCATCACTGTCCACTCACTGCCATTAACTCAGCCGCACCGGTTCCTCAACGCGCGGACTGACGGATGGAGAAGTCCCCTGGCCGAGTCTCCACGGCCAGGTTCTTGGGTGCGTCGGGCCATCTGGTCACACTGACTCCAGGCCAGCCCAGGCCACGCTGGGCATCCGAACTTCTGCTTCCCCTGCACGCTCCCCCGCCTCCTCCCCTGCACCCCGCCCCCCGGGCCTGGCCCCACCCCACCGCGAGCCCACCTGGCAGGTGTGCACCCCTTCCCCGGACCCCCGACGCCCCCGCACTCGTCTGTATGTTTCCTTTCCCACGAGATGGCACGAGCCTTGAGGACTGGGGCCGTGTCTTACTTACCTTTGCTGTTACAGTTATTGAATATAGTAGCAGACACTCAAAAAATGTTTGATGACTGAGTGGCTACATCTGTGAGCGGGGTTGGCTTCCCAGATAGAGGAGGGGGTCACAGGACTAGTTTCACCCCAAATTGCTCCCCTGACAAAATGCCAACACGAGCTGGTGAGGCATGTGATTGGACATAGATTTGTACTCCGTCTTTCTCTACCTCCCTGAACATATAAGAATCATATAATATTGTTCTCAATATAAAATATCTTCTCACATTTTGGAATGGGGGAGCCTGGGAGTCTCAGTCTGCTGAGCTTCCCACTCTTTTCTTTTTAATGTTTTCTTTTTAAATTACATTTTAAGAGAGAAAGAGCGAGGGCACCAGTGGGGGAGGGGCAGAGAGATCCAGGGCTGGGTCCCTTTGACCGGAAGATAATGACCTGAGCCAAAGTCCGAGGCTTAACCAACTGAGCCACCCAGGTGCCCCGAGCCTCCTACTCTTGATTTCAGCTCAGGTCATAATCTCACAAGCCCCAGGCGGGGCTCTGTGTTGAGAGCACAGAGCCTATTTGGGATTCTCTCTCTCCCTCTCTCAAAATAAATAAATAAACAAACGTTTTTTAAAAATTGGAATCATTATATGAGACTTAAAATAGAATTGTAAAAGTCGATTTAAAGAAAATTTGGAAGGGCCTAAAAGAGATTCAAATTGAAGGGTACCTGAGTTGGTTAATCCCCTGACATGGATGGGGTCAGGTCATGATCACACTGTGTTTGAACCCGCATCAGGCTCTGCATGGAAAGTGTCGAACCTGCTTCTGATTCTGTCTCCCCCCCTCTCTCTCTCTGCCCTGTCTCACTTGCTTGCTCTCTCAAAAATAAGCAAATTAACTTAAAAAAAATGACAGCGGTCCAAATTGATTTCTCCACACACTTCAGAGCATCATTCTAAATAGTATTCAGTAAATAACAATCTTCTTAAGATTCAAATTCCAAAGTCAATGTTAATAGGTGTTCTATTCTTCATTTTTTATTTTTCTGGCTAAAGAGTGGTGCCCATACTGAATCTGTATACAACTTGCTAGTGTGCAACAGCATTCAGTGTCGATTATATGTGTATTAATCATATGAACCATATAAGAATTTGCATTATTTTAATACATTATATACATTTGCTTTGAATATTATTTTCCCTGAAATGGACCTTTCTCTTTGTGCTAAAGAAATAATCTTGGGGACCCTGAATGGCTCAGTGGGTTGAGTGTCTGACTTCGGCTCAGGTCATGACCTCACGGTTGGTGGGTTTGAGCCCTGCACTGGGCTCTGTGCTGACAGCTCAGAGCCTGGAGCCCGCTTTGGATTCTGTGGTCTCCCTCTCTCTCTGACCCTCCCTTGCTCATGCTGTCTCTCTGCTTCTCAAAAATAAATAAACATTAAAAAAAAAAAAAGAAAGTATCTTGGATACAGAAATTCAAACTTAATGGTAGCAAAACTATATTAGGTTTGTTTATTGTGCATAACAACACATGTCAGGACTGGGCTAAGTTTTATATAAAAACATATTAATGAAATACCTTATGTAACGAATGCTTTCTAAAAACCTCCAACATACAGCCTTTCATCATTTGGGCAATACTGAATTCAGATAAAGACTTCTGCACACTGGATGTGGAGAGAAAGGAGACTTCGTACCCTTTTGGTGAGAATTCAAAATGGTGCAGCCACTATGGAAAACAGTAATTTTGGTTCCTCTAAAGGTTAAAAAGAGAACTACCCTAGGATCCAGGAATCACAGTGCTGGGTATTTCTCCTAGCAATACAAAAACACTAATTCAGGGGCATTTGGCTGGCTTAGGCAGTAAAGCACGTGACTCCTGACCTCCGGGTTATAAGCTCGAGCCCAACGCTGGATGTAGAGATTACTGAAAAATTAAGTCTTTAAAAAAAGCATTAATTCAAATGGATATAAGTACCCCTACATTTATAGTAGCATAATTTACAGTAGCCAAATGATGGAAGCAGCCCAAGTGTCCACTGGTTGATGAATGGTATGATAAAGGAGATGTGTACATACATACATACACACACACATACACACTGGAATATTATTCAGTCATAAAAAAAATGAAATCTTGCCATTTGTAACAACATGGATGGAGCTAGAGAGTATAATGCTGAGTGAAATAAGTCAAAGACAAATACCATATGATTTTACTTACATGTGGAATTTAAGAAACAGAGGAAAGAAAGGGGAAAGAGAGAGAGAGACAAACCAAGAAACAGACTATTAATACAGAAAACAAACTGATGGTTTCCAGAGGGGAGATGGGCGGGGCATGGGGGAAATTTGTGATGGGATCACGGAGTGCACTTGACATGGTGGGGTGAGGTACAGAACTGCGGAATCACTACACCGTACACCCGAAACTATTATAACACTGTATGTTTACTGTAGTGGAATTTAAAAACAAAATAACAAATTTAAAAACCCTAAAAACAAGCAAATAAATAACCTCAAATACGTTTTCCCATGGGTACAGGGAAATTTATTCTGTAAAACAATACAGTTTTTTATTTTGGAAAAAAAAGTCTTCCGTGCTTCTCCACGCTTTCATAATCATTCAGCACATGTTCATACTTTGGTAAGTTCGGGAAGAATTTGCAGTTTTGAAACACAACCTTTGCAGCAAACCTGCAGATGAATGAGTGAGTGCAGACAGATCCCACGGGGGGAATATTAGGCAACTAACCTAGAGAAAAGGAGCACTGTCATATTTTCTCTACTGCCCTGAAGTAATCTTATAAATAAACTATAAAGCAGTTGATACAGAGACAATGAGAAGATCAGTCACACATCTTTCATCTCGTTGAAACACACCCATCAGTTCTGATTTATGCTGAGTGAAAGGCTGTATCTTACGCCTATAGTTTCCTTTTTATTTGCAGAGCGAATGTCAGAGAAATAATTCATTACACAGCATGGAGATTGCACTCAGATTGTTGGTGGGGAGGTCAACGCCCCCCCAGCCACATGGGGGTGGCTAGGTGCATTCCTAGGATTCCCTGCCTTTCACTCTTGCACACCAGCCACCAGCACATGCAGGAACTTAGCATGTACGCACCGAACTGACGTATAACAAATAAAAGCACGAGGGAACTTTCATTCTGTTCCCTTCCTACTACTTAGCATTATCAGCCACTTAGGTAGTAAAACTCTAGTGTGTGTTCATAATATATATCATGTACATATTTCTGCCTTTTCCAGGTTTTCTACTATAAGCGTGTGTTATTTTTATAATTAGGAAAAAAAAATTATAAAGAAATGAGGAGAAGAGGTGGGGGGAAGCAATTTTCCTCCAAGCACCAGAAGCCACAATGAAGAAGGAAGGAACCACTGTCTTCATCACTGCAGAAGCTGGTGAGGACGGATGTGTGGAGAACCAGACAGGTCTCAATTAGAGAGGAACAGAGTGTATTGGGCAGGGGTGGGAGGGAGCATGAAGAGCCCCAGTCCGATGAAGGTCTTTCTTCTCTATAATTGAAACCTCTTACATTTCAGCCTTCAGCCATTATGTCTTATTCTAAGCACAGTAAAGATGAAAAACAATTGGCTCCTTTCCTTACCTACCTTTTAAAATGGACCTGTACACTAGCAACAATAGCCAGATTATGGAACGAGCCCAGGTGTCCACCAACTGATGAGTGGATAACGAAGATGTGGTATGGGGCACCCGGGTGGCTCAGTTGGTTAAGCATCTGACTCTTGGTTTTGGCTCAGGTCATGATCTCACAGTTTCTTGGGTTTGAGCCTGGTGTGCACCTCTGCGCTGACAGTACAGGATTCTCTCTCTTTCCCTCTCTCTGCCCTTCCCCTGCTCGCTCCTTCTCTCTCTCTCCCTCCCTCCCTCTCTCAAAAATGAGTAAATTGGGGCATCTAGGTGGCTCAGTCAGTTAAGCGTCTGACTTTGGCTCAGGTCATGATCTGATGGTTTGTGAGTTTGAGCCCCCCATTGAGTTCTGTGCTGATAGAATAGATTCTGTGTCTCTTTCTCTCTCTCTCTGCCCCTTCCCTGCTCGTGTTCTGTCTCTCTCTGTCTCTTAAAAATAAATAAATGTTAAATTTTTAAAAAACATTAATAAACATTAAAAAATAAATAGAGAAATACACAATTTTTAAAAAGGTGTGATACACACACATACACACACAAACACACACACACATACACACACACAATGGGATATTACTTGACAATCAAAAAGAACGAAATCTTGCCATTTCCAACAACATGGATGGAACTAGAATGTATTATGCTAAGTGAAATCAGTCAGAGAAAGACTAATATCATATCATTTCACTCATATGTGGAATTTAAGAAGCAAAACAGATGAACTCAGGGGAAGGGAAGGAAAAATAAGATAAAAAGAGAGGGAGGCAAACCAGAAGAGACTCTTCTATATAGAAAATAAACTGAGGGTTGCTCGGGGTGAGGTGGGTGGGGGGATGGGCTAGATGTGTGATAGGCATTAAGGAGGGCACTTGTCGGGATGAGCACTGGGTGTTATATGTAATGATGAATCACTAAGTTCATTAATTTAGAGACTATTACATTATTACACTATATGTTAACTAACTTGGATTTAAATAAAATGTTTAAAAATTGGACCCGCACGGTTCCCTTTGAGATGCGTGGGATGCTTCTTCACGATGGATGGTCCTTACCATCCTGCAGACCGTGCGCTGGGCTCCGATGGATGGTCCTTACCATCCTGCAGACCGTGCACTGGGCTCCGAGTGGGCTCTTTGGGAGCTGGATCAGAAAATGCGATGTGATCAGGAACCTGCATTCTCACCAGACTGATGGTCTGGAATGGCCTTGCCCCACTCAAGTCACCAGGTCACCATTGTCCTGAGAGCAAGTGACTGGAGAGCATGGCTTACAGTCGTGTGGGTAGATTTGAAGACATACAAGGTCGGGAGCAAGTGGGCACACAGAGAGGGTGGGAAAGACAGTCTGAGAGAGAAAAGAAGGGAGCGACGGTGTAGACTGAGAAATGGGTGACAGGGGACCCGCGGCCCCAGGACAACTCTGAGAATGGCCACTTCATCCCTTCATTCCCAGTGGCTTCCCATGCCCTTCCCATTTTCCCGAGGTCCAGCTGTGCTCCTGACCTTGGAGTCTGTGAGATAACCCCGTACCCCTGTCTGCCGCTCCTTTTCTTTCGTCATGCACTAGCTGCAGTGGGTTGCTTGCAACCGAGAGGAAACTGAACAGACTTTTGCACACACCCTTTCAGTTTGCTTCTGTTTATGGTGCTTTTATCCTGAATGAAAAAGTGTTTTTTAGCTTGAATGAAAGCAGAGCTACCTCTCATTTCCTTTACAATGTTTGCTGTTGGTTTTAGTCTTCATATAACCATGCGCACCTCAAGATTATATAAATATCCATATCCACTGTATTTTTTGTTATTTTTTGGTTGTTTTTCTTCATTTTAAAAACATTTTTAAATTTTTAAAATTTATTTTTGAGAGAAAGAGACAGCATGAGCAGGGGAAGGTCAGAGAGAGAGGGAGATACAGAATCTGAACACAGGCTCCAGGCTATGAGCTAGCTGTCAGAATAGAGCCCGACGCAGGGCTCAAACCCCCAAACCATGAGATCATGACCTGAGCTGAAGTCAGACATTTAACTGACTGAGCCACCCAGGTGCACCTGTTTTTCTTTATTTATTATTTCTTTGCATTTTCCTTTGGTTCTTATATGGTTTTATTTTTGCATTAAAACCTCAAATCAGTCTGGGATTTATTTTAGCACAAGGCGTATGGTATAAGAAAGGTATCAATCTATAAAAAAAATGTTTAATGTATGTTTATTTTTGAGAGAGAGAGAGAGAGAGAGAGAGAGAGAGCATGAGCAGGATAGGGACAGAGAGAGAGGGAGACACAGAATCTGAAGCAGGCTCCAGGCTCTGGGCTGTCACCACAGAGCCTGACATGGGGCTTGAACTCATGAACCATGAAATAATGACCTGAGCGAAGTTGGACACTTAACTGACTGAGCCACCCAGGTGCCCCAAAAGATATCAATCTTTACTTTTTTTCAATGGTTAAAGAAAAAGAAGCCCGAGCTTGAGCCAAGGCTCTGAGAATGCTGTACCATAGCTAGCCTTGTCCAGATTCCTTTATAACTGAGCTATGGTTTCTAAAAACCTTGAACCTATCACACTTCTCAAGTTGGTCCTTTGCTCTTGGCTTGTTCTATTTTCATGAATACTGAACATGAACAAGAAAGGCATAGTGACTGATTTCCTTCTGAGAATTTGTTCCGTGAATATTGGTATCTTGAGAGAGGAGCTTACAGTTTCTCTCTACCTAATCTATCCATCTATCTATATAAATGTCTCCCAGTCTCTCGTGCCTGCAATCAATTCACTGTAATCAGTTCACCCCCATCCTTACTGCCTTACTATGTTCCTGGCATAATGCACAATAAAGTCTGCTTCTCTTGAGAATAACTAAACCAAAGACACTGTGTTCCATTTTTATGATGAGACACATATTTCCCAACAAGAGACAAATCCTTCATTTCAAAGGATTGAAGGGATAATACTTATAAAACATTCCAGCTGGTTGAACGAAAGGCACTGACAAAAGTCGGCTCAAACTTTTAGTTGGCTCTGAACCTAGAGCATGCTCATTTGATTGTGAATTGGATTAGCTTTTGCTCATTTGATGCTCTTGCTGTCATTACTTTGCTCTAAAACAGAGGAAAATGAGGGGCATCTGGGTGGCTCAGTGGGTTAACCATCTGGCTCTTGATTTTGGCTCAGGTCATAATCTCTTGGTTTGTGGGATCGAGCCTCCCCAATCATGCACGTGCGCACGCTCCCTCTCTCTCTCTCTTCCAAAATAAATAAATAAACATTTAAAAAAATACAATAAAGTAAGAAACAAGTCAACCCTCGGTCAGCTTGGGTCATATCCGTTAAACTGTTTGGTTTATCTTTTCAACTGAGAAATCAAAAATATTTTGCAGGTCAGAAAAAAAAACATTTAATTTTCTTTTGTTAAAAAAAATTTGTAGAACTTTTGTTGAAATCTTTGCAACATGCAAGATGAAAAATGTCAAGAAATCTGTGACCAAGAGAAGAGCAGGATGACCAGAAATTGTAGACCAAAGGAGCTGCAGGGGAGATGCTAGCAAGATAGCGGTGGAACCCAGGCTGTAGCTTGAATTCCTCCATAATTACATGGCCCTACTGTTGATACGCCTGTGGTTTTTTTCATTTTCATTTTTAAGTTTCCGTTAAAAAAATAATAACAATAGAGTTTCTGTAAAACATTTCTTTAAAGTTTGATTTTTAAAAAGTTTTGAGGGGGGGCCTGGGTGGCTCAGTTTGTTAAGTATACAACTTCGGCTCAGGTCATGATCTCACAGTTTGTGGGTTCAAGCCCCGCGTCAGGCTCTGTGCTGATACCTAGCTCAGAGCCTGGAGCCTGTCTTCAGATTCTGTGTCTCCCTCTCTCTCTGACTCCCCTGCTCATGCTGTCTCTCTTAAAAATAAATTAAAGATTTAAAAAATTTAAAAAAAAAAGTTTTGGTGTCTGCGGGCTGCAAGTGTCCACAAAAATACACAAATTCTAACAGCAGTAAGAAACGAAAAAAGGAAACAGAGATTGTAGAAGTAAGCGGTCAAATGGAAACACCTCAGGTTGAGCTAGAGAGACCTGTGGCCACCACGGAGGACAGAAGTCACCAAAGAAAGCTGAAGAACAAGACTAAAGTGGCAAGCAAGACGATGGTTTAAGGTAACCATTAAACAATGCATTTGCTTTTGATTTCACAAATAAAGTTTTAGAAGTTGTTAGGACTGTATAGCACCTAATCATTGATTAGAAAGTAGACCGTTGGTATATATTTGTTGAATGAATGGAAAAAAATCTTCAGTAAGTGATCATTTTTGCGAAATTTAAAACTCACGCATCTAGCCCAGTTTGGAGATTGGGTGGGTTGGAGTTATAGACAAAAAACAAAAGTCAGGGCACCTAGGTGGCTCAGTCGGTTGAACATCTGACTCAGTTTCACTGAGTCTGGTTATGATCTCATGATTCATGAGATTGAGTCCCACATTGGGCTCTGTGCTGACCATGTGGAGTCTGCTTGGGATTTCTTCTCTCCCTTTCTCTCTCTGCCCCTACTCTGCTTGTGCTTTCTCTCTTTCAAAATAAATAAATACACTTAAAAAAAAGTCACATGGGTGGATGGACTGTTTTATAGATGGTTGTGAAAGCCAAATGGAGTAGGTTAGCATTTCCAGGCTCGTCAATGGGACCTATGGTTTTGTAAATGTACAGAAAGGCCTCACAAACTTGACTAGACCCCTTAAGGATAGGGTCTATACAGAACCAAGATTAGCACAAAACAGGTGCTTAACATGTAGTGATAGAATAAATGTTAATGCTGGTGATGAAAGGAGATTGGTCTGCATATGATACACAGAATGGACTCTGAGAGGAAATGGCAGATGTAGGCAGACCATGTGGGAATATGATATGATGAGATTCCAATGTGGGAAAAGGAGGTGTACTGGGGGCAGGAACGGACAGATGGATTTAAGTTAGAATGGAGAGTTAATAGGATATGGTGACTAACTCCATATAGATGTCAGTTGGCAGGTAGGAAGATAAGGTGGTGTGGAGCAGTGGTTAAGAGCTCAGTCTTTACATCCAAACAAATCAAGGTTTGAATCCCACATCCACTACTTACTAGTTGTATGACCTTGGGAAAGCTGTTTAGTCTCTCCAAGCCTAATTTTGTCTTCTACGAAGAAATGAATTATGATGGAGCGCCTGGGTGGCTCAGTTACTTAAGCGTCTCACTTTGTCCCAAGTCATAATCTTGTGGTCTGTGAGTTCTGGCTCCACCTCGGGCTCTGTGCTGACAGCTCAGAGCGTGGAGCCTGCTTTGGATTCTGTATCTCCCTCTGTCTCTTCCCCTCTCCTACTTGGGCTCTGTCTCTCTCTCTCAAAAATAGTGTTAGTATTTTAAATTATTAAAATTTTTAAAATTTAAAATCATTAAAATAATTTTAAAACAATTTTAAATCATAAATGAATTATGAGAAATAAATGAAATAATCCATATAAAGTACTTATAATGGTATTTGGAAGAATAGGCATGTTCAGTGAAAGTCAGCTATCATCACGGTCCTTCCGTTCCCCCTACTCATCAAAAATTTTCCAGAAGGAACATGGCGCTCCATTTTCCCATGGCAAAATGACCATTGGTTCTCCAAATAGTCCAAGCCAAAAAGAATGTAATAGGGTGTTTCAGTGGTTACCATGGCCACAGTTGCTGGTCATGAAACTTCTCATGCCAATAAATCAAGCCGACCTTAGCTGACATGTAGTAATCACTATTGACAAGAAGGAAACCAGATTTGTGTCATAGCATGATTTATTTGCCCTTGGTGGGAAACTTTCACTGCCAAATTACTTTCTTTTTGGAAACCATATATGGAAACATTAAATTTATCGTCTCATGTTCGATGCAAAACCAAATAAGTTCAATAACAAAACAACTGTTTGGGGTTGAAGTCGATCAACTTTGCTATTGTTATCAAGAATCCTGGCATGCATGTACCACATCATATTATATTTTCAAGAGTATAAGTTAATACCTACATCGGGATTTCTGTAAAAGTCCTTCACTCCTCACACCACTAACCAAAGTCCATGTTTTCCTTTGCGTCTTACCATCAGCACCACCTCCAGTCACACACCCGCACACGCACACGCATGCACACACAAACACACAGAGTCACGACTCCTATTGTGAAAAATACAACTCTGTCCTTCTCTGAAATTTTGCCTCCTGGTTTTGATTAACTGAAAAGGGTCAAGACAAAGTTTTGATAAATGGCAGGAGGCAGATCCTGCAGAAACGCGCTATTCTGGCCAAGGAATGTCCTCAATTTGAGAACATAAGATAAGAAACAGGAAATGAAAAAGAAAATTAAAAAAAATCTCCCCCAATTGTAAAGTGTATTAATGGTCAATAACCTTCTGGAGATTGTTTCTCTTTAAACATCCGGAAATAGGCTCTTGGTGACTTCGGCGAGTTCAGCATTACTTTTTATGAGACACGAGACCAAGAGCCACACAAATTTAGAACAAAGTTAAATGAGCCACATTTCCCATTGAGTCTTAGTTCTCTTTTTTCTCTTGTTATTCTCTTTAAATTTATAGAGATTATATCTCCACAAAAAAAAATAATTTGTCAATTATATTTTCTTTTATTTGTTTATGCATTTATTCATTCAGCAAACATCTATTTTTAAATACCTGTTATATTTTAAATGACTGAAACACATTTTGGGGGATTTTTTTTTTTGCCATCTTTTTTTCTCCCCACTCAGGGTCATGGCCCCTCAAGGTCATGAACTTACGACCCTGAGATCAGGACCTGAGCTGAGACTGAGAGTCAGACGCTTAACCGACTGAGCCACAGGGGCTCAGTTTTATTTTTGTCTGTTCTCCTTCTGAGATGACTAAGGAATACAGAAAGAGCCTGTGGACCTGTGGCTGTCCTTCTGTTTCGGAGCCGGGTTGGATAAATCAGACTAATTTGTCTAGGGACAAATGTCACTAAGCCCCATTAGGCCTCACATCTGATGTCACAGTCTTCGGTCAGCTTATTGACATTTTGATCATTTGTTTGCCTCTGATGTTTCATTTCTCATTTGGTTCCAGATTTGGAATGTTTGAAAGGAGATGTTTGCTGAACTCCCAAACCCCAACTTCTTGGTGCTTTAGCTAGGAGATAGGCATGGGCACAAGGGTTACCCTGAAGACTGAAAACTGTGGAGAATGATGCTTCTGTTCCGAAAAAAGCAGGAAGTTAATTCTTTTAGTGAGCTGCAACGTGCCTTACATGACAGAGGCATACCCTGACTTTGTATTCTAGGTAGGTTAAGGTAGGGATGAGTTCACCAAAAAAGACTTTTTGAGCCCAATAAGGGACTCAGTGAAAAACAGTGTCAGTATCACTATACAGATCTTTAAGACAATATTCTTCCAAGAAAGTACATTAAAGTTCACTGTCCCTAACTGTGAGGTAAGATTTATAGGCCTGCTGTGTGAAAGAGACCTGAAATTTCCCATCTGCATTGTAGGCATGTGACTTGATCTAATTAAGGGATACCTCTCAGGGAATCTGAGAGACTTGGTTGGCTAAGCATCTGACTCTTGATTTTGGCTGAGGTCATGATCTCATGATTGTGAGATTGAGCCCTGCATGGGTCTCCTGCCTAGGATTCTCCCTCTCTCTTTGCCCATCGCATGCTCGCAAGAGAGTGAGAGTGCTCTCACACATGCATATGCACTCTCTCTGCCTCAAAAAAAATTTTTTTATATAAAGGGAGACAGCTAAAGCCACATTCCCCAATCAGCATTATCAGAAACAAAGCTCTTGCTTTGATCTCCATTTGTATGCCTCCATTGGTTTCATGCTTTCTTGGGGAATAAAAGAATATTATTTTTTGGTTCTCCTACTCCATTACCAATAACTCAGACATCCAAATGTATACACCAGGAGTCTATCATATAGAATAAAAAGGATTGGATGTAGGTTGAAACACAGAGTTCCCAGTCATGTTCTCAGTGCCTTACTAGCTATGAAAGAACAAGTAATGGTCACTAGAAATGTGAATAAATTACCTAATATGAAAGGATGTGGATCAAATCAAATAAATAATGAACTCAAAAACAGAAGGCAATGTAGGAATGGTAAACATTTTTTTAAGGTCATTAAAGTGCGCAAAGATAAAAGAGAAGAAGTTGCATTTGTGAACAAGAATAGGAAACTATAGAAAAGGAATTTATTCTTTCTTGCTGGCTCAGTCAGAAGAGCACACAACTCTTGATCTTTGGGTTGTGAGTTCAAATCCCTTATTGGGTTTAAGATTACTTTAAATAAATCTTTTAAAAAAGACAGAAAGGAAAAAAAGAGCTTTTGAAATAACAACAATGAAAAGCTTTTGTAAACTGAAACTATTGGGCAAAAATAAAAATTCACTAAAATATTGGAAAAGAGGTGGAAAAAACCTCCCAGTTAAAAAAAAATATATATATATATATGTATGAAGCTGAATAAGTGGACAATAGGAGAGAGAGGATGAAAAGTTTAGATCATTCTAGTAGCCCAACATCTTGATCATAAGGGATCCAGAAAAAGAGAATAGGAAAAAAATGTAGAGGAGGAAGGTAGCAAAGAATGAATTCAAGGAAACTCCCCAGAACTGAAGGACATGAATTTACAGATTGCAAGAACCTACTGAGTGACTTGACCAGTGCATTTTTTAAGAAACACATCAGAGAGGGGAACCTGGGTGACTCAGTCAGTTGAGTGTCCAACTCATGATTTGGGCTCACAAGTTTGTGGCATCAAGCCCCATGTCCGGCTCTACACTGACAGCATAGAACCTCCTTGGGATTCTCTCTCTCCTCTCCTTTATCAGACAGAGGAAAATACACACACACACACACACACACACACACATCTCACATCTCACATAGAAGACAGAGGACTGAACTTATATTAGCTTTCACAAAACGACTCTGGAAACTAACAGAAGAAATGCCTTCAAAATTATGAAAAAGAATTATTTCCAACTAAGATTTTTATACCCTTTTAAAATGTCAATCAAGGATGAGAATGGAATGAAAACATTTTCATATATGCAAGGTCCCAGTATGTTTACCCCGCACTCATTTCTCAGGAAGCTGCTGGAGTATGAAGTCCATCAAAATAACTGAATAAATCACCTCCTTGACCTCCACCGCAGCAACTTCTTACTTGACACATCCCCAAAAGCAAGGGAATCAAGAGCAAAAATAAACTGTTGGGACCTCATCAACATTAAAAGCTTCTGCACAGCAAAGGAAACAACCCAGAAAATTAATAGGCAACCAACGGAATGGGAAAGATAGTTGCAAATGACATATCAGATAAAGGGTTGATATCCAGAATCTACAAGGAACTCACCAAATTACACGCCCGAAAAACAAACAACCCAGTGAAGAAATGGGCAGAAGATATGAACAGACACTTCTCCAAAGAGGACATCCGATGGCCAACAGACACATGAAACGATGCTCAGCATCCCTCCTCATCAGGGAAATACAAATCAAGACCACACTGAGATACCACCTCACGCCAGTCAGAGTGGCTAAAATGAGCCAATCAGAGAACTCTAGATGCTGGCGAGGATGTGGAGAAACGGGCACCCTCCTACACTGTTGGTGGGAATGTAAATGGGTACAGCCCCTCTGGAAAACAGTGTGGAGGTTCCTAAGGAAACTAACAATAGAACTCCCTATGACCCAGCAATAGCACTGCTAGGAATTTACCCAAGGGATACAGAAATGCTGATGCATAGGAGCACATGTACCCCAATGTTCATAGCAACACTCTCCCACAATAGCTAAAACCTGGAAAGAGCCTAAGTGTCCATCAACAGATGAATGGATCAAGAAGATGTGGTTTATCTATACCATGGAATACTACATGGCAATGAGAAACAATGAAATCTGGCCATGTGTAGCAACATGGATGGACCTTGAGGGTGTTATGCTGAGCGAAATAAGTCAGGCAGAGAAGGACAAATATCATATGTTTGCACGTATAGGAGGATTAGGAGGAACTTAACGGAGGAACAAGGGGGAGAAGAAGGGCGGAAATGGTGGGGGAAAGGGAGAGAGGCAAACCATGAGAGACTCTTGAATGCTGACAAAAACTGAGGACTGATGGATGTGGGGGGAGGAGGGGTGGGCATGGAGGAGGACACTTGTGGGGATGAGCACCGGGTGTTATGTGGAAACTAATTTGACAATAAACTATTTGTAAAAAAAATAAAAATAAAAAAAAATAACTGAATAAATCAAGAAAGAAGATGACATGGCATCCAGGAAATGGGAAGAACCAAAGAAAGAGATTAAGGCAATTCTAAAAGTGATGGTAGAGGGAGATCCTAGGATAACAACTTAGTGCAGACCTTGAGAGTAACCAATCTAGATTGCAGTAACAGGATGAAGGGCTTGAAAGGGATGTTTCAGAAACAAAAAAAGAAAGAAATTGAAAGATGTGTTTGAAAGTATTGAAAGATTTATTCTGTTGGCACAGAGTTTAAGGATAAATTAATGATACAAAGAAAACTAAGCAACTTTGGGGGGGGGAACCCAAGGCAATTATTATCTCCAAGGAAAATAGAAAGCTGTACAAAAAGTATATTACATGGCTCTTCTTTGCATATAAATGTTGATTTAACCAAAACCTATGACATATTTATAGTATTAAGAATAGTGGGGTGGGGAAAAGAAATGTTGGAGAGAAGAAACAACTTAAGAGCAATAAATTCTCATCTTCCAAACAAGAAAGTCACTAGAGAATACCTAAGAAATATTACATATAAGTCAGTAACATAAAAATATGTAAATATATAAGAAATATGAGGATAAATACCAAGAAAAACAAGGTAAAATCAGTGAAAATGGTTTTACCTAAAGACTAAAAAATCACGATTGGGAAGGGGTAGGGCAGAGCTATGCTGTTTCTCATTTTAAGCAACGTAACTGTTTGACTTTTAAAACTGTGCAGGTGCATACATTTTTTAAAATATAAATTAAATTAAAAGTCCGCTTTCCTGGATTATTTAGAGAACAAATCGTTTTATTAGAGATGGTTTTCATCCGATTTATCAAATATTCTCTACACACTTGTCCCTCTAAAATTGATCAAAACTGACTAGTGAGAAATGAATGAGAGGGGGATGAATTTCATTCACTCATTTATGCAACTCAAATATTTGTGGGGAGTTTACTGTTTAGGTCATGTGGCACACAAAAGTGAACAAAACTGAAAAAGACCCTCTTCTGTACATTCTCATGGGAAGGGGAGCACGGAGAGCTTGTCTGTGCTAACAGGAGGGAAAGCAGAATATGGGGGTACAGACCTGGTGGGCGGCACTATGGTGCCAGGCAAACACGAAAGTCTTTTCTAGCTGCTTCCTCTGATTCCAAAAGTAGGAAGCAAGGTTGTCAGCTACAAGTACAGACAGCTGATGTGGCTCTGAAGTTTCCAAGAGAGAACAAAAGGTGTGAAGTAGTCGCAGGAGAAGAGTGTGAACGGACTAGGGAAGACAGCAAAATTGGTATTCAGCACAGAAGGCCCTGTGAAGTTCATGGCCATTGCCCTTGCCCTTCATCAAACACCACTTGGTACATTTGTGATCTGCTTTGAGAATCAACAAGGAAGCCCTGGTCCCACAGGAGGAAAAAACAGATTCAGTTTGAAAGAGTATGCAAATATCCATGATTTTATTAGGAGAAACACAAGAGAATTGAGACACTTTCACCACCACCCACTGCATGTCAGCAGTCATAAAGGAAGCAAGGGCATAACTCAGCGAAGCTTTGTGAATTCTTCTAGTCAAGAGCACTGGGTGGAGAGAGAGAAGGGGGAGAGAGAGAGAGAGAGAGAAGGAAGAGAGAAAACAATTATTTTGCAGCCCCTTGTCCTGATTCAGGCAAAGATCAGCAATGGACAATAAGACCACCAGGTACAAGATTACCGGAGAACATGCCATTCACACAGACTGAAAGTATCACCCGTATGCTTGCTATAAGGGAAAATAAGTCTTCACCTTAGATTTGGCAGACATCACCTAAGGAAAGTGATCAACTTAGCATCATCCTTCTAGCTTTCTGATGCAATGTGAAAAGAAGTATACAATATCACCAGTGTGGCATTCTTGGCAAAAATGTTTACCTCAAATGTAATCATAAGGAAACAATCAGACTATTTCAGAATATGGGACATTCTACAAGACCAATTGGCCTGGATCCTACGCAAAAGTCAAGGTTATGAAAAAAATAGAAAGTGAGGAGGCTGTTCTTGATTAGAAAGAGGCTCCAGAGGCTAAACACCAATGCCATGTGGGTCCGGATTGGATCTGGATCAGAAAATACAATGGCCAGGAAAAGACGTTTTGGGGACAGTTGTGGAAATCTGAATACGGATTGTATATTAGAGGATGTTCTGGAATTAATATTCATTTTATTAGGAGTCGGCTGAAGTTCTTAGAGGTGAAATCTTATGGTGTCAGCAACCAATTTTGAAATGTTTCAATCGGAACAAGGAAGTGGTGCATGTGTGCGTATGTGTGTGTAAGTGTGTGTGTGTGTGTGTGTATGTGTGTGTGTGTGTGTAGAGAGAGAGAACAATAAAGCAAATATGGAGAAATGCTAACAACTGGTGAATCTAGATGAAGAGTATATGTGTGTTCAACTTTACTGTGGATTTGAAATTTTTCCAAATAAAAGTTGGGTGAAAAATGGGGTGCTGACCATGACAAGCTGCTGAGTGTATTCTGGAAAGGGACAGGAGACTGGGGTCATTTGAATGCCAATATTTTCTGGTTTTTTTTTTAAAGCAACATTGCCACATTGTTTTTCATCCTAAAAATTTCCTAATTCCAGCACAACAATTCTACAGGAGTTCCAAAAATGTCTGTTTCCATATTCCGGGCAAATATTTTCTGGTATCAAAACACCCCTCCCCCAAACCAAAACGACAACAAAAAACCCCCCACAAATATCCCCTGTCCCTCTGAGAGAAGGACATGAGTTTCTGATGGTTGAAAGAGAGTGAGGACCTTCTTCCAAGAACTAAACAGGATCTCAGCTCTCTGGTTTCCCCCAAGATACTCCCAGAGTGTGGTTCCTACCAGAAAGGATCACCATTAAGTAACCAGAAGCCCCACCAGCCAAATAGAAGAACTTACTCTTAAGCCCATTCTAAAGCCGTGCCGTTTAAGAGGGTGTGGACAGCTTGGAGAAGGCTCCAGACACATAAAAATGACTTCAGGATTAAAGTCCTGGAAGACAAGTTTCCTGAGAAAGCTCTAAGAGTCTGCTGCTTTGCCAGGCGAAGAGCAACTATGTCGCACTTTAAATGGCTACCAGGTGCTCCCTGCTGCTAGGAGAACGGGACTAGAGAAAGTTGGCTTGCTGTAATGAAGGAATTTGTTTCTAGGACGGTTGTTTACAGGGGTTGGGAAGATTAAAAGGTTGTTTAAAAGGGCTTGGTTGGGGGGGGGAGGGCTGGGTCGCTCAGTTGTTTGGGCGTCCGACTTCAGCTCAGGTCATGATCTCATGGTTTATGGGTTCGAGCCCCACATCGGGCTCTGTGCTGACAGCTAGCTCAGAGCCTGGAGCCTGCTTCAGATTCTGTGTCTCCCCTTTCTCTCTGACCCTCCCCTGCTCACGCTCTGTCTCTCTCTCTCAGAAATAAATAAACATTAAAAAAAAAATTTTTTTTTAAAGTCATTTCATGACTTGGTCACAAAATGTTGATACCCAGTGCTGAAACTGATCTAATGTGATATGTCAACTACACGTCAATAAAAACAAAAGAAATAATAATAAGTGTTGTCAAGTGGTTACATGTTGCATCAGATAAAGGTTCTGGCAACATGTGTTGTTAAATAACTCTGTGAAGGCACGGCCTGTTCAACAACTTCCAGTGGCTTTTGAAAACTTTGTACCCCTAGGATTACCTGACCACAGCTTAAGCTCGCAAATTAGAGAGAAGCACTGCTGTGATGATCAAACACATAGCTTTTAGGACATGTTACACCATCGGAGGGCGCTGCTTGTACAAGAAGTAAAATGGGAAGACCATTAGGTTTTAAATAGCAGATTCAGAAAATTTTATATTAGATTTCAGGTCCGATCTTCTTTTTAGTTTATTTTTATTTAAATCCAAGCTAGTTAACATATAGTATTGGTTTCAGAAGAAGAATTTAGTGATTACTTAGGTATAACACCCAGTGCTCATCCCAACAAGTGCCCTCCTTAATGCCCATCGCCCATTTAGCCCATCCCCCCCAACCAACACCCTACCGGAAACTCTCAGTTTCTTCTCTGTATTTAAAGAGTCTCTTAAGGTTTTCAAGTCCAAGTTCTTCTTCTTTTTCTTCTTCTTCTTCTTCTTCTTCTTCTTCTTCTTCTTCTTCTTCTTCTTCTTCTTCTTCTTCTTCTCCTTCTTCTTCTTCTTTTTGAGAGAGAGAAAGACAGTGTGAGCAGGAGAGGGAAGAAAGAGACAGAGACACAGAATTCGAAGCAGGCTCCAGACTCCGAGCTGTCAGCACAGAGCCTGATGTGGGGCTCAAACTCATGAACCGTGAGATCATGGCCTGAGCCAAAGTCGGACACTTAACCAATTGAGCCACCCAGGTACACCCTCAAGTCCAAACTCTTAAGTGACAAACTGAGATACAGAGATGTCAATTACTCTGAATCTTTCCTTTTAAAAAGAAACTCACATAGTTTTTTGAAAAAAGACTTGGTCAAATAAGTCTAAAAGAACATTTTTAAAGCAATTTGAGCTGTGAAAATTTTAGTTGACAAAACCCATTATTTCTTTTTTTCTTTTGTTTTTATTAAAGTGTAGTTGACATACAACATTATATCAGTTGCAGGTGTACAAGATGGTGAGTCAACATCTTGTGACCAAGTCTTGAATCACCTTGAAAGGATGTCTAGACACAAATATATATGGGGGCTGGGGGGTGGGGAGCAGGGATCTGGGCTTGGCTGGGTCACTAACTACAGCCTAAGCAAGTTACCTCACTCCTCTGGTCCTCAGTGTCTTCACCTGTAAAATGAAACGGCACTCATTAAACTTCCGCTCCTGCCCTGTTTTTGTAAATAAAGTTTTATTGGAATACAGCCACGCCCATCACTTACATACAGTCTATGACTGCTTTTGCACTGTTCAGAGCAGGTGTGACAGAGGCGGCACAGTCCACAAGACCTCAAATATGTGCTATTTGGTCCTTTACTGGCAGTTTACTGACTATTGAACCTGATCATTTCTTACTATTTCCTAAGCTGCTGCCTGCCAAGAATCACAGGGGAGGGGGGCCCCTGGGTGGCTCAGTCGGTTAAGCATCCGACTTCGGCTCAGGTCATGGGCTCGTAGTTTGTGGGCTCGAGCCCCATGTCAGGTTCTGCGCTGACAACTCAGAGCCTGGAGCCAGTTTTGGATTCTATGTCTCCCTCTCTCTCTGCCTCTCCCCTACTCACACTCTGTGTGTATCTTTCTCTCTCTCAAAAATAAATAAACTTAAAAAAAATCACCGGGGGGTTATTGAAAATACAGATGACCATGCCCTACCCCCAGAAATTGTGATTTGGTAGCTCTGGGGTGGAGTGCCCCCATCTGTATTTTTAACCAGCCCTCTGTCACCTTCAGGCAATGGTGTGCCAAGGGCCTTCCAAGCTCTAAATTTTATCGATATGTTACGGGCTCTGTTTTTCCCTATGGCTTTAATCTTTCTAATTGCATTTAGTTTGATAAGCACTTAGTTTGATAACCCAGGATGGAGGTGGAAATGAGGACAATAGTCAAAATACGCTTGATGCAGAGGGAGAGTCTCTTTTGAGTAAACATCTTCCACACATAATCCACCAAGCACGAGGTGCACATGTAGCGAATCAAGAACTTGGCAGCGTCTCAGCGGTGAGGCTCGCCCCGCGCCTTCTTCACGACTGTGCTTTCTATACCCGGGCTCAAAGAAAGTTCTCTCCTTCCCTTTTGTGAGAGAGCGTATCTCGTCCTGATGTGGCAGGTTACAAGTCTGGGGGAAAAGACCGATGGCATTGGGTCAGGAGAAGAGTTTCCAATGGAACGATCCCTCTAAGCGACTTGACTTTCTGCGAACAGCTGGACAAAGCGAGGCAGAGATGTGTTCATCGCATGAAAGCAGAAGATTGATACCGTCCCAAGAGCTCAGCAGTGATTGATGATCCAGTTACGTTTGTTTGCGCTGTGGTTCATCTGGTTTTCTCTCGTCCACCCAGGCCGGATGGTGTGACTTTGGCGTTATGCCAGGCTGTCTCCAGGACAGCCCCGGTTTTCCTAAAAGTGCTCACAAGCTCCCCCTCCCACCCCTGCCAGACTCTCTTTTCAGCAAGACTAGGAACTCCCGAGGAGGCTGGCTCAGCCTTCCCTTGCAGTTTTAGGGAGCTCGGGCCTTCCTGAGGGTGAGGAGAAGAGATTCCTAGAGGGCATGGGCATTTATTTCGGGTGTGAGGGAGTCACTGAGGCCGGGAGAGAGCAAATCTGAAAACCCCCAGGCTGTGCGTTTTGGTGGCCCGTCACCGTCATCGGGGAGATGGCTCTCTCTGTTGGGCTGACAGTGCCACCTCTTGGCCGCAGGCTAAGACTGCTCCTGACCGCGAAGAGATTCCAGAATGTGATGTCTTGTGCTGCTGCACGGGCTGTGATTGCCACCTGTAAACCACATCCCGAAAGCAACTCTTTAATTAGGCCAGCCTCCTCGTTTGCGGCTGAACTTCTGGATCTTGACACCAGTGGGATTGCCCGTAGCCGCTGCGGTTAGGGTTCTGCGTCCTGACACCCCCCAAATCCACCTCGCTTCACTTAACGGCTTCCTTTCCCTCCACGCAGCCCCCAAAACAAAGTGTTGCAAGACAGCATTCAAAAGTCATCATTTTAGGAGCGCCTGGCTGGCTCGGCCGGCAGAACACGCGACTCTTGGTCTTGGGGTCGAGAGTTCGAGTCCTACACTGAACACAGAGATGACTTAATTTAAAAAAAATAACCATTTTATGGGGCGCTTGAGTGGCTCAGTCGGTTAAAGGTCTGACGCTTAGTTTCTGTCCAGGTCATGATCTCAAGGTTTGGAGCCTGCTTGGGATTCCCTCTCTCCTCCTCCCCTGTTTGTGCTCTCTTGCTCTCAAAATAAATAACTAAACTTAAAAAAATAGCTATTGTAGTCCCTGCACACTGAGGTAACTTTGAGGCACCTCCTGGCTGCTTTTTGGTGAACTACAAATAGCAACAATTGAACACACAAAAACTGATTTGTAGCAGGAAATTGCAAGTCTAGTCAAACATTGTTGAAGATCTCTGTTGTGAGACTTCTCAGAAACCGACAAAACTGAAAGACTAGGAAGGTAAAGCAGACAGCAGGGAAATAGAAAAGAAAATGGGTAATGTTACTGCCCCCCATAAGCAATTACCATTTTTCTAAAGCACATTTTTGTTGACTGTTCGTTCTGATGCCTTTTAAAGAGTGGGAATAAATAATGCTCCACAGAAAAATTTAAAAAATAAGTAAGTTCAAGCCATAAAACAACAACTTAATTTTATAAACAGTAGAATAAAAATTAGCTTGGGTCATTTGGGGGTCCAATATTCTATTGTTCCAAGACAATTATGTATGTTTATGGGTAGATAAACAAACACAATTATTCTCTTATTAAAAACAAGTAACCCTTGGGTGCCTGTGTGGCTCAGTCCGTTAAGCATCTGACTTCGGCTCAGGTCATGATCTCATGGTCATGGGTTCGAGTCCTGGGTCTGGCTCTGTGCTGACTGCTCAAAGCCTAGAGCCTGCTTAGGATTCTGTGTCTCCCTCCCTCCCTCTCTCTCTCTCTCTGCCCCTTTCCCATTCGCACTGTCTTTCTCTCTCTCTCTCTCAAAATAATAAACATTTAAAAAATTTTAAAAAATAGGTAACCCTCCCCAATCAACCACTATTCGTAATACCTTCACACACACACACACACACACACACACACACACACACACACACACATTCACACATACTAGCTTTTAGAATCAGAAAGGGATTCAGAATTAATCAGATATGGTAAGTGTGAATCAGCCAGGAAAACAGGTGTCTTGTTTCTCCTGAGGTTTTCTTTCTACAATATAAAGATCCTTGCTTTAGGGGACCTGGTTGGCTCAGTCAGTAGAGCCTGCGATTTTTGATCTTGGGGTCAAGCCCCATGTTTAAGTAATCAAGAGATTACTTAAAAATAAAATCTTTTAAAAACGAGAGATTTATTTGGGGTAAGTGGTTGCTTGGCCTCACTGATGTGCCCATTGCTCATTCCATAGCCTTCATTCTAAAGCATTTTCTTAAATGTTTATTTATTTTGAGAGAGAGAGAGTGAGAGAGATAGAGAGCACGCGAGCAAGGAGGAGGCAGAGAGAGAGGGAGAGAAAATCCCAAGTATGCTCCGCACTGTTAGCGCAGAGTTCCACTCAGGGCTCGAACTCATGAACCGTGAGGTCATGACCTCAGCCAAAACCAAGAGTCTGACACTCAACCAACTGAGTCACCCAGGTGCCGCCCCCCCATGCATTCTTGTTAAATGCACAGACCCTGGAACAGATACTCGTAACCTTAAGCAGGCTACTTATGTTCCCCATCCTGTCCCTGCATCTGGATAATGGAGATGATTAATAATAGCACCCACCTGGTTGGCGGTATGTGTGTGTGTGTGTGTGTGTGTGTGTGTGTGTTTGAAGACTCCATAGTATAGGCAAAATGCTTAGAACGGTGCCTGGGGTGTGATAAGTGAGCATATGTAAAGTCGTGGCTGTTATCACTATTATTTAGAAGTCAGATTCTATTTTTTGTCTTGGTGCTAATTTCATGTTTTCTCACCCTGGCGCTTAATGCGTTTGCTCTCACGTATATGAAGTGAGTCTTTACTATCCTCACTGATCTCAGGTTAAACTTTTTTGTACACCATCCCCTTCCTTTTCTGCTTCCCTCTGAACACTCAGACACAGGACTAAGGGACTAAGTGGGCTCCCGGAGGAGTCGGCCCTAACGACCAGGTGAGACCAAGAATCTGAGGCTTCAGCTGCTCCTGTGAATCCAGAATGAAAAGAAGCCCTCTGCGTCGTGAGAGGGATAGAAACGTGGGGACCTGCCGGTGTTTACTGTGTTTGCTGGGAAACCATAATCAAATGCCACAGACTGAGGGGCTTAAACAACGGAAATTTACTTTCTCATAGTTCTGGAGCCTGGATGTCCAAGATCAAGGTGTCCTACATTTCCTGCTAAGGCCTCATTCCTTGGCTTGTGGACAGTCACCTTCCTGCGTGCATGGCTTTTCCTCTGCACTCTTCTCGGGCCCTAACCTCTCCTAAGGATACCATTCAGATTGGATGAGGCCCCACCTAAGGCTCCATGACCTTATTTTACCTTAATTACCTCTTTAAAGACCCTAGTTTCAAATAGAGTCATACTCTGAGGTACCGAAGGTTAGGACTTCCAACACAGGAATTGTGGAGAGGAGGGGTACAAAGCAGCCCATAGCATTTATTATAAATGTTTTAATGAAAACAAAGCCATTGCCTTACTGATGACAAAAACAATTCCCAGCCCTTTGCCCCATAGATTCGTGTTTGCGATCCGCAAGGGAAAGCAACATGCATAGAAATGTATATTCGAGGAAAGTAGATCTTTACTGGCTATTTTAACTAGGAGGGTAGCCCAAAGCACATTCATATTAGAAATCAAATGTGATCCTTCACAACAATTTAAAAGTGAAATCTATTTTGTATTATTGTCCATTTATCTGTTCTTCCATGTAGAGAGGCTCATACTTCTATCCATGCATTCAATTATTTTTAAAAGAAACTCTAT
The DNA here is from genome assembly GCA_017311185.1 of Proteles cristata cristata. NCBI lineage: Eukaryota > Metazoa > Chordata > Mammalia > Carnivora > Hyaenidae > Proteles > Proteles cristata. The sequence goes on along the minus strand of JAESUZ010001952.1, from coordinate 1,608,304 downwards.
TGAACATTTACTATAGGAACCATATTGGAAATCCAAAGATGACTGTCATAAGCTCCGTCAACGAGGTGCAGACCAGAAAATGGGGGCTGGAGACAAGGGACAGATGATTACAATAAAGATGGGGCAGATGTGATGGCGCGTCCAGACTGGAGGTGTGCCTGCTGATGCTGAATGCAGGGGTCAAGGGAAGGCTTTTCTGGAAGATGGTGCCTGGTCAAATCTAGAAGGACGGCTTCAGCCAAAGGAAGATAGACTGTGCCCAGGCATGTGGGCAAGGGAACCCCCCCACCCCAGGGCTGTTCTCTTCTCAGTGAGGAAGATGAGGGAGAAACATATCCCTGGGGAAGTTAAGGGAGAAACACAGGGCATCATTTGAACCAGCACTTCTACTCATTAATTTAAAAACATAGCATTTACGCACTAAGATGTCTTGGCCAGGTCAGAACTCAGTTCATTGGCTGCCTCTCCCTTCCATTCCAAGACTAGCTTTGTTTTTATGTTCTGCATGACACTTTCTTGCCTTTTCTTTTCCTTTTTTTTTTTTTTTAAACATTTACTTACTTATTTTGAGAGAGAGAGAGAGTGCAATCAGGGTAGGGACAGAAAGAGTCCCAAGCAGGTTGCACACCATCAGCACAGAGCCCAATGCGGGACTCAGTCTCACAAACTGAACCATAAGATCATGACCTGAGCCAAAATCAAGAGTCCAACGCTTGACCACCTGAGCCACCCAGGCGCCCCCTGTGTGACACTTTCTGAATGGGCACTATGTGTCTGGGGAGACGTTAACGGGGGTTAGGATTCGAATCGGACTCAGGAACCCCAAGGGAAAGAACTGTTCACAGTCAGAGTTCATTACGGATATATCTACAGGGCTCACAGCCCAGTAACAGACAGACTGTGAAGGACAAGGGAGCACCTGAGATTTTAAAAAACAAAAACAAACCAAAAAAAAGCCCACCACATGAATGAATCTGGTGCAGTGGGTCAAGTTCAGCAGGAGGCTATTTAAGTCAGGAAAGGGCCGTGGTTCCAGATAGTGTGGGCTCACCTCCCTATGACCCACTCGAGCTTGGAGAGCCTGCCTGCTCTAAGGGCAACATTGAGGTGTGGAGGCTTCTACTAGGAGCCTCCTGCAGCAGGAGCTGAAGGCCAGGGCACAGTAAGGGGCTTTTCCCCAAGGCCCAGGAAGGAGTGGTCAGCAGGGCAGAAAGGGGCCCACGGCCAGCACAGGGACCAGAGATGGCGGCCCACAGAGCTTCTAGAGCTACTAGACATAGAGATGACTTAGCGGAGATGGCCTCATTCCTTTCTGGCTCCTAAGGAAACACAGAAGTGAAAGGGATGTTGTCGGGACCCTGTCCTTTATGGGGCTGTTGACTCAACGAACTTGGGGACAAATGTGAGAAGACCCGTGAGCTTGTTGGAAAAAGAGCACTAGGTACACATGTCAAATCCTCGAGGTTTCCAGAAGACACAGGGCAAGAAAGCCTGGACAAGACGGGACAACAGATGAGGGGTGGGCAGGGCTTGCGGTTCTGAAACCTGATCCTTTCTGCAAATATGAGCACGGTTCTCAGGTGGTGACACCTGAGGCCAAGTCGTCACATATGTCCAACAGCATGTGTGAGACAGATCTGGCTGTAGAAATGCAAATTTGGGGGCTGCCTGGGTGGTTCAGTGGGTTAAGCGTTGGACTCCTGATTTTGGCTCAGGTTATGATCTCACAGTTCATAGGTTCAAGCCAGGGCAGAGCCCGCTTGGGATTCTCTTTCCCTCTCCTCCCCTGCTCTCTCTCTCTCAAAATAAATAAATAAGCATTAAAAAAAATAAAGGCAAAATTTTTAATGTAATGAAATAGATGGTTTCAAAAATTTCTAGGGAATTTTTCACTCCCTGTCCAACGCTTAGAGTGTGTTTTCACTCTCCTCTGGATTAAAGGGGTGTTAGTGAACTAATTTGAGCAACTTGACCTTCAGGGAGCCACGCATCCTGTGGGTTGAGCTGAATGCACAGGTGAGGAGGGCAGGACATGAAAAGTGAGTGGAAATAGCCAAAACATGGAAAGAGCCTAAGTGTCCATCAATGGACGAGTGGATCAAGAAGATGTGGTTTATCTATACCATGGAATACTGCATGGCAATGAGAAAGAATGAAATCTGGCCATGTGTAGCAACATGGATGGATCTTGAGGGTGTTATGCTGAGCGAAATAAGTCAGGCAGAGAAGGACGGATACCATATGTGTGCACGTATGGGAGGATTAGGAGGAACTTAACAGAGGACGGTGGGGGAGAAGAAGGGGGAAAATAGTGGGGAAAAGGGAGAGAAGCAAACCATGAGAGACTCTTAAATGCTGAAAAAGACTGAGGACTGATGGATGTGGGGGGGAGGAGGGATGGGCATGGAGGAGGACACTTGTGGGGATGAGCACTGAGTGTTATGTGGAAACTAATTTGACAATAAACTATTTGTAAAAAAAAAAAAAGAAAGAAAGAAAGAAAAGTGAGTGGAGATGGGCGTGTGCGGACCACCCAGGCCCTCCCTCCAGGGAACTTTCCTCCCTGACTCTGCTGTACCTGCTCTCTCCCTATTGTACCACAGCAGCGGCCCCCACCAACCCCAAGTTTACCTCACTTTGTCTCTGCCTTCACTTGTCAGAATATCGGGTGCATATTTGATTCGCTGCAAGAATGTGAATACGTGCAAATTGGTCACACATTGGCCTTGTTTACACTGACATCTCAGAGACCACTCGCCACCCCAAAGATTGATTCTTTGAGGCATTTCCAGGCCTGAAAGCTACCTGTTAGTGCTCACCTGGGGCATAATCACATTACAAAATTTAATTTGTGATACTGCCTTCTACTTCGGTCTGGAAACCACACCTTCCATTGCAGTGGGTACAAGTCTGGAATGTAGAGCCTCACAGACCTGAGTTCATGTCTGGACTCCAACCTTGTCTGGAGTATGTAACGGAAGGCCCCAGAGGATCAATTTCCAAATCTGTAAAGGGGGGCAACATGGCATTTTCTAGGGCTCCGGCAGAAATGTCAGTGAAAACACCGAGCTTAAGTTGCAGGGGACATGCTACATCTGTGCAAGAGCCCCCACCTTCTCCTTCCTTCTCCTGAGAGAAGCCATTTCTCATACAGCTGCTGCACTTGGAAAGCTTCTTTCCAATCATAGAAAGGAGACTCCAGGGTGGCTTGGAGATTGTTTTCCTGCCCCTGAGTCCCTGGGGATGTGGCAGTCCCCTGGAAATGCTGAAGGGCTCCCCTTATGCTGACAAAGCCTGGGGAGAAAAGATGAAAGAGCCCGTGTTCTGGAAGGCATCACAGCTGCCTCTCTAACTAGTCCTGGACTCGATGACCCACGGAGTTCTTATCATGTAAGATAATGAGACCCCCTGGGTTAAACCATGTTCTGACGCTGGCTACGAAATTTCTCCGCTACAAAAGCATTTAGCAAAGTTCCCTTATAAGAACTTGGTAATAGAAACCAAGATGGCAGCTCCCATGGATCTGGGATTGAAGAAGGTTCATAGAGCCTCAAGCCCAAGTTATTGACACTCAACAGAAGGCGAAGCTTGCAGACGTACAGACTGAACAGCTAAACAAAACGAAAAACATGCACATCTTACAGATACAGAGATTATGACTTGGATAGATAGACTAACATGAACAGAGGCATAGGAAGAATGTTTATTCTTCAGTACAAGGAGGTAATTCACAATCAAATGTTAGAGAAAAAAAAACAGAAGAAAAAAATTAAAGAATTGGTACAGAAAAAAATCCTACCTGGAGCAGTGTGAAGGAAGCTGAGGACAACATCTGGGAGATGCTGATGGCATGAAGGGCACAGGAGGAAACCTTTAGTGGAAGCTTCCTTCCTCCTTCCATTCCTGGCAAGGGCAGAGGGGCCCGTGTGGGAAACATCCTCTCTTCTGCCCTGATGGACTTTTTGTTGGAATGATCTGGTAGCCCCATGTTTTCTACTTCATCCTGATCCCCTTTCCGATCCTGGCTCTGCCTGCCAGCCCTGCCCAGGGCACTCTTCTCCCCTGGGGGTGAGTCATGAACCCCCAGGAAAGGGAAGATGGGAGCCTGGAGAGATAGAGGACCCCTGCCCAAACCTACTACTAGTCATGCTGGTTAGACCAATAAGAGGCAGGGGTGCCTGGGTGGCTCAGTCAGTTAGGCATCCGACTTCGGCTCTCACAGTTCATGGGTTCGAGCCCCACATCGGGCTCTGTGCTGACAGCTCAGAGCCTGGAGCCTGTTTCAGATTCTGTGTCTCCCTCTCTCTCTGACTCTCCCCTGCTCGTACTGTCTCTCTCTCAGAAATAAATAAAAAACATTAAAAAAAAAAAAAGGCATCCTTTCCCCCACCCACTCTACTAAGTCTGCCTTTCTTGAGCCAAAGGATGAGAACCGCAGGCCAGAGAGGCCAGAGGCCTTCAACCCCAGCTCCTCCCTGACCCGACCCCGTCCAGAGCTTTGGCTCTGTTCCTTCTGCATTGAAGCCTTTCCTGCTTCTTTTCCTTCCTTTCTGTTCCTTGGGGTAAATCCTTCTACTTTGGAGCCTCCATGCAGATCAGGAAGAAGGGAGAACAGGGCACAGCTGCGTTTACATGCACCTTCGTGGCATTCTGCCTAAAGAGTCCTTCCCTGCTTCCTCCCACACGTTCCCTAGGAAAATGCAGTCACAGACCAGCAGCACCTCCACGGCTGTGTTCAGTGGGCAGTATGATCCTAGGGTCTCCCAGAGGCTCAGGGGCAGGGATGTGCCGGAGCTGGCTTGTACTGGTGCGGGAGAGCCCGTTGTTAAAAATCAAGTTATGTGAATATGTAATTATATTTAAAACAAGGGTGATAAATATTCAGAACCTGGGAAAAAAAGAATGTGGTGATATTAACTATCTTCCATCATCTTGATTTTCACTGATCCCTCAGGATGAGCCATTTCTAGGTATCCTAATTTATGAAAACAAATTTAATATTTATTTAGTTTTTTGAGAGAGAGAGACAGAGTGCAAGCAGGGAGCAGGGGAGGGGCAGAGAGAGAGGGAGATACAGAATTAAAAGCAGGTTCCAGGTTCTGAGCTGTCAGCACAGAGCCCGATGTGGGGCTCAAACTCATGAACAAACCACGGCATCATGACCTGAGCAGAAGTCAGATGCTTAACGGATCAGCCTCCCAGGCGCCCCTACATCCTGCTAATTTAAATAAAAGACCCAGGTGGTCTAGCTAGGCAGCCCCCTCCTCCCCACCCCCCATCCCCTGAGACTGTGCCCATTAGCTTCTAAAGCCAACAGAACAAAAGGGAATGTTTTGACTAGTTATCTCAACATACCTTAAACCTTCACACATCCCCCAATGAAAGATCAAATTGGGCTTTTCACAAAAGTAAGAGAATCATATTTCGTGTTACAAAGTTCCCTGGCAACCAGAGATTGCACATGGCATCCTAAAATGAACAATCTTTGAAGAAGCGAAAATCCCAGGAGAATTTGCGTGCTCACCCACGGTTATGTGGTGGGAATGTGTCTCCAGGTGACAGAATTTGTGAAAAGACATTGACACCCTCCTGCGTTTTGTTGAGTCCAACATGATGTTCCTGAAGGTTCTCTGAGGGGCAAGCGGTGACCAGAATTCTTGGGGCCTAGGGCTAGTATTGCCTGACTCCCCGCCTGCCTGCGGCCCCGCACCCAGTCACCCCCACCAGCCTCCTTGTGCCAAGAATCCAGACGGCAGCCTGGCTGTAATTTCGGTGCCCGTCAATCTTTGATTTTTCTTCTTCCTTGGGCAATACTATTGTGTTTTAGAGTTAGACTCTTGGATAAATAAGATTTTTTTTTTTTTTTTTGCTCCCGTTGTAACTCAGTCTGATTCTCTTTTAAAACACATGTAAATTTGCGAAGCCGAAAAGAACAAAATGGTGCCCAAGATGAGAAAAACAACCTGGTTACCTGGCGCACATGCACACGGTGCCTGCAAGTAGCGTTCTCGCAGATGGAAGCCCTGGCTGCCCAGCCGGGGCGCCCCAACGGGGGCTCTGGTTCACCTCCAAAATGTTGTTATCTTGGGACTTCAAGGGGCACGAAGAAAGTTCTCTGGAACGGTGAAAATCTCTGCTACCTTGATCCCGGTGGCGTCCATAAGACCTTCTTTATTTGTCAGAAACTCATAAAACGTATTTATTAAAAAAGCAAACTTTACTGAATATGAATTATAAACCTGATATCAAGGAAAAAATAAAATATTGTGCTTGTAGTCATTTCACAGGCCCGAATCCAATCAGTTGGAGTAAAACCATTTCTGCTATCTTTTATAAGAATGTTGGGGTGGGGTGTTTGTTGGTTTGTTTGAAGTAATCTCTATGCCCAACATGGGACTCGAACTCATGACCCAGAGATCAAGAGTGGCAGAGTGGCATGCTCCATCAACTGAGCCAGCAAGGTGCCCCTGGTATTTTTTCTTGAAGATACCCTCCTGTGTGTGTGTGTGTGTGTGTGTGTGTGTGTGTGTGTGTGTGTGTAAGTACATATGTCCAGACACACATTTTTTTAAAGTTTTTAAAATTTATTTTGAGAGTGAGAGAGAAAGAGAACATGAGCAGGGGAGGGGCAGAGAAAGAGGGAATGAGAGAATCCCAAGCAGGCTCCTCACTCAGCCCAGAGCCCGATGTGGGGCTTAAACTCATGAACCATGAGATCATGGCCTGAGCCAAAACCAAGAGTCAAATGCTTAACCAAATGAGCCACCCAGGCGCCCCCAGGTCCATATTTTTAATAAACAGAGTTATAATATTTATTCTGTGCCATAATTTTTTCCCTCAACAGTTTACTGATTGACAAGTATAGACTGACAATATTCCATTAAATGTATGAACCATATTTATTTAATCAGTTTTTTGGGGGGAAACATTGGTTGTTTTCAGATTTTTACTTTTGAACTATAATCATTCCCCCAATACATCTTTGGACCCTTCCTATGTCCTTTAAAAACCTCCCAGTGATAGAATTCCCTGGGTCAAACAATATTAACACATCACATTTGGAAACCGACTGCAGAAGAACTTTCCTGAAAGGTTATAGCACAGATACCATTAGCAACAGTGCTTTGCATGTTCGTTTTTCAGGTGTTTCCTGGATTTGGGCAATATTTTAAATGTTGCCAATAACTGCAAATAAAAAAAAAAAACCCTCATCATTTGTGAGGTTCTTGTTTCATACCACTGAATTGAATGATCTAATTATTTCTACGAGATTGTTAGGAGACTGGATATCTTTTTTTGCAGCCCCAGTTTTTACACCCTGGAATGGATACAAATTGTTTGCTGGTTGCATTGCGCCAAAGCCTACCTTTTCTCCACTTTTCCCACTTCCACCATTTTGCCACTAGAGGGCGCAGCCGCTGCAGCAACATAATCTTCAACAGAGACTCCTGGGAATGACCGGAGGCGCCAGTAATAATTAGGTTAGGACAACAGACCTAAACCAGAATGGCCATTAGCACCCCCAGCTCATAATCAGCCCATTAGTATGGTTGTCCTGCTTTGAGATGTCATTTAGAATGATAACCAGTGACAATCATGTGTAGATTATGGCACCCGGGTTATGTTTAGAGCTGTTTGCAAAATTCTCAAAAATTTTCTTTTCAAAACAGAATTTTAAAGCTTGAGTTCATTTAAAGATTTACTATACTGCATACAACACAGGATGCCTACATCACGTCCAACTTAGCGCAGCCATCAGGGCAGAGCCCGCTTCATATCCTCTGTCCCCACTCTCTCCACCCCTTCCCCCCTCAAAAATAAACATTAAAAAAAAAAGAGAATTCCCTCTGACCCTGAATCCCTACTCACCCATCCCCACCCCTGTTCGCACTCTCCCTACCTCACTCCCTGCAAAGCGAGCATGTCAGCGAATTAGCCAGCCTTGGCAGGGCCTGATTTCTACTCCTCTGCTTGGTGGCTGGTGACACTCTGCCCTGTCCCCAAGTAGGCACCAATGGCATTTTCCCAAATTCACCAGTATCTTCCTTAAGGAAATCCACACAGATGTAGCAAATTCAATACTGAGCATTTGACAAGCTTGCGGATAAGAACACAGAGCAGCCTCATTAGAAGGGACATAACCCACCTGGGTGCCTCACTTAGTTAAGCGGCTGACTCTTGGCTCTGGCTCAGGTCATGATCTCATGGTTCCTGGGTTCTGGCTCTGTACTGACCTCACGAAGCCTGCTTGGGATTCTCTCTCTCTCTCTTTCTCTCTCTCTTTCTGTGTCTCTCTGGCTGTCTCTCTCTCTGCCCCACCCCCTCCCCCATACTCATGCTATCTCTGTCTCTCTCAAAATTCATAAACTTGGGGCTCCTGGGTGGCTCAGTTAAGCTTCCGACTTTGGCTCAGGTCATGATCTCATGGTTCGTGGGTTTGAGTCCCGCGTCGGGCTCTGTGCTAACTGCCAGCTCAGAGCCTAGAGCCTGTTTCAGATTCTGTGTCTCCCTCTCTCTCTGACCCTCCCCTGCTCATGCTGTCTCTCTCTCTCTCTCTCTCTGAAATGAATAAAACATTAAAAAAATTTTCTTTAAAATACATTTAAGAAATATGTAAAGATCACTGGGGTGGCTGTGTGGCAAGAAGGAGGAAAACAAATTTGTATAATTTGTGCTGGCAATGAGCTGTGGAAGAATATGGTTTATTCAACGCAGCACATGAAGTCCATGAAGGAAGGAAGGAAGGAAGGGGAAAAAGAAAGATGAAAGAAAAACCAGAATTTATCCCGCTGGCCTACTTTTCAGTCCCATGAGATCACTGTCCATTCTGTCTGTGGATTTTCCCAAACCCTTCAAAACCTTGCTCATCCCCAGGTGCTCCGCTGTTTCTGGTCATTTCTCCAGTGAGCCCAGTGGCCCCATGACATTAGATTTCTCCAAGATGCTCCCTAATCCTCCAACGTTTGCAGCTGTAAGGTTCCTAAGGCTCAGCCAGACCCTGCTGGTGTGATTCACAGGACTTCCCTGGCTTAGTCCAGAGTTTCTGGATATAATGCCAGTGGTACTGTTTCAATTCAGAGCCAAACAGGCCCTGCCAAAGTCGGGGCTGCCTTTTTACATTTATGTGAGAATTTAAGTTACATGAATTGACGGGCATCTGGGGTAGCTCTGTCGGTTGAGTGTCTGACTTCAGCTTGGGTCATGATCTCACGGTTCGTGGGTTCGAGTCCCGCAATGGGCTCTGCGCTGACGGCTCAGAGCCTGGAGCCTGCTTCCGATTCTGTGTCTCCCTCCTTCTCTGCCCCTCCCCTGCTCATGCTCTGTCTCTCTCTTTCAAAGATAAATAAACATTAAAAAATTAAGTTAAATGAATTGAAAAATATGTATCAATATATGGGGAATAAAGAGGACACGATAACATCAAGAGGCTCCGGATCCGAGGGACAATGGTGTCTCTGACATTTGCTAGCTTATCTCCTATTTTCTGCTGCCAGATGGATCGGGGCCCGTCCAAATGTAGACGGAATCAGGCTGGCCTCCCCTGTATTATGTGAGAAGGATCTCAAGCAGGGCCTCTAAAAGACTGAGGGAAACTTGAGCAATTCCATTTTTTAAGGCTCAGGTATATTTTAAAATGGGGCGCTTTTGAAAATACGTGTGTCCTGTAAATATCCTGACACTGCTCAGAACTAGCGCTCTCACCGTGGGAGAAGGAATATAGAAAGGCGAAATGAAGGAAAATTCTCTAGTGTTGGATTTGGGTTTGAACTGGAAGTATCACGAAAAGCTCATTACGTAGATATGAGGAGCTCTGGCCACTGAAGGGGCTGTGAAGCAAAGCAAAACAAAGCAGGAAACAACCTAGTGGTAATTAGCACACTGAACTCCCTCATCTTGTTCCCCACGTATAATAATCTCTAAAATAAATAACAATTTCTCTACTAAAAGGAATTAGGGATCCTTGAAGATCTGGCTAAGTTCATGCGTGAGACAAAGCCCAGTTGAGTCTAGAATATCTTCTTTTTTTTTTTTTAACAAATAGTTTATTGTCAAATTGGTTTCCATATAAAACCCAGTGCTCATACCCACGAGTGCCCTCCTCCATGCCCATCCCTCCTCCCCCCTACATCCATCAGTTCTCAGTTTTTGTCAGCATTCAAGAGTCTCTCATGGTTTGCCTCTCTCCCTTTCCCCCATCATTTCTGCCCTTCTTCTCCCCCTTGGTCCTCTGTAAAGCTCCTCCTAATCCTCCTATACGTGCACACATATGATATTTGTCTTTCTCTGCCTGACTTATTTCGCTCAGCATAACACCCTCAAGGTCCATCCATGTTGCTACACATGGCCAGATTTCATTGTTTCTCATTGCCATGTAGTATTCCATGGTAGAGATAAACCACATCTTCTGGATCCATTCGGCCGTTGATGGACACTTAGGCTCTTTCCATGCATTAGCTACTGTGGAGAGTGCTAGAATATCTTCTTGTGCCAAAAGCAATGAGATGCCCAAAGATGGAGGTGTGCGAATGGAGACCGCTTGGAGGGGTCCCGGTGGCCACATCTGGGGTAACTGAAGCCTTAGAAAGAATAATGGCAGAAATGGATACTAACACTAGAACTTTTTTCCCCCTTTACTCCAGAGAGTGAGAGAGAGAGAGAGCATGCACATGGGAGTGGGGGAGGGGCAGAGGGAGAGAGAGAATCCCATGCAGGATCTCAACAATCCCAATCTCCGGCTCAGCTCAGAGCCACACCCTAGGGATCATGACCTGAGACAAATTTAAGAGTCGGAGGCTTAACTGACTGAGTCACCCAGGCGCCACTAAAATTTTTTTTGTAAGCCAATGAACAGGCAGGTAGATGGGAGAAGGCAGGAGTCAGGCTCGTTACTGTTGGAATGAGAAGTTGCAGATAAGCAAGGGGAGGAGGCCAGAACCATCCATGTGATAATGGGTTAGAGCTGGAAACGTCAGCATGTTTATGCTTAATGTTTAGCTTCATGTCCATGCAGCTGATTGCATATAGAAATATTTACAGAGCGGTGTGTGTGCAGCGGTTAGTACTTACACACCCATTTCCTTGCTCTGTCAACTGAGGGGGGTCTAAGAATAACACCTCAGTAGCAACGAACATGTGTGCCGCCGAAATCTTGGTTTCTAATCTCCTTTTCCAGTAAAAGGAAGCAAAGCGCCTTAGAGAAATGGCTGACTCTAGGACTGAGGCAGAATGTATACCAGATGAGCCAGAGATTCGTCTTCTTCTTCTTTTAAATTCTTTTTTAACATTTTTTATTTACTTTTGAGACAGAGACAGAGCAGGAATGGGGGAGGGGCAGAGAGGAGGAGACACAGAATCCGAAGCAGGCTCCAGACTGAACTGTTAGCACAGAGCCGGACGCGGAGCTCAAACCCACCAACCATGAGATCATGACCTGAGCCAAAATCAGATGCTCAACTAACTGAGCCCCTCCAGGTGCCCCTAGAGCTGCTTCCTATGCCAGAAAGCAAAAAAGTGCTCAAAACAAAACAAAACAAAACCTACTCGAAGAACCCATGATGGGAGGCTAGAGGGGTGGCAGCGGCGAGGCAGCCCCAGCTTCGAGAAGGCTCTTGGTGCACCTGCCCTGCTACCCTGATGCCCTGGAGGAAGGGGAGGTCCACAGAGGGGTCTGTCCGATAACCCTGCTCCTGCAAATGTGGAAACTAAGGCAAAAAAGGTGGCAGGAAAGGATAAATCTTCAGACAAAAAAATGCGAACAACAGGGAAAAAGGGAAAACCGGCTGAAGTGGTGAACAAAGACATGAAAGAAGACTTACCTGCAGAAAACCAAGAACAGCCTCTGATGACGTCAGGTCTGATGAGTTTCATATCCCACATCTTACCAGTGGTCCCTGGCCCCCTTCTTGTATGATCGGGAGGAATATCTTGATCAACTATTTTGTGATTGCAAGGAAACATTTTTAAGAAGGAGGGGATCCCACTTCATCCTGTTTTTCTTTTTAATTTTTTAAAATGTTTTTAATATTTATTATTGAGAGATAGAGACAGAGCATGAGCTGGGGAGGGGGAGAGAGGGAGGCAGAGACACAGAATCCAAAACAGGCTCCAGGCTCTGAGCTAGTTGTCAGCACAGAGCCCGATGTGGGGCTCGAACCTACAAACCGCGAGATCATGACCTGGGCCAAAGTTGGACGCTCAACTGACTGAGCCACCCAGGTGCCCCTAAAATGTTTTTTTAAATTTATTTCTGAGAGACAGAGGCAGCATGAGCAGGGGAGGGTCAGAGAAAGGGAGATACAGAATCTGAAACAGGCTCCAGGCTCTGAGATCGCTGTCAGCACAGAGCTCGACATGGGGCTTGAACCCATGAACTGTGAGATCATGACCTGAGCCGAAGTCGGATGCTCAACCGACTGAGCCACCCAGGCGCCCCTACTTCATCCTGTTTTTAAGGTGTGAATGTTAGGGGCGCCTGGATGGCTCAGTCGGTTAAGTGTCTGACTATTGATTTCAGCTCAGGTCATGAACTCGCAGTTCGTGAGTTGGAGCCCTGTGTCTACACTGTGGACCCTTCTTGGGAGCCTCTCTATCCTTCTCTTTCTGCCCTCCTCTGCTTGCTCTCTCTCAAAATAAATAAACTTTAAAAAGGTGTAAATGTTATTTTTTAAGAGGTAAAATCATTGGCTGGTGGTTTATTTTTTGGTATAGATATTGAGTATGGGAAGCTTTTTTCTTGAGACTTTATCTTTAAGTAATCTCTACACCCAACATGGGGCTGGAACTTGCAACCCAAAAGATTAAGAGTCTCACGCATTACCAACTGAGCCATCCAGGCACCCCACATGTGGAAGGCTTTGATTGTCTTGGGTGTTAACATTCCATAGAGGGCGTGGTTTTTATATCCTATAATACCAAGCGGACTAAATGGTAATTTGCAGTTGATCGTGCATTTAATATGTCTTGAACGTTTTAAGTTACTTTGATTCCCTGTTGTTTTTGGTAGAACCGTCTCCTAAATTAAATCACTCCTTGACCTTGGCCCCCTCTGTCAGAATTTTGTGCAGTCTGTAACACCCTGGCCGTGGTAACCCAGTTGTCTGCTAACTTTGTTAATGTGCTGGGCAAGATTGATAATCTGAGCATGCAGAGTATATGATATTAAATCGTGAATTCATGGGACCTACAACGTAACAGGACATCAACATCTGAAGCTATTAGTACTTGATATCCTGCTAAGGCAAATTTGCCTCCATATTTTAAGCTGGAAGGTCACAAGAGTAACTTTTGGAGAAGAATCACAACCACATGATTTTTTTAGTTTGCTGGTGTATGTTAAGAATTATGCACAAATTGAAATGGACTGATCCTCGGGACAGTCGATAAAAGCTCAAAGCATTTCTTAAAGCATTTAAAAATTTAAAAAAAACACCATGAAATTGTGAGTGCACTGCATTGTACATCCAAACTAACACAACATTGTGTGTCCACTGTACTTGAACAATTTCAAAAAGGATTCTATTTTTCAGATTTTACAAGTCGTATGTGCAAAGCGACATTGTTGTTTAAAAAATTAAACATATCCTTCAGGTGCCTAGGTGGCTCAGTCTGTTGAGCATCTGACCCTTGGTTTTGGCTGGGGTGGTGATGCCGGGGTCGTGGGATAAAGCCCCACCCCCCGCCCCCCTGCACTGAGTGTAGAGCCTACTTGGGATTCTCTCTTTCTACCTCTGCCCCTCTTCCTCGCTCACATTCTCTCTTTCTTGCTAAAATAAAAAAAATTCACAAATAAATAATTAAATAATTAGATTTATCCTTCTATTAAAGAAACCCCACAATGATGGGAGTGTATCAGAGGGGTCCAGGAAACAGGTGAAGGAGCCCCCGCACTATGGCCAAAGCTGGAACAATTTGTAGCCAAATAAATAAAATGGTACTGGATTATAACCCAGAGAATAAAATGAGTATCTCAAGATACCATACCAATAAAAATAAATAATTGAAACTGTTCAAAGATAAATTGAGGTATATTAAAAATTTTTTTGAAGAGTTTATTTGAACTAAAATCAACTTGAGGGGCGCTTGGGTGGCTCAGTCAGTTAAGCATCCCACTTCAGGTCATGATCTCTTGGTTCCTAAGGTCAAGCCCTGCATTGGGCTCCATGCTGACAGCTCAGAACCTGGAGCCTACTTTGGATTCTGTGTCTCCCTCTCTCTCTGTCCCTCCCCTGCTCACACTTAGTCTCTCTCTTTCTCAAAAATAAAGAAACATTTAAAAAAATCAATTAGAATCAGGCAGGCAACACCTAAATGGTGGTAACGGTCAGGAGTGTTCCCCCCACACGAGCTCTGGAGGAAACAGAGTCAGGAAATTATGGATTGGCTCCAGCGTAAAGCCTTCTTGGCTATTTGTGATTAGTTGGCTGCCCTTAGGTTTCAATTTTGTAACTTTGAGGTATTTACAGGCTTAGATTTTGGGTTTGCTTACATAGGCCACCACGACAATAGACCCGCCTCAGTTCAATGGTCTCATTGTCTAATTAATTTAACACAACACAAATAAATGGGAGAGAAGAGACAAATTCTGAGCAGAGAATTTGGAATCATTTTCATAGATACTCCACCTCAACGGGGTGGAGCATAACCCCATTTGTTGATGATATGTATCTTTGGTATGGTATGGGAATAGCATGGCCGTTATTAGGAAAATGTTCTTATTCTGTAGTGTTACATACTGACATATTTAGGGGTGAAGTGCCATGATTTCGGCAACTTAATTTACGATTTAGTAAGCAGGAGAAGGTAAATATATGGCTGTGTGTGTATGGACATAGTAACAGAGAAGAAAACGGCAAACTGTTAACAATTGATGAAGTTGATGAAGGATGTGTGTTCATTGCATTATCTTTCAACTCTTCCAGAAAATTTCAATATTTCAAAATAAAAATTGGGAAAAATTAATTCCACAAACATTTAGTATTTTTTGTTTGCTTGTTTGTTTATTTAAGTGATCTCTACACTCTACATGGGGCTTGGACTCAGGACCTGGAGATCAAGAATCATATGCTCCTCCAACTGAGCCAGTTGGGTGCCGCCACAAACATGAAGTATTTTTTATTATTTTTTTAAATGCCTATTCATTTTTTGAGAAAGAGACAGAGACAGAGCACGAGTGGGGGAGGGAAGAAAAAGAGGGAGACACAGAAATCTGAAACAGGCTCCAGGCTCTAAGCTGTCAGCACAGAGCCCAACACAGGGCTTGAACCCACAACTGTGAGATCATGACCTGAGCTGAAGTCACTCAACCGACTGAGCCACCCAGGAACCTCAAACATGAGGTGTTTTAAAGGTACACATTTAACAAATGAATAGAACATAATTATGCTGAAATCAGATTTCAGAATCAAGTAGTAATTACAGAACCCATTAAAAAAACAGTCCATGGTGCCTGATACATAGCATGTGTGATCTGCGAATGGACAGCTTTGAAGTTGTATGAAGAACATCTTTTATTACCATGAGATTATCTTCGGGGCCATTCTTTGGAGGGAACATCAAGGACGCAAATTTGAGGCTCTTCGTAAGTGTGCATCCTGAGCACTATTCCCTCTTCACTAGACTGACATCCTAAGGAACTGTTTACAGATGAAGCTCTCTCCCACCCCACCCCCAGCCCCTCAAGCTATTTTCTCTAAGCCAGGCTGGGAAACTCCCTCCTGTTAAAACATTCCTGCAGGGCAGGGATGGCCAAGGCAGTGAACTACTGTTCTAATGTACAAACACTCCTTTTATGGTGTGTCCCTAATCCCTTCCCTTCCCCACAGCTCAGTTTACAAAATGATCACTTTGAAAGACACAGCGGAAGTGAGAGCTGATAATGTCCAGTGGAGGCAAAAAACAAACAAAAACATTGAGGCAGAGCCTGGCTGGTTCATGGGGAGGGAGAGCCTCCTCTGGGCAGATGGGCAAGGGAGGGTGGGCACCCGGGGTGCCCGTGGGGTAGGTGGAGCGGTGACGCCAGAGTGAGGGAGTGAACACAAGACAACAAAAATGAGAAGAGGCTCCCTGGCCTCACTTACCTGACTCTACTCCAGGTGCCTTTCCGGAAAGAATGAAACTAGGGTGGGGCCCGTGGGTGGCTCAGTCGGTTGAGCGTCCGACTTCAGCTCAAGTCATCATCTCATGGTTTGTGAGTTTGATCCCCGCGTCGGGCTCCGTGCTAACAGCTCAGAGCCTGGAGCCTGCTTCAGATTCTGTGTCTCCCTCTCTCTCTGACACTCCCTTGCTCACGCTGACTCTCTCTCCGTCTCCCTCTCCCAGAAATAAATTTAAAAAATTTTTTAAAAAAGAATGAAACTGGGTGCTGGGGGACAACCTTTTCAATTCAGTATTTGGGGCTGGGGAGGGCAGCATTTCCCTCTTCCCTTTGCTCTCCTACCTGGTCGACACTGAGGAGTGTTAACTCCCCCCTAGTGCACTAGTTGGGTCATGGCTCCTGCAAGACCTCAAGTCTCCTCTCATCCCCCAACCCCAGACCCAGTCAACCCACAAGGAGGAAGGTGAGTACAGGTTAGAATGTCAGAGAAGGCCCTTTACACTTGAGAGTCATTCTACCAAATTGTCTTCAAGTAGAAAGTACCCCTCAAACGTTCCCCCTGCAGAGGGGCTACTCCTGGGGAAGCAGAGGGATGAGGTGGGGAAGGATTGGAAAAGAAACTTAAATTCTAGCAGAAACAGTTTCATTGTTCAGCCGGAGAGTACGCTAACAGATATCCATTGTGCTAATAGCTGTAGTTCAGGTTTTCCTAATATATTTCATAACACATTATGTTTCAAGGGGGGCTCATATATGATTTTTTCCTTTTTTTTTTCTTTTTAAAAAAATGTTTATTTATCATCGAGAGACAGAGCATATCATGGGAAGGGCAGAGAGGGAGACACAGAATCCGAAGCAGGCTCCAGGCTCTGAGCTGCCAGCACAGAGCCCGATGCTGGGCTTGAACTCATGAATCGTGAGATCATGACCTGAGCCCAAGTCGGAGGCTTAACCAACTGAGCCAACCAGGCCCCTACATGATTTTTTTCATTGCAAACTTTGGAATGCATGGTGCTATGCTGATGTTAACTCAACGCCGGGAGCCTACTGCCATGAAAGAGCTTAGCTTTGGGGTTAATTAGATGCAAAGTCTGAAACCTGTATCAGGGCTAACTAGTTGTGCAATTTGTGCAAAGCACTCCATCCTCCGTGCTTCACTAGCTCTCTATATTTTTTTAAGTTTATTTATTTTGAGAGGAGAGAGAGAGAGAGAGAAGGTGCAGGTGCACACATGCGTGTGTGAGTGGGGGAGGGGTAGAGAGAAAGGGAGGCAGAGAATCCCAAGCAGGCTCCACACTGTCAGTGTAGTGACCAATGCAAGACTCGAACTCACTAAGATTATGACCTAAGCTGAGATCAAGAGTGAGATGTTTAACCAAGGAAACACCCACCCTCAATATTCCAGTCTTGGAATAAATGGGCAGAGCTCCCTGCTCTGCCTATGCTCAGGAGGACCATGCAAGAAAGTCGTATAAAAACCATAAAGCAGCATATAAATGCAAGCCACTATAAGCGATATTTGGAATCTGAACTATCCAGGATGCTAAAGTCATAATTGCAGGATTTGGGGGGTCCTTAGCATAATTGCTTTTGCAGGTGTAAATGATGGAGAGGAAAAAGACCATTGTTCCAGAACCATAAACTGGGTTAGCACACTCCTTACTCACCACAAGGCATGCGTTATTCTCCTTATTTCTGTTCTCTGCTCTCTCTGAGTCTCTGAAAAATGGCAGCGCTGGGAGTGATGAACTAGTTCTCATCTCTCATCTTCTGTGCGTACTGGGGAAGGCCATCAAAGACTTTCCTCCCTAAGCAAGAATAAAACATTCACTTTAAAAAGTAAAAGCCCTTTAAGGTTGTCTTTGTCTTGCCTTAAAGCATTTCGCCTTCGCCGAGTGTGTGTGTTTGAACCATGGCTGTAAATTCACACTGATTCATCTTTAAAATGCATTGTGATTTCTTTTTCTTTTTTTTTTAATGTTTTTATTTATTTCTAGGAGAGAGACAGAGAGAGAGACAGCGCGAGCAGGGGAGGGTCAGAGAGAGAGGGAGTCACAGACTGAAACAGGCTCCAGGCTCTGAGCTGGCAGTCAGCACAGAGCCCGACGCGGGGCTCGAACCCACGAACCGCGAGATCATGACCTAAGTGAAAGTCGGACGCTTAACCGACTAAGCCACCCAGGCGCCCCAAAAAATGCATTGTGATTTCTAACCAGATGAATGTCACTCTAAAACAGCCATGTTGGGAAGATGTACTTCTTGCCTAGGATCTTTGCTTGAAACGTCTATGAAACTCTTCTGGGGTTGCGTTCAGAATTGAGTTACAAACCACACAAGAAAATCCATCCCATGAGTCCAAATGGGATATTGGACCAAATAGTGATGCCCAACAGACCACCCACATGTCTCAAAAAATAAATTGTATGTTGTTTCTGGAAAGCAGAACTCCAAACAAAGGAAAAAGATTTAGCACCTCAGGAGGTATTCAAAGAATCAACTTGGCTTCTGAAACGTTCCCAGAACTTTCTCAGCAGTAACATCAAATGAGGACAACCTTGAAAGCAACTACTCTCATCTGGATGTAAAAGTTTCCATCTAGATTCTTTTAAAATTGGGCTTTTAAACCTTATAACTATTTAGGTCATTTTTTGAAGCATAATCTAATGAGTGTTTTTTACAGATCAGAGATTGAATCAGTGACAAAATGATTCTGGAATTTGCTTTGGGGGCAAATAAACCCTGAGATGAATCAGACTGAGAGTTAACAGGGAAAATGAAAACCTGGGAGGTCAGGCACAGAATCATGTTTTTAATGGAAGAAACTAATTCTGGATGGGACTTTTGATCAGGGCACTGTGATGGTTTTTGGATCCCACTCTCTAACTGAATGACTCCCAGATTTTTTTTCTTTAAAAAAATTTTTTAATGTTTCATTTATTTTTGAGACAGAGAGAGAGAGAGAGGGACAGAGTACGAGCTGGGGAGGGGCAGAGAGACAGGGAGACGCAGAATTCGAAACAGGCTCCAGGCTCTGAGCTGTCAGCACAGAGCCCGACACAGGGCTCGAACTCGTGAACCACAAGATCATGACCTGAGCCAAAGTCAGATGTTCAACCAACTAAGCCACCCAGGCACCCCTGTGTTTTTCTTTTGGTCAGAATTCCTGCTTTTCATTTTCTACCACCCACTCTAGATTTCTGCGGACCCTGTTGAGTAGTTGAAATGCCACAACACAAGTTGAAAATCTCTCTTTCACTAACAGAATTTTAGCTGGGAAAATGATTGGCATTGTGACTGAAATAATCCCCAATCGTGGCTCCATTTACTTCCAGAAATTGCATTATTTGTTTTGAGTGCTTACATTCTTCTGTAATAACTGAATTATTGATTATTAATAACCAAATTAGTTGTTATTTTCTGGCAGATATTTCTAAACAATTATTTACATTTTAAGTAACTTGAATATACTTAAATGGCATTTCTATTGAAGAACAAATAAATTGAAGAGAAGCTGAATAATAATGTATCAATAAAAAACTATTTCAAAAAAATGAGAAAACACCAAGTTAACCACCCTAAAGTGAAACTGAAAACTACAGTGGAGGAGGGCGTTGAGGTGTCTCAGTCGGTAAAATGTCTGACTCTTGACTTTGGCTCAGGTCGTGATCACATAGATCATGAGTTCAAGCCCCTCATGGGGTTCTGTGCTGACAGTGCGGAGCCTACCTGGGATTTGCTCGCTATCCCTCTCTCTTCTCCTCCCCTGCTCATGCTTTGTCTCTCTCAAAATAAAATAAACTTAAAAAAGAACAATTAGGGGCGTCTGGGTGGTTCAGCTGGTGGAGCATCCAATTTGGGCTCAGGTCATGATCTCACACCCTGTGAGTTGGAGCCCTTCGTCGATCTCTGTGCTGACACCTCAAAGCCTGGAGCCTGCTTTGGATTCTGTGTCCCCTTCTCTCTCTGTCCCTCCCCTGTTCATGCTCTGTCTCTCTCTCTCTCTCTCTCTCTCTCTCTCTCTCAAAGTAAATAAACATTAAAAAAAGCACACACACAAACAAAAACTGCAACGGTAAAAACAAAAGCAATAACAAACAACCAAGCAACCAGAAAGTCTTTATAATTGCACTTCTTATAAAAAGGCAAAGGTGTGCATGCACATAAATGTACAGTGAAGAGAGGGCACTTCACTAAGACTGTATGAGAAATCTATTCAATTCAACGGTATAACCTCAGCCCACCCACCTCGGGCATCAGGGAAGGGCTGGGTGATCTAGTCTGCCCTCGAATGCTACCAGGGAAAATTTCTTCCACAATAAAGCCTGACTAGAGGTTTACTTGTTAAACTACACCATAAAACTTTACTGTTCCTTTTGGAGACCTGGCTAAGCCAACCAGATAATAAAAGACAGATTTATAAGCCTGATGCCTGTTGGCACCTCGGTAATTCAGAGTTTTGTACCGGGAATGGCTCCTAAATGCTTTCCTGGTTGGAGGCACTCTTAGTGGGCCAATCGACACTAATGAAAGGGCACACACAGGAAGGCTCTTGTCCCGTGCCCCTTGACCACCTGGGTTTTGTCAACTCTCAGCTCCTGTTACAGTGCTCACATGTCACCAGGCTGCATTTCTAAGTCTCATTCCCCCCTCCTGACTCCCACCCCGGGCCCTCTAAGACTTCTCCTTGCAGCTCCCATAGAACTTTCTAGATTGAGTGAAACTGTCATAGATGCAAAAGAAGACTACTTCCCTTTTGATTAGAACCAAACTGGAATATTTTGGTTCATTCTTATGGACTGGAGGGAATTTGGGAAACCAGGCCCTTCAAGGATCCCTCCTTTCTCTTCCCTCCTCTCCCCTCCCCTTCACTTCCTTTCTTCCTTTCTTCCTCACTGGGGCACCCAATCTGGCTCTGAAAACTCATTTGTGTGCTAGGTCTGTGGCGTTTCTCTCTGATTCCCAAGATGGCGTCCCACCTTTCTTCTCTTCAATCTTAGCAATTGGGTCTCCACCTTTCTATCTTTTTTTTTTTAATGAAATCTCCCCCTTTTATTATTATTTTTTTTACAAATAGTTTATTGTCAAGTTGGTTTCCATATAACACCCAATGCTCATCTCTACAAGTGCCCCTCTCCGTGCCCATCTCCCCACCTTTCTCTCTATCTTGACAGGCTGACCATGAATCAGACTTGAAATCCCCTTGCTTTGCTCTAGTCTCCCCATTCTGAGAATGGAAGTCCTGTTCCTGACACCTGGATGGTGGCCCTGTCATCTGCCCTTCACTCCAGGTGTTGCCTACCTGCTCTGTTGGCCTTCTGAGTACTGACTAGTCTCCAGTGATCTCTGTGCTCCGCTGAGCCCCATAGATAGCCCTGGTTTGGACCTTCTAGATGACGGCTCATGGACAGACCCCCTCCTGCCATCTCCTGTGCTAATATCTGGCCTGTGTGGTCATAACAAGAAATGAGCAAATGGGTCAGGATTATTAGGTGGTAAGTTCCTCCATGTCAGGGACAGAGTCTTCCTGAACATTTTATGTTCAGGGTCGGAGTGTTGACCTGGCCTGAAATGGATGCACTGAATCTTGGTTCAAAGGTGGGTGAATACTGCAATCATTGTGTCCTTCTCCCCAAGGCCCACGGCTGGATCTTTCATGCGGGAGCTCCCACCTGATCCCATTGCTCTGCGTACATGACTACATATAGATGCCAACAGATTAAATCGCTCAATTGACAGGAATAAACACTCAATGTGCCTGTGGGCATTCATTCATTTTGCAAATATTTACTTAGCGTTTTACCGTGTGCCAGGCTGTGCTGGGTGCAATCTATATAAAAGTGAAATTTCATGGTTCCTAAGAGAGGAATTTACTGCCTGGAGCAAGTGCTCCTTAAACCTTAATGCACACATGAGTCATCCCGGGATCTTGTTAAAATCAGATTCTGTTCTGTGGGACCGGGCTGTGCTGCTAACAAGCCCCACTGCAGATTCTGAGGTTACTGGAGTAGAAGGGGTCTCTGGTGGTCCTTAAAGGGTGGCCCCAGGACCAGTAGCTCCCAGAACCATCTGGAAGGATGTTAGAAACACAAACTCTCAGATCTCCCCTCCAAACAACTTTGGATGTGAGCCAGGAACTTCGGATGTGGCCCAGTGAACAAGGTCCTGCTGCAGCTAAGGTGTGGGAACCGCTGGCCTGGAGCAGCGTCCTTAACCTTGGTCATGCGTTAGCATCACCTGGGGGAGTATTTAAAAAACACAGGCCCCAGGGGCAGCTGGCTGGCTCAGCCTGTTAAGCATCTGACTTTGGCTCATGGTTTATGAGTTCCAGCCCCGTGCTGGGCTCTGTGCTGACAGCTCAGAGCCTGGAGCCTGCTTCAGATTCTGGTCTCCCCCTCTCTCTGCCCCTCCCCTGCTTGCATTCTATCTCTCTCTCAAAAAGAAATAAACATTAAAAAAAACAAAACCACCACAGGGCCCCAGGGGCACCTGGATGGCTCAGTCAGAGGCGCATGTGACTCTTGATCTCAGGGTGGTGGGTTTGAGCCTCACACTGAGTGTAGAGATTACTTCAATAAATTAACTAATAAAAACTTTAAAAAACAAAAACAAGGGGTGCCTGGCTGGCCCAGTCTGGGTGGCCGAATCAGTTGAGCATCCAACTCTTGATTTTGGCTCAAGTCATGATTTCATGGTTTGTAAGTTCAAGCCCTGCTTTGGGCTCTGAGATTCTCTCTCTCTCTCTCTCTCTCTCTCAAAATAAGTATGCGAACTTAAAACAAACAAACAAAAACCACAGGGCCCTTACCGAAATCATTGGGGTCAGAATCTATGTAGGTGGGGCCCTGGCATCAGAGTATTTGTTTGTTTGCTTATCTGCCTGTCTGTCTCTCTCTCCGGATGACATAAAAGAACAACCAGCCTGAGAACCACGAGCTAGAAGCAAGCTGCCACATCAGCACATAGATACAACCCAATGTAGTAAGAGCTACTACTATTGTCTAGAAAGTCCCCCTGGGGAAGTCAGGGGGCTTCTCAGAGGACAGAACACGTGTGAGCCGCCTCTTGAATTTAGCCCAAGGGTTTGCCTTGGACATAAACAGGGACAAAGCATTCAGGCAGAGGGCTGTGTAGACTCACAGAGGCAGAAAGCAGCAAAGTGAGTCCTGGACTTCTCTAGAACCCGGTCCTAGGGGCAGAGCAGATGACAGGAAGTTGGTTGGATGGGACAGTAGGATGGGGGCTGACACCCGAGAGGCGGGCAGGGAGCAGTTGTGTTCTTTGTGACTGAAGGTACTGGGCTCAGTTAATGTAGAGCATGAATGACCAAATGGAGAGAAGGTGAGTACCTTCAAAATTCTGCACGCTGAACTTCATCGGCTGTGCCTTGGTGATCGCAAAGCGCCTTCTCACTGGCCCCCTCATTGGGTTTCTAGTCTATCTTCCATAGCGCTGGCCTGTGACACTTTGGTGACCACAGTCTTCTCAGGTTGAAAGCTTTCATGCTCCCCAGAGAGAATCAAGGCCCCTCCAGCTTTGGGTGCTGCTTTCCTTTGCCATCTGCCTCTCTGGGCTCTCTGCCTAGGGGGTCTACAAAACCAATGACACCCAAGTCCTCAGGCGCTCCCTGCCCCCTTGTATCCACCACCTGCCCACTCGTCCCCAGTCATGGTTGCCTACTACTGTGGGTTGAATTGTGTCTTCCCCAAAAAGATATGTTGGAGTCTTAAGCCCTAGTATCTCAGAATGTGACCTTATTTGGAAAGAGGCTCTTCCCAGAAGTAACCAAGTTAAAATGAGACCATGAGTGGGCTCTAATCCAGTATGTTTTTATGCGGTTTCATAAAAAGGGGAAATTTAGACACAAAGACAGACACACACACACGTGGGAGGAACACACCACATGAAGATAAAAGCAGAAGTCAGAGTGACACTTCCATAGGCCAAAGAGCACCTAAGATCACCAGGAAGCCACCAGAAGCCAAGGGAGCACGTGAAAGAGCCCGAAGAGATTCTCCCCCACAGTCCTCAGAAGGAAGTAACATTGCCGACATCTTGGTCTTGGACTTGCAGCCTCCAGAACAGAGAGACCATCAACGTCTATTGTTTGTGTCACCAGCATGTGGCACTTCACTATGGCAGCCCTAGCAAGCTAGCACAGCGACCCTACATCCTATTCCCAAAGCACCCTGTTCTCTCCATGCCACTGGGGATATTATCTGCTGCCCAGCCCCTGCTTGAGAAAAGGGCTCCATCTTCCATTGCTCCATCCCTGATAATCCCCGATACCTAACTTAGGTCAGTCAATAGGCCGTTATGGATTGGAGGAGGTAGAAGGTACTATTCCAAACAAGAGCAATAGGAGTATTCTGGGTGGCTTCCCAACATCCCATTAGAACAAAGCGTGGATGCTTCAGTACAGCAAGTGGAATTCGAGAGAGGAAACCATTCTTTTTTTTTTTTTTTAATTTTTTTTTAATGTTTTATTTATTTTTAGGAGAGAGAGAGAGACAGCGTGAGGAGGGAAGGGTCAGAGAGAGAGCGAGTCACAGGCTGAAACAGGCTCCAGGCTCTGAGCTGGCAGTCAGCACAGAGCCCGACGCGGGGCTCGAACCCACGAACTGCGAGATCATGACCTAAGCGAAAGTCGGACGCTTAACCGACTAAGCCACCCAGGCGCCCCGAGAGGAAACCATTCTTAACTTCCTTCTTGAGCCGAATGGTTGAAATTTGTTAACAATTTCATTTATTTATTTATTTTAATTTTGAGAGAGATTGAGAGAGAGACAGCGCGCATGTGAGCAGAGGAGAGGGGCAGAGGTAGAGAGAGAAGCTTAAGCAGGCTCCACGCGCAGCACAGAGCTGGAGCAGGGCTCGATCCCATGACCCTGGGATCGTGACCTAAGCCCAAGTCAATAGTAGGACACTCAATCCACTGAGCCACCCAGGAGCGTTTTTCATACAAGAAAGATTCCACGTTTGTTATTGTTTTGTTTTGTTTTTAAATTATTGGGTGGTAGGATTACAGGTGGGTTTATTTTCTTTTTATATCTTTCTGTATTTTTTTTTTTAACTCTTGAGAATCGTTATTTTTATCATTAGAAAAACAGAAGCAGAACAGCTAAATGGGCTTTTGGCTAAAATTCGGACGTTTGCCATCGTCCTAGCTCTCTGATACCTCTCTCTCCTCTCATCCCTCAGCTACTCTCTGCTCCCAAGTCAGGCTCCCGGCAAGAGTCAATCCTCCACCTTCAGATGGTTCTGACACCAGTCCGAGCTCCGAGAAGCCATCCCCCTCACTGGTTTACACGTAACTGATTTCTTCAGCCACTTCACCTGCCAGCCATTCTCCAATTCCCCCCCAGTACCTTCTTCCGGGTGCCCACCGACGAAAAGTTGCCGAATGAAACCAAGAATGCACACGAGCCTCCGGATCGCAAATGCTCACTGTCCTCCAGGCAAGGGCTGACGCTGTCCCCACTTGGAAATTTCCCCTTCTGTCTCATCCAAATGGACTGCGGCATCCAGCACTGGCTGGTGGAAATTCCCTCCTGGAAAAGAGCCGGGTAAATCGGATCCGGAAGCTCACTGAGCTCAGAGCTTCATGTCTGTGTCTGGAGACCGGGGAACGTGCCAGGGGCACTGTGCTGCCTGGTTCCTTTAAAGGCGGTGCTTGGGGGATGAGTCAGCTCCGATTTTCCAGCGAATAATCCTGGTACACTATTGTTGCCCAGACAATCATCTTTATAAAGAAGTAGTCGATGTATAATGTGCAACCACCGAGATCAAGTCCTTGAAGGGCATAGGGAATTTCTCAGTATTATCTGTGCAACTTCCTATAGATCTAAAATTATTCCAAAATAAAAAGTTTTAAAAAAATAAAAGGAAAAAAAGAAGCCAGGTGGCCGGCCATACGCAAAATCTTGATAAAGGTCATTATTTTGGATTCTAAAAATAAGAGGCACGCAAAAGTGCCTGCATGAATTAGGCATTTGGTCGACTTCTAATGGAGCCATTTCTCTCTATCTTTTGATACGTTTTTTATTTTTCTCTGTCTTTCCCAGCCATTTATCACACTACAGTAAAGATAATACGATATGCCACGGAGTTGCTGGAATGCGGCACTGTCACAGAAATAAAGAATCCAAACATTTTAAATCACAGGGGGGAATGGGGCGTCTGGGTGGCTCAGTTGGTTGGGTGGCCGACTTTGGCTCCGGAAATGATCTCATGGTTCATGGGTTCGAGCCCCACGTTGGGTTCTGTGCTGACTGCCAGCTCAGAGCCTGGAGCCTGTTTCAGATTCTGTGTCTCCCTCTTTCTCTGACCCTCCCCTGCTCACGCTGTCTTTCTTTCTCAAATAAATAAAACGTTTAAAAAAATTTAAAGCACAGGGGGTGGGGGTGGGGATGAACAATTCCTCCAGTAATCCTTAATTTATATTTTTTGCGGGTGCCTCTATTCCTCGGAAGTTTTTGCTATTAAAAAACAAACAAACAAATATTAGAGCTGATTCTGGAGACCAAAAGAGCCAGGATATTAGGTGTCTGAATAGCAACAAGTTTAAGTGACTCAGGTGTGAGGACAGTGTTATAGGTTGAATTAGGTCCCTCCCAAAGGATGCTGGAGTCCTAGCCCTCTACAACGGCGCTAATGTGACCTTATTTGGCAATGGGTCTTCGCGGATGACCAAGTGAAGATGAGGTCATTAGGATGGGCCCTAATCCAATATGACTTGTGTCCGTATATGAAGGGTAATTTGGACTTATAGACAGACATACACAGAGAGAAGTGCCATGGGAAGATGAAGGCAGAGACTGGGGTGATGCTTCTAGAATCTAAGAAGGCCAAAGATTGCCAGCAAATCACCAGAATCTAGGGCAGAGTCATGATCAGATTCTCCCCACAGCCCTCAGAAGGAATCAACTCTGCAATACCTTGATCCTGGACTTTCAATCTCTAGAGCGGTGAGACAACAAATTTCTGTGATTTTAAGCCATCCGGTGTGTGGCACTTTGTTATGACAGCCTTAACAAATTAATATAGCCCAGCCTCCGGGCGCCCGGGTGGCTCAGTCAGTTAAGCTTCTGACTTCAGTTCAGGTCATGATCTCAGGGTTCGTGAGTTTGAGCCACAGAGCCCTCTCTGAATCCTGCCTCTCTTCTCTCTTCTGCCCTAACGACCTCAGAAATAAACCATATATATATATATATATATATATATATATATATATATATATGTACATTATTATATATCTATATAATAATGACATTATATATAATATAATAAACATACATATATATATATATAGCCCTACCTCAACCATGAGCCCTTGGCAGATTCCTTTATGAGAACTTTTACCTCAGCAGAGTCATAGCAAAGAAATGGATGGAAGATGTTAATGGGTTAAGAGTTAGGGGCAAGTTCTAGCATATTCTTTACAGGACCAAGCTGTACTTACAGTACTCCCTGTAATAATAATAGTCCCAGGAGCACTTACCATGGACTAAATGCTTTATGTCATGATCTCATTTAATACATACAGGAACCCGGTGAGGTGGGTGCTGCTATTATTCTGGCTTTGGAGACAAAGGAAGTTAGGATTAAGTACCCTGTCCAAGTTTGTGGGACCAGGTCACGGTTGAACCGCAGCCTAAACCCTTGCCTCTGAGCTCACCCTAGTGACTGCTGTCGTGCTCTGCATGACTGCAAGGAGCGCAAAGCCACCTGGTCCCCATCTCCCTTCACTCCTTAATTGCTGCTTGTCCAACAGCCTGGCTTCTCCAGCAGCGAAACAGCTATAAATGAGAAGAAACAGGTAACAGTGGCTAAGAGGCTGTGGTTGGATTGTCAAGCTAGAGTTTTTAAAGGAATCTATGGACATTGTTATCAGTTCCTATAACTCATCCGGTGCCTGTGACTGAACAGAAGGAGGTGAGAAACCTTCTTCCAGACGGAGAGTCTTTACCCAGGTTACATACAGTCTCTGGTACAAGAGTGACACACAGCATGTTTGGGGATTTGAAGATGAAACAAGGGAGCACTTGGGCACTCTGGACCCTAGCAGAGAAGAGCAAGAGTGAAAGATCACTCTAGGGACAGAGCAAAGAGACCACCGCTCCACCCAGTGATTCAGTCGTGAAAGATCAAGGCCATGACGGTCATGGGGTCTAACCAAAGCCTACTAATCATCCTGCAGTCTTCAGAGGGAAATGAGATTGAGGCAGAGCTGGGGGAGGGAACTGGCTGTCTCAAACAATTTTTTTAATGTTTATTTATTTGGGGGGAGGCAGAGGGAGGGAGAGAGAGAGAGACATAGCATGAGCAGGGGAAGGGCAGAGAGACAGAGGCACAGAATCTGAAGCAGGCTCCAGGCTCTGAGCTGTCAGCACGGAGCCCGATGTGGGGCTCGAACTCACAAACTGTGAGATCATGACCTGAGCTGAAGTTGGATGTTTAACCGACGGAGCCACCCAGGTGCCCCAGTGAACAATTTCTATCTGTATTTTTCCTGTCTCAGAGGGACTGACTTTGAGTTCCTTCAATGAGAAAAGGCAAGTTGATTTTTACCCACTCAACACGGATACTTGATTATTCTGATTGCCTTCTAGAGCCTCTAGGCAAGAGGCAGGCAGTGTGAATGGCTGGCAGCCTGTGGGACTCCACCCTTCAACATGGTGCCAAGGCTCTGATCTGATCCCAATGCAGCTGCCATGCTTCAGGAAGACAGCCAGCCACGGCCTTTGCTCTGCACCAGCCTCATAGGACTGGATGGCAACTTTAAGGAGATGGAGGGCCCACTCTCTAGTACTTTCCAGCACTGCCTGATTTACTGGATTGTGCAGTCATAACCCCAGTCTCGCTCTGTACATCTCCAGCAACTTTAGGGAAGTGGCTCAACGCAGGGGGAGTTCCCAAGGGCCTTCAAGACAAAGGAACGCACTTGCCCTGCCACTCACTCAGCTCTGTGGTTTCAGGCAAGTTGCCTAATTTCTCTGAGCATCTGTCTTTCCCTGTATTAAAAGAGGATTTTATAACTCTTTTGCAAAGTGGTGGCTTTGACCAGAAATATTTTGTCTTTACTGTGACACTTCGCTGGAGATCAACAGATGGTAACAATTACACAAGAATTGAGGAGACCGTCAGCTCTGTTTGACCCTATGTTCTACCGCCTCATGATCTTTCCATAACTATAACCGCATTTCACTTTGTCCTTTCAATAAACATTGAATACCTTCTCTTTCCCAGGCACAGCCCTGGGGACTGGGTCCCCTCTGCGAGAAGTTTAAGTCTCTAGCAGGAAATATGTCAGCTGAACTTAATAGGTCTATAAATCAAGGTAGAAAGAGGTGAGTCTCTGTTCTAAATAGATACAGTCGGTTGATAAATAACACCTCCAGGTCTGGCTCTTGCAGATCCAACGTCCTCAAGAACCAGTAATTAGTGAAACAGAGACAAGGCAACGGGGCCTGTTCCAGTTATCTCTGGGGTGAGTTCCTCTAGTCCCTGGGGCACATTCGTCCTGAGCTGGGCTTGTGTAATTAGTGTCAGGAGCAGAACTCTCCGGCTATAACCACAGTGGTTATTGCAGATTCTGTTTATGTCTCCCCAGCTGGTGGATCATCACTGTCACCCCCTCCAAATATATCAGTAAGAGCCTCCTCTTCTCATTGTAAAATGATGCACCACCCAGTTAGGCATCCCCTTCCCAGTATCAAAAAGAGAGAGGGTCAACACGAGGCACTCTCCTTCAAAAAGTTTCAGACCCCCTTTGGGGGAGGAAGAGACATCCGAAATGGAGATAGGCTCTATCCAGGATCGCTGAATAGAAGTTCACAGTAGAAAGTCCCAACCAGCTGGAGGCAACCTACACAAAGCCAAGAGTATTTCTGCATATTCCAAAGACTCCCCGCACCTGCTGAGATCCTTAACACAAGTCATCACCATGACAATGAACCAAGGCCGTGGGAAGATTGGGCACTGCTGTCTTTGGCATTCACCTTCAGTTGTATGGGAAGTGTTTTTCTACAGGACGGGACCCTCTGGTAAACAAAGTTTGCATGACAGATAGGATTCCTCCCTCCTTGCTCAGGAAAAGAGTACGTATCCAGCCATGACTTAATGCATTTTATGACACACTTCTGAACAAAGGCCAAACCAGGAGTTAAAAATAAGTATGTCAGTAGGTGGAAGAAATTCCAAACTGAATATTTGATTTCTAAGAAGTTCTAGGGAAACACTGAATTTAAAAACCATACAAGTGTGATAAGGCAGATAAAACCCTTGGTCATGTGTTATTTGTAAGGTGATTAGATGGCTACATAGTTGCCAATGAGTAGGAGGAACTTGAGAAACTATTAGTAAACACAGTTGTTATGACCTCATGTGGTTGTTGGAAAAAGAAATGAAAGTTTGGAGTAGGAGTTCCGGCTAAAGGATAAAATTAAACCTCATGGTGAGTCTGAAATGATAGAAAATGGCCTACAAGAGTTAAATTACACAGAGCTTCACAGACTGAGAACTGTCAGGAATGGGCTAGTGGGTGGTTGCCTTTTACATTAAGGAAAGCCTACCAGGGAATGAGCCAAGTGTAACAGACATGAAGTCTCCTGATTATACCTTATCCTGCCAGACCAAAAAGAGAGTTGTTCTACCATCAGCAATTCGGACTGTCACAATGGGCTTCCTCCCCTACCATGGGTGGAGTCCCAGCTACTTACCCCAGAGCCCCCCAACCCTTTTGCCCCAACTATTGAGCAATTCAGGGTGAGGCCAGGATCACTAAGCAAGGTCAATGTTCTCCTTACGCGCACAGCTAGAGCACTTCTTTTACTTAATCCTCACCGTGGGTTATAACTCAAACTATGCCATGATGTTTTTCTATCATAAAGGGACAAAGATGCCTGTCACCTAAGTTGCTTACGGTCCAAATAGAGATTTTCAGAGTGTTCCAAGAAAGTTATTCCGTGTCAACACCTTCCCAAGGGCCCCTCCCTATGCGTTCCTGCCAGACCACCTCTGCCTGTGTGTCTCCATTCCCTCCCGCCCCTCTGTGCTTATCTTCCTTCCCCTTGACTTAACCTCATCTTTAGATAAGACGGGGCCACCAGTCATCTGCATGGAAACAATGGTAGGTGAGGCTGAAAACCAAAGGGAAGATATGCCTGTTCTCCTGTCAAAACTGTGTAGAGGCTCCACCAGCTTTCCTAGAATTACGGGAGTTGATGAAGTCGCCCTTCCCTTTCAAGGAAGCCATCACAGCCTTCTCAGGAAGGTTACAATCAGAGTGTTTTGTTTACCTCGTTCTGCTTAGCACACATTAGAGTATTAGTTGTAGTCCGAGGTTCAGCAACAAGGAGAGTCCTCACCTATGACCATTGCACACCACTTCACAGGTTGGCGCTGGTCGCCATGGCTTTGGGCTCTGATCCAAAGCAGAGATCTGCTGAGGCTCACTGACCATGGCAGTGAGTGGATGCGCACTGATTACCAGGCAGGAACTTTCCCGATCATCTCACTACGATCATCAGGAACCGTTCAATGAAAGCATTATTAGCAGCCTCCGGAAAAGCAAAAGTGCAGCAAAAAATAATGAAGATCGAATGCGGGTACTTTATCTGGCATTAACGCATTGCGGATAGGTGCTCGCAGCGAGTTTAAAGAGGAGACATTTGCAGGCATGGCTGCCTCACAACTGGATGATGGGCAGACATCAGTGGAAACCTGCACAGGGGCGTGGGACACATCACACGCTCTTGTTACCTGCGTGCCTCCGTTATTCCAGTGCAACAGAGAACTATGAATGGTGACCTCACGCGGGCCAGGGGAAGCCATGACAGGGCTGGGATTCCAAATCCAGAGCTTTGAAAAAGGGAGAGGCCAAATCACAGGTTTTGAGACTTTGAGCATTATAGGCAAGGTTTAGCATAAAACTGATTTGTTTTCTGTGTTGACCTGACTGTCCTGGTTAGCAAAAAGCACTGATCTATAATCACTAGGCTTAGGGTTGAGGAGGGTTGAGGGTTGTAATTTGGAGCCCACACATCTATACCTCAGAGCTCTGGCTGAAGGGAAAAACGACATTTCTGTTCTAGGGCACAGTATTTTAGGCAGGTTCTGTGTGTATTTTATATACGCATCACATGGGTAAATCCAAGCAGAGACAAAAATAATTCTGTCCATGGCCATCTCCAAGTGCATCACTGTGGAGGATTGTAGGCTGAGCTGCGAGCCTCTCCCCTCCCTGCTGGCCACGCCTCCCCTCTAACAGTTTCCCCTGTGGCCCTGGTTGGGGAGCCCAGACTCACACACCTGAGGCCTCCATCAATGGGTGAGTGTTAGCATGAGAATAAGTCAAGTTTTGTTGTTGTTTGTCGCTGGGGAGGGTTTGTTTTGTCCTGGCATTCCCCACAGACCGCCCTTTGGAAAGTTTTCTCTCCTCCCCCTGTCCCCACCCAGCCCTGGCCCCCACCCAGGTGTTTACCTTCAGACGGCAACTCGGATTGCACAATCAGGCTTTATCGGTGTCACAGAGTTTAAAATACAATTCACAATACTTGCAACAGACCTCATGAAAAAAAGGGGCATAGCTTTCATATTCTTCCTCTGGATCTTGTCGTAAATGTATACGAAAATATAAAGAACTCATGTAAATCCATTTAAAAAAAGAGGGAAAGCCCCGCAAAAAAAATATAGCAAGCAAGTTTTGGCCGAAAAAATAAAAATTGTAAATAAACTGACGGTAAAGGATGGTTCGTGACAAATAAGGGAAATGTGAAATCAAATCAGAAGGAAATAGTTTTTTCTCTTTAAATCGATAAATATCAAAATGAAAGAGTAAGCAGTGCAGCCCAACATGTTGAAAATGCTGATTTTCATTCACTCCCGGCAGGAATGTGCGGGGACAGAACCTTTCCGGAGGGCAGTTTATTTTCTCGTTTGGGGGAGCGGTGGGGAAGAAAGAAGTACCTGCAAGGCCGACTTAACGAATCGAAAAAACACTGGTAGAAAACAGTAGATGAGGGGGCGCCTGGGGTGCTCAGTCGGTTAAGGGTCCCTCTTTGGCTCTGGTCATGATCTCCAGGTTCCTGAGTTTGAGCCCCGCATGGGAGTCTTTGTGCTGACAGCTCAGAGCCTGGAGCCTGCTTCAGATTCTGGGTCCCCACCCCCGCCCCTCCCCTGCTTGTGCGCTCTCTCTCTCTCTCTCTCTCTGTCTCTCTGTCTCTCTGTCTCTCTCTTTCTCACACACACACACACACACACACACACACACACACTCAAAGATAAATAAACATTTAAAAAAAAACAGTGGATAATAATTTTATAAGGTTCCTGGGGTTGGACCTCGTAGAATAAGACCAATACCAAAGCCTATAAAGGGAAAGATGGACTAATCTAACTGCCTAAACAGATTAAAACTCTATATACAAAAATATATCATAAAGTTAAACACAAATATCCCCGCGGGGAAAATCATTTCTGCAGCGCGTGTGAGGGACAAATACTTGGTGAGGAGCTGGAGACTGTACATTCTCAAACGCCATGAGAGGGAACAGGAATGGATGTATATAAACTTTCCGCAGAGAAGTGTATCAAGAATTAAAATGCATGTGACAGGGCACCTGGCTGGCTCAGCCTGTAGTGCTTGTGACTTTTAATCTCAGGGTTGCAAGTTCAAGCCCCATGGTGAGTGTAGAGATTACTTAAAAAAGAAAAACAAAACAAAACAAAACACAAGCATTGTTGTTGGAAGAAGAATATGCATGCTGCAAGTTAAGCGAGTACGCAAAGAAATTTCACTGCAATAAAATTGGTGACAAGCTTTCCAATTTTACCGAGCTCTTTTGTGATGTGGGAGTGAGATGGAATAATGAATACATCAACCAAGAGAAGGACCATATAGGCAGATTCCCCATGGCAAATTATGATGAAGACTTTTGCTGTATGGAAAAGTGCCCTCATTATAACCTGAAGACTGACTGTTCATTTTTCAAAACTTTTCTGACTCTGCAGTTGAGAATTGTGATACTTAAAGCGAGTAAACCCAGTATGGGTCCTAGAATAAGTTAATTGATGAAGTATTATTTTCTCTGAAACCCAGAGCCATGAGGTAATCTGCCCAAGACTCAGACATTGAGTTAGAAACAGTATCAGAATCAAACCCCAGATTTCCCAATCCTAAACTTGTTTTCCTTCGTTATTTTATGAAATGACTTTAACCCGGAGTTCTATTCCTCTTTAAAACTTCACATTTTTAGGTGTAACCTCTCACAAATTTCTGGTTTCTTCTGAAAACTTAGAGAGTTATATACATTTTAACAACTGTTTCTGAAATGTATAAAGGATACAAAAGCTTATTTTTCTTGAAATGTTTTTGTGGGCTCCTTTTTAATGTTACACCATTTTTAAAAATCTAGAATTCTTAATAATTTGCCTTTGAATAATTAATTGTGCTACTTTGTGCTGTTTCTTTCAGTGCTTCTGATAGTCTTGAAATACAGATCAAGATACTCAGTTAAGTAAGTTTTGTCCAGCTGGGAGATCTATCTTAATACTGAGTGTTGGACATTGGGCCTTCAATAATAAAAACTGGCTTTCACCCTTAACTTTAAGAAGAAGAAAAGAAGAAGAAGAAGAAGAAGAAGAAGAAGAAGAAGAAGAAGAAGAAGAAAGAAGAAGAAGAAGAAGAAGAAGAAGAAGAAGAAGAAGAAGAAGAAGAAGAAGAAGAAGAAGAAAGAAGAAAAAGAAGAAGAAGGAGAAGAAGAAGGAGAAGACAGTCACAAATTTCCAAGTTTCTTCTTTGCCTCTGGGTAGGGCAGGAAATGACTGTATCTGATGTTGATCTCAGAACAAACAGGCCCTGTCCTTCTACTTACACAAACATGCAGAAATGAGTATCTCTAGGCATTATGGAAACTTCAGTCTATTAGAATGTTCCAGCATTGTCTTCTCCATTTTCCACAAAGAATCCTAGAAAACAATGAGAATAAAACTGAAACATTTCCAAACTAGGAAAGCAGAGGAGGCCACAAGGATGCTTTCTACATTTTTAAGAAAACATTTTAGTTTTTAGGGGCACCCTGGGTGGCTCAGTTGGTTGAGCATCTGACTCTTAATTTGGGCTCAGGTCATGATCTCACGGTTCATGAGTTTGAGCCCCACATTGGGCTCTGTGCTGATGGTGTCGAGCCTGCTTGGGACTCTTTGTCTCCCTCTCTCTCTTCATCTCTCTCTCAAATATAAATAAATATTTTTAAAAAATAAATAATTTTGGGGCGCCTGGGTGGCTTGGTCGGTTAAGCGTCCGACTTTCACTTAGGTCATGATCTCGCGGTTCGTGGGTTCGAGCCCCGCGTCAGGCTCTGTGCTGACTGCCAGCTCAGAGCCTGGAGCCTGTTTCAGAGTCCGTGACTCCCTCTCTCTCTGACCCTCCCCTGCTCACGCTGTCTCTCTCTCTCTCTCATAGAAATAAATAAAAAAACATTAAAAAAAATAAAAAATAATAATAAAAAATAAATAATTTTAAAATATTTATTTATCTATATTTGAGAGAGAGAGAGAGAGGGAGCACATGTGCGCACAGAAACAGGAGAGGGGCAGAGAGACAAAGACAGAATCTGAAGCAGGCTCCAAACTCTGAGCTGTCAGCATGGAGCCCAACGCAGGGCTTTAACTCATAAGCCATGTGATCATGAACCTGAGCAGAAGTCAGACACGTAACTGACTGAGCCACCCAGGCGGCCCTATAAAATTTTTTTTTAAGTAATCTCTATACCCAACTTGGGGCTCAAGCTCACAACCCCAAGGTGAAGAGTCACATACTCTACCAACAAAAGCAGTTAGGCTTCCTGAATGCTTCTTATTTTAGAAGATATTCAAATAACTCCCTTGTTCTGTGAGATAAATCCTTTTTAGGACAAAACTCTCAATGGATATGGTTCTGTTATAGAGTATGGCAACCTGTTTATTGCAAAGACTGGCTGCAATCACACTTTTTCAGAGTAGGTTCAATTGAAGACTGAATAAGCAACAAATGACTAATATCTAAAATATAACTACAATAAATTCACTTGTATATGAAGTTGTTTACAAAATGACTTTACAAAGATCTGGTTGTTTGGGCAATCACAGGAGAAATTATAATATGTTACTATGTTCTCAAGTCATCTAGACTTAACCTTCTTCAGTGAAATTCAGAAGATAATGATGTTATCTACCATCAAGATCTTGAACTCTTTCCATTCACCCAGAATATACCAATCATATGTAAGACTTTACTGTTGATATTCGAGTAAGATATAGATGTCTCTTTAACTCCTACCCAAGACAGTAGACGTGAAGAGACACTTTTCCAAAGAAGACATCCAGGTAGCTAACAGAGACAATAAAAGGGGTTCGACATCACTGATCATCAGGGAAATATAAATCAAAATCATGATGAGATACCACCTCACCCCTGTCAGAATGGCTAAAATTCACAACACAAGAAACAACAGGTTCTGGCGAGGAGGCAGAGAAAGGGGAACCTTCTTGCACTGTTGTTGGGAATGCAAGCTGGTGTAGCCACTCTGAAGAACAGTATGGAGGTTCCTCAAAAAGTTAAAAATAGAACTACCCTATGACCCAGAAATTGCACTACTAGGTATTTATCCAAAGGATACAAACATACAGATTCAAAGGGGGTACATGCACCCCAATGTTTTATAGCATTATCAACATTAGCCAAACTAAAGAGAGAGCCCAAATGTCCATCGAGTGATAAATGGATAAAGAAGATGTGAGATATATAAATAGATATATATATCATGGAATATTGCTCAGTCATCACAAAGAATGAAATCTTGCCATTTGCAATGATGTGGATAGCTGGAGTGTGTTATGCTAAGCAAAATAAGTCAGTCAGAGAAAGACCGACACTCTATGATTTCACTCATATGTGGAATTTATGAAAAAACACAGATAAACATATGGGAAGGGGGAAAAAGAAACACAAATAAGAGACTCTTTTTTGTTAAAGAAACTCTTAACAATAGAGAACAAACTGAGGGTGGATGGAGGGAGGTGAGTGGGGGATGGGCTAGACGGTGATGGGTACTAAGAAGGGCACGTGTAATGAGTACTGGGTGTTGTATGTAAGTGATGAATCACTGAATTCTACTCCTGAAACCAATATTGCACTGTATGTCAACTAACTAGAATTTAAATAAAAACTAAAAAACAAACAAACAAACAAAAAGATGAGCCCAAGAGAAATCCATGAATATAAGCTTGAAGAGTAGTATGGAAGGAGCAGTGCAAAGATCCTCAGTGTCAGAAAATCACCTGCATTTCAAAACTAAAATCTTAAGGGCACCTGGGCGGCTCAGTTGTTAAGCATCTGACTTCAGCTCTGTTATGATCTCACAGTTGGTGAGCTGGAGTCCCACACTGGGTGAGCCAGAACTCTTCTTTGGGTGAGCTTGAGCCCTACTTCTGGTGAGGTCCAGTTCTGCTTTGGGTAAAAACAGGAGCTGTGGGTGAGCCCCATTTCTCTCTCTCTCTCTCTCTCTGCCCCTCGCTCACTTGCTCACTTGCACCATCTTCCTCTCTCTCTCTAAACAACAACAACAATAAACAAAAAGCAAACTAAAAACGTGTCTGGATCCCAACTCTGCCCCATTTCACTAGCTATGTAGTCAAGGGCAATTTTCGTATCTTGAAAAAATGGAAACAACACTCCTTTTAGGACACTATGAGATTTATGCCCATTTCCATTATCTAACCCATTTCCATTATCTTAGATATCTAGGAGCCCGCGGGCACAAAAAACAAAAACAGGAGACAACAAAAACAGGAGACACGATTGCTGAATAACAATATAAAACTGAAAACTCACAACTTAAAAACAAAAACAAACCCTGGGCTGAAAGTAGTAGCTCAGAGAACTTCCCCTCCCACTGGAAAGTGACATCGGAAACCACAGCCACAAAGAATGTTCTCAAGACAAGGCCACTGATGGAGGGCAGGGGTGAGTCTGGACATCTCAAGGAGCATCTTATGCAAGCCATCACATTTCAGCCCCAGTCGTCAGAATTTTGTGCTTCGGTCCCCAAAGTCCTTTTCAGATGGTAGAGTGTCCTTCATCATTCAGCTCCGTCAGAAATATTCAGCATAATGAACCGGTTAGGACATTATGGTTAAAAAAAAAAAAAAGAAGTCTATAATCAGAGAAATCATGCAAAGAGCATATTTATTTTACTCACTTGTCCTAAGGTAAAACCTACACTTTTTGCTGGTGGGAGCGGGGTAGAGGAGGAGATGTTTTTCTCTTCCTCTTTTACATAGATGGATATCCAGGGAACTAAGAATAGAACATTTCCCCTTTTCACTGAGGAGACCTTACCCAAGTAAGAAACCATTTGATTACACAAATATTCCTAGTCCTTACAGATGTCGTTTTTTTCTCTTTATTTTTTCTCTTTCTATTATTTCTGTTATTATTATTTTCTATTGCTTTGTTTATTTTTATTCTCTTCTATATCTTATTTGATTAGAAATGTATTGATTTGTTTAAAATTATTTCTAGGCTCCCAAGAAACCACAGGAATCTGGATATTTCTCTTCTCATTTACAAGATCTTCTTTAACTGAGAAACGAGAAATCCTTGACTTTCCTCACTATCTTCACTTGCCCTGGCTGTTGTGCCTGAGTGTGTGTATGTGTGTGTGTGTGTGTGTGTGTGTGTGTGTGTGTTAGAGTGTGCCAATAGAATTGTAGAATGATCTTGGACATTGTGACCAAATTGTCATGCAAAGCCAAGACTTCTGTCTGGAATCAAATAAGAGACCTCTTATCAATTACAAGTTGTATAATCCTTTCAGTTTTAAGAGAAATAAGTTTTGGGGATCGAATGTACAGTATGGTGATTACACTTAACAATACTGTATTGTTGAAGGTTGCTAAGGAAATAGATCTGGAATGTTCTCGCTGCAAAAAGGAAAGGTAATCATGTGAGATGCTGGAAATGTTACCGAATGCTATGGTGGTAACCATTTTGCAATATAGAAATGAATAGGGTCAACACCTTGTATATCTTAAACTTGTACCATGTTACATGGTGATTCTATCTCAATAAAGCTGGGGGTGGGAGGGTGTGGTCTTGAGATTGGAAATTTATGAAGAGAATCTAGGTGAGATGGAAAGCACATTTATATACTTTAAGATCCAAAGAAATACAAAATCAATTAAGAGACAACAACATGGGAGGGGGCGCCTAGGTGGTGCAGTCAATTAAGCCTCTGACTCCTGATTTCTGCTCAGGTCATGAGTTTGTGAATTCAAGCCCCAATTTGGGCTCTGCACTGACAGTTTGGGAGTCTGCTTGGGATTCTCTCTTTCTCTCTCCCTCTCTCTGCCCCTCTCCTGCCCATGCTCTCTCTCAAAATAAGTAAACAAAAGTTTTAAAAAATTAAAAAAGAGGAGAGAGAGACACAGGGTATGACTTGTAGGGGCCCATGGGTAGAAGAGGATTGCGTCAAGTGACGAGGTCCATGTTCTAGACCATAAATAAGGCTCAGGATGTTTCATCAGGGTGTCTGATGAGAATCCAATGAACATGTCAACCCCCTGAACGATATGGGAGATAACTCTCATGTTTGTTTAGTTTGAAAAGATAGTTTCTTTTTAAAGTAGTATCTTTCAACCTGGAGAAGAATTTGAATTGGTATAGAAATGTTTAAGAGAATCACATCTTTAGGATTAACATTTGGGAGGAGAATGGACATGTTTAGTATTCTATGTATATTCATGTTTAAGAAAATATGATTTGGGGGGGCGCCTGGGTGGCTCAGTCTGTTGAGTGTCTGACTTCAGCTCAGGTCATGATCTCAGTTCCGTTCGTGAGTTCGAGCCCTGCATGGGCTCACTGCTGTCAGTGCGGAGCCTGCTTCAGGTAACTCTGTCCCCCTCTCTATCTGTACCTTCTCCACTCACATTCTCTCTCTCAAAAATAAATAAGCATTGAAATAGTATGATGTGTACTGGGGCACCTGGCTGGCTCAGTCAAGTGGAGCATGTGACCGTTGATCTCGGAGTTGTGAATTCAAGCCCCATGTTGGGTGTAAAGTTTACTTAAAAATAAAAATGGAGAGAAAAGAAAATATGATGTGTACTGATTTTTGACCTAGATGTTCTTCTGTGTAGTTAGTGCTTTAGAAAATTAGGCTTGCTCTGGAAAACAGTGTGGAGGTTCCTTAAAAAATCAACAGTAGACTCCCCTATGACCCAGCAATAGCACTGCTAGGAATTTACCCAAGGGATCCAGAAATGCTGAGGCATAGGAGCACATGTACCCCAATGTTCATAGCAGCACTCTCCACAATAGCCAAATCATGGAAAGAGCCTAAGTGTCCATCAACTGACAAATGGATCAAGAAGATGTGTTTATCTATACAATGGAATACTACATGGCAATGAGAAAAAATGAAATCATGCCATTTGCAGCAACATGGATGGCACTGGAAGGTGTTATGCTGAGTGAAATGAATCAGTCAGAGAAAGACAGATATCATATGTTTTCACTCATATGTGGATCTTGAGGAACTTAACAGAAGACCATGAGGGAAGGGGAAAAATAGTTACAAACAGAGAGAGAGGGAGGCAAACCACAAGAGACTCTTAAATACAGAGAACAAACTGAGGGTTGATGGTGGAGGTGGGGGAGAGGGGAAAAAATCGGTGATGGGCATGGAGGAGAGTCCTTGTTGGGATGAGCACTGGATGTTGTATGGAAGCCAACTTGACAACAAATTATATTTAAAAAATAAGGAAATTGGGCTTAAATTTAATCGGGAGTTACAAGGCCAACTCCTCCTCCACTGGACTCCTGTTCAGAATCTTGTTCAGCCAACTCTCCAGAACCATTTTCCTTCTCTCCACCCACTCCACAGGTATAAGAGTAATCTAAACAGTGCACCGTTAATTTGTTCAAGATCCAGTCAGAGGGGCGCCACTCAAGCCCCCACCACCTGACAGAACAATAGTGGTCATTTTAAAGGTCCATCGATGCCCCGTAATTAACAAGGAACCAGCTCCCGACAGGCCTCACCCGCCCTCCTCTCAATCCCATTAATCAGCATTGCTCCCAGATAGCTATTGTGAAACGTCTCATTTACTTACTTATTTTACACAAGTTCTTACAGCATTTAAAATCGATCCAACTTCTGTTTCTGCCATTTGTGGCTTTTGCTAGGATGGAGGTCAAGTCACGCTTCCTGCTCACAGTCTTCCATGAAAATGCCAAAAATAAACCCAAAGCCAAATCTTATTTTTACAAACAAATCACACAAGAAAGGATGAGAACATCATTATGTTTGTACCATCAACAGGTGTCAGAAGTTCTGTTTTGTTTTTAAAACTACTCAGTGCATGGAAATGACAATGCTTTTTCTTCTTTCCGATTGTTCTATAAATGCCCTGACCTCTCATTTTATGGCAGACGAGTGCCACATAGATTCTGTTAGATTGCACAGTGCTAGTTTTAAAAAGGT
Organism: Proteles cristata cristata; assembly: GCA_017311185.1. Taxonomy (NCBI): domain Eukaryota; kingdom Metazoa; phylum Chordata; class Mammalia; order Carnivora; family Hyaenidae; genus Proteles; species Proteles cristata. The sequence goes on along the minus strand of JAESUZ010001952.1, from coordinate 1,566,688 downwards.
ACCAATGGGTGAGGCTAGATACTGATTCTCAAACTCTAAGGATGGGAAGAACCCCCTGGAAATGCTAAAATGCAGATTCTGACTCTGCTGGTCTGAAGTGGGGTTGGATTCTCTGCATTTCTAGGTCTCGGGGGTCACCAATGATCTTTATCCCCTCATCTCATACCAAGCAGTCAGGATGGTAGCAGTGAGACAGACTTGTCTAGAAATCAAGAGTTTAGTTTTGCTCAGGAAGCAAAACATTTATAGGGCACATTCTGCCAAGAAAGATAAGTCCGTTGTGTCTGTGGCATTTTCATTTCTTAGAAAACATTGGGGGTGGGGTGCATTTTTTTCAAATGTCATATAGTGACACTGATGGGTCCCTCTTATATCTGAATTTCCTCCCCTTTTCTTGCATCTCTATCATTCAGTGTATTAATGGTGAATCCACTGGAAGTTGCCCAGGTCCCTTAAAATTCTGGACCTATGAAGAAAAGAAAGCAATTCTTCTGCTGGAGTTGGGAGCCAGCGAGTTTGGGCTTAGCAGCCATTTATTTAAATAAACCCCTCTGGTAATAAAGCTTTAGGGCAGGGAGGCTGAGTTTTGAGGCCGAGATGAAAGAAGGCACTGGTTGAAGAAACAATGACCAAAGTCATTCAATTGTCACTTCAATGCTGGTGAGTGTGGATACAGGTGCCCAGCAAGGCGAAGGCAACAGCCTTTGGGGTTAGTTATGACCCAGGCATCAAAGAAGGCCACCTCCGAGCCCAGAGGAAAATGATAGCCAGAGGAAAAAGCAAGGGTGGGTGCCTGTGAAGAGATGAAATGTGCCCTCACTTTCATCAAGCGCTCAGATCAACTGGGCAGATTACCGAGCCCCTGGCCAGGGCTCTGGAGGACTCAGATTAGAGAGAGCATGCGTGTGTGAGTGTGCGTGTGTACCTGCATGTGTGTCTGTGTGGAAGGATAGCGGTGGGAAAGAGAGCCCCTACGGCTCCAGATTCTATAACAGTCGGATCAAAACAACTCAGGAAAAGACTGTGGACAGAGCCGCCCTGGGCAAGTTCTAATTTTTGTCCCCATAAGCAATATTGTTATTACTATCGAGTGCTTCCTCTCTGCTCTCCCGGGGCACTTTAGCCCAGGCACTAATTTTCCTAGTAGGGTACTTTCAGTTCCAGAAAAACAATACGATAACTGAAGGCTTGGCAAGTGATGATTAGTACCCCGTATACAAAACCACGATGCCTGCCCGTGGACAGAACTGCACCCTTGGGAACAGAAAGAAATCTTGAAGTTTCCAGAGATCAGACTTCACTGGGACCGTAGGACTTCAAAGGGTCTGCTGCCTTCCTGGGAAGGGGAAGGGCAGGAATGATTTTTTAAAATCCCTATGCTGTTGAAGCCTGTATTGAAATAAGGAGAAGGGAAGAAGATGAAACCAGGCAGAGCTCTATTAGGGCGGCTGATTCACAGAGGGCGGACTTTCAGGTTCAACGGCCCTCTGCGCAGAAAATTGTCCCTCCAATCAGTTACACTGTCGTCACCTATCGTGCTGTCTGATAACCTGAAGTAGAGACTAATGTGCAACTTTTATCTTTGTAACATGCAACCCTATCTGGAAATAGTTAACAGGTCATGGGCCACTCACACGTTGTTGTCAATTAGTTGAATTTAGAGTTGGGAATTAGAACAGAGAAAATTTAGAGAGCAAAGAAGCAAACCTCCATTGTACACTTGAGGAAAGCTAAGTCCTGAGAAAGGAAGGCAGGGGCAGGGGAAGGCCACCACTCTTGGTCTACACAATCGGGCGATTCATGTCTTCCTGGCACAAGTTGAGATGGATGTATTTAAAATAGTCATTTGTTGAGCATCTCCTTTGTGCCATGTGCGAGAAGAAGAGCTGGAGACCCAGCGGGCGTGGTCTTTAGCACGTGGAGCTTATGGTCTGGTTCTGGAGACTGATCAATGAATACAATGTCAAGTACAGCCACCCAAGAAACTAGCTGCTACAACTTTGGTTATGTTATAAAGGAAGAAAGCAAGGGATGGAGATCAAGAGGGATCAGGAGGGGGAACTATTTCAGATTAGGTGCAGAGAAGGTCTCAGTGGCATTTCAGCGGGGATCTGGAGGACTGGAGAGTCATCCTCGACAGAGTCTAAGGCAAGTACAAGTAAGCACGAAAACATTGAGGAAGGAGAGCTGTGATCTAGAAACTGAGAAGACAAGATGCTTGGATGTTGGATTTCAAAGAGCTGGGTCCAAACCAGCTGACTCTACCAACTCCCAGCTTTGTGCCGTCTACACGTTAGAGCCCTGGGATTTTGAGGTCATAGACACAGTGTCTTCACCCTGATGGCCACTGAGATTAGAATTCACCGATTCCACATTTCACATGACTTCTACCTTGGAGATATACATATACAGGCATGTGTGTACATATACATATACATATGTATGGAGATATATACATATATATGGAGATAACTATATATATAGAGAGAGTTTATTTATTTATTTTGAGAGAGAAAGAGAATGTGAACAAGTTGGGGAGGGGCAGAGAGAGAAGGAGAGAAAGAAAATCCCGGGCAGGCTCTGAACCCGCAGCACAGAGCCTGATGTTGGGCTCGGACTCCCCAAACCATGAGACGGTGACCTCAACCGAAACCAGATGCTTAACTCACTGAATCACCCATCCTCTACTTTGGATATTTATTGCTATTTCCAACACTATACAGAATGTTTTCCATTTCTGAGGAATATAAAATTATCTTTGGCTCTCACATTGACTTTATTAATTCAAATGTTTTAGTATTGCTCGCTCTGTGACCTGGTGCCCCAGGTTTCCTATTCATATATTGTATCTTTATTTCATTGTTTTGTTACTTGGTTGGACTGAATAAGACACCCATTCACCTGACTCTGATTTTAATATCATATTTTGCCCTGTATTGTAATTTCTAACCAGCAAATGCCAGCATCTGTGAATTTATTAAACTGCCACTTAGGGATTGAACAAAATGATTAAGCATATTTTAACAAAAAATTTTTAAAATTCAGCATTCAGATTACTGAAATATCCTTTTAATATTCTGATATTTCTTTGTGAGTCTCATTAGCATGGCTCCAAGCCACTGATTTAATAGCCATTTATTTCTTTATATCTTGAATTGTTGTATAACGTCCAGACAGGGAAGAGTGGGATACATTTTCACAAACTGAACTCGCCACCTCCCTCTTACCCTACCCCCAGCACCCAGATCAAGAAATGGAATATTCTCAACACCCCAGAAACCCTCCTATGACCCTTTGGTGACTAACTCCTCTAAGGGTAACCACTATTATCACGTCCAATGTCATAGGTAGTTTTGCTGCTTTGGAGTTTTTTTATCTACAGGTCATTCATTCGTTGCCGCATAGTAATCTACTATGTGAATAGAATGCAGTGTATCTATTCATTCCACCGTAACCTCAAGCTTCCAAGTTTAAGGTCAACATAAATAGCGCTGCTGTGAACATTCTTGCACATATATACATACATTCCTATTCCCTGTATACATAGGAGGAAAACTGGTCCACATCCATTTGAGCTTTATTTGGATATTCTTTGAGCAATGACGATAAACACGTTTTTAGATACTCACAAGTTACCAAAGAGCATACAGTGAAAATGAGCTGTTCCTCATTTTCCTGCCTCTCCTGCCTCCACTCTAAGATCTTGCTCTAAGAAGCATGGTTACTGGTTTCTGGTGAAGTCACTTATTTTCTTTTTTTGGAGCTGCTCTGTGTATTCAATGTTACATTACAGCTTTATAACTGCATCCTGATCGGTTGAACCGCTGTCCTGATAAATCCCAATGTATATCGCCCCACAGTTTATATATCATGTATTCTTTTCAAAGATTTTCCTTTTATTTTTTAATTTTTTTAATGTTTTTTATTTATTTCTAGGAGAGACAGAGAGACAGTGTGAGCAGGGGAGGGTCAGAGAGAGAGGGAGATACAGACTCGGAAACAGGCTCCAGGCTCTGAGCTGGCAGTCAGCACAGAGCCCAACGCGGGGCTCGAACCCACGAACCGCGAGATCATGACCTAAGTGAAAGTCGGACGCTCAACCGACTAAGCCACCCAGGCGCCCCTCAGAGATTTTCCTTTTAAGTAATCTTTCCACCCAATGTAAGGCTCAAGCTCACAATCCCATGATCAAGAGTCTCTCGCTTCACAGACTGAGCTAGTCAGGTGCCTCAGTGTCTACCATATTTTTAAATCTATTCTCTCACTCATTGAATCTTTCCCAAAACTTAGGAGGTGGGGCAGGGTCACAACGACCAGTTAACAGCCTGGGCCCCAGGGGAAGTCAGTCCTTTTCCAAAATAGACATTGGGCTTTAAGTGGTAGAACTGGGAATAAATCCAGGATTTCTGACTCTGAAAGTTGGCATTTTTCCTGCATCAAGGATCAAAGTTAGTATCTGACAGCAGTGATGTGCAAGCAAACAGACAACCCTGCATCCAGGGCTTGTCTGTGGGCTGAGGCCCCAGCTGGAGGCGGGGGAGGGGGACGGGGAGACCCCCACCGCATGCTCCCAACAGCAGGTGCAGACCCCATACTCCTTTACCCGCCAGGATTTTATTTAGGAAGATAAATTTGGATATTCGCTCTTGCAAATTTCCCAAGGGACAGCTCAAACACAAACACAACAAAGAGACCTAAGCAAACCACAAGTCACCTGCTGATGGGCTCACTGGCTAATACCCCCACCCCCCCGCCCCCCGCCCCCGTCCGGACCTGTGGGGCCTCTAGGCTCTAAGACTGAGAAAGTGATTCATTTCCTCTTTTTCTTTTAGTTTCCTTTCTCTGCCAGTTGCCTCTTTCCTTTCTCTGAGGAACTCAACAAAGTGGTCCTGTTTATAACCCTTGAATTCTGGTTGGGATTTGGCCCATCATGCAGATGCTTTGGGTTTTCCCAGACAGAGCCCTCCAGTGTGCTTGGGATGAGGAAGGCACCCATTGGGAATTGTGTTGGGGGAGGGGAGGCTTTCCGGGTGGGGGGCTGGCACTTTGCTTCCCTGCCCTCCTCATTCTGGGAAGGGCAATGGGGGGGGCAGGTGGGGAAGGGGGCTTCCCCATGTGACACTCACCGGTGCTAGCTGATACTCTTCTTCATTCTCAAGAAAAAGCTCTGTATGGGAGGTATCATTATGAGTCTCCCATTCCAAAATAGGAAACCTTGGCTCAGAGAAGTGAAGCACCTTGTCTAAGTACACGTAGCAAGTAAATAGTGAGGTAACAAGTACTTTTATGTACTTGTCAGAGAAAATACAGATAAACCTATTACGAGTTGAAAATACCCTAAGTTGTGGAGCGCCTGGGTGGCTCAGTCAGTTCAGCCTCCGACCTCAGCTTAAGTCATGATCTCACGGTTCGTGATTTGGCTCAGGTTCGTGAGTTCAAACCCCACATCGGGCTCTGTGCTGACAGCTCGGAGCCTGGAGCCTGCTTCTGATTCTGTGTCTCCCTCTCTTTGCCGCTCCCCCATGTACACTGTCTCTCTCTCAAATAAATGATAAAAAAATTATTTTAAATCCTAAATTGAAAATGCATTTATTACATTAACTTTGGAGCTCGGCCAGGCCTCCCTCACCTGTGCTCCGAACACCGACATGAGCCTGCAGTTGGGCAAAAACCTGTCACACAAAGCCTGTTTGAGAAATCAGGTGTTGACCGTCTCATGTGAAGCCCCGACCCCGGCGCTGACCGTGAAGAACAGGACGGGGTGGGGGCACAGACGCTTGTCAGTGTGTCGGTCCTTGACCCTCGTGCTTGCTGGCTGACGGGGGGCCAGGTCGTTACCCCTGACCAGTGTCAGCTACCCCCTCCCACATCATGGGAGACCCATGCACATTGCTGGCCTGGGGCAAGATCCACATTCAAACTCCCAAGTCCTGAGTGCACATGGCTTCTAATCCAGCTCCGTTGTAGAGTCGAGGAATCCTAAGCTGAACCATAGTAAGTCAGGATCCCCTGTGAAGCCGATTCTGTTAGCATTCAACGACCGCCCTAACTTTGACAGATTTAAACATCCTCTGGGGGTTTGATGAAGATGGGGATGAAGTAAGATTGACTGTGGGTAACAAAAGCAGCTAAAATAGTTTGGAGGAAAGGTAGCAAGGAGGGAGGAAGGGGCTTCCTGCCCTCAAGGAGTATGTACCTTTATTATAGGGGAGCCATAAAACACCCTGTGACCACTATACCAAAGAGCCAGAGAAAGTAAAGTATAGACATCTTTGCAAGGACAGTGGGGAGAAAGCTATAAGCTCTTCTGCAAGGGAGTGATGTGAAAGAAATGGTGTTTTATACACAGGTCGAAGGGTGGGGGGGGTTCCACCGGCCAAGAAAGACAGGTGTCCAGGTCTTTTGCAATAACGCCAGTGAAATAATGTACTCTGTAAGTAGAGGAATTGGAGAAGGAAGTTAAAGCCAAAGGTCACTTTGGAGAAAGACGTACTAGGATTGATGACAGCTTGCCGACAGGGGATAAAGAAGAGGTGAGAAGTGGACCCCTGAGTGTGGTGTGGAGTGCTCTCATCTGGGAGACAGGATAATTATGGCTCAGGCTTCTACAAAGGTGGGCTTGAAAGGGCCACCTGCCAGGAAGGCTTGTCCCCAGGCCTTCCTGGGGCCTTGATTCATAACTGAGACAGAGACAGAGAGAGACACAGGGGCCACAATCAGATCTGTCCCTCCATGCACTCAAAAAAGAGGGATGTGATGAAGGGCAGGTGCTGTGGCCACACTCCAGGAGCCCGCTCTTTCATATTTGATTTGACTCCAGGGGCGATCAGAGACCCCCAAAGGCTTTCAGCAGAGAAGGGATCTTGCTTTTTTTTTTAAATTTTTAAAATTTTTATTGATTTTTGAGAAAGACAGAGACAGAGCGTGAGCAGGGGAGGGGCAGGGAGAGAGGGAGACACAGAATCCGAAGCAGGCTCCAGGCTCTGAGCTGTCAGCACAGAGCCCGACGCAGGGGCTTGAGCTCACAAACCGTGACATCATGACCTGAGCTGAAGTCGGACGTTCAACTGACCGGGCCATCCAGGCGCCCCAGGTCTTGTTTTTTAAAAATAAAAATCTGCTCCACTCCAGAAGCAGTGTGGACAATGGATAGAAAGGTTTGAAGAAAGGACAAGGGAAAATTAGCATTAGAGAGTCATGCTGGCTGCCCTATGAGGAATGGATTGAGGAGGGGGAGGCTGGGGGGAGGCAGGGAGCCCCTGGAGGGGCCAGGTGAGAGGAGCGAACAGACAGCTATTCAGGGGGATTTCATACAGACTGGTTGTGAAGGTGCCCGAGAGGGAGGGGGGAGGCTGAGTCTTGGGTCTTCGGCCTGGACATCTGGAGGGGGTGGGTGGGGTGACAGCGGGTCAGAGTGGGCTGTGGGAGCACGTGAGACCGGGCAGGGGGAGAGAGATGGGCAGGTGAGTAGGCAGCAGCCTCTGCCAGAAGGAAAGGCAGCCGAAGGGGCCCAGAGAAGGCAAAGGAAGACAGAATACTTTGGAAGGTGCCACTTGTCAAGTGTCTTCATTTTCACCTCTTCTTCTGAGCATCTCAACTTTTAAATCTGGAGGTTTATTGCTGAAGAGAAATACTTTTATAGGAAAAAAAAAAAAAAAAAGAGGCAGATTTTAAATGCCCGGCATCTGTGATGTCTTCTGATTATTGCCAACCTTTCTTATCAACCAGTAACTCGGTGTAATGAACTAGGTGTAGAATAAAGATGTTTTGGGTCATAGTGGACTTTAACTTACGTGTTAGCATGGCGAATTCAGGCAAATGATGTAATCTTCAGTTTTGGTTTTTCTCATCTGTGTATGGAAAAGTGAAAACCTAGGTCACAAAATTGTTTTAAAGGGGAAGGTCCTTCTCAACATGCCCATTAATGGCCAGGCATTTTATTCAACACATTTTTGTTGAGATCTGCTAATGTGCCTAGGACCATAGGTCTAGGTGCTGGGGCCAGTGTAGAACACCTCACATAAGGTCTGAGCTCATGTGAAGTTTGAGTTCAAAAGGGGAACCAGATAATAAATAAATCAGACAACTAAAGAAAATGGATCTCATGGTAGGTAGTCACATAGGAGGGTAGAATGGGCAATTTGAGACAGGATTGTCAGGGAGGGCCTTTCCAAGAAAATAGCATTTGTTTTTATTTTTATTTATTTATTTTAGTGTTTTTATTTATTTTTGAGAGAGAGATAGAGACAGTGTGAGCAGGGGAGGGTCAGAGAGAGAGGGAGACACAGAATCCAAAACAGGCTCCAGGCTCTGAGCTGTCAGTACAGACCCCGATGTGGGACTCGAACCCACAAACCATGAGATCATGACCTGAGCGGAAGCTGGACGCTTAACCAACTGAGCCACCCAGGCGCCCCTAGCATTTGTTTTGAGACCTGAATGGCCAGAAGTATCTAGTTACAGAAACATCAGGAGAAAGACCAGTATAGGCAGAGTCCATGGTGAGGGTAAAGGCTCAGACTCAGGAAGGAATTGGGTGAATTAGAAGGCTAGATGAGGCGGGTATCAGGTACATTGGTGACCCCCTACCTATTATTACCAAGGCTCACAAGTCCTCTAGATCAGTGACACTGAGTCCACACTGAGGTGCTGTTGGCAGATTAAATTAGGCAGGGATGAGGGTGATCAAGAATTCAGGCTCTGGGGCGCCCGGGTGGCTTAGTCGGTTGAGCGTCCGACTTTCGCTCGGGTCATGATCTCGCGGTTCGTGGGTTCGAGCCCCGCGTCGGGCTCTGTGCTGACTGCCAGCTCAGAGCCTGGAGCCTGTTTCGGAGTCTGTCACTCCCTCTCTCTCTGACCCTCCCCTGTTCACGCTGTCTCTCTCTCTCTCTCCTAGAAATAAATAAATAAAACATTAAAAAAAAAAAAAAAAAGAATTCAGGCTCTACTTCCAAGTGAATGTGCCAGTGTCGAAATTATGTCTTCTACTAAAGGCAGTGACTATGCCCACAGCTGGATAAGAATTGAGCTCCAAACATCTTCTAATTGCTAGTTCCCCATTTATCAGTTGTGCTGTGTTTTGCCTCTTCTGCCTTTTGTTGACCATGAGTACGATGAATTTCAGGTCTACCTCGTCCCATCCACTGGCAAAATGCTATGGGTCAAATTGTGAACGTATTATTACTGCTTTTATCCTTTTTTCCTAAGCCTGTTTATCCTGAACGTCCAGGCTTCTTTTCTCTCCTGAGGATAATTAACAAGTCTTTTTTTCCCCTTTTCCCTACTTAATTTTTTTAAAGTTTATTTATTTATTGAGAGAGACAGAGAGAGAGGGAAAAAGAGAGAGAATGAGTGGGGAGGGGCACTCATAGAAACAAGGAGAGAATTCTAAACAGGCCCTGCAGTCAGCAGAGAGCCCAACTCAGGACTTGAACCCACCAACTGTGAGATCATGATCGGAGGCAAAACCAAGAGTCAGCCGCTTAACTGACTGAGCCATCCAGGTGCACCCTACATACTTCTTATTTATTTATTTATTTATTTATTTATTTATTTATTTATTTATTTATTTTTAATGTTTTATTTATTTCTGAGAGAGAGAGAGAGCGTGAGCAAGGGAGGGTCAGAGAGAGAGGGAGAGAGATACAGAATCCGAAGCAGGCTCCAGGCTCTGAGCTAGCTGTCAGCACTGAGCCCAACACGGGGCTTGAACCCACGAACCATGAGATCATGACCTGAGCCGAAGTCGGACGCTTACCGACTAAGCCACCCAGGCGGCCCCATAATTCTTTTTTAACTGTGAAATACAACACTCATCCAAAAATGCAATGTACAAGCTATTTTCACTTAACTATCTCATAAAAATATTTCCATGTGTCCTATAATTTCATAATAAATTTTAATCCATTTTTAGTTATTTGCTAATTCATATATACTTTATTTCTTTAACTAGACTGTAAACTATTTGAGGTCAGTTATCATTTTTTAAAAATTAATTTATTTTTGAGGGAGATAGAGAGGTAGAGCACATGAGCAGGGTAGGGGCAGAGAGAGAGGAAAGAGAGAGAATCCCAAGCGGGCTCTGTACAAGCCGATGCAGGGCTTGAACTCATGAACCGAGAGTCCATGACCTAAGTTGAAACCAAAAGTCAGATGCTTTAACTGACTGAGCCACCCAGGAGTCCCAGGTATCATTTCTTAAGTGGTTTTTCAGCCTCTCCGTTAGTGTAGAGGCTTGTTAAAATGAGTCTTTTCAGGCTAGGGTCCCAAGAATTGTGATGTGTTAGTGTGAGATCAGGTCTGCATTTGAAATTGATTCTGAGGTTGTAGTTACACAGATTACACTTAAACAATCATTGTTTTCTACTCTCACACAAGACTGAATTACCTTGGTAGCAGTCATTCAAGAATGACCTAAAAATCATTTTGTTTATCATCAGGCACTCTGGATTCTAATAAGCACAGCATTTACTCATCGCTTCTTTGATTAAATCCTTGAAATCAGTTGGATTTATTTATTAGTTGCCGAAAATCAATAATTCAGCTAACTTAAATACTCAGTGACACTGACTGATTCCCAGAGTTCAGCTGATACTTGTTGAACCATAACACTGCCGATTTCTCTTCTGGAATCTTCACAGATGAATAAAGCACAAGCCATGTTTGATGATCAGAAAACAGAAAATAATATATTAGATTTTGGGGGCAGAGAGAGCATGCATGAGCATGTGTTCTAGCGGGGGAGGGGCAGAGGGAGAGAGAGAATCCCAAGCAGGGATTCCCAATGAGGACTCGATCCCACAACCCTGGGATCATGACCTGAGCTGCAATCAAGAGCCAGAAGCTCAACGGACTGAGCCACCCAGGTGCCGCAAACAGAACAAAATTTGTAGACGAGGGAAAAGAACATGAAGAATAAAAACTTTGAGGGATTAAACAAATTTAAAATGCTTTCCAAATTTTACAATGTGCTTATATGATCCACTAACAGAAATTAAATTTCCTCTCAAACTCCATCCAAGAATTTATCGAAAACTCATTTGGCCTTGTGAGTGAGAAGCTCGGGGGTGGGTGAAGGACAGGCGTCACATCATAGTCTCCAAGTAGGTGTGCAGGACACCTGTGCTTTCTGCGGCTGACATGTCCTAAACCTGTTCCCTTAGGAGCCATCTCATTTCTTACCTTAACTGCACTACTCTGGAGCTTTATTTCTGGCTGCTTAAACCCACTGTCAATTTTACTAGGGGCCTTTTGGTTTATAAATTGTGCAAATTGCAAATAGGATGAAAAAATGTATACATAGAAAATTTTAAAAGGCACTTAAAAAAGGGAGATGTATGTGATGGCTTGAACCGTGTCTCTCAAAAAGAAATGCTGAAGGGGCGGCTGGGTGGCTCAGTCTGTTAAGCGTCCGACTTTGGCTCAGTCATGATCTCATATTTCGTGGGTTTGAGCCCCGCGTCGGGGCTCTGTGCTGACAGCTAGCTCAGAGCCTGGAGCCTGTTTCAGATTCTGTGTCTCCCTCTCTCTCTGACCCTCCCTTGCTCACGTTGTCTCTCTTTCTCTCTCAGAAATAAACAAAAACATTTAAAAATTTTAAAAAAAAGAAAAGAAATGTTGAAGTCTTAACCCTCCATTTCACCGTCACCTACTTTATTTATGAATGTAACCTTGTTTGAAATAGGGTCTTTGTAGATGCAGTCTCATTAAAATGAGACCCCGTGGGGTCAGGGAGGGACCTCAAACAATGACTGGTGTGTCTAGAAGAAATTTGGAAAGAAGGACACGTGAAGACCAAGGCAGAGATCGGAGTGATGTGGCCACAAGCAGAAGAAGGCTTTCACTGCAAGCAGCCACCAGAAACTGAAAGGGCAAGGGGGGGGTTTCCTCCCACTGAGACCCTAGAGAGAGCACGGCCTTGCCGATACCAAATCTGGATGTCAGACTCCAGTACTGTGCAGCAATAAACTACTGTTTTAAGATTTTTTTCTTTTCTTTTCTTTTTTAAAGTAATCTCTACGCTCTATGCCCAATGTGGCTCTTGAACTCATGACTCTGAGATCAAAAGCCGCCTGCTCTACCAACTGAGCCAGCCAGGTGCCCCCAAATTTTATCTTTTTTAAGTAATCCCTATACCCAACATAGGAACCGACCCTACAACCCTGAGATCAAGAGTGGCATGCTCCCCTGATGGATCCGGCCGGGCGTCCACACTCTTGTCATTTTAAACCACTCAGTTTGTGGTGTTTGGTTGTGACAACCTTAGGATACTAATACAGGAGAAAATTATAATTATGCTGAAAAATATCAAGTCTTGTTCTAATAGGATGTGGTCCTATCCTAGTCAGGAAATGTGGGAATCAAAAAAAATTTTTTTTTTATTTGTGGGGAGGTTGGTGGGGGGGAAAGCAGCAGAGGGAGGGAGACAGGGAATCTTATGCAGGCTCCATGCTCAGCACAGAGCCTAAAACAGGGCTCGGTCCCATGATCCTGGGATCATGATCTGAGCCAAAATCAAGAGTCAGACACTCAACTGACTGAGCCACCCAGGCACCCCATGGAAGTGTGGGAATTTTAATAAGGCAGGGGTTGATACTGTCATTGCCCTTGCTGAAGCTACCATCTTGGATGAGAATGGCCACAGTATATATCTTCATGAGTCACACCATTTCCACTCGTAGCTTAGCTAATCTAGTAACATTGCAGCCAGAGTGAACTATCTAGAATGTGATCTATCACCCACGTGCTTAAAACCTTCAGTGGTTCCCTCATGGCCCCCCACATAATACACAAACTTCCTGAGGTGGCTTCCCTCCCCACTCACCTCTTCCCTGTTCCTCCTCACACTGCCCTTCAGTCTTTGCTCAGAACATACTTCTTTTCTTTGGTCTCATTGCTTAGCCAATCCCATTTGTGCTTCAGTCTCTTTCTACATAGATGTCCTTTCCTGCTCCGTGGCCCTCCCTGGCCATCCCTCCGTAATTTCCGTGGGACAGCCCTGATGCACATCTTTTTGCATCCAACTGTGTCGACCTCTAGCCTTGCTACTTAAAAGTGAGGTCCGTGGGACGGACACTTGGGCATCACCAGAGTTTAAGATGCAGAATCCCCAGCCCAGCTAGATCTTCACCATCAGGTGTGCATTTTAACAGGATACTTGGGTGGTTCTCATGCACACTGGATTTGTGAGATATTGGTCTCTTCAACATAACCTTCATGCAGGTAGGGAACACTGTCTCCCAGAACCCCACACAGTGGCGGCTTAAAGAGAAATGTAATTGATGAAGAACGCATCAGACTCATTTCCTGTTAACAGGCATGCCTTTCAGGAAAAAACAAAAAGAAAAACAAAACCAGAAAAAAAGCAAGTCTCCTTTCATCGGAATACAGAGGCTAAGGTCCCTAGCCTATAGGTATTTTGTCACAGTGCTCTTTAAATGCCCGCCCTTACACATTTGTCATATTCTTTGTTTTCCCATCAGATCCTGTTTACTGTATGAAACATGCGAATGACTATTCTATTACTAATCATGTTTTCTGTTCTCTTTGGGGATTTTTTAAAAAGCAATTTTTAAAAACACTCTAATGACAACACAGGCATAGCCAGATTTGCACTGTTATTATTATTTTTTAGTTTATTGTCAAGTTGTTGCACTGTTATTTTTAAACTTGGTCCATGAAAACTGATACCTGGTAACAGCTTTAAATATTGTCCTCACAGTTCTTTTTTTTCCCCTCCTCTCCCCCTTCTCTCTCTTCCCCTCTCTCCCCCTTCCCCTCCCTTCTCGTCTTTTTCTTTCATTCAACAGTAACAAGGTATTCTAGTGCTTCATGATAAATCTTTGTGATGTCAGCCCCAGTGGTCAAAATATCCTGATACGGTTCTATTTCTTGCAAGCTCTCAGTAAATGATACATCACTTTTCCAGAGAAATGTGCAGGTAAGAGAGCCTTTCCACACTCAGCTTCTAATTCCCTTAACAGAATGTGAAAGCTGACAGTTTATGAGCCAACTCAAATTCAAAAATCTCTTTTTAAAACATTTATTTATTTTTGAGAGAGAGAAAGAGAAAGAGATACAGCGTGAGCAGGGAAGGGGCAGAGAGAAAGGTAGACAGAGGCTCTGAAGTGGGCTCTATGTTGACAGACTTGAACCCACTAACCATGAGATTATGACCCGAGCCCAAGTCAGACATTTAACCACCTGAGCCATCCACACTCCCTCAAATCCAAAATCTTAAAAATCCTCCATAAATTGCTGATTTGACCGGCCTCTGAGGCCTATCTCCTCTTACTTCTCTCCCCGCTTCCCCTTCTAGCAAGTTGAATTTGCAATTCGCTAAAAGGCACCACTTGCCTAAGGTTTGTGCCTCGTAGGGGTCAGGTGGCCAACAACCTTTTATAATGATAATGTTCGAGGAGGAGATTGGCACACTCCGTATTGGTAAACAGGTAAACAACCGTAGGATTTGCTTTTCTTTTGTTGAATGTATTCGCTGCGTTTCTGGGTGCACGATTTGGTCAGAAGTTTCCTAATTTATCCCATCAGAATGCTGATGGTGGTCCTTAAGTACTAAGTCAGTCGAAGTGAGCCCTGGGAGAGTCCCCGTGGCTTTGGGCTGTGAAAAAAGATTTGGAGGCAGCATCTCTGCGCAGCGTCCTGGGTCGGGTGATAACTCCTCAGTTCTGCCCACTATGAACCTGCTGTGTTTACCACACTCACAACGGCGTTGTTTAAACTCAGGAATAGTTTTGCTCCGCGATGGTAGCGTTGTCTATACTTCTGAAGGACCAAGCCATGAATAAATAAATACTCGCAGTTTTGGGTTGATTGGGCGATCTCAGGTAAGTAAACAGGCTCAAACGCCGACTGGGGCCACATCGTGTTAATGGGAGAAGCACCCGTGGGAGGGGGGCGGGGGGAGTTCCCTCCCCAGCTCCCAGGGGGAGAGGCCGCCACGCGTCTAGCCAGCTCTGCTCGGATCGGAAACCGAGCCCGGGTTGTCAGCGCTTCACGTTTTACAAAGGACGCCGGAGATCGGGGCTTTTCACGTCATCTCTCAAGTTTTAAAGGGTGGTAACCGGTTCAAGTCTTCAGAAGACATTTTTGCAAATGAAACCCTGAGCCAAACCAAACACTCCTGGGAGCCGGGCAGCCCTAAGTAGCCAATTTGCAACCTCTCCGCTGAACATCGCAGATAATTAAGACCATTCATTAAAGAAAGAAAAAGGAAAAGGAAAAACACACACACACCAACCAAAAACAAAACCCCCACTGTGATTACTCGGAAGGCCACAGTGGTAAGAACTGCCCCGTAGGGCCCTGACTAAGTTCAGACCCTGGCACGACTCTTGGCCAGTGTTTTCCCACGTGTCAAGTGGCTCTTATGGTAAGAATGACAGCTTTGTGGGGGCGCCTGGGTGGCTTAGTAGGTTGAGCGTCCGACTTTCGCTTAGGTCATGATCTCGCGGTTCGTGGGTTCGAGCCCCGCGTCGGGCTCTGTGCTGACTGCCAGCTCAGAGCCTGGAGCCTGTTTCAGTCTGTGACTCCCTCTCTCTCTGACCCTCCCCTGCTCACGCTGTCTCTCTCTCTCCTAGAAATAAATAAAACATAAAAAAAAAATTAAAAAAAAAAAAAGAATGACAGCTTTGTGGGGCTGTTCCGTGGACAGAATGAGAAACCGCGTGCCGAAGCCCTTATCACGAATTGGCCCCCAATACCCGCTCTCCAGCCCAAACTGCAACTTCTCTTTATGGTCCTGCAATTGTTCAAGGCCCGGCCGACATCGTGCAAATGACTTCGTATTCCCAGGTGCCTGTTCCTCCATCCCCAAGGGCGCTTGAAGGTTTGCTCTATGGTCCACTCTTTCTGCGTCACTACGCAGCATCCAGGTGGAGTTAATACCGACCTCTCCGGAGGGAATATGCTCCACATAGACCGGATCCGGGCCGAGAACTAGCGCTTTCTCGCCCGCATCTACACACACGAGCACCACTTTCCAAACCAAAACTGCGTTCGCTTGCTTGCCCCGGGGTTTCAAGCAGGTACTTGGCTCACATGGCTCTGGCATCGTCTCTACTGGTAGGAACGTTGTCTTCGTTTCGCCGGCCCGCAACTACCCACACCCTCCGGGCTCGAGCTTTCCTGCTCCGCACCCTTTCCCGGGCTGGCGCAGTCTGTCACTGCGGGTTTACGGGAAGGACGCGGCGCCCGGCCTCCCCGCCCCCGGCCTTCCCGCCACGAGCGCTCCCTCGTCTCGCGACTCCCGGACTCCGCCACGACCGCGGCGGCCTCGACGCAGACTCTCGGCCCCGACCCTCCGCCCCCCGACCCCTGCCCCTAGTCCCCGTTCGCTAAGGGAGTGCACCCGAGGCGGGGCAGGGTCTCCGCGCCGAGTGCGCTGAGCCCCCCGCCGCGGACCGGCGCCGCCGCGCACCGCGAGCGAGTCCAGGCAAGTCCTCCAAAGCAGCGGCCCCCGGGCGGGGGCAGGGGGGACGGGGGAGGGGGAAGGGGGGAGGGGGAGGGGTGGGGGCGGGGACGGGGCGGGCGCGGAGTCAAGTTTCGCTACGTCACGGTCCCCGGGAAGTCCCCATAAGAGCAGAGCGCGGGAGCCAGCGGGCGCCCAGACCTGAGAGGTGCTCGGGCGCGCGTGCAATCGGTCGTGGAGTTGGGTGCCGCCTCCCGGTCCGGCCCGTCCGCCCGCGCGTGCAGCTCGCGAGCCGCCGCCCCAAGGTGCTCGGGGTCGGGGGGCCGAGACCCCCGGCCTTCCACAGCACGGCTGCCGGCGGCCGCTCGCGGAGATGCCTGGGAAGAAGGCGCGCAAGAGCGCGCAGCCGAGCCCCGCGCGGGCCCCGGCAGGTAGGGAGCAGCTGGGGCCCGCCGAGAAGCCGGCCGGGGCGGGGGCCGGGGTCGGGGTCTCGGTCCGCGCGGGGCTCAGCCGGTCGGCACGCCGCCTAAGGTCGGGCAGGTCCGGGGCGCCTCCAGGAAGCTGCTCGCGGCTTTCACCCAGGACGCGGGAGGAGAGCCGACCGGGGATGCGGATGGCGATGTTGGCGGGGGCAGGAAAGCCTGTTCTCCTTCGAGGCGCTGGCTTCGCAGCCCCGGTTGCCCTGCCCTGGGGCCCCGGGGAGGAAAAGTGCAAGTGCGGGCGACCGTCCCGAGGAGAAAGTCATTGTCACGGCAGGTGGGGGCGGGAGAGCCGCCGCGGGGAGCTGCTTGGCCTCCAGCGCCCGCTGAGACCTCCCTCTTCCTCCCGCGGCGAGGACCCTCGAGGGCCCCGCTCCGAGTGCGGCCACCGTCGCGCCCCCAACACCAAACAGTACCGAACGCTTGATACCATCACGCTGTTCCACAGAGGACTGATGGAGCGTCACAGAGGCCCTGGGAGGTCCGCTGCGGTCAGGGGCCTAGAAAGTTTTGCTTCTTTGTTAAGAGTGCAACATTTTAACAGTCGTTACCAGTTGCGGGGGTGGGATAGAAGGACAGGCGTTGGTCTGCAGTGGTGGTTAATATATCCGCTTTCCCCTCCTCCCACATATAGCCCCATCGGGCAACTTTGCAGACCCCCACCCCCACCGCCACTCCGTAAGTCTTACCAAACAAGGCAGCCATCTGCTAAGGGGTTGTGGCAAGAAGGCAGTAAGGCTCTGGGCTCGATATCCGTCTTACTGCTATTGCATCAGACGATAATGGCCCCCTTTTAAAGTTGGTTTCGCTTTATAGAGCCCATGAGGCTGCGGAGGAAGTGGTGATTGACAATGCCGCTTGGCACCTTGCTGCTCTCTCTGGCTCTCGCTTGGGAGACGACAAGCTTGGCCTACCCTCTGTGAAGTCCAAGAATTCTGTTTTGGGAAGGCCCCACCTGAGAATAACCTTCCTGCCATTTAATTTCGTTCCCAGTAATAAGGGCCCTCTTAAACTTAATTAGATGGTAATACTTTTTTGATTGAGATATAAGTGACATATGACATTGTATTAGCTTTGATTTGGTATATGTATAGATCAAATGATGATTTGATGTATGTATACATTGTGAAAAGATTGCCATAATAGGTTTAGTGAAGATCTGTCACCATCCTTAGTTACAATTCTTTTTTAATACCACATTTACAGAAGTGTAATTAACAAAAAGATTTAGTAAACAATTAGCAGCTATTTTCTGCTCCCTTTTTTGGTGGAAGGGATCATTTTTTTTTTTTGTAAAACCCTCTTGTAATCCTTTTTCTTAAATTAATATTCGTTTAATTATATCTCATGTCTAAAAAGTAGTACACATGTGAATTAAACATTATATTTTCTGCTTCACTCATAAAGGCAACGGATTGGTACAAATTTGGTTTGTCAAGAGCACCCTTCACATACTGTATGTTAGCCAATTTGACAATTATACTTAAAAAAAAATAAAAGATTATTGGCCCTCAAAGAAAAAAAAGTATAAAAATTTGGATGAAAAAAT
The DNA here is from genome assembly GCA_017311185.1 of Proteles cristata cristata. Classification (NCBI taxonomy): domain Eukaryota; kingdom Metazoa; phylum Chordata; class Mammalia; order Carnivora; family Hyaenidae; genus Proteles; species Proteles cristata. The sequence continues at coordinate 1,548,234 of JAESUZ010001952.1, read as the reverse complement.
TTGGTTTGTAGGAAGAATTTGGTTTACAGTAAAAAATACATTTACTTTATTTTAGAGAATGTGAGCTTAACATGGATACAAGATTTTATGAAACTTCTAGAAGATTTCAAAGAGGTTTTTTTTAATGAGGATAAGGATACATTTGGATTTGCCTATGAATGCAGGCATAATGTGAGCTGTGAATTACTGCCATTTAAAAAAGAAATCCTTGAAAACAACAGAACAAAGTTTAGAATTCGACTTCTGTCCCCCCCCCAACCAACCAAAAATGAAGAGAGAAAAGAATGACATCATCTGAAGCTGACAAAGTCTCCGTAACTGTGGTGAATGACATAATGACATAAATGTCCATATTTAAAGAAAGGCGACATTTGCCTCATCCGGTGTGCATTTAAGAAAAAAGATTTCAAAGTAAAAGTCTTCATCCTTACTGTAACTGTTGTCTTTTTGTTTATGAGTCACGCCATGTCAACGTATGTTGTGTGTGTTCTAATTAGGTAACTTTCTCATGTTCAGAAAAACGGGTGTGCATAGAGCTAAGGTTAAGATTAATGGTTCACTGGGTACATACTCAGCTCGCCTCCTGGATGGGCATATTGACTCTTGTCAGTTACAGTTTGTCATGTCAGCATAATTTTGATGGTTTGCCTTCCTTTTCAGAGCCCGAAGTGGAATGTGCCATGCAGCTCCGGAGATTTGGAGACAAACTGAATTTCCGGCAGAAACTTATGAATCTGATAGCCAAACTCTTCCGCTCGGGAACCTGACTGCACTGGGAGCTTTCAAACGAGGAGATGCCTTTGAAATGGAAGCTTCCCCAGTAGATGCAAATTTCATCAGTTAGAAGAGAGACTGCCTTGTAATGGAGGAGAATGCGGAGAATCAATTGCTTCTGGATGCCCTTGGAAACCAAGATGGGAGTACATCAGAGACGGATTTCTGTCAGAGGTGTCTCAGAAGTCCTTTTTCTGGGGCTTGTGAGAACATTATAAAACCACTTTGTTTATTTTTAAATCAAGAATGAATGGAGGAGCTCCAGAAAATAAGGAATGGATTGCTTATACACTGAGTTTTTACTTCGAAAGTTATTCTGGTAGTTTTGCGGAAGGGTGCTACTCAGAGGTGTGGGCAAATGAAGAACTGTGGGCAGATGCGAGAAGGGAGAATGTTCAGTGTTGATTATCACTTTGGGATGACACAAAAGTGCTGTACAGTATTCGGCTTCTAGATTACCTTGTTCAAAGTAGAGATTTCGTTCTGAAAACACTGAATGTCCTCGCGAATGTTGATTCCATGAAGGTCACTACAAAATATAAAATAATTTGAAAGTGTTTTCCTTCCGACTCAAAATGTATTCCTTCTGTTCAGATGATCCTGCCTTGAATTATGTTCTGAATCTTCACTGGAAAGTCTGTACTTTGAAAAAATGTGCTAGAGCTGTTACATGGTGCCAGTGAGATTTTTGCGGGTAGAATTGTTACCACATAAAGAACATGCGAATTTGCGTACTGAGAAATAATGGGGGGAAAAGGGATTTAGGCTTTTTACTACTGTAATTAAGACTTAGTAAAACAAATATTCTACAGTTACTTGATAGGAAAAGGAATGTATTTCTAAAGAAGTTTAGAAAATCTGTAAAATGCCATTTCTCATATTAGCATACATCTTACAAGAAGTGATCCTTTAAAGAAATTAAGCGTGTTTTACATAGGATATATTTTTCTTAAAAAAAGGAGAATGGATTGCTCATCCAGAATGAAAGTTTCATCTCTATGTGTAATTTGCATTATAATAATATGTAGATGCTGAGAAAAGTTTCATGAATTTCCATTTTTTGTTAAGAAGCCAGGCTACCAGCAAAGCCACCAGATATATAGAAGAGAAATAATAATATCATGATTGAATTTCAATAAATGAATCTTATTTATTTTACCTATTTATAATTAAAATATTTTTTGCTCAGTTTCAAAACATATTAGTTAAAGATACATTCTTAGGTTATGAGACAAAGTTTTCATAACTACTTGAACAGTAAGAATGTTTTAATATAGGCTATAGTCACTTTAGATGAAAGATTACCTCAGTATCTGTTTTTCTTCAGTATTACTTAAGGCTGTTAGTTTTATTTAGTTGCGAAGATGTTTTTTGGTCTGTCTAGAGGCAGATAGTTTGCCGATGGGTATTTATGGTCTGTGATTGTATTTATGCGTATAAAAGTTGATACTGTAGCTGTAAACTATTAAACATTATCACCAGTCTTTGCTGTGTGTTTACTTTGGTCGTGGAAGCTGCCAGAGTGTTCATTATGAAACCAAAATTGTTTCACCGATTTCCGTCGCAGGCACATGTTGACCACCCCCACCCCCTGGGTTCCAGCTCTTTGGCAGGAGTGGAAAGCAAGGGACATCCAGCATGACATCTGCTGTCAAGGGTCTTACAATTTAACAGAGAGAAGGAAGATATTCATGCCAGGCGTGGGTCTTCAAGTGCCTTAGAGAAATGCCTGGAGAGTGATTTATTTAAAGGAGCCTACAGAGATTTGTGATCTAATTAGAGCCGGGGAGGGTGGGGGGGGAGGAGGGGGGGCCTCCTTGGCTGCTCTGGGGCCCCGCCAGGCAGTTTCCTTTTTGATGGCCTCACACTTCACCCTTCCTCCGCCCCCACGCCCCCACCCTGGGCAGCAAGGATTGCTTCATCCGAAGCTAGTCATGTGCAGAAGTAGGTGTAACTCAGAGTGGCCTTCCTGTTTGGGTGTGAGAACTCCGAAGATCCTCCTAGTTTGTAGCTTGGAGCTAGATCTCATCTTCGTGCTGAAAGCTGGGGAGGTAAACGGCTTCCCTGAGCTGGGGAGGGAGAGGCGAGGAGCTTCAGGAGGAGGGTGCCCAAGTGAGAGGGTGACAGCCAGGGACCCAGGATGCAGGGCTGCCCCGGAGCATCTCAGGAGGAGGGCTTGGGGGCGGGGAGATTGATGGGCTCCATAGAGGGTGGGGCCAATCTGCCGCTCTTCTCTGGAAGAGTAACTCAGGTCCCAGTGTCTCTGCATCGCCAGAATCGAACCCTTGGCGTTGATTCGATTTGCTAAAAGCACCCCTGCTGCTCTTTCATATAAGGAGTCACAGGAAAGCTTGGACACAACTCACAATCTTCTGATTTCAGAACTATTTCCTGAGAACTCTCTCTCTCTCTTTTTTAAAATTTTTAAATGTTTTATTCATTTTCTGAGACAGAGCATGAGCAGGGGAGGGGCAGAGAGAGAGGGAGGCACAGAATCTGAAGCAGGCCCCAGGCCCTGAGCTGTCAGCACAGAGCCGGACATGGGGCTCGAGCCCATGAACGTGGAGATCATAACCTGAGCAGAAGTCAGATGCTTAACTGACTGAGCCACCCAGGTGCCCCCCTCCCCACCTCAGAACTCTTCATGTAAAAGAATGACCAGGATGTCCATATCGTTGTAATTGTAAAAGGAGACTAACAAAAAGATACCAGGGATTTTTTTAAAAAAGGATTTATTTATTTATTTATTATTAAAAATATATTTAAAGTGTATTTTATTTTGAGAGAGAGAGTAGAGGAGGGACACAGAGAGAGAGGGAGAGACAGAATCCCACGCAAGCTCCATGCTGTCAGTGCAGAATCCTATGTGGGGCTCGAACTCATGAACCATGAGATCATGACCTGAGCAGAAACCAAGAGAGCATGCTTAACTGACTGAGCCACCCAGGCGCCCCTGACTTGCATTTATATTTAAGAGAAAATTATGACTTGTATATTTGAAAAGTCACCTAGCAATGGCAAAGTGCTGTTAGCAAAACGGATACATAAAAATACAATTTTGCTTCTGAATTATTTCCAGTTAGTTTACAAACTGAATAAGAAAAAATTCACTGCATTTTGCACAAACAGTTCGCAATCCTTCACATTAACAAAATTACTGTCATTCTCGCCACGGAAAGTGGAGGTGAAGGCTTCCCAGGCTTTGTGTCTTAGATTAAAGCAATAGCGAGTCACAGGAGCAGAGCACAGCCCCTCACCTTTAAACTGTGGCAAAATGATGGAACTTTGTGGGGGAAAAAAAAATCAGAAATGCAGTAATACCAGAATTAAGAAGCTATGACCATCACTGAGGGAACTGAAGAAGATCTAACCATAGAAACTTCATTCTGAATCCTAAATATACTAAACCATTTAAAAATTAGTGCCTCTGGGGCACCTGAGTGGCTTAGGCAGTTAAGCCTCTGACTCTTGATTCCGGCTCAGGACATGATCTCACAGTTCAAGAGTTCGAGCCCCATATTGTGCTCTGTACTAATGCTGTAGTGACTGCTTGGGATTCTCTCTCACTCTCTCTCTGTCCCTCCCCTGCTCGCACACTGATTCTCTATCTCTCAAAAACAAACAAACACCTTAAAAAAATAAAAAGTGCCTCAAATTTCGAGAAAGCTAACACCTATACGTTGTTCATTCTCAAGTTTTATAAACTTCTTCTGAAGCTATGTGCTTGTATCATTTGAATGTGTCCTCAGGTAAAAATGGGCTATGCTTCGAGGGATAACATGACATGCTTTGATAAACTTTCTTATGTTGGTAGTTTTTTTTTTAAGTTTATCTATTTAAGAAATCTGTACACTCAACGTGGGGCTCAAATGGCATGGTTCCCGGGCTGAGCCAGCTAGGCGCCCTCTCCTATGCTGATAGTTTTATTTGAGATGTTTTTTTTATCAACTCTCCTTCCAACATTAATCAAGAAAACATGTGTCTAATTGTGTAATTTACATTTACAGAAACAATTTAAGAGAAAACCAGCTAAAACATCTCCTCAGTAATTCAAGATTTTGCATAGTCAACACACTATAGCAATAGAGCTTTATCAGTCTCCGCCAAAGCAAGTCTTCCTTTTTTTTTTTTTTTTTTTGGTGAATTTATTTATCTCTGTGTACGTGTCTCTCCTGTGCTTAGGGAAAATGCCTGTGTTGTCTCTTTACAAATATTAATTAAACACTGCCCAAGTTACCCCTCATTTCAGGGACTGTGGGGGCTGGGGAGGGATGCAGGTAAGAAATGGGTAGGAAAGAAGAGAGATAGAAATCCCTTGGTGCTGCAATTTGCAATTACTGAAGGATGCAGAACTCCAACCAAAACCTTTCAAAAGAAATTTTCAAAGTTTTACAATGTTGAGTCTATACTTACTCCACTATCTCACATGTACAACTGATTCCATACTTGATCATGGCACTCACTAATGAATACTGTAAGTTATTTTGTTTTATTATCTTTTAAATTTTAAGTAAGCTCTATGCCGAACACGACTTGAACTCAGGACCCTGAGATTAAGAGGCACATGTTCTGCCAACCGAGCCAGTCGGGGACCCTCGCATACTGTAATATTTTTACGTGTAGATCGAGCAGATGAGAAATAGTTCTAAAGAAACCATGAAGAAGAGGAAGCAAACACTCAAATCATGGCTTTGTCACTTTTCAGCCTGAGAACTGGGCAGTTCATTAGTTTCTCCTAGCTTGTGCTCTCATAGGGAAAAATGGGAAGAAAACTTCCCTATAATACAGGCGGCGGGGGGGTGCGGGGGACAGGAATAAAGGTCACTTCTCTCCTTATCATCTCTCTCTCAATGTATGTATGAATGAGATAAGTTGTTTTCTTCTGTCTAAAGAGTCTGTGTGCTGTGATTTGGGCTTTTTAATCCCTTGCAATAACTCTGCCCCTGTTCCAACACACACACACACACACACACACACACACACACACACACACACACAGACCCCTTTGGGCTGGAACAGCATAAATTGTGAAAATCTTGCCAAACTCCTCAAACCTTTGTCAGAGGGAATGACCCAGCAGGAAGACAACTGGCACCTTGAAAATAGTCACCGCTGAGAGTGACGAGGCATAGAGGCCACTCTGCTTTGGGATCCTGATGCGGGACTTTCAGGAAAAAACCATCAGTGAGCTGCTGCGAGACCCTGAGCGAGGCAGCCTGTCTGAACCACAGTGATTCTTCTGAATCGCTCATGGCTTGAGACAGAAGACGGGTCTGGGGAAGGTCTCCTGCCACACGCCTGGTCCGAGCAGCCCCGCTCCTCACCTCAGGGCACACAGTGTGAGAGAGAGCTGAAGGGTCTGCGAAAAGAAGTAGGAGAGTGGGTGTAAAAAGTTCCCTCAAAAAAGCCTCTTTTCCGAATTCTCCTCCCAATCATTGATTAAAGTCCCCGAGGAGGTTGGGCAGGAACATCTTGGACTTAGAAGTATTTTCTTGGACACAAAAATTCCCTCATGTGTTCTGGTTTCCCCCAGGAGGTTGGTGTCACTCTGCTTCTTATATGTGGCTGAAAATAGATGGGGTCACCTGACAGGACACACCCTACCCCGTGCGTATCTCATATGGGTCATGGTTCAAGAATAAAAACCTTTGTCAGTACAATCCAGGCCCTCACTCCGTTAAGCACTTTCAGAAATCAGTTTAACAAATTCAGACCTATGTATAGTCTTCTTCCAGATCGGTTGCTTTAAAAAACACCAGAATAATGGGAGTATTGAGGAGTTATAGTGGGGACTTAGGATTCCCTTACTTTGTAAGTCTGGGTCCCAGAATGCTCCCAGGTGTGATTGGAGATTGCACAGTGGGAAAAAAAAAATGAAAAAGAGAAAGCAAGCAAGCTCACAGTGCATGGAGCCTGGGTGTGGATTTGGGCTGGAAATGGAATGTGCAAATAGTCCTTGATATTTCTTATGTCTTAATGAAGGGCTTCTTTTCTTTTCATCATGCCCTCTCACTAATGACCTCTAACAGGGCTCTGAGATTTGTCCATTTCCAATTTCACACCTATTTTTAAAACCACAAACTTTCTTTCCCTACAATTTTCATTGACTTTGGACTTTGAAATCAGCCACCGTGTTGCCACTTATTCTTTGCAGGACTCTGGATAAATGACTTCCTCTCGATTTTCTTATAAAGTGGTGTAAAATAAACCAGTTTCAAAGCTTCTAGAGAATCAAACAAGGTGAGCGTGTGCATGGTGCCTGGCTCATAGTCATACTCAGTAAATGCCACTTAACTTTACCTTCGAGACTGAGGGTTAGATATTCGCTTCCTTACAAAGCTATGGAAGATCTTGCCCAATAAAGATTATTAGACTAAAATGAAAGCGTTTGAAAAAAGGCAGTCGTGGAGCTGGAGAGGAAGTGGCAGTTTTTCCCTTGGTGAGGCCATCTGTTTTTAATTTATAACCTTCTAGTGATGGTAAAACATTTATTTTCACCCTGTGCATAATAGGTTTCATAAATACTACTGAATTGCCCAAAGCCCTTTGCATGTATTCACATAAAAATTCAGGTCCTGATTTATATAATACTGCATCAAAGAATAGGAAGAATGTCCTGGGTAGTTATTTTGGGCAATCATGTTTTCAGTAGGGAATCATAAAAGCAGGCTCTCCCCTGGATGAAACTGTGAAAATAAAATATGTTAATTTGGAGAACAGAGGTTGAATCCTGGCTGCTTCTGGTTTTGGCTTTAGAAAACCACAGGCTTTCCACAGGACTTTCTGAGTCTGTGTTCAGATGAACAGTACTTCCACAAGATAAACACTTCTTAGTAATCCCTCGAAATGTGATACAATTTTATTGTATCATCCAGTGGTTACATATTTGGAGCCTATGATTAGCTTTCTTATTTTATAGTGGAGGGAACCAGCCTCAGAGAATCAGCAATTTCCCCGAAGTCGCTTGATTGACTAATGGGTGGAACACTCACGGGATTTGAACTCCTGTCTTTCTAACCTCTAGCCTTCCCCCCCCTCGCCACCACAATACAGCCGCTTCCCACCGGGAACTGGCGAAGGGCCCCATCCCAGAGCAAAGCTAGTTTGTTTTCCGCTCCGGTGCCTCATTAAATACAGCCAAGTCTTATACCCCTGGGTTTTCTGAGGGTGTGAGGTTGATTATTAAACCAGTCGATATGTGATAAATACTGATAAGGACAGTGCCGCCCCCCTCCCCCGCCCCCTCCTGCCGCAGCCCAGCGCTGCAGCTGGGCGCTCCCAGGTTCTTTCCAACCTCCAGTGATGCAAACTTGACCTCAGGAGGGTGTCACATTATTCGAAGAAGCCAGAGGGAAACGGGAGGGAAGGCGTGGCGGCATCTCCCCCTCCGGAGGGATTTTGTAGTGGATGAGCATGGAATTAATTCTGAAAGATACACTCCCTGCCGGCCTGCTTTTTACCGGCGAATGCCGAAACAGCACCTTACTGAGACCGATCTGCAGGAGCTGTTTGTAATGGGAAAGAAAAGGATTCAAAGAAGCCAGTCAAAACAGCAATTTGTATGTTTTGTCGGACTGGGGTGCCCTATTTCAGCAAAGGCAAGCAGCTGTCAGGAAGGAAGAAGAGATTTGTTGCCACCATTTTTTTTTTTTTAAACCCAAACAATAGAGAACGTCTAAATGAACCAGTCTGACTTCTTGATGATTCATTCGGACAAGTGTTGGAGGAGGGGCAGGGAGCACTGGGTGGTTGTGGCGATTATGAAATCCTTTTGTTTTTCGAAGGTTACTTTTTAGTAAGAGATCCCCAGATCCTCTGTCTTGAACACACACACACACACACACACACATACACACACACACACACACACACACACACGTTTATCACAAAGCAGAGGGCGAAAACTTCTTACTTTGCCCATCTTATGGAAAAGACAAAAAAGACCCAACACCATTCAGCACCTGCAAATAAAATGATAAAAATACTCCTTTCCTCTTCTTGAAATTGTATTGGCATTGCATTAAAAAGAACAGATTTCTGAGAATTAGGACTAAATTTTTATTTAACTTTCATAATATAAATATAGAAGAATATAAGGAAGTCAGGCTAACACTTCACAGATGACCCTTGGGGCTCTGGGAAAGTACCAGCCAGGATGATAAATCTGGGCTTTTCTTTCAGACTTGAAATTAACAGACAGGAGGAAGAAGGATTTGCAAATCCCACCTTTTCAAGAATAAGCTGCAAATTGAAAAAGTGTGTATTTCTGCATGGTTAGGAACATACTCCCAAATCATTTTATAAATACATAGGAATTCTCTTCATAATAAATGTTGCTAACAGGCTATAGATATTAGCCCTTTCATGACAGTACTTTGCTGTTTCATCCCTAAAGACTAGGTACAGAAAGTTTCCTAGCCCTGGATTACCTGGGTTAGTCCTGGTTTTACCATGGGGGAGTAGAAGGGGAGAAATGGTGGGGGAAAGGGAGAGAGGCAAACCATGAGAGACTCTTGGATGCTGAGAACAAACTGAGGACTCATGGGTGTGGGGGGGAGGAGGGAGGTGGGTATGGAGGAGGGCACTTGTGGGGTTGAGCACCGGGTGTTATATGGAAACCAACTTGACAAGAAACTATCTGTAAAAAAATAAATAAAATAAATAAAATAAAATACAATTTGAAAAAAAAAATAAAATCATGATCATGTTAAAAAAAAAAAAAAAACCTGAAGGTCTCATGTTCTCAAAATGCCTTCTGGCCTGGGGAACCTGGGACAGTTGATCACCCTGGAGTGATGTACTTTTATCTCTGAGGATCTTCATTGAAATAAACTATATCTCACTTCTCTTTTCCACTCTTGGCTCATTTGTGAGAAGAACACAAGTAGAGCTCCCTAGCCCTGTGGAGCCCAGGTCTGTAAGGGGACTGAAAGAGATCATGGATTCAATGCTTCCAGTCCAGAAGCTGGCAGTTAGTAAGCCTCCAATAAATAGTTGCTGAAAAAAAAATACTTTGGGGGATTACAAAGAGTGTAAAAAAGCCGGGTTATCATGGGTTTTACTGGAATTATTAAGTACGTACTGAGTGGAGACACGAAGAAAGTCATGATTCAGGACTTTGCAGTTTAGCTGAGGAAACAGATGAGCACAACCAGATGAAACAGGCAAATGGCCCAGAATTAACAGTTATAAACCATGAAGGTGTCCCTTGTAGAAAGGAAAAAAGCCAGGTGGAGCCAGGTTTTTGGTTCTATTTTGTTAAAGATTTTATTTTGCTAAGTAATCCCTACCCCCAAAGCAGGTCTCGAACTCACAACCCTGAGATGGAGAATCGTATAGGTATTTTTTTTTTAATTTCAGGGAAAAATGTTGTTTTTCCGATAAATCTTTCACTATCGAAATTGCCAGTGACTCAGAAGTCTTAACAGGCAGGTCTACCAAGGTGTCATTGGGACACTTCTTCAAAGGGTGTTGGCTTCCCCAAACATGTGTTTTTATCATCAAAATCTTCCATCTCCATTTTTTCATAGATACTGTCTTCTTAAAGGTTACTGGTGGTCCACTTGCCACATCCCAAAGTCCTCTTTTAAAATTGCATCATACTCAACCTCAGAACATCACTTCCTCCTTTGAACTTATGTAAAGTGCTTAGCATACACCACATCACATGCTTGAGTCTGCTTACCTCTCCCAACAAGTTCCCCTTTCCTCTTGGTCTTTAAATGTCAGTTTCCCAAGGTTCTGCTTTCAATGGATTCTCTAAGAGTAATGACCTCACATGCGCCCTTTCAGCTAATTGATTCCCAATTTTCATCTCCATCTCTTTTCTCTCCCCCTAGGATCAGGCCTGACTCTGCCACTTTGCTAGATTTGTCCACTTCTAGGATGTGTTTATGGTTTTTATTAATTTTGGATTCCTTTCCTTCCCATCTTTGCTGCTTAAAGTTCTGTTAGCCTTCAAGGTCAGTGTCAAAAGCCATTTCCTCTGAGAAACATTTTCAGATTGCCCAGATCAGAAAGGACATTCTATCTTTTATGTTTCCATAGCACATTTTTCTTATTTTGACCCAATGTTTATTTCATTCACATTTATGTTAATTGATTTTATGTCATCCTCTCTAAGTTGATTATAAGCTCCTACACCTATACCATAGACCTAACTTTATTTTTGAATCCCTGTGCATCACTTAGCAACATGATATTCATTCACTCATTTGTTCATTCATCCACAAATCATAAAATGATTTTTGATCAAATGTGCCAAGAGCTACATTTGACACTGGAGATATAAGAAGAAGAAGATAACAAAGCACATACGTCACGGTCCCAAATATCTTAAAGCTCAGTGGAGATGCTAAGACAAAATCAGATCATTACAATGAATCTATTAAATATAGTGCTGGGACGCCTGGGTGGCTCAGTCAGTGAAGTGTCTGACTACGGCTCAGGTCATGATGTCATGGTTTATGGGTTCAAGCCCTGTATCGGACTCTGTGCTGACAGCTCAGAGCCTGGAGCCTGCTTCGGATTCTGTGTCTTCTTCTCTCTCTGCCCCTCCCCTGCTCATGCTCTATCTCTCTCTCTCTGAAAACTAAAATAAACATTAAAAATAAAAAAAAATAAATATAATGTTAACAAGTGAACACAAAGCATGGCTCTGGGGTTCACAAAGTGTGTGTGTGTGTGTGTGTGTGTGTGTGTGTGTGTGTGTGTGTGTGTGTGTTTGGCTGGAGGTATTTAAGTCTTTATGGAATATATGTTGCATGAAATGAGTGCATTAGTTATATATTGCTGTGTAACAAATAATCCCCCAATTTATTTATTTACTTATTCATTAATTCATTAATTAATTTACTTATTTATTTAATTAATTTTTGTTTTCAATGTTTTTTTTTTAATGTTTTTTAAAATTTATTTCTAGGAGAGAGAGAGAGACAGCGTGAGCAGGGGAGGGTCAGAGAGAGAGGGAGTCACAGACTGAAACAGGCTCCAGGCTCTGAGCTGGCAGTCAGCACAGGGCCCGACATGGGGCTCGAACCCACGAACCGCGAGATCATGACCTAAGCGAAAGTCGGACGCTTAACCGACTAAGCCACCCAGGTGCCCCTTCAATGTTTATTTTTGAAAGAGAGAGACAGAGCATGAGCAGGGGTGGCACTGAGAGAGAGGGAGACACAGAATCTGAAGCAGGCTCCAGGCTTTGAGCTCACAGCACAGAACCTGACATAGGGCTTGAACCCATGAACCATGAGATCATGACCTAAACCGAGGTTACATGCTTAACTGACTGAGACACACAGGTGCCCCTACCTCCCAACTGTAGCAGCTTAAAACAATGCACATTTATTATCTCATTGTGGGACAGGTGTCTGGGCATAGAGTAGAGAGGACTTCTGTTCTGCTTCAGGGTTTCTCAGCTCAATTACAATCAAGGTGTTAACTAAGGAGGTCTCATCTGAAGGCTCAAATGGGTATGGACCTACTTCTAAGCTCTCTCATGTGGTTGGAAGGACTCAGTTCTTTAATGCTTGTTGGATTGAGGTCTTCAGTCTTTAACTGGTGGCTAGCTAGAACCCACTGTCAGTTTCTTGCCACATGGGCTTCCTCATTTTGCTTCATCAGAGAAGCATTGAAGAAGAAAGAGAGCGAGCGAGAGCAAAACAGAATCATAATCTTTTATAGACTAATCAAAGAGGTGACACCCCATCACTTTTGCTATATTATATTTGTTAGAAACAAATGGACAACCACAAAATGTGGGTCAATCCACACTCAAGGGGAGGGGATTACACAGGGCATGAATGCTGGGAATTAGGGATTATTGATGTCTGTTTTAAAAGGCTGTTTGAACCCACAACATTCCCACCACAATGAGTGGGAATGAGAAGTTCATTTTCCTTAGAGGAACCAGCAAGAGCAAATGCAGGATGAGGAGAATAACACACCGTGTAAGACACTTTGATGCTGCTGGGTCTTCAGGTTTCAGGATGGAGAGATAAGTAGGGTCTAGTTTGTCATATTCAGGGTCTTGGACTCCATCCTGTAGAATGGTTGTGCTAGTATAAGTAGAAAGTGACTAGGAGGTTGATTTTTAAGTGTCTCGGCCTGTACCTATCCAAAGGGTGGGTGGGAGGGAAGTAAGTATAAGATCTGGAAAATCACAGAGGATATTGTTATAGAAAGATGATGAAGGCCTCGACGTCGGCAGTGGTTTAGGGTAAGAGAATCAGGGACAGATCTTAGATACAAAGAAGAGGTAAAGCTGATTGACTTTTATTTGCTGTAGTTGGGGGACATTCAGGTAGAAACATCAACCAGACAGCTGGATGTACAACTGCGAAGCCTAGGGAAGGATCTGACCCATGGTTTGGGAGTCATATGGATATAGTGGTAGTTACAACTAAAAAAGTCTAATAGAAAGTGAGATAAGAAATGAACCTAGGGGACACCAGGCTGGCTCTGTTGGAGGAGCATGCGACTGATGATCTTGGGTTTGGGAGTTCAAACTCCACGTTGGGAGTAGAGATGACTAAAAATAAATACATAAACTTTAAAAAATGAACCTGGGAACTCAAGGTTTTGGTATGTGCAGAGAAAGAGAGGCCAGTAAGAGAAAGAAGAAGGGATAATCACAATGGTCAAGAGGATGTTTGGCATCATTCAGATGAGAAGGGGAGGTGACGAAAAGGGAAAGGTACAGCAAAGTCCACCAAGATAAAGATCGAACAGGAGCACCTGACCAGCTCATTCTGTGGAGCATGTGACTCTTAGTCTCTGGGCTGTGAGTTTAAGTCTCATGTTGGCTATAGAGATTACTTAAAAATAAAAAATAAAATCTTTAAAACAAAAAAGATAATGATCGAATACCATGTGCACATTCATGCACTCACTCAAGCCTTCGTTCACAGACTACTTTATGCCAGACAGTGGGATAGGTGTGGGCTGTGGACAAGACAGACATTATCTCTACCCCCAGGGAAATCATGGTCCAGGTGGGGAGATGGATTGTGAGACAAGTATACGTGCCCCAAGGAAACAAACAAGGTGCCGCGAGTGAAACCACAGGGAACAAAATATTCACGTTGAATCTTCCTAAAAAGCAGAGCAGAGGAGAGCCTCAGAGTTCTCATCGAAGAAATCTCTTTTTTTTTAAAAAAAGTTTTTTTAATGTTTATTTATTTTTGAGAGAAAGAGGTGGGGGGGGAGGGGGAAGGAGCAGAGAGAGACAGATATAGAATCCGAAGCAGGCTCCAGGCTCTGAGCTCTCAGCACAGAGCTCAACGCAGGGCTCGAACTCACAAGCCATGAGATCATGACCTGAGCCGAAGTCAGATGCTTCACTGACTGAGCCACCCAGGCGCCCCTAGAAACCTCTTGACCACTCCAGGCAGGAAGGCTGGTGCACAGAGCCCAGCAGCGGTCCTGTGTGGCTTCGGCACGCCAGTTTGCTGTTTCTCTCCATGAGACAAGAGGGGGTATATCAGTTTCATAGGGATGCCTTTCAAAGTACACAAATTGGGTGGCTTAAAACGACAGAGATTCATTCTCTCACAGTTCTAGAGGCCAGAAATCTGAAATGAAGATGTCAGCAAGGCCACCCTCCCGCTGAAACCTGTAGAAGAGAGTCCTTCCTTGCCTTTTCTCACCTGGCAATCCTTGCTTTCCTTGGTTTCTAGAAGCATGCATTACTCAGTCTCTGTCTCTATGATAACATAGCCTCCTCCTTGTGTGCTAAGGTCTTCATGGCCTTTTCCTCTTTGTATAAGAACACCATTCAGGGGTGCCTGGGTGGCTCAGTTGGTTAAGCACCTGACTTTGGCTCAGGTCATGATCTCATGGTTCGTGGGTTTGAGCCCCATGTTGGGCTCTGTCCTGACAGCTCAGAGCCTGGAGCCTGCTTCAGATTCTGTGTCTCCCTCTCTCTCTGCCCCTCCCCTATTCATAAGCAATCTCTCAAAAATAAATGAGACTTAAAAAAAAAAGAAGGGTGTTTTTTCCTGCAGAGGGGGGCCCATTGTTTTGTCAAGGGAGTCTATGACTCAGTAATATTTATGAACCATTGGTTAGTTTGGTGGAGGTTCTAACACTTAGCTCCAGGGGAAACTTCCTGCTGAGATTTAAAATGCCTTGTCCCCTCCCCAGGACAGAGATCTGATTCAGTTGCCAGAGGTGGGGCCTGAGCATCTGTATTTTTCAAGCTCCTTGCAGCTGGGCTGGAAACCACTGAACCAGACAGTCCCACTCTCCCCCCCCGCCTCCTTCTGTACTTCAGATTCTGACCTCTTCTGCTCCTTAAATAAACAGTAGGGCGTGTCTGTCCAGCCAGCAGTGCTATGGGGGAGGGCTTTTTGGGGCTCATGAGTGTCAATGAATTTAAGGTTCTTCTGGTGAACATTTCAAGAAGTTCCTGAAAGCTCTGGATGGATTCCGCAGCTACAAGGAGTGGGTGCAGGCAGCTGGCTCTGAGGCTTCTGGCTCACTTCCTATACTATCAGCTTCCAGGAAGAATCAGAGTCACAGACAGGGGTGCTGCGCACAGTTTCCAAAGGAGGGCGGTGTGTGATGAGCAGGGGGTAGGCCAGAAAACCCCCCCAGCGAGGAGCACCTGGGTGGCTCACTCAGTTGGCTCAGGGCATGATCTCTCAGTTCATGGGTTCAAGCCCCGCATCGGGCTCTGTGCTGATGCCTCAGATCCTGGAGCCTGCTTCAGACTCTATGTCTCCCCCTCTCTCTGCCCCTCCCCTGCTCACATTCTGTCTTTCTCTCTCTCTCAAAAATAAACACTAAAAATAAATAAATAAATAATAAATAAATAAATAAATAAAGCCTCCGTTACAGGGGAGGCTGTCTACAGGAAAGGAGGCAGTTGGGGGTTGGTGTTGAGAACAAGGTTTGTAATGTGAGCCTGGAAAGTGAGCGAGTTCGCAGACCTGTTGATGCTGAAAAGGGCCACTGTTGCCTCTGTGGAATGACTCAGCAGCTGATTTTCAGGAAGTGTTTTTTTCTTTCTTCTTCTTTTTTTTTAAAGGAGCTAGTGAAGTCTCGAACCAGTGAACAGGTAAATTCTTAGGATGGAAAAAGATTTCAGCCTCTTATGTCAGATATGGAAAGCTTTAATTGTTTAATTAGTTACTCACAAAAAGAATCCCATACCCACCCCTTTCTCCTTTTCTCTGCAAACTGTGATGGTGTGAGCCAGGGGTCTCTGCCATCCACCCACAGGTCAAGACTGGATGGATAGTCAGATAAGACGCTGGTCCCCAGTTGATGGCCCGGACACCCAGAAACACATAGGAGCCCCCACCGCTTCCACCCCCATCATTTATCTCTCTGCAGACAGGAAAGCTGGGTGTGGGGTATGGTGGCTCTGCTCAGGGGCACGGCCCCCTGGGACTTAAAATTGCCCTGCCAGCAGCTGGGATGACTCAGACCACGTTCTTTGGCCAACACAACGGGGCCTGGCAGGGTGGGGCTCGTGCACTTGGACGCAAGAGACTTTCCCAGTTGCTTTATTTTAAGCCACAGTGTCTTATAACAGGTTCCCTAGGACTTGCAGTGTTGGCTGGGGTTAAACACTGTCTCTAGGTCCTTGTTTTAATACGAGTCTACCCTTCTGATCAAATAATGTGGGCCAGCTCTGGCTTCACGTGCTTTGTAAACATAATTTCATTTAATTCTTTTTTTTAATTAAAATTTAAAATTTTTTAACCTTTGTTTTTGAGAGACAGAGTGCCAACGGGGGAGGGGCAGAGAGAGAGGGGGAGACACAGAATCCGAAGCAGGTTCCAGGCTCTGAGCTGTCAGCACAGAGCCCGACACAGGGCTCAAACTCACAAACTGTGAGATCATGACCTGAGTCGAAGTCGGAGACTTAACTGACTGAGCCGCCTAAGTGCCTTTAATTTCATTTAATTCTTATAGCAACGGTCAGGGCTAAGTATGGTTGTCCCACTTTTTTTTTTTTTTAACAAGGGGAGAAACTGAAGGCTGGGAGCTTTGGAAGCCTGCTCAAAGTCAGAAGACTACATGCAGAGATCGAGACGGGACTTAGATCTATCTGATTCCAGAGCCTGTGTCCTTGGTCTTTGTGATGAAGCTGCCTGTGCCCTGTCCCCGTGGGGAACTATTTCCAGGAGTATTGCCGAGGGCCTACAGCATGCCAGGCACTTTGGAGAATGCCAGTGCTCAACTCCACGGCTCTGGCTATCTAGGGGTTGCTTGCTTCTGGGTGTCCTGGAAAATGTTCATTTTAGTCTCAGTTCTTTCCCCCAGCAGTGGTGTGACCCTGGCTGATTTTTTTAGTCCAGGATTCCTTTTTGTTCAGTTATAAAATGGAGCTAGCAAGACTTCTGCGAATCCAGACAAGAGAAGAGACTGGGACAGTGTATGGAGACGTAACGTGGTTAGAAAATCGAAGTTTTGCTCATCTTTCAGAAGGTAGCTGGGCTTCATGAGATAACCAGCTGAGCTGGTTCTGAACCATTTTACTGTTTTAATATAATCTTAAGAGTATTTTAATAATAGAATTAGCAGCCCTCTTTTTGTCCAATTTTGTTTTTTTTTTTAAGTTTACTGATAATGTGGGCTTATTTATTTGTTTTCAAGTAATGTCCATGCCCAGCGTGGGGCTTGAACTCATGATCCCAAGATTAAGAGTCACATGCTCTACTGCCTAGGCCAGCGAGGCTCCCCTTACCCTGTATGTTCTGAATTTTGATGTTTTACTTAAAACATCAGGACATTAGGATGACCCAAACTTGGGGTTTATGCTGAGCACCGTTAATAAGTTTAGCATTATCAGCTAACCTTTAGCCACGTAGTTTGAGAATGTTAGACCTAAGAGGCCCATAATGCATTTGGGCTGTTCAGTATGCGTATCATGTCTTGACAACACCCCATGATTTATTCACATGTTTCGGCACTAATTCATTAATCAACAACTTATTTGGCACCTACTAGGTGCTGTGTAGACAGTCTCTTGCCTCAGTTAGAACCCTGTACTGATGTGCTGTTGTCCTTCACATGAGTTTCCTTTGTGCCTACAGAGCAGGGCCATCATGACGAAGTCAGAGTTGTGGTCGTGGGGAAGGAAGGTGTCTTGGCTTAAGGCCAGCAGGTGGCTTTTCTGACAGCACGTGATGGCCGAGGCAACACTTTAGAGAGGAGAAATCTTTGCTCTCAGAGATAGGAGCATCAGGTCGTGTTCAAATGTTGTAACTAACCAGCTGAGAGAAATTGGAAAGTCACTTATTCTCTTACTGCTAATTCCTAGCTGGAAGAAATGTCAAGTAAGTGTGTGTGTGTGTGTGTGTGTGTGTGTGTGTGCGCGCGCGCGCGCAGGGGGGCGGGTAATTCCATAAATCCCATTGAAGATTCATGATCTTGGCTTATTTTCTTGTGATTTGCCACATGTTCTGTAAGTAGAGTGTAAGAATAAACTAAATCAAACCACCCTCCAGCCGAAAGGACCAAACCGCCAAAAACTCATCTCGGCCACATTTACCCTCACCTGCACACATTCCTGGAGGAGGCCAAGCAGTGGAAAACAGGTCCTAGTGTCGTTTTGTGAATGTTTATGCCAAGCTCTCTGGCTGTTTCTGAGTCCAAAGAAGACTCTCTGATCTTCTTCAGAGCCTCCCATCGTCAGAGAAGGCCGAGAAACATCAAGGCTTTAACTCACCCTAAATAGTAGTCCTAGCGAGGGGCAAATTACTGACAGTCACCCGCGGCTTCCTGATACTCTCATGAGTGAAATATCTTACAAGGATAACCCATGTAGAATATTCTGGTCTTGAGGCCTGACCAGTTACTACCACTTGTATTTTATTTCAAGCTTTTTAATGCTGTAAACATACCATAAGGGTGACTTTTATCTTGTTCGATCTGCTGTGAAACTGAGGGAAATCAGCCGTTCCGAGCTGGGTGATGTAGTGTATTAAACCGTGTTCAATATTGCCCTGTAATCTAAACAGGAGGCTCCTTTCCATGGTTGTAGCTGTGACCCGAACACCCCAGATGACACGTGCTTTGGGGTGCCATCAAACAGGGCCAGGTTTCATCCACAAGAGGCCACCAGTGCCTGGCAACCCGTACACCTTATGTCATCTCGGAGGGGTGTTTCTTCTCACCTGGTAGCCAGCAAGTTCTCTGTCAAGTCCAGTGTGACCACATCATCATATCAGGTTCCTTGCCAGGGATTCCTCCCAGAGGTCACATGGCCTTTGGCTGTAAATGTTTCCCTAGATAACTTGCAGCTTTCTTTGATTGTTTTCTCCCCCAGCCAAACATAAAACAAGGCTGACATTTTCCCGGTTCTTCATTTTTATAGTGTGGCAGGAAGATGCTCTGATACATTAACCGAGTTTTAGGTGGGTTACTGTATGAACGTCTTGCTGCTGGGCAGACAGAAACCAAGCCAAGCCCTGTGGCCTTAGTGAAGAATTGTCACAGCAGAATCAGAACCAAACTCCTGGATTCTACTTTCTGGGTAGAAGGTGAAACAAGGTTTGAAAGAATAGAGGGTCAAGCAGAGGCAGTTTCCCATGAGTGAAGACTAGGTAAAGTTGTCCAAGACAGAGAGGACTGGAAGAGCAGGAGAGCTCAGTGAGGCTTGGGACAAGGGGACCACAGCAGATAGCAGCGGGGTCCGCTGAAGCAATTGTTGTCTGTCTCCGACACCAGGAAGTGGTGAGAAAGCATTCTTCATCTCCTCAGGTGCCCTTTCCTTCGGAGGACACTGCCCCCAAGCAATACTTGCCTGTATCACTTATCTCTGTGCATGTCTGTGCATATGTATCTCCCTACTGCTCACGACAGGGGCGACAGGGATGGGATGGGGGTCGGGGGTGCCGACTTCAACAACCTAGGACATGGGAGCTGTCAGGAAGGTACCTGGCTAGGTCTTTTTGTTCTTCTCTTAACATCCTAATGTGCTGCCTCTGAACAGAAGAATACTGGGTGTGGGCAGACCCTCTGCTTCCTGTCTTCACACTTCAACAGACCAAGCAGAGACTGCAAACCTGTCTAAATGTGCAGATTGATCAATGTACCCAACAATTTCAAAGTAATCAATTGCAGAGGTGTTAATTCTGTCTGTAATCCTTGCAGGCACACGTAAGAACCAGAACTATTCACTGCATCTAAAAAATTTAGTTCAAATTATTCATACGATTTAGCATTAACTGAAGGACTGATTCGCTTAGAAGCCAATGTACATGGTCAATTTCACCAAAAGAAGCCAATGTACATGGTTAATTTCACCAAATCAATTTGAAAGGATACAATTCGACAATCAGATTCCGTTACCTGTGCTGTTTTCTCATCACCTGAAGCTAGTATATTAATGCCTGATTTAAGTAGATAAACTCAGTAGGGGATGGTTGCGTTTTCCTTCTCTGGAGTGTTGTTCATTGTAAACTCACTGCTATAAACAATCCTCAGATACAAGCGAGTTAGCAAAATGGAAATTTCATTTGTGGTCACACAAAGTCTAATACTCATGCTCTTGGTTGAGAGGTGCTCCAGGCTTCTCTCTCCCAAGGGGTGATGTGAGGACCCAGGATCCTTCCATCGTGTGGCTCTGCTGTCTTTGGCTCCAAGGGCACTGTTATAAGTTGAATCGTGTCATCCCCATTCCCCAAATTTCATATGTTAAAACCTTAACTTTCAGTACCTCAGATTGTGGTTCTCTTTGGAGGTGGGGACTTCAAAGAGGTGAGTAAGTTAAAATGAGGCAGTGAGGGTGGGTCCGAATCCCATCTGACTGGTGTTCATACAAGGAGAGGAAATCTGGGCAGAGAGAGACACTCGTAGTGAAAGACACTCCTAGTGAGAGAAGACCAAATGAAGACACAGCAAGAGGCCAAGGAAGCCACGGAGAGAGGCCTCGGGAGAAGCCAAACCTGCTGACAACCTGAACTTGGACTTCTAGTCTCCAGAATTTCGAGCAAATACGTTTCTGCTGTTTAAGCCATGTGGTCTGTGGTATTTGTCATGGCGGCCCCAGAAAACCAACAGTCACCTTGTCATCATCCTGAGAACAGAAGAGGGGAGAGAGATGACAGTCCCCTCTGGGAGCTCTCTTGGGCCATGTTTCCTGGGGGTGAGGGTGGCCCATATGTCTTCTCTGTATTTGCTGGCCCAGAATTTAGTCAGAGTAGTGGTGGCTTCATAAATGTCCCCTTACAAATCTTTAAGCTGTTCATGAATGTTTTAAACACTCTTGGACACATATGGTGTGTATCACTGTGAAAATATTAAAAAGCAAAAAAACCTAAAACTAAAAATTCTCTTCTGCCACCTCAAAAGTAGCACCCGTTTACTAGAAGGTTTAGCTATCTCCTTTTTCCTGGATGGTCGGGATCCTAGATCACACAGTAGGGAGGGAGAAACAATCTTCTGAAATTCTTTTGGATAAATCTCATGGTTTGAAATTTGTGTTGTTTTTTGTTTGTTTGTTTTCTGTTTTTGTTGTTGTTCTATGTTTGCATGTGAAATTAAACAATGATTAAGAGAATCATTTTCGGGGTCCCTGGGTGACTCAGTCAGTTGAACATCTGACTCTTGATTTTGGCTCAGGTCATGATCCCGGGGTTGTGGGATCCTGTAGTGAGCATGGAGCCTGTTTTATATTCTCTCTCTCTCTGTTCTTCTCCCTTGCTTGTGCACTCTCTCTATCAAATAAAAAAAAAAAGAGAAAGAATCACGTTCATAAAAATAATGAGTAGATTATTATTTTCTGTTATTAGAAGAATTAGATATTTTTAGAAGAGACTTAAGTTGTTTTGCTTCTCTATTAGGCTGTTCTGAAAAGAGCCAACTGTATTTCTTTAACAAAATAACATTTTTGGGGTGACTGGCTGGCTCAGTCAGCTGAGCGCATGACTCTTGATCTCAGGGTTGTGAGTTCAAGCCCCACGCTGGGCATAGAGATTAAACATAAAAAAAATTACACTTTTCCCAATAGTGTTTCAAAACTAGTGTTTTACTGAACACATGCACACTAATTTCCTTCATTCAGCAGGAAAGATGCTCACAAATGAGTGGTTGACCAAAAGCCTTTCTTCTATTTTTGTGTTTGTATTTGGGGCCTGTCGTATCTGTCAGAGAATGGAAGGCTCCTGAGGTCCCACTTATGGTTTCCATTGATTGGGCTCATTGCTCTTAATGAGTCTTATTCAGAAATACATCATATGAGAAGTGGAATTGGGTGGTAACCAAGGGCATTGAGTCTGGTTTTGAACCTGTGAGACAGTGGGCAAGTCATTTAACCACTCTGTGGCTTGGTTTTCCCACCCGTAATCTAGGGATAATACCAGAACCCACTGCATAGGGTTGCTGTGTGGAGAACATGAGTTAATATACAAAAAGAACGTCACACAGTGCTAGCATAAGTAAGTGCTACATGACTATTGTTATTTTAGACCTAGCAAAGTACTGTCATCATTCCTGGCCATGAAGCTGCCACTATTGTTTATGTCTTTCGGGAAGGACAGGAACCATCAATGTGAAGAAAGCTAATATGTTAACTTACAGAGGAAGAGAATCGTACAAGGGGCAGAAAGGAGAGCGTGGGCACTTCTGTTGGCGATCCGCAAGTCTCAGCCTGCTCCCCCTCGGGCACCCACAAGTTCCCGGCTTCAGGAAAGATGGCTCTTCAAACCCACAGTCACAGCCCCAACCCAGGTCTCCAGACCGGCCCGACGGGAAAGACGGGGCTTGGTGGTGAAATTCCATTCTGAGTGAGAGTGTTGTTATTTTAACCAGAGAGAGGACCTGAGCTGGATAATTGGTGAGAAAGACCACGCCTGATTGCCAGGCAGTTAGGGGAAGTCTGGCACTCTGATAGATTAGAGCATCTAGGCCAGGGCTGGCCGAGTTATGTGCGGGAGAGTCCGTGACTCAAATTCTGGAGCTGAGTCAGAATAAGGCTGATTTCTGGAAGTAGGTGAATGTGATTGGGGGCAGGGGGAGGACTCAAGTATTTACCGTGTGACTTTCTTTTTGACTTTTTAGAAGGGGTTCTCACTGTCTGACAGGACACATTCACAAGACTGAAGGCTTACGGCTGCCCTACGCCTGCCAACATTTTAGTTCTCATTTTGTTCTCAGAAGGTTCTTTCCCAACTGGCCTGGGTTTTGTTTTTTTTTTAAGCTTATTTATTTTGAGAGACATAGAGAGAACAGGGGAGGGGCAGAGAGAGAGGGAGAGAGAGAATCGCAAGCAGGCTCTGCATGGTCAGCACAGAGTCTGATGTGGGGCTCGGTTTCACGAACTGTGAGATCATGACCTGAGCCGGGATGAAGATTTGGATGCTTACCCGACTGAGCCACCCAGGTGCCCCCCTCTGGCCTGTTCTAGCCTAATATCACCTCATGGGTGATATTTCAATGAAATATTGAACTAGAAGAACTTCCCAACTGGGGGTGACTTGAGGAATGGGGGATGAAATCCAAGATTATTCGTGGGCTGATAACAGCAGCCATCTCCTCAAGCAGAAACCCTTCCTGAAACAAACTACCTTGCATCTAACTGAGCAGAGAGCACAGACACGTGACTGCTAGGCTCTGACACGGTGCCGTGTGAACTCGGGCAAATTACTTTAAAACTTCCAAGTTCCAATGTTCTCCTTTGAACAGTAAGTATTGTAAAATCTGCTGGACTAGTTGGATTCAAGGCAAATCTTCTAATTGTAGAGGTGGAAGCAAATTCTTTTTTTTCCTTTTTTAAGCCAATCATTGATTCCTTTTAAAAAATGTTTTTATTTTTTTTTTGAGAGAGAGAGAGAGAGAGAGATTGGGACAGAGGACCTGAAGCAGGCTCCACGCTGACAGCACAGAGCCCAACGCAGGGCTCGAACTCAGGAACCGTGAGATCATGACCTGAGCCGAAGTCAGATGCTTAACTGACTGAGTCCCCCAGGTGCCCCACAAATTCCCTTTCTTACAAGAGGAAGGGCCTTTCCATGGAGAAGCCGGCTGCATGGGGTGGCGGTAAGACAAAATGAGCTTGAAGGCCGCCCCTAGTCTTCCCCAGAGCAGGAGGGAAGAAGGACAGAGAAAAGGAGTTTCACGTTTTCTCCGCTCTGGACGGGGTTGGTACAAGTACCCCCAGGAAGTGGAGGGCACCGTGTCAGCAGCTTCCTGGGGAATGAGAGAAATGGGCATGGGCCCCTCAACTGTGTAACTCACAACATTTCTAACACCAAACGTGGAGGTTTTCTGCCCACCGAGCAATCCCCCAATTCTCTAGGTTTAAAAAAAAAATCTCTACCCCCGAGGTGGAGTTTGAACTCATGACCCTGAGATCAAGAGTCGTATGTTCTTCTGACGGATCCAGCCAGGTGCCCCTAAGTCTCTGATCCAGTACAATTCTGGGTCATCACTTATGTCAATAACGTCCCTGGACATTAGTGTGTCCCCAAGACTGCCCTCACGCCTAAACATCTGCCCGATTGGCTGTAAATCGGGGATTCCCTCCACCTCCTCCCCACAGTCCATGACTGCCAGAATGGCTCGCAGAACTCAGGAAAACACTTACACACACCGGTTTATCGTAAACAGACAACTCAGGAAAAGCCAAATGGCAGAGATGCGTCAGGCAACGCGTGGGGGAGGGGAGAAGGGGTTTCCAGGCCTTCTCTGGAAACAGCCTCCCCTCTACAGCTCCACGTGCTCGCCAACCCAGTTGTTTCGGGACTTGTATGGGGGTCCCTCTCTGTAGGCGTGATTGATTAAATGTGATCGAACTCAGTCTCCAGCCCCTCTCTTTTCCTTCAGGGGACGGAGCTGAAAGCACCCTCGTGCTAATCAGCCTGAGCCTTTCTGGAGACCAGCCTCTAGCCTGAAGTGGCCTGGGTTTCCCCCAGCCCCTAGCCATCGCGTTATGATACAAAAAGACACTCCTCCCTCTGGAGATTTCAAGGGTTTAGAAGCTCTGTGTCAGGAACCAGGGCCTAAGGCCAAGTATGTATTTCTTCCTGCATCACCCTGGCTCTGTTCTTGCAACCAGGGAAGGAACAGCAGTTATGCCAAAGATTCCCAGCGAGAACCATGGCTACGGGGAATGTGCACAGTGCACGTCCTCACCCACGCAGGGGTCCTGAGAGAGGCGCACAGGTTCCTTTCCGGTGCCTTACAGGGTCCTGGTTCATTGCAGTGGCCGGGCATTGGGGCCTAGGGGGCCTGTCACAGGAATAAAAGAATCAGATCGAGTCCTATTTCTGCCCTGGCAACTTTAGACTCCTATGTTATTCTCGAGTTGCATTGGCCTGTTTCTGCTTCAGGCCTATGGTTTCAACTAAGTTAGGGGCAGGCTGATAATTCAGAAGAGAAGGGTTAGGTGAGGTGCCTTTGCCAATAAACCTACCTTGCCAGGCTGCTGTGAAGATAAGGTTCTAAACACAGTGTCTACTGCATTACGTGCTGGAAGGTGAATGAGACACACTCAGGTGTCTCCTGATGGTCTAGTGAGAACATGGAGAAATAAATAGGCCATTTCATTCGCGTTCTCATCGACCAGGATATAACGCAACGTTTGTAGGTGAGCTCCCAGGAGCCCCTGGAAATTTCATGCAAAATTATGTTTAACTAAGGGGCACCTGGGTGGTGTTGTCAGTTAGGTGTCTGGCTCTTGATCTTGGATCAGGTCATGATCTCATGGTTTGTGAGCTCAAGCCCTGTGCTGGGCTCTGTGCTGATGGTGCAGAGCCTGCTTGGGATTCTGTCTCTTCTTCTCTCTGCCGTTTCCCTGCTTCTGACCTCTTTCTCTCTCTCTCTCAAAAATAAATAAACATTAAAAAAAAACCCAAAACCAAGTTTAAATAAGCACATTCTGTTTTCTGGTGCTAAAGTCTAATAGATTCAATAAATTCTTCAAGGTATATAGCTCAAAATAGTGTATTAAAAGTTCTCTAGAAGTAGATGGAAGGTACCTCAAATTATCTTATGAAATAAAGTATTCTGTGTTTCTCAGAGTGGCTTTCATGAGCCTGCCATTATACTTTAAAAAAAAATTTTTTTTAATGTTTTATTTGTTTCTGAGAGAGAGAGACAGCGTGAGCAGGGGAGGGTCAGAGAGAGAGGGAGACACAGAATCTGAAATAGGCTCCAGGGTCTGAGCTGGCTGTCAGCACAGAGCCCGAAGCGGGGCTCAAACCCACAAACCATGAGATCATGACCTAAGCTGAAGTCAGATGCTTAACTGACTGAGCCACCCAGGTGCCCCAAACCTGGCATTATATTTTATAAGAGCCAATAAAGATATTTCCAAGTTAAAATTATAGACTAATTCACGTATTGGATATAGATGTAAACACTCTAAATAAAATATTCATACATCCAATGCACTATTGTACTAGAAGAATAACATACAAACATTAAGTAGTTTTATTCTGGAATGCAAGAATTGTTTGACATTAAAAATGTATAAATACGGGGCGCCTGGGTGGCTCAGTCAGTTAAGCATCTGACTTCGGCTCAGGTCACGATCTTGCAGTTCGTGGGTTTGAGCCCCCTGTTGGGCTCTGTGCTGACAGCTCAGAGCCTGGAGCCTGTTTCAGATTCTGTGTCTCCCTCTCTCTCTGCCCCTTCCCCACTCATGCTCTGTTTCTGTCTCAAAAATAAATAGAAAAACTATAAAAAATTTAAAAAAATGTATAAATAATAATTTGTTACAGTAACAAATGGAAAGAAAAATTCATAATGCAAAATAGGTTCTCAGAAGGCTTGTGTTAATTCAGTATCCATTTTAGAAAAAAGCTACTTGAAAATGATAAGATGTGCCAAAACACAAAAGCAAACACCAGACCAAGCAGTATAGTGCAAAAGAAGTCGGAGACAAAATCAGGAGTATGACAGATATACCTATTAGCTTGACTTATTGATTAGTTCTACATTGCTTTTGGGGAGGATCTGGCCAATGCAATAGTGGATTAAATAATCTGTGTAAATATTGGGCAAAAAAAAAAAATGACAATACTATTGTAAGTCCAAATCAGTAAGTCATTTGGGCTTGTCTGTCATTTGCCTTTTACCTTTATTTATTTGTTGAATAATGTTATATTTCAATGTAAGTTTTGTATTTTATGTCAACACATTTAATAACCTTTTCTCTTTAACATTTGCGATTTTGTATCCTTGTTCAAAAATGTCTTTTCCACTCAAGAATGTATACAAAATCCCCCCACTCTTTTATCTAGTAGTTTTATTTTATTTAAAAAAATTTTTTTACATTTACTTTTTTTTTTTTAAGTGTTTTATTTATTTCTAGGAGAGAGAGAGAGACAGCATGAGCAGGGGAGGGTCAGAGAGAGGGAGTCACAGACTGAAACAGGCTTCAGGCTCCGAGCTGGCAGTCAGCAGAGAGCCCGACGCGGGGCTCGAACCCACGAACTGCGAGATCATGACCCAAGCGAAAGTCGGACGCTTAACCGACTAAGCCACCCAGGTGCCCCAACATTTACTTACTTTTGAAAGACAGAGAGAGACAGAGCACAATGAGGGAGGGCCAGAGATAGAGGGAGACACAGAATCCGAAGCAGGCTCCAGGCTCTGAGCTGTCAGCACAGAGCTCAATGCGGGGCTTTGAGCTCACGAACTGTGAGATCATGACCTGAGCCAAAGTCGGACACTCAACCGACTGAACCACCCAGGTGCCTCTCATCGAGTAGTTTTAGAGTTTTTATGCTTAAACTTCTGGTTCTCTGGAATCTCTTTAGGCTTAGAGAGAAGTTGAGATGCAGATTTATTTATCTTCCAAATGGTTGCCCCACCACCACTGATTAAACAATACCCTTTAGGCCATTGATTTGAAATGTCAACCTTACTACAAATTACATTCTAAATGCAGTTTGATCTGTTTCTGGAATCTATACTCTCCTCTACATCTTTTGCATTTTAAAGGTATTTTAATCGTTGTACCTGCAGTTTATGTTTTACAATCTGCAAGAAGGAGTTGCTAGAGAGACTCTTCAGTGTTTTCAAGTTGTGAAGGAAAGGTGTGAGCCGAGAACGTCGTTTGTTTCCTGAGCCACTTGAAGAGTTAGGCTTGACCAGGAGCAGGGCGTATAGGACGCAATGAGGGGACAGAAGAGGTTAAGGATGGTGACAGTGAAAATGGCCTTGCGTTTTGTTCCAGAGGCAATGGCAGCCTTGGGCACCTGCATTTTGTGCCTGTGATTCTGTCCAGCCCCAGCGTGCCTAACTGAATCAAGAGCCGAGCAAGTCTCCTTTCTGGAAATTAACAAGCAGCCTGCAAAACGATGTGGTGTGAGGAGCTCTATCCAAACTTGGGAGGCTAATTCAGTCAGAATTGTGTGTGTGCTGATTTGCTTCTGGCTCTGGGTTCCTTTTTCATATAAAACATAGACTGACAGTGTGAATAAGAAAGTACATTAAAAATTTTTTAATGTTTTATTTGTTTCTGAGAGAGAGACAGCGTGAGTAGGGGAGGGGCAGAGAGAGGGAGAACAGAATCTGAAGCAGGCTCCAGGCTCTGAGCTGTCAGCACAGAACCCGACGCGGGGCTCGAACCCACAAACCACAAGATCATGACCTGTGCCAAAGTCGGATGCTTAACCGACTGAGCCCCCCAGGTGCCCCAGAAAGTACATTTTTAATGCTGCCTCTTTGCTTCCCTAGACCTAGAAGGAGTAAAGGAGAGGAGTGTCCCTGGCCAAAAGCATGTCATGGATTAGAATTTTCACTTGTCACTGTAGTCAGGGTCCAGTTGTCACTTGCTACAGAGAAAGGGACAGGGGTAGTTGTTTCCTTCCAGACTCGGGTCCTAGAGGGCACTGGCTGTTGCCTCCTCTAATTAGGGACACCCACCAGACCCAGCAGCTGCCTCAGGAGTGTCAATAGCCTCAGGGGGTGAGGGGAAGTCTCTTTGCACCAGGCTGTCCCAGGACAGACGGCCACAGAGCTCTTCCTGTGATGGGACTCTCTGATTGGCTTGGCATGAGTAATACACCTGTCTTTAAAATAACTGGCCCAGGGGTGCCTGGGTGGCTCAGTCAGTTAAACATCTGACTTCGGCTCAGGTCATGATCTCACAGTTGTTGAGTTCAAGCCCCACGTTGGGTCTGTGCTGACAGCTCAGAGCCTGGAGCCCGCTCCGGATTCTGTTATCTCTCTCTCTCACTACCCCTCCCCTGCTCTTGCCCTGTCTCTCTCTCTCTCTCAAAAATAGATAAACATTAAAAAAAAATAACCAGCCCAGAATCAACTAAACATAATATGTGGAGCTAAAATTCCAACTGCTGCGCTATACTCAAATGTCATTCGCTTGTTTTATACTTAAAAGTTAAAAAAAAATTTTTAAACATTTTTATTTATTTCTGAGAGAGAGGGAGACAGCGTGAGCAGGGGAGGGTCAGAGAGAGAGGGAAACACAGAGTCCAAAACAGGCTCCAGGGTCTGAGCTGGCTGTCAGCAGAGAGCCCGATGAGGGGCTCAAACCCATGAACCGCGAGATTGTGACTTGAGCCAAAGTCAGACCCTTAACTGACTGAGCCACCCAGGTTCCCCGACCTAAAAGTTTTTCTTAATGTTTTTTCACTTTGGAAAGAGAGACAGAGAGTGAGTGGGAGGGGCTAATTGGGTGATGGGCCTTCAGGAGGGCACTTGCTGGGATGAGCGCTGGGTGTTGTAGGTAAGGGATGAATTGCTGGCTTCTACTCCTGAAACCAATACTACATTGTATGTTAACTAACTTGAATTTAAATTTTAAAAACTTCAAGCAAAGAATAAAAAAAGTTTTCATGAATTTAAGAGAATAGAACAGTCTCTCCTCTTATGGGAAGAGAGTCTCTTTACAAAATGGCACTTGCGTTTTGGTGTCCACGAAAATCCAGACAATTTATCTGGCGACTCTACCAATTCATTAGGTCACTGGTCTTGAGTATGTGGTCATCATACATTTGGAGGGCATGCAAAGGCTGTGCGAGGGGAATGCACACATGTGTAATTTTAAGGGATGAATTTCCCAATATTCAGTTCGCATATGTATTATTTTCCTAAAAACTCTCTCCTGCACGTGTGTAATGCACACGTGTGTAATTTTAAGGGATGAATTTCCCAATATTCAGTTCGCATATGTAATATTTTCCTAAAAACTCTCTCCTGCCTGAGAGTTTGCTGTCATGCTCTTTTATCCATTTATTATGAACCTTTCCGAGGCTACTGGCCCTGGGGATGAACACTGTGCACATGAAAGCCAAGGGCGGTTGGAAGTGTAGGTGAGGCGCTGAGAGAGTGAATGGCTAATGACAGACTGATAAATTCTTTTGCAAATCAAGGAGTTTTCAAGTGGAAGAGACTGTAAGCCTGTGGTTGGCTTTTAATCCGATGACTGTTCAAGTGATGTTTTTAATGATAGACAACTAAAAAAGTAACGTATTTTTCATGGTAAATGGTCAACATAATTTTATCAGGAAGACTGAGAGATTGTTCAAGTATTTGAGATACATTTTTATAGACCAATGTCTTCCATTTCTATTTAGTTATTCGAACAAAGTTTTCACAATTGTTTCCAAAATATGAAAAAAAGAATAACAGTCTATCATTACAGATTTACTAAATAATTGAGAACAAAAACAGTCCCAAACTCAAAACCATCGAACAAAATTGTCCCATTCATCTATTACAAGCTTTATTTTCAATGCATTTTGGTTTTTATTTTATATTTTCTGTTTTATATTTTACTTTATGTTTATTTTATATTTAATGACTTAACAGATGTAATATTCAGGTACTTTGATCAATAGTTTACTGATAACAGCTGTAGAGGGAATTCAATGCAGGGGTCGCCTGGGTGGCTCAGTCAGTTAAGCATCCAATCGCCTGGGTCATGATCTCATGACTGGTAAATTTGAGCTCTGCATTGGAAACCATTTTCAATTTCAGTTTCAATTTATGTACCTATTTTTGGTATAGACACATAGGGAAGAAGAACAAAAGATTTGCAGGCCTAAAAATGTTCCAATTAGACTCTAATTCTGTGGGCCACCTGGAAAGGTACAGAGCCTGGGTCTGCCCTGATTTCTCCCTCTCCTTGCTGAGGTTTAGGCGCTGGAGGCAGTGGGATGATTGCTGTTCTCAGGTTCTGGGAGGTCATCTCCCCAGTGACAACTGGTTATCATTAAACCCTAATTACTTAGCCTACCGTAAGTTGGTCTCCGGTATTTAAAAGAGAACAAAATGAGATTTCATTTTTCTTCTTCAGGAGAACAGGAGGCAAGGCCACATTACAAGGAGCCTGATCTAGGAGTGAGGCGGGAGAGGAGCTGATGTCCTCCACACACCTGCCTCTGTGACCTGATCTCACAGTGGAGAGCACAGGGGTTGGTGTGTGTGTGTGTGTGTGTGTGTGTGTGTGATTTGTTTCACAAAGTCGTTTAGGGCCACATCAGATAGAGGTTCTGATTCACAAGAATGAGATACATAGCTTTTTCCAGGTAATTATGCTTAGAAGTCCTTTTCCGTATATATACATTGTATTCTCTATGCACAGCAAAGTAAAGGACACTGTCACAAAGCAGAAAAATATAAAGTAAAAGTAGCCAAATGTAAAACAAAACTCTGTCTTGGAGTGGATGGAAATGAAACCTAGCCAACTTCAACCTCATGTGGTTACACTGTACCTGCTATAACCTAAGTGACTTAATGGGTGACATCCAAGTTCTGCCCCAGAGGTTAGCATCCACCTTGCAGATGGGGCAAGAGACAGAGGAGCATTTGTGGGCAGTTTGGATAGGCCACTCCTGAGAGAAGGAGACCATCACTCTGCTCAAATTCCATGACTAGATCTCAGAATGGCCACATCATATGTTAAGGGGGTCTGTTATATGTTTTACCTGTGTCTATTCCTGGGTGTCCTAGAAGAAGACAACTCTGGTGGTCCCCATAGCTTGCTGTATCTGCTGTCCTGGGGTAGAAGGTTTGGGGAAAGCTGAGAAGGTTGAAAATAGCCACTGGAGCGTAAGAGGAGCAGCTGGCCAGGAACACATCAATGTCAAGTTCCAATCTGTGGGGTGGTGAGCTTCCCTTCAGCAGCTCACAGCAACAGGCAGAGAGTTGGTTAGATCCATCTTGGGGCTTAGGGGGATAGACAGAGGTGAAATGGAATGGGGGTTGTGGTGGTGAAGATCTTGGTAGGCAGGAATCAGAGGTGAGGAACCAGCACACATTCCATGGATGGGGAAGAGAGCCCATGTGCCTGATGGGTAGGAAAGGGATGACTCAAGTACCCGGAGGTCTTTAAAAGAATTTTTTTGTTTGTTTATTTATCTATTTCGAGAGAGAGAGAGAGAGAGAGCCCGAACAGGGGAAGGGTAGAGAGAGAGGGAGAGAGAATCCTAAGCAGGCTCTGCCCTGTCAGAGTGGGGCTTGAATCCACCAACTGTGAGATAATGACTTGCACCAAAATCAAGAGTCGAGGCTTAACCCGACTGAGCCACCCAGGTGCTCCATCAAGTACCTGGAGGTCTTGATGAAATTAGAGAGAGATTTCGTGGAAGAAAGGGATTTAAAGCAAGGAGGGAGAGCTTGCCGTCCAAAAAGGATATGCTGGGGCGCCCGGGTGGCTCAGTCGGTTGAGTGTTCAACTCTTGGTTTCATTCAGGTCATGATCTCGAGGTTCATGGGGTTAAGCCCCACGTTGGACTCTGTGCTGGTAATGCGGGGTCTGCTTAGGATTCTCTCTCTTCCTCTCTCTCTCTGCCTCTCCCCCACTCATGCTCTCTTTCTCTCTCTCTATCTCAAAATAGGTAAACTTAAAAAGAACACACACAAAAAGAATATGTTATGGACTAAATGTGTGTCCCACTCCCAATTTATACATTGAAACCCAAAATCCTATCCTGTGATGCCATAACATTAGGATGTGGGGTCTTTAAGACCTGGTCAGGCCCAGAAGGTGGAGCCCTCATGCACAGGATTCATACCCTCATAAGAGTCCCAAGAGAGTCTGCTTCTCTCTCCATCTCTCCCTCTCTCCATCCCTTTTCCTCTCCCTCGCCCCGTCCTCCTTTCCCTTCTTCTCCTCTCTCCCCCACCCCCCAACCCCAGCCTTCCCGCAACTCTGAAGAGGGCACTCACCAGAACCCAACCATGCTGGCAGTCTGATGTCTGACTTCCAGCATCAGAACGGTGAGAAATAAGTCTTTTATTCATAAGGCCCCCAGTCCATGCTGCTTTGCGGTAGCAGCCAGCAGCCAGAATGAACTAAGCAGCATGGTGGAATGTCTGGTTTTGGAGCAGGGACAGCCTTGGACAGACCTGAGATGCAATATGTGGCCAAGGGAGTTTGGGGTGAGGGGTGGGGGGTTGCATGTTTTTCTTCTTTGTTTCCCCAGAGACCACCCACTAGGGTGCTGGGTCCCAAGGCCTACCTGCCATCTTGGCCATCAGCAGGTTGGATGGTTTGATTGAAAAGCAGTTAAAAATAATTAGGAAGTAGATTTCTTTTATAAAATATTAAAAAATCAGTGTGCAGGGATGTGGTTTGTATAACATGAGAAAGATGTTAAGATACGTAACCTTTTTAAGGTAATTATGTTTATGGGTCCTTTTCTGTATATATGCATTGTATTCTATAGAAATAACAGTGAAGATTACCATGATACTGCTCTGATATCAATTTAGCAAAATGTAAAACTAAGCTCTGTCTTGGGGGTGGTTAGAAATGAAACTCAGCCAACTCCAGCCTTGTGTGGTTACCTTGTACCTGTTACAACCCACCTAGGTTACAGCGAATGGCAAATGAAAAATAAGAACAACAGTTTTAATGTATGATACGTTCTGTTATGGTATCAGATAGTATTATTGGCATCCTGATACAGAAATGAGGGGCTTAGGGGGCCTAATTGGAAATAGGTAATCATTTATACTCTAAAGATTAAGAAATACATGTATACTTTAGCTAAAGTTGGTCAAGTCTCCTGTTTTCTTTTCTATAAAGCCTTCTAGGTGTCAGGCAGGGAGACTTTCCAGGTAGGAGGATTCCATCCAAGTGGGATCCCTTCCGGGTGCAAACAACTGATGTAATTATCTCGGCTGACATAGGTAAGAAAGGCACCTATTAGGTGGCTATCCATAGAGAGCTTTGCTCTAGAAGGCTCTATACACACTTCGCTGTGCTCTCACTCACTGTATTAAAGAACAGCTTTAAAATCAAATGCAAAAAAAATTTTCTTTTTTGGCCTCAAATAATCTTTCATCATTTAGGCCACAAACAGAATCCAAGAAGTTGACCACCGAAAGTTTGACGCAAACACGTGGGACAGGTTGCTTTCCCTCTGCTTCCTTCTCTACATGTAATTGCTGGTCCTCAGGGAGACGCTGGAGTTGACCTCACCAGGACTTCTTACGCACACCTGCAGGCAGACTTCTCCTTGCATGACCTTGAGTTCATGAGGAATCAGAAGTTTGGGTGTGACCTAGAATATTCCCTCCTATTTTATTTATTTATTATTATTATTTTTAAAAATTGTAAGGTTTTATTTATTTATTTTTGAGACAGAGAACATGCCCACACAAGTAGGGGAGGGGCAGAGAGAGAGAGAGAGAGAGAGAGAGAGAAAGAATCCAAAGCAAGCTCCAGGCTCCAGGCTCTGAGCCGTCAGCACAGAGCCCGACACAGGGTTTGAACTCATGAACCATGAGATCATGACCTGAGTCAATGTCAGATGCTTAACTGACTGAGCCCCCCAGGCGCCTCTCCCTCCTCTTTTAGAGACTAAAACTTCTTTAAGGAACATATTTGGGTCCAAGAGTGTAAAAGGTTAAAGGGTCCATAAAATCCTAAAGTTAAAAATACACAAAATTCCCATTTTTTTACAAAATCAAAAATGTTTTTTTCAAGCCTCAGTCTAAAATCTAGGTTCTTCCAAAAAAAGAGATCTCCAATATACAACTTTTTTCCCCCTTCATATGACCATCATTGTAAATTCAGTCTCTGAACACAAAATCTGTGAGGTTGCCACTCTCCTTACACAGAAAATAGTAAAAGCAGGCTTCTTCAAATCTGTATTTTCACCACATGGCTTTGCTCTCTATCTTAAAAAGATGATGACTATCATCTGTTTTCTATAGTCTTACTTGTTACTTAGTGGAAGCCAACAAGTATTGTGAGATGAAGTCAGGATGACAGCACATGAGAAAAAACGAAACCCCATTTCATAACTACAAATGGCTTAAGATGGGAATATGTTCCCAAAGTAAGTCACATTTCAAAAGGATGAACAGATGTGATGATTGCCCCACAGCCTGAAGTTTTGTGTTTTTCTATTTAGCTTTAAAAAAAAAAAAGAGGAACAAAAAAAGATGTTAAAAAAAAATGAAACAAAGAATAACAGTAACAATCTGCATCATGGTACCCAGAGTGGGGACGATGTTCATGCTTAGATACCATTTCCGTCAGTTGAGCATCAAGGGAAATAACCTGTCTTTAAAAGGATAATTCGGCCTTGTGTCAACTTGTTATTAGCCTCCAAACATAGTGCACATGTTTAGAAACTGTGGCCTCCCAGGGGATATTCGATTATGAAAACAGATTTTTATTATTGGTTCGTGTTCTAGGCTGAATAATTTCCCCTGCAAATTCACATCAGCTGGAACCTCAGAATGTAGCCTTCTTCGGAAATAGGGTGATCAGTAATTAGCTGGGTTCAGACGGGGTCATATAGGCCTGGGTTGGGCCCTAAGTGAAATGACTGGTGTCCTTATAGTAAGACCTAAGGAAGACACAGCCAGGAAGGACGCCAGGTGAGGATGGAGGCAGGTATTGGAGTGATGCTGAGAGCCGCGGGAAGGGAAGAGAGAGGCAGGCAGGACTCTTCTCCGGAGCCTTTGGAAGGAACACGGCCCCACCGACACCTTGATTTCAGACTTTGGCCTCCAGAACTGTGAGAGAATGAATCGCTGTTGTTTTAAGCCCCCCAGTTGGCGGTACTTTGTTACAGCAGCCCTAGGAAAGCATTCTGGCTCGTTGGGTGACATGGGGAGGTGGTAATAGCGTCAGTTCTCAGTGTTCCGGCGATCAGCCTGCAGTACAGCCTGAACCAACCTAAGATGTTTCCTGTTGGAAGAGTGAAGGTCATGGGTTCTTTGGTTCAGAGATTACTAAAACAGACCTGATAGACTTTCCTTCAAATAGAGAAATAATTTTCTATTTTATTTTTTTATTTACTTTTTAATGTTTATATCTGAGACAGAAAGAGAGAGAAAGAGAGAGAGAGAGAGAGAGAGAGAGAGAGAGAGAGAGAGAGGAAGAGGGAGGGGCAGAGAGAGAGGGAGACACAGAATCCGAAGCAGGTCCTAGGCTCTGAGCCATCAAGATAGAGCCAGATGTGGGGCTCGAACTCTCAAACCATGAGATCATGACCTGAGCCGAGGTCAGACATTTAACCCACTGAGCCACCCAGGTGCCCCTTTCAGTTTTAAATATAGCTGGTTAGAGTACACTTCATGGTACCTTTAACTTCAGGAAATTGAACTCTGCCTAGAAACATCATACATTGCAGTCCCTAAAAATATTACTTTCTATAACTTGATTTTGCATTTTCCTTTACCTCCAAGGTCAGCCTCAGAGATACATCATATTTAATTTTCCTTTTAGCTAACCATCATAAATGATGTTTCTTTGTCCTATGAACGCACTCCAAACCATTCTGTTGCTTATTTACCAAATTTTATAAGGCTATGAATCTTTACTGTGATTTTTTTGAGGCTTAGGCAATACTTTTATATGCAGATAAGCATAATCAGAGCATAGAGATTACTTAAACTAACAAGAGATGATCTGTCTCAATTGAAATGTAAACATAAATTTAATTCATCATTTCGTTAGTGGTTCTTCATAGTACACTCATCGGCTTCCATTCCTTCTTTTTTTTTTTTTAATGTTATTTATTTTTGAGAGAGAGAGAGAGAGAGAGGCAGACAGACAGACAGAGTACTACTGGAGGAGGGGCAGAGAGAGAGGGAGACACAGAATCAGAATCAGGCTCCACGCTCTGAACTGCCAGCACGGAGCCCGATGCAGGGCTCGAACTCGTGAACCGTGAGATCATGACCTGAGCCGAAGTCTGATGCTTAACCGACTGAGCCACCCAGGTTCCTCCCTTCTTTTGTTTCAATATACTATATTGATTTATGAACTTTCTTCTGTCTGTTAATGTAAAAAGGAAGGCATTATGGTCATTTTTACACAGAGGCCTGATGGGTGAAGAACTTCTCAGCATCACATTTTTCCTATCAGCGTATGGGTTTTTCAGTGGGATGACTGCCAGCTCTTCCTTCTGGTCTCAGCCCAAATATCCTTCGGTGCTCTCAGTTTCCATCCTTATCAGGAATAATTCCATGTTCATAAGTACGTGCCCTGAAACATCCAGCCAGCTTGTTCTTGGAAATGGGTCCCCCCTGATGTCAGCTTAGGGAAATAAGGCAGAACATGAGGCGAGGCCCTATGCCTGTACCGATTTGCAGCCAAGATGGCGGAAGACTGAAGACCATTGGCTAAGTCTGGCCATTAACCTACATAATCACACAAGCATAGATACTCGTCTTCCAGTGACATTTACCCTGAAGCACAGTGAAGTTTAGTCTGGCATCTTGCTTAATGTTTTGACTTTCCTATCCTGTGGTCTGATCTCCTTGTAAGCACGGAGCGGCTGCTTGTGTACCCAAATGATCACAAGTTTTGAGAAAAGATTTTGAAAGGTGAGGGAATTACATAAGCTGTGATGTCTAGTTAGATCCACTAAAACTTCACTCTGCCACTGAGGGGAATGCTTATGTTTGCCATGTTCTTGGAAACACAGATAGCTTTCATGGAGACAAATGAAACATGGAAGTTTAAACTTAACGACCAGCTAACACAGGAAATCTATTAGATATACATAGGCAAGATTATAGAATTTGAGAGACTTGTGGTCTCACGTCTATACTTTCTTTAATGGCAGTTCCAACTAGTAGCTGTTAAATATTGGCGATCTAGAGAAAATGAGGAGAAAGCCAGTTGAATTCTTGGAGCTGGTGTCTGGGATAGTATCTATATTATTATTTTTTTCTCTTAAATAGTTTATTGTCAAGTTGGTTTCTATATAACACTCAGTGCTCTTCCCAACAAGTGCCCTCCTCCATGCCCATCACCCCCCTTCCCCTCCCCCCTACCCCCATCAGCCCTCAGTTTGTTCTCAGCATTCAAGAGTCTCTCATGGTTTGCCTCCCTCCCTCTCCCCAACTATTTTTCCCCGTCTTCTTCCCCATGGTCCTCCATTAAGTTCCTCCTAATCCTCCTATACATGCACACATATGATATTTGTCCTTCTCTGCCTGACTTATTTCACTCAGCATAACACCCTCAAGGTCCATCCATGTTGGTACACATGGCCAGCTTTCATTCTTTCTCATTGCCATGTAGTATTCCATTGTATAGATAAACCACATTGTCTTGATCCATTCGTCAGTTGATGGACACTTGGGCTCTTTCCATGATTTGGCTATTGTTGAGAGTGCTGCTATGAATGTTGGGGTACATGTGCTCCTATGCTGGGATAGTATCTTTAAACATTGGGGAACTTACTAGTGATTGTCTTAGAGGCAGATGGCCTCAGAGGTCACAAATTCTGTGGACTCTATGAAAGAGAATAGAGGTGAGGGGTCAACATAAAGGCACAACGAAAAGGTAAAACAAAGAGGGGCTACAGACCTCTGGGTTATAAAATACCACCCAACATTTCACTGGACTGGCAATCTTTTCCTGTCAATTATCAGGTTCCATCTCTTGGGGACTTTTTCTTTCCTAACTTCCATAGCAAGCAAATTAATTATTTTCTTAGAGCTGGGACGGGGGTTGGTGGTGTTTATGTTTTTAAGAGGATTCTTAGACTTTTCAAAAAAGATTTTTTTATTTATTTTTAATATAAAATAATATTTTATTTTTTAATTTTTAAAAATGTTTTATTTATATCTGAGAGAGAGAGACAGAGAGAGAGAGAGACAGCGTGAGCAGGGGAGGGTCAGAGAGAGAGAGACACACACAGAATCAGAAACAGCCTCCAGGCTCTGAGTTGGCCGTCAGCACAGAGTCCAATGTGGAGCTTGAACCCATGAACTGTGAGATCATGACCTGAGCCGAAGTCAGACACCCAACTGACTAAGCCACCCAGGTGCCCCTAAAAGAATATTTTAATTCTTGTCCTTAGGAACTATAAAGACTATACATGATTCGAAAACAAGACCATACCAAAAAAATGGCCAAAGAAGAATGCTTCACTCTATGCCTTTTCTTCGGCTTGGTCACTCAGAAATATACTATTACCAGCTACGATGGTAATTCCTTGTCGCCTCACATCGTTTTTATCTGTGTATTCACCATAGTTGACTCTCCCTTCCACATAGATGTGAGACCCCTTTTTCACATACTGATATGCCACATCTCTGAGGCCTGGTGGGAATACTGATATTCTGGGCTATGTCTTTTGACTGGCATCACCCATTTGGTGTACTTCACTCTCCCCTGACCGCCACATCTCATTTGTTGCTAGAGAAAATATTGTGATGGAGTTTTCCCTTCCACCTGTCTCATGACAGGGTCCTGACCCTCAGGAGCTGCACACCAGTTCAGAGATCTTTCAGGAACAAAGCTGCTGGCGATTTCAGACTCACTTCTTACAAACTGATGAAATACCTGTAACACGGGTCTTTGAAACATGTCTTCTATTTGTTTTTCCTACAATCTAGGCTTTGGTCTGCCCCTAGCAAAGAACTCGTGGCTTCCTCCCTCCCTCACCGGACACTCTAGCCTAAACCAAAAGGTTTTATTTTTAAGCAAGTCTCTACGGGGCTTGAACTCACAACCTGGAGATCAAGAGTTGCAGGGGCCCCTGTGTGGCTCAACTACCTCTTGGTTTTGGCTCAGGTCATGAGCTCACAGTTCATGGGTTCAAGCCCCACTTCGGGCTCTGCGCTTACAGTGGGAAGCCTGCTTGAGATTCTCTGTCTCTCCCTTTCTCTGTCCCTCCCGGGCTCACTTGTGGTGTCCCCTCCCCTCAAAATAAATAGATAAACATTATTTTTAAGAAAAAGAATTACATGCTTCACTGGCTGAGCCAGCCAGGAGCCCCTGGGGTTAAGACTTTTTATCCTTCTTTATATCAGGTTAGATTTTAGTTTGCAAACTAAAAAAAAAAGAAAAGAAAAGATCCAGCAAAATGTTACAAGTAGAAGCCAGAAATGCATATTTTGCCTCCCAACCTGTCAACAAAGTACGAGGACAGTCCCACGAACTAAATGTCCTGTGGCATCTGATGTTGAACTTCCTTGCTGCCCAGTTTACCATTCCTCTGACTAAAAACAATACTTACCCTCAGTGTTTTGTCATTTCAGGATCTTACTGTACTGAAACATGCCACTGCGGTGTACAGTTAAGAAGGGAATTGAAACAAGGGAGATTTTTACTGTTAAGAAATATAATAAGAACTAGCGCTTGCTTTATTGTATGATTTCTATGCTTTCTAATTACATGAACTCTATACAGACTATGTAGCAGGGACTTCGTCTTTCTCTCTTTGGCCCAGCTTTTTGGGCAGCCCCCACCCCCCCTCCACTTCCACCATCAGCATACATGAAGTGTATAATAAGGAGACAGATGCCCAGATATGGGCTCCCAATACTGAAGGAGTCCGCCAGTCCTGTGGACACTTTGCAAAAGTCATTCTTTGCCACAGAGCAGCATGATTGGTCTCTCTCTCTCTTCCTCTCTCTCTCTCTCCCCTTTCTCTGTCTCTCTTTTTATAGATTTGAGCTTCTCACTGTTACATGTTGAATTTTGGTTATTTTTTTATTAAAAAATTTTAAAAATCTTTTTTTTTTTATTTCTGAGAGAGAGACAGTGTGAGTGGGGTGGGGAGGGTGTTCAGAGAGAGAGGAAGATAAAAGAATCTGAAACAGGCTCCAGGCTCTGAACTGGCTGTCAGCACAGAGCCTGACGCAGGGCTTGAACCCACGAACCATGAGATCATGACCTGAGCCGAAGCTGGACGCTTAACCAACTGAGCCACCCGGATGCCCCAGGTTACTTATTATTAAAGTCTGTAATAGATAACATCAAAATATAAATACTTGAAATTTAGGCATAAAAAATTTGATGAGTAAACTAGTGTCCCAGAGGAGAAGTAAAAATCCAAGGCTACTCACAAACATAGGTGTTCATAGAGCTTGTGTTAGGTAGCATAGTATTGTGTGTGTGTGTGTGTGTGTGTGTGTGTCTTTAGGGGTGCCGTAACAAAGCAGCACAGAAGAGGTGGCTTCAACAGCAGGAAATAATTTTCTCACAGTTTTGGACGCAGAAGTTTGAAATCAAGGTGCTGAGTTTTGAGGCCAGTTTCCCTGGCTTGTAGACGGCTGTCTTCCCATGGTCTTCCTTTTCCGTGTGTCTGTGTCCAAGTCTTCTCTTCTAACAAGGATACCAGTCATATTGGGTTAGGATCCACTTTAATGACCTCATTTTAACTTAATTACCTCTTTAAAGACCCTATCTCCGTAGATTGTGATCTTGCTCTAAAGGGCTGGCGTTAGCATTTCAACATATGAATTTGGGGGGATCAATTAACTCCACAACAATGGGTATGTGGACTTAACAGATTTACTGAGGTATAATTTATGTGCCATAAAGTTTACCCATTTTAGAACTGCACGGTATTGTTCTAAGTCTCAAAGAGTACAATGACTTAATGGGAGTATTGGATGGCAGCCCAATTGTTGCATTCTCAAATTACTTACTAAAATATGTATTTTAATAAAGGGGTGTGTTTTTATGCATGTGTGGAGTCAGGAAGTATATGGGAAATCTTTACACTTTCCTCTCAATTTTACCATGAACCTCAAACTTCTTTAAAAAAATTAAGTCCTTAAAAAAAGTTTTTTTAAACGCTTATTCATTTTTGAGAGAGAGAGAGAGAGAGACAGAGTATAAGTAGGGGAGGGACAGAGAATGAGGGAGACACAGAATCTGAAGCAGGCTCCAGGCCCTGAGCTGTTGGAACAGAGTCCGTTGTGGAGGTCGAACTCACCAACCATGAGATCATGACCTGAGCTGATGTCAGACGCTTAGCCTAATGAGCCACCCAGGCACTCCAAAAAATTAAGACTTATTGGCCTAAAATTTCCCATCATCAGTTATATTGGTATTAATACATTTTGTACTTGGCATTCTGTCTGTTTTGTTTCTGTTTTGCCAGGTTTTTCATAGAAGGAGGCAAACACAGGCCCCAGACAACGGAGAGTTTCATCTAACTTGTTAAATGCAGTTTGATAGAATGGAAAGAGCACTGGACCTCGAGGCGAGAGATCTCAGTTTGGTCTGATTTCCATGCTTTTCCTCTCTGTGTCCTCCTCCCCTCAATAAAATAAAACCCTGCTCACTATGTGGGATGCTTATAAGCATCAAATGAGATTACATAGGTCAAAAATCCTTGAAAATTATAAATTGCAGTGTAAATGTAAAGTGGTATTACTTTTTGAAGAGAAATAAAATGCAGCCCCTCATTAGAAAGAATTAAAATCAACTCTTTTGAATTGTTAACACGTATTCAGTTACTTTGAAGCATAACTATCTTGCTAGAACCTCAACTTTTAAATAGGTGTATGATTTAATTTTTTTTTTTTAATATTTTTTATTTATTTCTAGGAGAGAGAGAGAGACAGCGTGAGCAGGGGAGGGTCAGAGAGAGAGGGAGTCACAGACTGAAATAAGCTCCAGGCTCTGAGCCGGCAGTCAGCACAGAGCCCGACGCGAGGCTTGAACCCACGAACCGCGAGATCATGATCATAAGCGAAAGTTGGACGCTTAACCGACTAAGCCACCCAGGCGCCCCTGTATGATCTAATTTTTAATGCACCAAACCACCTAAAGAAATTGGCTCAAAATGACAAAGAGAGACTAGGGAATATATTTTCAAGTTCACGAACAGAAGACATATTGATAACACCTTTCTGTACATCTCTTGTTAGATTGCATATAATACACTGGGAAAGCTGTTTTCAGCTAGAAGCTTCCTTTGCTTTTGCTCACAAAGGTCTCTCCCCCGAAAGTTATGTATTATTTGATCATAGGTTTGGAAAAGGAAAAGTCATTCCCAACAGTACACTCTGCCATATATCTAAGGTCAGATCACCCTCAATTCAGCCAAAATGCTCTGATGCTAAAGTCAAACTTGGGTCTCAGTTGAAATATACATAGTGAGGCAGGTTAATATAGCAAATTGATTTATCATTAAATAAGGCTGCCTCAGAATTTTTTTAAGGAGTATTTTTTAAAGTATTTATTTATTTTGAGAGAGAGAGAGAGAGAGACAGAGAGAGAGAGAGACAGAGAGAGAGTGCATGCATGCTAGTGAAGGGCAGAGAGAGAAAATCCTAAGCAGGCTTTGCACTGCCAATGCAGAGCCCGACACAGGGCTTGATCCCATGAACTATGAGATCATGACCTGAGCCAAAATCAAGGATCATGTTCAACTGACTGAGGCACCCAAGTGCCCCACAGAATCTATATTTTTAATAGAGGTCTTTAGTTCTGGAAGCAATGCATCCGAATAAAAGATAGGCTCCTTCTTTATAAAGTAGAAGTCTTACTGTGGCAGGGAAGGTAGACATGGGGTACATGTGTGAATATGCAGGACAGTTCTTAGGCAGGTATTTTAAGAAATGTTACTCCCACAAAATGATTGGTGCTTACTTATCCTTTCAATTTTTGTATGAGTTCACTGAGCAGTATGTATGGGAGCCTCCATTTGTGGACCAGTGAAGGATGAAGCCTACAACTTCAAGTAAAATAAAGTATATGGTTAATTATATTTAGATCTTATGACTGGCAATTCTTAGATTGAATCACCCAACTTCCAAAGAACTGGTTCATTCTTAAGAACATTAAGTCTTCTTCTGTATGTTACAAAACATCTTTCTTTCTAAATGAATTTGCTTTTTCAAATGGAAACCATAGTGGTGCATTGAACCATATGTGGAAAGAAATCAGATAACAAAGTTCTGTTGGTTTCCTCAAGATGTTAATTTTAAATACTCTTTTACAAACAGGTTGTTCTTAATGCACTTGCTTTTCCTTCATTGAAACTGAAGTCTAACCTGGCAGGAGAGTTCGGTGTCTCAACACACATGATATTTCTTTTAAGGGAAGCCATTGAAAACAGCTGGGGCTAAGGGTCTCCAGATCCCAAGGCCATGGCTAAGTTATAAATGGCACGTGGTAGATATTCAGCCACAGCTTCTGCGTTAGGGAGATACCTCAAGAGAAGAGCAAAATGTCTTTCCTATGGAAACCCCCCGAGTATATTTTGCTCTTTAGACAAAAGTGGGAGAGAGGAGACTCTAGAATTGTCTGAGGTATAGTCTGAAGGGGTGGGTATGCGGGATTATACTCATGAAACACGAATTTAGCTGGGACCTTAGAAACAGAAGTGGCACCAAGGTAGCGTACAGCCTTCTTAGCATCTCCGGTAACTATAGCATTTGCCTCTGGAGTTCCTAGCAAGCCATGAGGTTGGTGAGATTGACATGGGCACAGACTTATATTTTTAATCAGAAACTCTCTTCCCTTTATTTCTGTTTTTTTTTCTTTTTCTTTTTTTTAAACAGGAGTGGACAAAACCGTGACATTTCTCCAAGCCTAGATTTTCCACATCCCTGCTTCTTTTCATCAAAATGCTTCCAGAATAGTCATCTCTAGATTATTCCCTGATTAGCGGCATGTGGTAAATCGTAAAGGCACCTACTTCTAAAGAGATTTGGAGAAGTGTTGAGCAATTGGTTTTAATCCCAA
Organism: Proteles cristata cristata; assembly: GCA_017311185.1. NCBI lineage: Eukaryota > Metazoa > Chordata > Mammalia > Carnivora > Hyaenidae > Proteles > Proteles cristata. Next base: position 1,503,623 of record JAESUZ010001952.1, on the reverse strand, counting down.
ATCTTGTGCCATGAATCGCTGGGTTTGTTAACGATTTCTCTGAACAGTGTCTCTGTGTTCACAAACACAGAATATTTGGTGGCACCAACGGGGGCGGACTTAAATTTCTGACCCCACCAATGCTCAGTGTCCATGTTGAGCTGCCACGGAAAGTCTAGAGGAGCTTCAAATCCACCCCCCAGCAAATGGAAATGGAGAAATGGAGCCACGAGAAGGGAAATCAATCATGGATGCTTCAGGTTGAGAACAAGCCCGGGGAGATGATTAGAATTCTCGAGTCTTAATGAGTCATTCTGATCCCTGGGTCTGGTTTTCCCCTAAATTAGGTCATGGAACAAAATTTTACCCAGAAGAGAAATCCTATTCTTTAACTTTCAAGCTTAACCCCACTCCCAAAACGCACCTGCTGCTTGTACGTCAAAGTACCGTGTGCCAGAGGGAAAGCATCTTTAAAATCCTCCCCTCAATAGTGTTGATTGCCTTGAAGATGCAAGGCAACTAGCTGTTGAGCTAAAACATATAGTATTTGAAAGTAAAATGGCACTTTTGTTAGCTCACATTCAAGCAGAAACAGCTCTTCACAGTCACTTAGAATATTATCCTAAAAGACTCTCCCGTGCCTCGAACGTGAATCAAGTCACTTATCAGAGTGGAAAATTTTAAAATAAAGAAAGTTTCTGTGTATTTCTGCTGAACGAGACCTCCTTCAAGAGACACACTAGTTCATGTTTTCTGTCGCCGTTGAGGCCAACATTGCCAGGTTTTCAAAGTGTTCTAAAGTAGGTCAGAAGAAAACAATTCTTTGTTTTAAATTTATTTTTGAGAGAGAGAAAGAGAGAGAGAGAGAGGGAATGAGTGGGGAGGGGCAGAGGGAGAGGGAGACAGAAGACCCAAAGCTGGCTCTGCGCTGACAGTAGTGAGTCCGAGGTGGGGTTTGGACTTCCGAACCGTGAGATCATGACCTGAGCTGAAGTCAGACGCTTAACCAATTGAGTCACCCAGGTGCCCCAAAAACAATTCTTTAATGATGACCTTCATGCTCTCCTTTGATGACAGGAAGTATAGAGGCCCGGCAAAGAATTACCCGCTTCTGTGCTACAAACCTACATTTTGTTTAGTGTTTTGAGAAACTGCATCCGTAATTCCAACTACGGGTGTTTAGTACTGTAATTAGTCATAGGGAATCTACCTCGGCAAGTTGTGCTGTTTAGAAAAGGGGGTGCGGCTTCTAACCAGTTGTATTCTGCTGGTTCTGATTCTGTTTGTACTTAAATGACTTTGATGTTTCTTGAAGTTTCGTGAGCTCCTGCATAGATTCATCGGTGTCCAGAGATCCAGAGGCACTGTGCCATGGAAAGGGAGACAGACTTATTTCCAAACTAATATTGGGAAGATATGGGTGACAAAATATTTTGCGTGTGACTTCCGGGGGATGTGGCTTGGATGTTGAAATCATATCACTTTTGGAACATTTCATTGGTTTATGGGAACAGCAGGAGAGTCGTTTATTCCAAATACTTCATGCAATCGGATTATGTTTTTCGATCCAAATGTTTCAGGATATTAGGATTTTTTTAAAGGAAATGTTTTTTAAATTAAAAAAAAATTTGTTTTTAACATTTATTTATTTCTGAGAGAGACAGAGCATGAATGCGGGAGAGGCACAGAATCCGAAGCAAGCTCCAGGCTCTGAGCTGTCAGCACATGGCCCGATGTGGGCTTGAACTCACAAACCATGAGATCGTGACCTGAGCCGAGGTCGGACGCTTAACCAACTGAGCCACCCAAGCCCCCTCGCCCCCCCATATTGGGATTTTTTTAAACAGATAGAAAAGGAATGTATTCATTTGTGTGTTGGGAGTTTTCTATATGCCAGCAACTGACCTCCATGCTTAGGAGACATTAGGGAATTAATTATGTAGGCAAAATCCCTGCTTTCACGAAGAATAGGTTCTCACAGAGGAGATGTGCAGTAAGGAATTGCTGCAGAGATCACCTTGAATAAACAACGGCAATGGGACCTGGATTGCCAAACAGAGACTTGGATTTAGACAGTCCCTCTACAGCAACTGGCAGAAAATCAGAATATGTGGTCTAGATGGTGGTGGGCGGGGAGGATGTGGTGGGGAGGCCTGCACAGTTCTGGGTGTGTCAGTGCTTTCTGGAAAGTGGGAGGCAGGAGCATCAACAGAAAGTGAGGATGGGGAAGAGGTGCTGGAGGTTTGAAGACAGAAGCTGAAGGGGTGAAAAACTGATATATTCTGTGCAGAAAATGATGTCACAGACACTTGTGAGCAACCCCTGGGATCAAACATGACAGTTTCCTGTTTCTCGTTCAGGAATTGTGAGAAGGAGCAGGGCGCTTGGGTGGTTTAGTCGGTTAAGCGTCCGACTTTTGCTTAGGTCATGATCTCGCGGTTTGTGAGTTCGAGCCCCGCGTCGGGCTCTGTGCTGACTGCCAGCTTAGAGCCTGGAGCCTGTTTCAGTCTGTGACTCCCTCTCTCTCTGACCCTCCCCTGCTCACGCTGTCTCTCTCTCCTAGAAATAAAGTAAAAAAAAAAACAAACACCATTTTTTTTTTTTAAAAAGAAAGAAATTGTGAGAAGGAGTTTGCAGAGATGGTCAAAGTAACTCTCCACAGACCAGTTTGCCCTTTCCATCCTCCCAGAGATGACCTAAAGATGGCCACTCCCTGAAAGCTGGTGTGCGTGATACAAATTGTTCAAATTATTGGTGTTTAAGTTGGGTTAGAAGCTGCTTGCTTCTCGCAGAAACTGACAGGTCTTCCCTTCCCCGGCTGCATTTGTTGCTTCGTTTTCTTCTGATTGTGGTAGAACAGACCTAACATCACATTTATCATTTTAGCCATTGATAAGTATGTATCTGTGACGTTACCTCAGGTACAGTGTTCTGTAAGCATCACCACTATCTATCTCTAGAACTTTTTCATCACTCCCAACATAAACTCTGTACTTTTTAGACAATTACTCCCCCTTGGCCCCTCCCCTCAACCTGTGCTAACTCATACTCTACTTTCAGTCTTCATGAATTTGCCTATTCTGGGCACTTCACATACATGGAATCACACAGTGTTTTTCCTTCTGTTTGTTTCACTTAGTACAAGTGTTTTTAAGGTCCAGCCACGTAGCTATGTCAGAATTTCACTCGTTTGGGCTTTTAGTGTTGTAAAAACTTACATCAACAGCCATCACGGGGGTGCAGGGGCACATGGGCTAAAAATGCTGGTGATGCCCTCTGCCTTTGTCTTCAAAGTGTCCTGCAGACCCTAGTGCGAAATTGTTCTCTGTAAACAATTCTTGAGCTGTTCCATTCATGTGGCCTACAAACCAAACTGGATTTACATGGGAAGGCAGAATCTTGTTCCTAGCAATGCATGGAGACCCTGAAAGGCTGCCAGGCTGCTGGCTCTGAGGCCATGCTTGCTGCGAATTATCTGTGCTGGGCGGAGCCGGGCAGGTGCAGAGAAACATGGCAACTGGGCATCAAAAGCAGATGCTGCCTGCTGACCAGAAATAGGACCAGCACTGGCAGGGGGTCGAGAAGAAACATTTTGGTAAATTGTTTCCATCATTTTCCTCCTTGGAAGGAAATTGTCTTTCACATGGCAGAGCCCCACAAGGAGCGAACGCAAATCTCAGTGATTGTACGTGGCCTTTTATAACTGTGCATTCTGCTGCTTAATGGATGGCTTTGGAAGCTTAGAAGACTTGGATTTGCTGGTACTCCAGTTTTAAATCCCTCAGTCATTTTAGCTCAAGCATTGTTGCATTTGAAGAAATTCTGCCCCGCTTTTCAGATCTCTTTTCCCAGAAGCACTAATGCTTAAGAAGTATTTTCTAAACTTCCTACCATAACTAAGATTGTTTTTGAAATGAAAAAACATGTTAGTGAAATGATTCACTTTTGTTCTTGTTGAATGTAAAGTGACTTGCGCTTTGTGTATGAGAGCTGTCTCTCTCTTCCCTAGGCTATTACTAACATGGGGAGCAATAAGGAGATTTTTGAAGGCTTAGTGTATCCCATGCCTGGATAGGCATTTGATACACACCCTTACGTGGGGCGCCTGGGTGGCTCAGTCGGTTAAGTGCCCGACTTTGGCTCAGGTCATGGTCTTGCGATTTGTGAATTCAAACCCCATGTGGGGCTCTGTGCTGAGAGCTCAGAGCCTGGAGCCTGCTTCTCATTCTCTCTGCCCCTTTCCCCACTCTCAAAAAAAAAAAAAATTCCCTTACTTAATGTTTGTAACTGTTCTATGAAGTAGATGGTATATTCATGGTCATTCTAATCATCTTGAGTGAGGAAACTGAGGCTTAGCATGGGGACAAAATAAATAGCAATGGCAGGCATTACCAAAGGCCAATGGCCTTGCCTGTAGTGCTACACTGCATTGGGTTATTAGAAGAAGTTCAACATGGAAGGGTTGAGGCACCTGGCTGGCTTAGTCGATAGAGCATCTGACTCTTGATCCCAGGGTCCTGAGTTTGAGCCCCACGTTGAGTGTGGAGCCTCCTTGGAGGGAAAAATAGTTGGAAGGGTGACTAGAAAACCCTGGCCAAACACCTTGCTTTATGCATCAAAAGACTAAGGCCAGGAGTGGTCTCAGCTCTGTTCCTTGCAAGGCGAGCTGGTTAATTGCAGGGCTAGAACTGGGGTCTCCCAACCCTGGATGACTCCCGGGTTTGCATGCAAGATTTTCTTGTAAAATGCTTTATATCCAGTGACTTAGAAATCAAAACTGTAGGGGTGGGAGGCACCTGGCTGGCTTGCTTGGTCGATGGAGCTTGGAGTTTTGCGTTCCAGCCCCGTTCTGGGCGTGGAGATTACTTAAAAATAAAATCAGTAAAAAAAAAAAAAAAGCAAAAACAAACCCAAACTCTGGTAAATACAGAAACATAAAGCAATAAGTTGGAGAAAGGCAAGCTGGGAGGTGAGGTATCATGGTTTTTCTAGAAAGTGATAAAATGGGCGGGTATTTCTAGGTGTTGCAACTACATTCAGTTAGACGCCTTTTCTTCATCACATCTGTTTGTCTCCTCTGTCCTCTCTTCCTCCCATCTCTCACCTTGTTCCTTGGGCTGCCCTTTAACAGCAAAACATCCCATCCCAAAGGCGATGCCTGTGTTTGGGTAATGGTGTCATGTGATTAAAAAAAAAATGTTTCTTGGGCCTGCTGAAGCTATCAAAGTAGAATCTCAAAGCAAGCAAGAAAAATCCACATCGGGAATAATAATCCTTAGTTACCTGGTGAGATGTGAGAAGTCAATGCAGTTATTTGTGTTTGAGTGTGAAAATGAGTGCCCAGGTGTCCTGTGTTATTTTTTCCATGTTTAGTATTGCTGTCCAATGTATCTTTTTTCGTTATTAGTTTTTAGTTTATTTATTTATTTTTAAAATAATCTCTGCAGCCAATGTGGGGCTCAAACTCATGACTCTGAGATCAAGAGTCACATGCTCTACTGTTAGGGCCATCCAGGTGCCCCATTCAATGGATTTTCAATTTAGTTTTAGTTGCCAACTGGCTTTGTTGTCTTCTACTTGCAGCCATCAAGGTAGCTGCTGTATTTTAGAGCACCCGACGCATCTTTAGATCTGATTATAGTTTATGCTCAGAGTCTGGTCAAGGCACCTGATTCACTGGCATATTCCCCATTCCGCGGAGAAGACACGCTGAAGCCCAATGTCAAGGGCTGGGGTGGCTGCATGCTGCTGCTGGAAACGCATGTCAGGTGTCCCAGGCCTTGGCCCTTCCTTCTCAGGACAGGGTGGCTGGAACCAGCCAAGAACATCAACGTGCAGTCCCCTGAGCACAGCCTGGCTCTCCTGCCCCGGAGGAGGAGGGGCTCCCTGCAGACCCCACGCACCTGGACATGAACAGCAGTGGCGATTTCATCTGCAAAACAGGAAAGCCTTATATAGCAAAACCTCAGCTAACAGGAAGCCAACGAATCCAGGCCTCTCATTCACTCTTATAACCAGCTTATAACTCTTATAACCAGCTCATTAGGCTTCTCAAATAATTGTACTTTGCGTTCCTGCTGCTAAAAAAAATCCAAAAAAACCCAAAAACCAAAAAACCAAGAAAACCCCTAAAACCCATATCTCACTTTGTATACACTTTCAGAAAGTACAAGAGATTTTCTGATACACAGTTCTGTACAGTATTTACCCCCACCCAGCTTGACCTGACCATTGTTATTATTAATACACCTTTGCCTTAATCACATTCTTGACTTTTATCCTGCATTTGCATATGATGCATTTTTATAAATGGCTTCAAATTCCCTTTGAAACAAAACTACAGAGAAGTAATCATTAAAAATGCATTTCTGCTAAATATAGCCTTCTCAAAAGGTCCACAAAACATTGTTCCTTGCTTCCTGACTGCTAATGACCTCCATCTCCACATGCAACCGTGTATAGCGCTTCTATTGGCCTTGCCTGAGCCTGAAACCCAGCTCTGCATTGCCAAGAATGTTTCCTCTTCACCTCTGGCTCAGGCTCACTCAGCTACTGCCTCTGCTTGGAAGGCTTGGGGAGAGCTCGAGTTTTCTTTTACTGCTGTATCTTCTAAATATTTTGTTTTTAATTTTTATGTATTTATTTATGTATTTATTTTATTTTTAAGAGAGAGAGACAGGCAAACAGAGTGCAAGCGGGAAAGGGGCAGGGAGAGAGAGAGACACAGAATCCGAAGCAGGCTCCAGGCTCCGAGCTGTCAGCACAGAGCCGGACGTGGGGCTTGAACTCTCGAGGAGTGAGATCATGACCTGAGCTGAAGTCGGACCCTCAACTGATTGAGCTACCCAGGTACCCCCTAAATATTTTGAAACTCTTCCTGTTTCTTCATTTTCTCTGGTGCTAATTCTGGTCAGTTCTTTTTTATTTCTCTCTCTATCTATCTCTATCAATAGATTCTTTTAAAAAAAAATTTTTTTTAATGTTTTATTTATTTCTAGGAGAGAGAGAGAGCGTGAGCAGGGGAGGATCAGAGACGGAGGGAGTCACAGACTGAAACAGGCTCCAGGCTCTGAGCTGGCAGTCAGCACAGAGCCCGACGCGGGGCTCGAACCCACGAAGCACGAGATCATGACCTGAGCGAAAGTCGGACGCTTAACCGACTAAGCCACCCGGGCGCCCCAGATTCTTTTTAAAATTTAAGTTATATTATTTTAAGTTGTCCAATTCAGTGGTTTTTAGGATATTCACAGAGTTGTGGACCATCACCACTATCAAATTCCAGAACATTTTTGTCACCCCTCCCATCCCTCCCTTCCCTCAGCCCCTGGCAATCAGTAATCCACTTTCTGCCCCTAGAGATATTCCTATTCTGGACACTCCAGATAAATGTCATCATACAACATATGGTCTTTTGCCAGTAGCTTCTTACACTTAGCATGATGTTTCCAGGGTTCATCCATATCAGCCCTTCATTCCTTTTTATGGCTGAATAATATTCCCTGGTATGGATAAAACACATTTGTTTATACATTCAGTTGTCAGACAGGTGGGAATAGTTTCTTTACTAATAAATTATACTGCCTCATTGTTTCCCTCATGCCAGTGTATAATCTTTTTTTATATATATATATATTTTAAATGTTTTATTTATTTCTAGGAGAGAGAGAGAGACAGCGTGAGGAGAGGAGGGTCAGAGAGAGAGGGAGTCACAGACGGAAACAGGCTCCAGGTTCTGAGCTGGCAGTCAGCACAGAGCCCGACGCGGGGCTCGAACCCACGAACCGCGAGATCATGACCCAAGCGAAAGTCGGACGCTTAACCAACTACGCCACCCGGGCGCCCCATGCCAGTGTATAATCTATACTATGTCCATAATCATCTGCTTAAACAATTCTGATCACAGCACCCTGTAATCAGAAACCTGGGGGGGCACCTGGGTGGCTCAGTTGGTGAAGCTTCCAACTCCTTTTTTTTTTTTTTGCAGATAGTTTATTGTCAAATTAGTTTCCACATAACACCCAGTGCTCATCCCCACGAGTGCCCTCCTCCATGCCCCTCCCCCCTCTCCCCTACATCCGTCATCCAACTCTTGATCTCTCTTCAGATCATGATCTCAGGGTTTGTGAGGTCGAGCCCCAGGTTGGGCTCTGTGCTGACAGGGTAAAACTTGCTTGGGATTCTCTCTCTCTGCAGCCCCCTCCCCCAATAAATGTGAAAAAAAAAAGAAAAAGAAAAAAAGAAAGAAAAGAAACCTGTGTGAGCTCCCCAATGGCTCACATGCAAAATAAATCCTTACCTTGCCCTTCTGTTTTAGTCATTGTCTCTTATTTTCTTTCCACAAATGCCCCATATGGATGGACCCCTCTGACTCTACAAACGGTGAACTCCTATGAGCCTGTTGAAGCCTTCTTCCTCAGCACTTCGGACATTTTCCTTCGTTAAAACACTTAGGATTCTGTATGGCAACTATTTCTCCCTTAACTGTCGTTCCTACCTGTTGTGGGAGCCCTGTGAGGAAAATGCCGGTTTCTTATTCCCCTCGTTGGTGCTTTCATGTAACTAACTCAGAGAAGACACGTCATCGGTGATTATTTAATGCGTGTGTGTACCTTGTTCAATCTTGACTTTAAAACTTCTATGGAGTAGCTTAATATGCGGGGTGCTCAGTTTTTCCATTGGGAAAATGAAGGCAGTCCCTTTGTGGCTGTCACCCTAGGAAAGAAAGCAGAAGGGAAAGATTTCATGCTCCGACCCTAGGAAAGAAAGCAGAAGGGAAAGATTTCATGCTCCGACCCTAACCCCTCCCCCACCCCCGCCTTCCCGAAGATAACGTGCTTTTACATGAATTATCTCCTTCTGATCTTACATTGTTCCTGTATCTGGCAGCTGTTGTTCTTCTCGTTTAAAAACAATTTGGAAGCGAGACCAGGGAGGCTTCAATGGCCTGCCTGTTGGAGATCACACATCTAGAATTAAGGACCCTGCTTCTGCCTTTCTCTGTGCTCTCCAGGACACTTCCCTAAGGAAGAAAGAGATCCTCCAGGAAGAACAGAAACTCTGGACTTGATAATTTCACGACTGAGGGGAATGGTACTGAATAAAGCATAGTTTTGGGTGAGTCATGTTTGCATAAAACACGTGTCTTTATAGATGTGTTCCCTTTGCATGTGTGACTCAAGGAAAAGAAAGCAGAGTGAGACTTTTGCATCCCAGCAGCAGGCTGTGTGTGCTGTGGGGGAAGACACAGCAATGTGGCTGCCAGAGCTTTCCATTCCCTCCAGAACAATGGACTCCAAACCCGTGAGCAGAGAGGCCGTGATGTCCAGCTTCGGGCCTCAGGGCTTCAAACAACAGAGAACAGAAGACGGTATTTAGATAGATTCAGGACCATCATTAAGAATTTCAAGACAGAGGGGCGCCTGGGTGGCTTAGTCGGTTAAGCATCCGACTTTCGCTTAGGTCATGATCTCGCGGTTCGTGGGTTCGAGCCCCGCGTCGGGCTCTGTGCTGACTACCAGCTCGGAGCCTGGAGCCTGTTTCAGTCTGTGACTCCCTCTCTCTCTGACCCTCCCCTGCTCACGCTATTTCTCTCTCTCCTAGAAATAAATAAAAATATTTAAAAAAAAAAAGAATTTCAAGACAGTGGCAGGAAGAGCATTAAGTGGATCAAGGGGTCCTTCTGAGAAGGGCATGGGGCGCCCTTGACAGGTTGTAGTCCTGTGAAACTGGCCCTGGGCAGACTTGCTTATCCAGGTATACATTTGTTCTCAGAATCATGTAGAAAACAGCAAGCACATATATACCGTGAAGGAATGTGGACCCCAAATACGTTACCTTAAAATTTTCTTTCCTATAATGTAGCTTATATCCTAAAACTCATACTTTCTAGGTGCCAGACATGGTTCTAGGAGCTTTGCAAATACTGACTCCTACTTTTTGTCTTGAAAACTCTATGTGGCAGGTAGCCTTTTCCTAGATGAGGAAGGCTTCAGGTAAATTGCCCCATATTCTACAGAACTCAGCCAGCCCAAGTCTGCTTCTGACCACTGTAGTTGCGGCCTCGTGAATAAAAACAAGACGTGCTTTCTTCACTGCATGATTGCACCAACATGTCTTGGAAAATGTGAGTGTTGAAGGGTATCTTGTGGTTTTCGTCTTAAAGGAGAGAAAACTGGATTCATTGTGGGATTTTGTACAGAACTCCATAAATCCTTCCTGCTGTCACAACCCAGCCCGCCTACCGATGTTCCTTCTCCGAATGTTCTACACATCTGAGGAACAGACTAGCGTACAAACTAGCATCAAAGGAACAACAAATCACGAATTAACGACCCCAGCCTCTGTTCCAATAACAAGGTAGCTTTCAAGAAAAGCAGATAAGTTCCTAAACAAACAAACAAACAAACAGCACTTCCTGTAGCTCCAGGAAATACGCCTCTACTCATCCCTCAGGAAAACAAGGAGCGTTTTGAATGTAAAGGGAAGGTCAAGTGAGATTTTGTGCTATGAAGAAGAGTCCGGTATAAACTAAAGTTTACAAAGCATTTCATTCAAAGTGTTCAAAATACATACGGAGTGGTGGTATGCGTGTAGTAAACTTTCATTATCTGGAAGCTTCATAGATTCATCCCTGTTTACCTTCCACGAGATGCTGGCTACCTCTATTGCTTCTGTATTTTACTTACCTCTGTGTGTGGTTTAGCTTCCTGACTGGGAATTAGGATTGTGGATTTGAGCCCTGCTGACAATAAGACAGCAATCTCATTTTCTTTCTTTCTTTCTTTCTTTCTTTCTTTCTTTCTTTCTTTCTTTCTTTCTTTCTCTCTCTCTCTCTCTCTCTCTCTCTCTCTCTCTCTCTCTCTCTCCCTTCCTTCCTTCCTACCTTCCCTCCTTCCTTCCCTCCTTCCAGGGGGGATTTTATTTTTAAGTAAAGGTTACTTAAAAATAAACATGGGACTCGAACTCACAACCTCGAGTTGCCCCAAGACAGTAGTTTTTCACCGAGTTTGAGTTGATCTAAACTAAATTATATAAAAATATTGAAGAATATTAAAGAAAATAATCTCACTATATAAAGATACATTTAAAATATGTTTTCCTGGGGCTCCTGGCTGGCTCAGTCCATACAGCATGAGACTTTTGATCTTGGGGTCGTGAGTTTGAGCCTCATGTTGGGTGTAGAGTTTACTTGAAAAAATGTTTTTCCTAAAAAGTAGCTACTTCAAAGCTGTCAAAAGTCTCCTGAAGGAAACTGAAAGCAGAGAAGAACCCTCTGGCATCCGTCATGCACTGTTCCTCAGGCGACCTTGGGTTTGTCTCCCGCGTTGTGTTGCATTTGTGGAAGGCAAAATCCTTACCACAAGAAGAACATTTTATTTTATGTTATGTTATTAAAATATTTTTAAATATTTATTTGCTTTTGAGATAAAGACAGAGAGTGAGCAGGGGAGAGGCAGAGAAAGAGGGAGACACAGAATTCAAAGCAAGCTTCAGGTTGTAAGCTATCAGCAGAAAAGACAATGTGGGGCTTGAACTCACAAAGTACAAGATCATGACCTGAATTGAGATCGGACGCTTAATCCACTGAGCCAACCGGCGCCCCAAGGTAAACATTTTAAATATGCCGGAGATTTCGCTGTTAGTCTGTCACCTTACACTGGTTTATGGTAAATGGTTTCTAGCTGCATTGACTCATTTTCCAACCTCGCATCTCCTTTCCCTTCTCTCCGTGCACAGGGCCTCTGTCTATATAATGCTCTCATCAGAACTGCATTTTGCAAAACATTCTTTTCCAATAACAACTTTAAAAAGATGTAAACCCACTTATCCACAGATTCATGAGAACCTCTAATCCAATCCATTCTGCATTTGTAGGGCTTCCGAAGGTGTCAGGAAAGTAGGCCAAGGGTTGCTTCATCTTGGACCCATTCTGTTTCATCTCTTGACTTGACGGACTTGTTGCAGGGAAGTAGACTGATCCTTGGGGACAATACCACTTTCTTTCTTCTTCTTTCTGTAATTGGAAAAGTTAAAAAGAAAGAAAACAACAGAATGTAACATAACAAACATTACCACACACAAGAAGGTACTAAACTTTTGTCAAAACTAAATAAATGTTAGTGATAAAGTTGAAGCCCCCTTGAACTCCTCCTTGGTCTTCCTTCCCTTGATTTCTCCCCAGAGGCCACTACCATGATGATGTGGGCATGGTATCATGTCAGCCCATGCTTTTATTTCATCTACAAACATGTATTCTTTATAAATAGCACATAGAAATTGCTTATATATGTTTATAAATTTACAAACACTGTGTTACAATCTTGCTGTGCTCAGAATGAGCTACCTTGTTCTCAGGATGAGACAGGATGAAATTTCCTCAACTTATGCCCTCTATTTCAGAAATGATTTCCTGGAACAGTATTAATTTCTGGAATAATCTGAGCAGTAAATCTTTACTACAAAGACGAATTCTTGAGGTGAAAACTCTTTTGACTTTGTGATTATGAACTAATGCTAGAAAGTGAAACTTGGAATTATCTCCTACCCAAACTCTACAAACTTGAGGAAACATTTCTCTTGGAACATTTCTGACATTAGATTTTTCTGGAAAATGGATTTTTTTTTCTGTAGCTACCATAGTCTTTAGGTTGTCACATAAATACTTGCTATATTTGCAGTCAAATACTCTACCACTGAGCTCTATCTCCTATACTTGCTATATTTTAAATCCCTGAATAAAAGATGTTATCGAAGTCACAATTTTGCCTATCCAAATGTATATTTTTCATGTTAGTGTGACATGTTCTGAAATAAAGTTTAAAATCCAAAATAGTCACAGTATTTATAAATTTGTCTTTTTTCTACATGGAAAAATTTAATGATTGTCAGAAATAAACAGAGGAATTAAAAATTCTTCAGAGGTATGTAGTTCTCTACTTCAGTCTTAGAGAAGACTCTGGTAGTACTATGAAAAACAGCAGAGTATATTAACATTTTAGACTAAAGCTTACTCGGGGCGCCTGGGTGGCTTAGTCGGTTACGCGTCCGACTTTCGCTTAGGTCATGATCTCACGGCTCGTGGGTTCGGGCCCCGCGTCGGGCTCTGTGCTGACTGCCAGCTCAGAGCCTGGAGCCTGTTTAAGTCTGTGACTCCCTCTCTCTCTGACCCTGCCCTGCTCACGCTGTCTCTCTCTCTCTCTCCTAGAAATAAATAAAACATTAAAAAAAAAAAAAATTAGACTAAAGCTTACTCAAATGAGTTGGCCTCAGTGAAAGCTGGCTTGTTAATAAATCTAGTAGTCTAGTGCCACCTTGTGACTGATATTCTCAACTACACCCATCGTGCTGGATTTTAGAGAAGAAGAATTTCATTTCTTTAAAAGGTTCATTTATTCATTCATTCATTCAGTTTCCAATGTCACTAGTAATTGGATCGACAGTGTCTCCTGGTAGGGAGGTGAGATGGCCCAGCTTTCCTGGGACCAGCAGACCTTCCAGGACACAAGACTCTGAGGTTTAAAACCAGGGCAGTCGGTAAACTGGCACTAGTTTGTCCCCTACCTACTACTAAGTACAAAGCACTGTCTGGGCACTTGGGAGACAGTGATCAGATAGGCAAGGCCACTCTTCATGGAATGCATGTTACTTGGAGGGACACAGATAATATATAACCATGTGAAAGTTAGCCGGCTGTAAGTTTTGCAAATAACTGAAATAGGTTGATGTAATGGTGACTTGGTGGCTCTCTTAGGTTGAGGGCTTGGTGACAGTGGAGGTGATGTTTCACTAAGAGCTGAATGACATGCAGGAGCGGGTCATATAAAGATGGGAAGAAGAACATTCTGGGCAAAGAAAAAAGCTAGAACAGAACCCCTACGTCAGAGATAAACTTGGTGTGTTTAGGGAAACCAAAGACGTCAATGTGACTTGAATTTAGTGGGTATATTCATTTCCCAGCATTCTTGTCACAAATTACTGGAAACTGGGCAGCTTTAAGCAACAGAAATTAATCATCTCTCGGTTCTGGAGGCCAGTGGTCTAAAGTCTACCTGTCAGTCAAGCTCTATTCCTTTTGAGGGCTTTAGGGGAAGATTCCCCCTTGGCTCTTTCTAACTTCTGGTGGTCACCAGAAGTCCTTGGTGGTCCTCGGCTGGTAGATCTAACACTCCCATCTCTGGCGCATCTTCATGTGGTCCTCTCTTCGTGTCTCCAACTTTAGGGGATCTTTCCCTTTTCTTGTAAGGACATTAGTCACTGGGTTAGGGCCTTCTGTGATGACATCATATGTTGATGACATCCGCAAAGGTCCTATTTCTGAATAAGTTTACGTTTATAGGAAGGAGGGGGAGATTAGAGAGTGAGCATAGTTTTGGGAGGACACAGATTTAGCCACTGCAGTGGACAATGCTGGAAGCGATGGAAGAGGAGAACCCAGAGGTAGGCAGGGCCCAGATCATGCAAGGATTTATAAGGTAAGAAATAAAACTTTTGTGATTCTTAAGGAGCAGAGAGTTATGATATCCCAGCCACTTTGAAGGAAGATTACCATTGTGGGGACACAGGCCAGAGAAGGGTATGTATGTAGAGAAAGGGATTAGGAGGTGGTTGACGTGGCTTGGGTTATAGCAGCGATGGTGAAGATGGAGAAAAATCAGATGGGGTTGGGATATGTTTTTGAGATAGAACTGATAGATTTCCTGATGGACTGGATGCTGATATGATACAAGATCAAGGGAAACTGCTAGAGTTTTGACTTGAACAACCTGGTGGATATTTCTGCTATTTGCTGGGCTGAGGAAACCTGGGGAACAAATGGGTGTAGGGAGGAAGATGAAGAGTTTCATCTTTGCAGCGGGAAGACAGAAGAATAGTGCAACATTTCCAGACTCCGAGTGACATGGGGTGTGTGAGAAAAGAGAACTCCAGTTTTCTCCAGAGGGAGATGGGGGCAGAGGAAGAGATGTTTTTATGAAACACCCAGGTTCTAAATGGGACATGAAAGAAAAAGAAGACGGCCCAGAGAAGAATGTGAGAGGAGAAAGGGAGTTTCCGATGATACACTGTGAGTTTCACAGAAGGCACTGGCTGGTTTGGGAGGGTGCAGAGGAAGTGAAATTGAGTCACCTTATGCATGTGCCTGGTAGTTTGGAGATGATGGCTGATGTGTGGAGCATGGGCAGCTGTTGGTGACTGAGGTGACGTGTTTCTAAAGCCTGGAGGGATTTGTATGATGAACTCGGAGGCGAAGTATGATTTAATTTATCTGGTTAAAGAGGCACCAAGGAATTGTTCTAGCTTGCAGTTCACAGGGAGCATGGTGGAGGAGGTGAGAATCAACCACTTCTCACCGATGCCTTCTCCAGAGGCAAGGAATACGAGGCTCCTTGCCAGCTGGTGGGGGGCTGGCTTTATTGGAGGCAGGACACTAGGCAGGACACTTGTGTTTTCTTGATGGCCCACGTGAACCCTGATGCAGCTCCTGCTCATGTGCCCAGTAATCATGGTACAGGATTATGAGTTGCGCTGTTTACAGCTACAATTTGGAATCCATATGCGGAATATGGAAGCTTCCATCTGCTGTCACAATAACTGGACACTCTCAGTGTCTTTCAACTACACCCAAGGTGATTTATTTTTTTTATCATTGTTTCTTATCTGATGAAAGGCAATACAAGACAAACATATAAGATGAGAATTACTTCACAATGAAATTGTAGATAAAAAAAACATGGATCTAAGCTCATATGAATGCATATTTATTTTCCTTTTGTGGGTACATACATGGTCTTATGTTTAGGCGTCCAGGCTTCCAGGCTTCTACGATCCTAGAAACTCAATGATAAAATAATGCTTAAAGGAGGCGAAAGAAGAAGAAAAGAAAGGGGGAATGTATATTTCTTTGTATTTATTTAAAAAAATTTTTTTTCTTTAAAATTTTTTTCTTAACATTTATTTACTATGGAGAGACAGAGAGAGACAGAGAGAGACAGAGCATGAGCAGGGGGAGGGGCAGAGAGAGAGGGAGACACAGAATCCGAAGGAGGCTCCAGGCTCTGAGCTGTCAGCACAGAGCCTGACATGGGGCTCAAATTCACAAACCATGAGATCATGACCTGAGCCAACGTCAGACACTTAACCGACTGAGTCACTCAGGCACCCCATCTTTCTATTTATTTTTATTTTCCAGTTTAAACAGGTTACTTTAGAGGCTGAAGGCCCCACAGGACTGGTGCAACATGTCATCTAGCATGTTCTAGGTCCTGAGTAGGTCCATCTGTCCCCAAGACGAGAAGTGAAACTGGTTTCTCTTTTCAGCCCCTCATTTCTAGAAAGACCTACATAGACCTTTCCTTTCCTAATACCTCCAGAATGTGTTATCAACCACCAAAAGGGTATCGGGAAGGTGAACTGCTTGGGCTATAGGTAGTTTCTTTCTCGTAGTCCGGAATCAGTCTGTAACCAAGAAGTCCTCTTTGGGTAAAACGAGCTTTGTTTTATTTTAAACTTAACATATTTTGACTGGCTGTTTATTTTATAATTTAGAAACACTAGAATTCATTCTCTTTGGTGTACAGATTCATGGATTTTGGTGAATGTATAGAGTTATGTAACCACGACTACAATCAAGGTATGGAACAATTCCATTACCCGCCCCCCACTCCCCCCGCCCATAATTCTGTCATGCTGACCCTTTTACATTTAATCGTTTAAAGTAAATTACATTTTTATTTATTCTCAGGCACTTTAACTCTATCAATTGTTTGGATCTTAATTTTTTTTTACATTTTGGAAAGATGAACCATTTACTCTTTATGATGCCAGCACCATGAAGCAAATATCCCCTTAATGGGACAGCAGGTGTTTTCTGTGTCCAGCAGAATCAAGATTGCCCTTTGGTTTCATGCCCCACTGACAGCCAGAGGAGCTCAGTTCTCTTTACGATTCCTCCACGCTTCCTCATAAAACAGTTATTGGTTTCCTCACCATTTTTACTGTTTTTTTTTTGTTTTTTTTTACATGTGTCCAAGCAACTCTTAAAACATGGTGTCCAGGATTCAATACAGTGCCCCAGAGATCGTCATTGCATGCCGTGGGCCTGGCCAGCACACACTTTCTTCCTTCTAGACTCTAAAACTATGGTGGTATTTTTGTTTTCTCCACCATAACCCATTGTTTACTGACAATGAGTATCTGGTCAATTAAATTAAAAAAAATTAAGACACGGCTGCTAATTCATTTAGTTCTCGTTCTGTAAATGTGGCATTGGGATTTTTACATTCAGGTAAAGACTTTTATATTCATCTTTATTAATATTTTTAAAGTATTTATTTGTTTGTTTGTTTACTTACTTATTTATTTACCTAAGCTCCATACCCAACATGGGGCTTGAACTCACCACCCTGAAATCAAAAGTGGCATGCTTCTCCACTGAGCCAGCCAAATGCCCTATATCTTTATTCATATTTTCAGTGTGAAGTCCAAGTTTCAGTGTGAAGTCCAAGTTTCAGCCTGTGAAGATGGGTCAAGATCTTCTTTCTGTGACATTATGCATATGCTCTCCTTGCTCAATTTTCCATTAAGATGGAGGACGGTTAGACATTTCTCACTCACTGTCTTGTCAGCCTCACATCCTCTCTCTCTCTTTCTTTTCCTTCCTTCCTTCTTTCTTTTCTTTTCTTTTTCCTTTCCTTTCCTCTTTTCTTTTCGAGATTAGTGGGATTTTTCCCAGAGAAAGAATCAAATTCTTTCATTCTTTATTTTTTTAAAAATGTTTTATTTATTTTTGAAAGAGAGAGAGAGAGAGAGCATGAGCAGGGGAGGGTCAGAAAGAGAGAGGGAGACACAGAATCTGAAGCAGCTTCCAGGCTTTGAGCTGTCAGCACAGAGCCCGACGTGGGGCTCAAACCCATGAACCCACGAACTGTGGGATCATGACCTGAGCCAAAGTCAGACACTTAACCGACTGAGCGACCCAGGCGCCCCTTTCTTTATTTTTTTAAGGAGATAGACGTTTATTGAATATACACAAGGTAGCAGCCAGCAGGACAGCAGAAGAAAAGCTGTCTGCCTAGAAACAGTTCTTGTATGTGCTTAGAACAATACCTCACATATATGCTCAATAAATGTCGATTTAATCAATTTATCATAAAGATTTCCACACCCATTAAATAACAGGTAAGTTAAAACTGTCACCGCCTCAGACTTGGCTCATGTCTTATTGTTTCTGGAAGCACAATAGGCAATAAGCAGATAACATTGCTTGTGTTTCAAATTAAACCACAGTGAAGATGTCCTACGACTGTTAATATTTTGAAAACACTGTCTCTTCCTTCCAACGTAATGTGCAAAAGGTATTCTGATCCCCTGCTGGTAAAAATAAAATTTATGAAAATTCTTTCTTATTTTTAAAACGACTAGGGGCACCTTGGTGACTCAGTCGGTGGAGCGGCCAGATTTGGCTCAGGCCATGATCTCATGGTTCGTGAGTTCGAGCCCCATGTCAGGATCTGTGCTGACAGCTCAGATCCTGGAGCCTGGAGCCTGCTTCAGATTCTGTCTCCATCTCTCTCTTTGTCCCTCCCCTGCTCATGCACACTCTCTCTCTCTTTCTCTCTCTCAAATGTAAATAAAAACATAAACATAAAACATAAAAACATAAACATAAAAAAAAAACTTTAAAAGGACCAACTTTAACTTTCAAAAACAATCTTTAATCTTTTACCCTAAAAAGTCACAAAACAGTTGGGCCCTCTGTCTTTCCTTTCAACCGTCTGAGAGCACATTTTCAAGCTTCTCATGAATATGCCAGTCCATCATATAAAGACTTTTGGAGTATAGCATATTGTTTTCTGTAGCAATGATCTTAAACATATTTTTTAAAAAGGAGGGTGGAAAAGTCTCTTTTTATTCATAATGAAACCACACTTGCCCAGAGTTTGCTACAGCAGGTGGATATGACCCACTTGATAATGATAAACACCTTGTACTCAGACACAGAGAATTCACATTTTACAAAAAATTGTTTACTAGGTTTTCAATTTGCTTTTGTCATGATGGCTGATTTTGGCCTGTGTTCTGAGTCCTAATGAATCTCTGAGCAAAGAGGAAGCAAATGCTACACACCCTGTAGGATCCAGAACACTGAAAGTGCTTTTAATAGCAGATGTTCCTTGTACACTCCTAGGTGTGAAATACAAACGCAGTAGCTTCTCTTTTTGCCAGTGATAAAAAGTTAATCTAGCTGCCAAAGCAGGAAGAAAATATGTGATTTTCTGCAGGTGTTGACTTTTTATTCTCCTCTTCTCACTGTCAACTTCCTCTCCCCCCCCTCCCCCACCCCGGCTTTTGGTGCAGACGTGATACAGGACAGAAAGATTAAAAGGTGGCTCTGACCTTAAGTGTGTTGCCTGAGGTTGTCATGATCTCACACAAATCAGCAATCTCTTGGTCAATGGTGGTATTAAAATGTTAGTATTAAAACTTTAGGGGCACTTGGGTAGCTCCCTCAGTTAAGCATTGGACTCTTGATTTTGGCTCAGGTCATGATCTCACAGTTGTGAGATTGAGCCATGTGTTGGGCTGAGAGTGAAGCCTGCTTGGGATTCTCTCTCTCTCTCTCTCTCTCTCTCTGTTCCTCCCCCGTGCATGCGCTCCCCCACCCCAATAAATAAACATCAAAAAATTTTTTTTCAAACTTTAAAATGTGTGATCTTTCTATTTGGCCGTTATGAGTGACCACTGGTGATGATTGGCTTAACGCCCTTTTGGACTAATTATTTTGTGTCACCTATAGTGCCGAATGATTGATCATTCCTGTTCGTGGTACAGTTTTTCCACTTCCTAGGACTGTCTGACCTCAGTTTTTCCCTTTTTAGTAAATAATTCCTCAGTATTCAGAATTCAGAATCCTTCAAAGTTAGCCCAGGGAGAGATTAAGTGAAAAATATCCTACAACTGATAGGGGAAAAGCTGGACTTATTCACTCCAATTTTAACATAAATCAGCTCCATTATGGTATAGTTTACACAATAAAATGTGTTCGTTAAAAAGATACACTTCAGGGCACCTGGGTGGCTCGGTCGGTTAAGCATCTGACTCTTGATTTTGGCTCAGGACATAATTTCAGAGTTCATGGGATTGAGTTCTGCGCTGTCAGCATGGAGTCTGTTTGGGATTCTCTCTCTCCCTCTCTCTGCCCCTCCCTAGCTGTCCTGAGTGTGCACTCTCTCCCTCTTTCTCTCTCTCAAAATAAATAAGCGTTTAAAAAGTTGCATTTCAATGATTTCGAAACCTTTATACATCCGTATTGCTCCCACCAAGATCAAAACACAGAACATTTCCATTGTGTCAAAACGTTCCTGTGCCCTATCCTAGTGGCCCAGCCCTGACTCCTCACCCAGGCAACAACTGGTCTGCTTTCTGTCACTGGAGTTTAGATTTCTCTTCTCAGGTTTCATAAAAATGGAACCACACAGTGTGTACTCTTTCTGTTTGTCTTCCTCAGTATGGTGTTCTTGAGATTCATCTATGTTGTGTGTATCAACTTTCATCCCAGCTTAGCTAAGTGGACTCAATACAAATTACAAATTCACTACAATGAGTTTGTTTGATTTTTGTAAATCCTCAAGATTACATTTTTATTATTCAGGATGTACATAGGGTGAGGTCTGGGGAAGGTCTCAAACACATAGCTTCTCTGCCATCGCCCCATGGAGTCAGAGCACGTCACCGTCCTGACACGGTAGGCTTCAATCAACCAGCTGAATGTCTTTACCAACCAGGAGGCACCACGGAACTTCAGTGCCCAGGGTATCATGCAGACACGATTGATTAAAGCACTGATGAATGACTGCATGGAGTGTCCAGTCCCCCTCTCTCCCCTGTACTTCTGGCAGCTGATAGTCCCAGACTTTCAGTCATGTGCTTGGTCTTTCTGTAGACTCCCCATCCTTCATCTTCCCTGGGGCCCACATTAAGCTACTTTATCAGCATAACAAAGGCATTTTTTTTAAAATGTTTTATTTATTTCTAGGAGAGAGAGAGAGACAGCATGAGCAGGGGAGGGTCAGAGAGAGAGGGAGTCACAGACTGAAACAGGCTCCAGGCTCTGAGCTGGCAGTCAGCACAGAGCCCGACGCGGGGCTCGAACCCATGAATCTTGAGATCATGACCTGAGCAAAAGTCTGACGCCCAACCGACTAAGACACCCAGGCGCCCCAAAGCATTTTTTTTTTTTTAAACTCAGGAAATTTCAAGAGTTTCTGAAGCCCTGTGCCAAGAACCAAGGACAAAGCCTATATAATTCCTCATTGGACCACACCTCCCCACAGTCATGCTCTCCTGTCTTTGTCTGACTTATTTCACTTAGTAGAATGCTTTCCAGTCTTATCTGCCTTGTCACGACGGCAGGGTTTCCTTCTGTCTCATGGCTGAATAATATTTCATTGTACATCTATGTCATACCTTCTTTATCCATTCATCTGTCGATGGACACTTAGGTTGTTTCCGTATTTGGCTGCTGTGAATAGTAGATTTTCGTGGAGTGCAGACATCTCTTCAAAATCCTGCTTTCATTTCCTTTGGATATATACCCAGAAGTGGACTTGCTGGATCATATAGTGCTTCTATTTTTTTAAGATTTTGAGGGACCTCCAAACTGTTTTCTCTAGTGGGTGCACCAGTGTGCATCCCCCCAATGGCATATAAGGGTTCCAATTTCTCACCGGCCCGTGTCTTTAGTTGTCGGTTCTTTGGATAATATCCGCCCTAACATCTCCCATTCCGTAAGTTGCCTTTCCCCTCTCTGTTTTATTGTTTTAACTGCAGGTGACTCTACTGACTGCTCTAAAGGGAATATCAGGAATCTCATACCGGCAGATGCAGCACACTAAAGAGTCTGCCTTGAATGGAGCCTGCTTGCTCCATTGGACACTAGTCATCCTCTTTGGCCTGATTGGAATTTGACAAAGTCAAACATATGCAAGCGCTGAAATCATATTTACAGTTAAAGCCAATGACATCTGCAGGAGGAAAAGCCTATTTATATTGATCTCAGTGTAAAGTTACAAGAATGAACACGTGCCAAATTTGAAATAATCTTAATAGCTAACAAGTAACAATAGCTAACATGTGCTAGAAATCTATTAAATGCATTACATGGCTAAAGGAGATTGGAATGTTAGAGTGAATTTGTCACTTCACACCTGTTACCCACACTGGGTGGGTCCAGAAGATCCTTTGTACTGGGGGTAACAAACTGGCAAAAGAAGCTCTGGCATCCTTGAAGAACTTGGTCATTGCTGTTCTCTGTAGGCCAGAACTTACAGTGGGAACAGCAGTCACTGAACTGAGAAACCCAAATGCAACAAGGGTAATTGGATCCAAGATGGCAGGGGCAAATTCCAGGATTGAAAAGAGGAGACATCACTACAGGTCCACTTACGTTAACAGGATGACATGGAATGTTGTGAACAACCTTAAGCCAATGCATTCAACTAGTTAGATAAAATGGACATACTCCTTGAAAGATACCAAATATAAAGCTCAAGCAAGAAAAAATAAATAAACTTGGCCTTTATATCTATTACGAAGAATTGATTTTGTAGTTGAAAATCTTTCCGCAAAGAAGACTGGTAGGTATTCTATCAAATATTTCTATAATTCCCTTCTCTGTCGAGTTTCCTAGAGTTAATATCATCCACGGTATTTACACATGAAACTTGGAAGGGAGAAGCAAAGCAGCAGTAGACTGTTTCCAGGCTCCGAGGGCAAGTGTGGCGGGGTCCCAGCTGCTCTGCTCATGCCTGGTATTGCCCCTTTGCTGGCTCTCCTGGTTTATAGGGGCAGGAGCCAGGCCCACATATCCTCCAGCTCCATGCTAAGGTTGAGCATTTAGCTTTATGACAAGAGGACCTGCTTCCCCTTCAGGCCACTCTCATCACTGAAGTTGGGGGCAGTGTCTGCAAACGCCTCGAGCAATTTCTACTTCTAGTGTGAGGGTCAGTAAATAGACCTCTTGATTTTTCTTTCTTTTCTTTCATTGTCCTGTCTTTGGTTTCCTTTGCTTTGTCCCTCCCCTACTCCCTTACCTTTGGCCCCAGGTCTACATTTTAATTAATTTATTAAGATGTTTATTGAGTGCTTACTGTATGAAGACACGTGCCAATGTATCAGGCACGTGGGGGCAACTAAGGACAGAATAAGGAACCCAGTAGAGATGATCGAACGTTCGTCTTCTTAGAGGCAGGTGTGAAACAAAGAAATAAACGCAAGGATATAATATTACAGCTTCCATAAGATCGATGAAGAAAACATACCCACAAACATGTCTAAGGCATGTGCTTGAGGGTCAGTATATAAAGTGTGGGAAAGGAGCATTCATAAGAATGCTGGGTGGCTTAGCCGGTTAAGCGGCCGACTTTCGCTTAGGTCATGATCTCGCGGTTCTGGGTTCGAGCCCCGCGTCGGCCTCTGTGCTGACTGCCAGCTCAGAGCCTGGAGCCTGTTTCAGAGTCTGTGACTCCCTCTCTCTCTGACCCTCCCCTGCTCACGCTGTCTCTCTCTCTCCTAGAAATAAATAAAAACATTAAAAAAAAAAAAAAAAAGAATGGCTCCCAGGTAGTAGCACATATCAGTGCCTGGTCTCCCACAAGGTGGTAGTTGACAGAGTCCAAGCAAAGTCTTGGAACCCCATCCTCCCCACAGCAGTCGATCCTGGGAACTTCTAGTCAAGATAAATTTATTGATATTATTGATATTATTTACATTTATATTATTTACTTATTTATGACTTTTTTAAAAGTTTATTTTATTTTGAGAGAGAGAGAAAATGAAAGAGAGAGAGAATCCCACGCGGGTTCCGTGCTGTCAGTGCAGAGCCCGGAAGCAGGACTTGATCTCAAGAACCGTGAGATCATGACCTGAGCCCCCACAAAGAGTCGGCCCCTCAACTCTCTGAGCCACCCAGGAACCCCGCGTGTGTTTATTTTTCTTCGGTAATTGAACGAACGCCTTCAGAGCTTTTTTCTGTTACCACCAGGTAAATCTATTTTAATAAATTTTTATAAATAGATTTTTTATAATAGATTTTAATAAATCTATTTTAATAAATTTCCCATAATGCTCACTCATAGGCGATCTTGATTTATATCATGCTAGATAACCATCTTTAATTGTAAACAAAAGAAAAAGTAGGTCTTTAATATTGACTGCTCAGATGACTTTGGGTCACCAGCACCAGATCTGTGGCAATCCACAGTGTCCGCCTCCCTGTGGTGAGTGAAGGCTGAGATTCATTCCCAAACCTGGTGCTATTCATTCTCCCCTTTTGCCCAAATCTCTCAAGGGTCTGTACGTTTGTATTTTGTAGATATTGAAATCAACATATTTTCTTAGGGGGAAAAATGGCCATTCGGAAACAACAAAGTGCCACTCTAAACACAGCAATCATTTTTATGTTTTCAGATTGCTTTCGAGTTATTTTCACGAGCCCTCATTGCTTATGTCAATTAAATAATAATTGACCCAGTAGCGGAGGAGACATTTAGGAGCAAGTTGTCGTTGGTGACCAGTAGGTGGCGCCAGACACAGGCTTACCAATCAGTCCGTTTTTAAACTTCTTTTATTTAAAAGCTAAATAGATTTCCTAAGTGTGGTAACATCTTGTTCATTTTTAAAAGGAATATCAAATTTATTTAGTTTACTTTTTTTTTGGCTCAACTGCCCTATAGTCCAAAGCTTTACATTTAGAAATTCCACGCTCAGAAAAAATGTTTATTTTAGGGCGTTTTTAAATAGTTATTTTTTAGGTTTATTTATTTATTTTTGAGAGAGAGAAAGCGTGTATGCAGGTGGGAAGGGGCAGAGAGAGAGAGGGTGAGAGAGAGAATCTCAAGCTTCACAGTCAGTGCAGAGCCCAATGGGGGACTTGAACTCATGAACCAAGATCATGGCCAGAGCCGAAGTCAGATGCTTAACTCACTGAGCTACCCAAGCGCCCCTTTAAATGGTTTTTGGCCATGCTTATGAAAATTCTATAAATAAAAGTACTCTTAGAGGTACTCATTTTATGTGCTAAAGGAACACCGTGTGCTTTTGTAGAGTCTGAAATACTTTCTAAAGTGTAACAATAAAAAAATTGCCTGTGGTCTATGTTGATGAGGCTGATTTAATTAGCTTTTAAAAAAGCTTTCATCTTGTAAGACTCTCCCTGTGAACAGAATTCAGTGATCACTGTGTGTAATGCTGCATGTGTCAGTAAATGGAATAACAAAACCAAAAGCTGCTTCATCGATAATAGTTTTCTTTTTTGCAGCAACAACTCAGAATGAGGAGCTCCTGGTTGGCTCAGTCGGTTAAGCGGCCGACTTCGGCTCAGGTCATGATCTCACGGTTCGTGGGTTTGAGCCCCGCGTCGGGTGCTGACAGCTCAGAATGAGGAAATTGTAAGTCAATGGGAGGCTTTGGGACTTGAATAGAACCAGTCAAATAGCTACTTCAACATTTCGGCATGTCTGCGTGGATAAAGCTACATCAACATTTTCCCGTTTTTACATAATTGAGGAGGGTTTGGGCTACATGTGAATATCTTTGAAAAATGATATTCTGAGCATCTTTAAAATGTATGACTTTATGTGTGAACATAATTCTTAGCTGCACATATCAAGTATATATTTACATCTTGAGGAACATTAAAATAACAAAAAAATTAATTATCTGCCTTTATATGTGGGCCTTTAACTGACATTTGACTCTTTTACGTCTGTTAAACTATTTGCTTTACACGTAGCTGTTCTTTATCTTTGGATAAGTACTCATGTGATTATACCATTTATTTAGTCCCAAGGAAGACGGAGTCAGGTGAGAAAGCATCAGGGAATTTACAATTAGTCATTAGTTTCTTGGTACCTATGCTCATTTATATCCTGTGGGAATTCACTTTGGTGTGTAACTGAATTTTCCAGCTAACTGAAGATTATTAGCCAAGTTACATAAATACTTTAAAAAGCGATTTCACTGGAAAAGTCCTTGGATATTTTCCTAATGTCGAAGTACACTAAATATTTAATAATATATGTCCTTGATGAGATATTCACTTTATAATGAATTCATCATGATTTCATTGGGTGCTGCTAGTTTCCAAACTAAATGTTCTTATAGAGCCGCTGTGATTTATGGCTTTCTGTGTTTTACCATTTAGGTGATCTAAACACAAAAATTATTTAACGATGATTATGACATGGATGTAGAGATCAGAACGCATGTTGGCGGAAAACACTTGTATCGGCACCTCTATTTACTTCTTCTGGTCTGAGTCTCAGCTCAACAAATTGCATTTTGATGACTAATTTGGGTCCCAAGCGTTTTGCTTGCTGGAAGAATGTGCTCTGGAGATGGAGTATAAGTATTCTGGATACCACGGTAAGGAGCTATCCTCCTTGACTGTAAGCGAATGAGTTGGTGTTTGATCCCTCAGTGACATGAGAGTTTAGTTGCTGATGAGGGGGGCTGAGGGCCGGCTCTCTGGTGGCGAACCCTCCAAACTGTGAGGCCCTTCCCCAGAAACCAGCTTGCCCTCCCCTGTGCTGTTCCACTCAGTCTCTCACATCTCTCTTGATACTGTCAACAGCAGAGAGTGAGAGAATCTAAAAGATGCTTCAGGAGAAATTCTCTGTGTTGCCGCAGAAAGAAGTCCCATGGGTCCTTCTGGATGACACTCATTTCAGTAAAGAAGTTTAATGATTGAAATTCAGACTCGCATGGTTACCGTGATCATAAGCACTGCAATTAAACTTTGTGACTTAGGGGCGCCTGGGAGGCTCAGTCGGACGAGCGGCTCTTGATTTCAGCTAAGGTCGTGATCTTTGTTCATGGGATTGAGCCCCACGTCTGGCTCTGCACTGACAACATGGAAACTGCTCGGGATTCTCTCTCTTCGTGCCTCCCCTGCTTGTGCATGTGAGTGCACACACTCTCTCTCTCAAAAAGCCGCCCCCAAAACTTTGCAAATTCAAATCCTGGGTTTGAATTTGGTAGGCCTGTGAGAGTGTAGTCGCCCTGTAAAATGAGGAGAGTAAAAGTTCCTAGTGCCTAGGGTTGCAGGAGGAATAGATGTACACAAATTCTGTAGCACAGTCCTGGCAGATAGTCCCTGCTCAGTGAAAACCGTTCCTATAATGACCCCGGTTAGGGCATTAACACTGTCAGGTGTTGGGGCATCTGGATGGCTCAGTTGGTTAAGCGTCTGACTTCGGCTCAGGTCATGATCTGACGGTTCATGGGTTCGAGCCCCATGTCGGGCTCTGTGCTGACAGCTCAGAGCCTGGAGCCTGCTTCTGATTCTGCGTCTCCCTCTCTCTCTCTCTGCCTCTCCCCTGCTCATGTTCTGTCTGTCTCTCTCAAAAATAAATAAACATTAAAAGAATTAAAAAAAAAACAACCAAAACAAAAACCACTATACAGGTGCTCACAATTTCCTACAGCGGCTATTTTAAATCTTTTCCGCTCTCTCTTGTTCTATTCCCTTTTGCTGGTAACCATGCCTTTTCCTTCACAGGTGCAATTTTCGCTGTATTCTTTCTCAGCACCCCACCACCTTTCATTCATCTTCCATGTCCTTTTATTTTTTCCAAGTAAACTCTACACCCAAAGTGGGGCTGGACTTATAACCCTGAGGTCAAGCATCACATGCTCTACAGACTGAGCCAGCCAGGTGCCTCTCTTCCCTACTTTTCAATGAAAGCCCTGTTTCTCAAAGTATGGTCCTGAGGCTGGCATCACCATCCTCACCTGGGAGCTTGTTAAAAAATGTAAACCTGGGGCCTCATCACAGAGCGACCGAATCAGATTCTTTGTGGGAGGGCTCAGTAAATTGTGATTTACGAGGCTCTCCCAGGGAATGCAAAAGCTTGAGAATCACTGCTTTGAGCTCGACGGTTTTGATACTCCAAGTCCTCCTGACTAGTGCGTTTCCTCCCTGGAGGCTGATCTGCTGGAGAAATGCAATCATTTCTTTAGGATGTTTGGTTTGAAACAGAGGGGACTTAGAGGAATTAAATGATTGATGGCTGACGCAACTTGATTCATCTTTGTGCAGTAGAAACAGAACACCGGTGGAAATAGACTGTGCAAAATCCATTGGAAAGATTTTTCATGGTGAGTACTTTGGGGCATGCTGTCAGTATTTGCTTCTGTGTCTCTTTAATTAATGTGCCCATGGCTTTAAACAAGTGAGATGTAATTGACAAATAAAATTGTAAGCTATTTAAAGTGTACAATGTGATGATTTGATATATGCATATACATTATTGATTTACTTAAGGACTGTAAAGAGCAAACCTTTTTTAAACATTTATTTATTTACTTTGAGAGAGACAGAGAGGGCATGAGCTGGGAAGGGGCAGAGGGAGAGGGAGAGAGAGAGAATCCCAAGCCAGCTCCATGCTGTCAGCACAGAGCCTGATGCAAGGCTTGAACCCGCGAAACTGTGAGATCATGACCTGAGCTGAAATTAAGAGTTGGACGCTTAACCATCTGAGCCACCCAGGTGCCCAAGAATGAACCTTTTCCATAGGGATCTTCAGAATGAATCAAAGTGGAAGAAAGCAATTCTAGATAGAAGTGCCCATAAATGTGGCCACTAACCTGCGGCTATGTTGTATTTGTATTACAACAAAAAATCCATTCCGAGTAAGCCTATTGCTATATCTTTACTATTTCTGCATTATATCTCAGTATCCCCGAAGTCCCACCTGGGACACACGCTGTGGTTGACTCTCTCCTTACCGCTTCACCCTGCTTTCCCTTCTGTCTTATCCCAGAACATAGGAAGCCACAATCCCCCCTCAGACTCTGGCCACTAGGGTGGACACATGACAGAGTTGGCCCTTGAGGGAGAAGCAGAAGTCTACCAGCGACTTCTGGGAAAGCTGTGCTTCTTAGGAACAGAGGCCTCCTCTTTCTGATTTGGTTGCTTATCTTCCTTTGGGGGCAATGGTCTTGATTTCTGGAGTTTCTCAGGTCACATTTAAACATCACGAAGAGCCAGATGGCCACAGCCTCAGGCCTGATACCTTCGAGCTGCTAAAACAAAGCTAGCAACTGTCTTACTCTTGACATCAGTATGAGAGAGGAAAAAAAATCATCACACACTTGAAATTTTCCGAGTTGGGGTTTCCGTTACTTGTAGCCTCACACAACCCCTTTCTGAGTCACTGTCCCAACAGAAATGGGCTGAAAGGAATTTTTCACAAAAGATTTAGAGTGAAGATAGCAATGAGGCAAGTAGAGATTCGAGTAGAAAGGACAGGTGGCATCTGGAGAGTGAGTTTAGGAAATTAGGGAACAAATCGCCGACAGGCTCCTCTCTGGGCTGCCTTCTCCTCTGATATTTCCTAGACCAACAGGCAATGGTTTTCCTACAAGCGTGATTTCCAATGGAGGCTCAGAGAAGACGACCACAAGTTGGGGTTCAGAGGAATCCATGACATTTGTACTGTGTCTCCATGATGTTCTTGATGCTTTGGACACGATGCTTCTTCATTTGGAGAAACTACCCTACACACTGGAATATTTATCATAACAAGCCTCTGCTTATCACATGTCTGTAGTGCCCATCTGTTATTTTAACAAAAAAAATATATCCTCACATTTCAAATGCCACCTGGGAGGTGGCACAGAGCCTGGGAGGGGGGCCATAGGTCTGGTTGAGAAATACCTTCTCAGGGCATCTAACACAGCGCCCTGCACACGGGCAGTGTTTGGTTAAATCGCTCATATTCAGTGACATGCTGGTAAACCAGTTAAAAAAAAAAAAAAGAAAGAAAAGGCTTGGTTTGTATCATTTGCCAACTTCTGTGCTGTAAATATTCCAAACACAGCAATTTCGTGTTATCTGTGATTTAACTACTGGCTTGTGAAATGTCTAAATATTTGACACTTGGCTTTTGAGAGGTGGTAGACTAGTGCGCGTACACACCTGGGCACTTAGAATCTCAGAGCTGGAAGGAGCTTAGGACCACCTCGTGCCCAATGTTTTAGGAAAGAAATAACACTGCAGAAGGTTTACAATCAAATGCACACATTTCTCCACGACCAGCCAGTCTTTGACTAAACAAGATCACTACTAATTTCTTGGGGGGCCTGAAGTGTTTCGTCCTTCACCGCTAAATGATGAGGTAGATGAAAGTGACTCAGGTCACAGATTTGGTGACATATTTGTTTGGGGCACTTTGGCTTTGACTTTGTGAAGGTACCTGTAACGTGCAGATGTTATTCGGGTTAAACACAGAAGCTTACGTTTAGTTCATGCTTTCCATGACACTAAGGCTCGGGGGTGGAGGGAGAAGAAATGTCCTTTGCAGAGGCTTTGTCTCCCACACCCCTCTGTTGGCAGTAGCTGACTCAAGCCTCTGGCTGGAATGGGGAGGAGAAACTCCTTTTTGGGTGCCTACATTCTCCTGAGATGTCAGATCATCTTCCTTGGGTCGGGAGAGAGGCAGCTCGTACAGGGTCCAAGCAATCGCAGCAGCAACAGCCTGAGAGGAAGTGGAGGTGCGCCATGTTTAGGAGGCTAACTGGCTGCTGGTGTGATTGTCTTTAGCTAACTAGACGTGCCCAGCTATTTTACCTTCTCAGATCTCCCTGCCGCTCATGCTCATGAAGCCAACACTATCATGGCCACATCCCAAATTAACAATTTCAGATCTAGGGAAATCCGTTGATGTAGATAAGTTAGCAGAGACACCATCTATAGAAACCTCCACTGCCTGGTGCAGCCTGTCAGGGCTTCCCTGGGATTATATACAACTAGACCCAGGACTAGAATTTAGGCTTCCTGGTTTCCAGGTGTAAATTAACTTGCCAAGGTCAAACGGCTGGTAAACAGCTAGCAGATAGCAGAGCCAGGATTCATACGTAGGTTGGATTACCTACTGTATGCAGCCTTCTTTTTAGAGAAAGAAAGGTAGCCAGCTTGCTTTAATCTTTTAAGGGATATCCAAGAATCTGGAGAAAACATGCCAGGCTGGATTTGGCCACGAGGTGGAACCCTTAACCTAATGTGAACCTGTATCCAAACGGGCTGTGGCTGTAGCTCTGAGGTTCAAGTGGGAGGGTCTCTAATATTTCCAGGACAGCAATGTCTCATGTCTAAGCTTTATATTGTCAATTCAGTGTATTCCAAACCTTCGGATCTC
Organism: Proteles cristata cristata; assembly: GCA_017311185.1. NCBI lineage: Eukaryota > Metazoa > Chordata > Mammalia > Carnivora > Hyaenidae > Proteles > Proteles cristata. The sequence continues at coordinate 1,472,451 of JAESUZ010001952.1, read as the reverse complement.
AGCTGAGCTGTCTTCTGTTCAGGAAGCAAAGGCAGAGGTAAAGGGTTATTTTTCTTAGTGTCCTTGGTGATAAAGAATAGATCTTATGTCATATGGAAAAACAAGGGAAAATTTAAAAAATAAATGGAAGTTGAACAAAATTCAAACCATCCAATGACTTTTTTTTTTTTTTTGAGGGAGAGAGAGAGAGGGCACACATGTGGGGGAGAGCATGGGCAGAAGGAGAGAGAGACTCCCTGAGAGTCTGACTCGGGCCTTGATCTCATGACCCTCGGATCATGACCTGAGCTGAAACCGAGAGTCGGATACCTAGCGAACCGAGCCACCCAGGAGCTCCCAAACTATCCAGTGATTTAAACAAGCTTAAAATGAAACAAATTCTGATGACACCTAATTTTTTATCATCTCGCAACTGTGGAGGTATTGTTCTGTGTCACTGAATGTCGGTTTCCAGATTTACAGTTTTGTCATTTAATTTGGTTCCATTGTGATATTTGAGAGATTTTTTGAAAAGTTGTTTGCAGAAATCATAAAACTGAAAATAAAAGTGTCAAAAACTCAGGAAAATAAAATGCCAACCCTCTCTTACGCCCCCCTTCCCCAATAAAAACATTGAATCACTACTTAACTGAGGAACAAGGGGGAGAAGAAGGGGGGAAATGGTGGGGGAAAGGGAGAGAGGCAAACCGTGAGAGACTCTTGAATGCTAACAAAAACTGAGGACTGATGGATGTAGGGGGGAGGAGGGATGGGCATGGAGGAGGGCACTCGTGGGGATGAGCACTGGGTGTTGTGTGGAAACTAATTTGACGATGAACTATTTGTAAAAACAAAACAAAACAAAAACAAAAACAACATTGAATCACTGAAGTGGTAATTAGCACATGTATATTGAGGACACCCCAAAAAAGACATTCTGCAAACCAGGGCCACTCACACCAAAACATGGAAAGAGGCTCAGAGGTGTATTGTTCTGAAGCAGCTTATATAGCGTAGAGGAAGTAACTTCATTCTTCACAGTGATTGGATCCAACAGGAGAATTTTCTTAAATAAAAGGGAATTGATTACTGGCCACCTCCTATACATTTTATGGAACAATTTAAGTTTCGCTCATGATTTCCAGAGGCATAAGCAAGAAGGGACCCAGGTCAAGCGAGCCTCACTTGTCCTTCAAAATAAGCTTTGATAGAACGACTAAACTTGTTTTGCCTACTCAGGGAATTTTCTGGTCTGGTCTCCATTTGTGTTTGAGTTTAACAGAAGGAAAGGACGGGAAAAAATAATACCCAGAGATGAAAGGAAGGACAAATAACAGGAAATCCAAGACTCAGGAGAAAACTGATGAAATTCAAGAGCTCAAAGAATGTTTGAGGCATGTTACAAGCACACATGACTTTGGATGTGGTAAGAAGGAGGAGGGCATTTTCTTCTCGTGTTGGTTAGTTTTTTTTTTTTTTTATGTTTTATTTATTTCTGAGAGAGAGATAGAGACAGCGTGAGCAGGGGAGGGTCAGAGAGAGAGAGGGAGATACAGAATCTGAAACAGTCTCCAGGCTCTGAGCTGTCAGCACAGAGCCCGACGTGGGGCTCGAACCTACGAGCTGTGAGATCGTGACCTGAGTTGAAGTCGGACGTTTATCCGACTGAGACACCCAGGTGCTCCTCGTGTTGGTTAGTTTTAAGTTGAGCAATTTTTTTTTTTGAGGATTTGGAATTTCCCTTTAAAAAAATTAAATTCAACTTAGTTCACATACAGTGTAATTTTGACTTCGGGAGTAGAACCCAGTGATTCATCTTTCATATATGATGCCCAGCGCTTATCACAAGTGCCCTCCTTAATGTCCATCACCCATTTAGCTATACCTGCCACCCACCTCCCCTCCAGCAACCCCCAGTTTGTTCTCTGTATTTAAGAGTCTCTCATGGTTTGCCTCCCTCTCTGTTTTTATCTTATTTTTCCTTCCCTTCTCCTGTGTTCACCTGATGAGTTTCTCAAATTTCACATGAGTGAAAACATACAATATCTGTCTTTCTCTGACTGATTTATTTTGCTTAGCATAATAATATCTAGTTCCATCCACATTGTTGCGAATGGCAAGATTTCATTCTTTGTCATCACCAAGTAGTATTCCACCGTATATATATTACATTTTCTTTTTTTAAATATTTTTTTTTTAATTTATTTCTAGGAGAGAGAGAGAGAGACAGCGTGAGCAGGGGAGGATCAGAGAGAGAGAGGGAGTCACAGACTGAAACAGGCTCCAGGCTCTGAGCTGGCAGTCGGCACAGAGCCCGACGCGGGGCTCGAACCCACAAACTGCGAGATCATGACCTGAGCGAAAGTCGGACGCGTAACCGACTAAGCCACCCAGGCGCCCCTATATATTACATTTTCTTAATCCATTCATCAGACAATGGACATTTGGGGTCTTTACATAATTTGGCTACTGTTGATATACCCACTGGTATAGACATTGGGGTGCATGTGCCCCTTCAAATCAGCATCATAAATACCTAGTAGTGCAATTGCTGGGTCATAGGTTAGTTCTATTTTTAATTTTTTTGAGGAACCTCCATAATGTTTTCCAGAGTGGCTGCACCAATGTCGATGCTACCCAAAGCGATCTACACACTCAATGCAATCCTTATCAAAATAACATCAGAATTATCCTTTTATTTTATATGAGAACATGCTCAACGTTTATATGCCAAACACATGAAGTCGATACTTGTTCATACAGGCTAACTAAAAGGTGCCTTGGTTTACTATTTATTAAATGAGGACAATAGCTTCATAGATGTGTGTTTCCTCGGGGTGATAATTTTAAATCCTTAAGACATTTATTTTAGAAATATCTTCTTTATTTAGCATATTGAGGAATACAAAAGGAGTATATGTTTTTAAAAATTATATGCTTCTCCTCAAGGAACTTAGGTGTGGAATTATTGACATTCGAATTTAAAACAATACAAAGGAGATACTGAATTATCACACAAAGAAGACAGCCTTTGGATTCAGCTTTTCTAGGTTGCCCAGCTTCTCTTTGATCTTGAGGAAGAAACTTAACCTTTGAGCTTCAGTTTTGTCATGTATAAAATGGAGATTTTGGCTATACCAAGTGGAAGTAATGAGGGGCAATGGGTAACATGCAAATCATCTATTCAAATGAAAGCAAATATTATAATTAGGAGCCACAATGTGGGAGGCAGACCCGCGATGATCTAGGATTGCACAGGCATAGTTACTTAGGCTGCAGTGGTTTGAGAGTTTTCAATTATTAGTAGAAATTTGAACGGTGTGGCATGATGAAGGAGCTTTTCCAGGTATGGGGAACAGGGTGAGCAAAATATTGGAGCCTTTTTTAATCAAGTGACAAAAAGAATGTCACGTTGAACAAAGTGGGTTTGTTTAGGAAGTCAAGGAAGTAGAGCCTGGACAATATGAAGAGAGCTTGCCTGGATGGTTGCACATTTAGAGAGAAAGACAGAATCAAAGTGACCATCTAGGCTGTGTTATAACGGGAGGGCTGGGACAGGGCTCACACTCAGTCCCACACACACGTTTTCTGTGTCTACAGTTTTGTCTTTTCCAGAATGATAGATAAGTGAAATCATATGGTGTCAGAATCAAATTAGGCTTCTTTCAGTTGTAGTAATCATTTGAGATTTAGTTATATTGTTGTGTGTATCTGTAGTTCATTCCTTCTGACTGCTGAGTTTATTTCCTTGTATGGAGGTACCCCAGTGTTTATTCACCAGTTGAACAGTTTAGATTGTTTCCAGTTTTTGGCAATCATGAATAACGTTTCTTTTAGCATGAATGTTAAGTCGTCTTTTTTTTTCTTGAATATTTTTAAAAAAGTTTATTTTTTGAGAGAGAAAGAGTGCAAGTGGAGCAGGGACAGAGAGAGAGAGAGAGACAGAATCCCACGCAGGCTCTGTTCTGTCAGTTCAGACTGATTTGGGGCTCGAACTCATGAACCATGAGATCACATCCTGAGCTGAGATCAGGACCCGAGCCAAGATCAAGAGCGGAATTCTCAATAAGTTGAGCCACCCAGGTTCTGCAAAGCTGTCTTTACTCTAAGGTAAATACCTAGCAATGAAGTTGCTAGGTCATATGGTGTGTTTAATTTTATTACGAAAGGCCAAATTGTTTTCCAAAGTGGCTGTAACATTTTGCATTCCCACTAGCAATGTATGAGAATTCATTCACATGTCATTTTGTTTCTTTTTTTTTTAAGTTTATTTATTTATTTTGAGAGAGAGAGAGAGAGCATGTGTGCATGTTTTCACATGTGCACGTGCAATAGGGGGAGGGGCAGGAAAGAGGCCGCCAGAGAGAATCCCAAGCAGCTCTGCACTATCCGCGCAGAGCCTGGTGTGGGGCTCGAACTCATGAACTGTGAGATCATGACCTGAACAGAAGTCGGATGCTTAACCGACTGAGCCACCCAGGCGCCCCACCATTAGCTTTTTGAAAAACAAGCTCCAGAACAATTCTCATCATCTTTGCTTTTTTTTTTTTTCAATGTTTTTATTTATTTTGAGAGAAACACAGAGAGAGAGTGTGAGCAGGGGAGGCGCAGAAGAGAGAGAGTCCCAAGCCCACAGAGTCCATCTCAGGGCTCTGTCTCATGGACAGTGAGATCATGACCTGAGCCAAAATCAAGAGTCAGACGCCTAACCGACTGAGCCACCCAGGCGCCCCTCACTGTTGCTTCTGAAGCAGATAGGTTTGTCCTAGTCTGATAAGCTTTGACAACAGCAGAATCTGGAGCCTCCGTTTTAGTTGATCACTGCGGGGTGCAGGCATCAGTATTCCCAAATGCTCCTCGTATGCTTCCCTCCCGTCTGTCAAGCTCCTATTTATCCTTCAGGACTCACGTGTCACTTCTGTAAGGACATCTTCCCGAAGCCTTTCATCTCGATCAGGAGGTGTCATGGCTGCCAGTTTGCTTATTGCACGTGTCCTGTCTCTGGTTTGCGGTTCCTCACCTTCAGCACCATTGCCATTTGGGGCTGGATATTATTCTCTGTTGTGGGGCATCTGCACATCGTCGGAGAGTTGGCAGCAATCCTGGCCTCTGCCCACTAGATGCCAGAAGCACCTTTCCCTGAGGCGTGACAACCTAAAATGTCCTTAGATGTTGCTAAATGTCCCCTGGAGCCAACCACTACCCCCCACCCCGGTGAGAACCAGGGCTCTAACTCATTGGTTATTTTATATCTAGTTTCTCTCTCTCCCTGTATTGTAAACTCGAGAAGAGCAAGACCTCGTGTTTTTTTTTTTTTCTCTCTCCCTTCTAGATTCCCAAGAACACAGTGCACAGTACTTCCCAGATGTTGGGCAAATATTTGTTGAACAACTGAATAAAGAGATGGCTGAGCAGGGGTTTCTGAGCCCCAGGGAGTGTGGAGATGAAAGTGGCAGAGAGGAAGGAGTACTTCTGAGCTACATTTAGAGAGTTAAAATACAGGAAGGGGCGGGGGTGGGGGGCGACAATGAACCACTATGGAATCCCTACCAAGTGCCAAGTGCTTTTAAATGTTTTATATCACTTTACCTTCCCAACAAGCTGTAAGAATTTAATAGTATTGGTATTTTATTTTATTTTTTAAATACATTATTTTAATTTTAGGAGCGAGAGAGAGCAAGTAGGGGAGAAGAAGAGAGAGGGAGAGAGAGAGAGGAGAGAGAGAGAATCCCAAGCAGGCTTCATGCTCAGCTTGACATGGAACTTGATTCCACAACCCTGGGATCATGGCCTGAGCTGAAATTAAGAGTTGGGGGCTCAACTGACTGAGCCACCCAGGTGCCCCAATACTATCATTATTTTAACGTTGAGCCAATTTAGACCCAGAAAGACCCAGAGAGTTTCAATAATGTGCCAACAGGGGGGAAGCTGTCTGTCCGTCTGTCTCCACAGATGGAAGTCTTTCTGTTATGTACCATCTGTCCGGGACACTACTGTCTAAACTCAGCTGAGAACTATGGCTACCGCCGTAGACTTTGGGACATTGAAATGGGGAGCTAGGAGATCTGTTCCCACCCCCAGTGAGAAGCCCCCAAACTTACAGGGTACTACTCTCCGTGAGATGGTCCTGGAAGAGAAGGTGGCAGGTTAGCAGTGATCTCAAATGTTAGCAGGATCCCGCTTGCCTGAGTGATTCGTGGGTTCCTGATACAGGAATTCTGTTTCGGTGAGATGCTGGAGGGGTTGTGAACCTCCATGTTTCATAAGCATCCGAGTTATTCTGATGCAAGTGGTCTGCAGTCCACATTTTCAGAAAGTCTGGGTTCTGGAGGAAAGAATAATCGAGATGCGTGCAAAGGGAAGGTGAGAAATGACCAGTAAGAAGGAGGGGATTCAGAGCCAAGGGCTGAACAGGCAGGCTTTGCTCGGCTTTGTGTTCTGAATGTAATGACGGTTGCTGCAGAATGCTCTGGAAGGGTCTGGAATGTCTCTTATGGATCCCTGAGCAACCTAGACGCTGAAAATCCAGGCTGTCTGTAAACATAATATAGAGAACAGGGAAATAGGCCCCACTATAAGCATTAACGTAGTTTTATTTTTATTTTTTTTTAATGTTAATTTTGAGAGAGAGTGAGAGAGCATGAGTGGGGAGGGGGGACAGAGAGAGAGAGAGAGAGAGAGAGAGAGAGAGAGTCCCAAGCAGGCTCTGTGCTTGTGGGCTTGTCAGCATGGAGCCTGATTCGGGGTTTGATCCCACTACCCTTGAGATCATGACCTGAGCTGATATCAGGAGTCGGACACTCAACTGACCGAGCCACCCAGGCGCCCCTAAGTTTTACTTCGGATCAGAGGTGGCCAAAGTACAGCCAATGGGCAAATCTGTCCCGCTGCCTTTTCTTGTACATTAAATTTTATCGGAACACAGCCGGATCCATTTAGTTCCATGTTGCCTGCGGTGTTTCTGCGCTGCCACAGATAAGAGTCGAGTGGCTGCCCCGATTGACCACAGGGTTCACAAAGCTTACATAGTCCTTCTTTGGTCCCTTACAAAAAAAGTGTGTCGCCTCCCTCCCCTTTTATCTTACAGAATATGTTTAGAACATAGGTCCTAAGTAAATGGTTAAGGAAGTAACTTACGGCTTTGATTGTTTGCAAAAACATATTTTTGTGTCACTGTTGCCCTCAACACACGTGTGTGAGCAAGTTTTGTGGACAAAACGCCGTACACAAACAGGCCACAGAGTCAGCCTTTCCGGAAGCATATTCTGTCCAAAATCATTGCATTGATTATGAGGGGACTTAAGTGCATCCCACTCTCTCTTTCGTAAAAGATCAGAACTTCTTTTAAAAAAATAGTCAACCTTCTGCTTTTCTAAAGATCAGTTACTTGGTGGGGAACAAGGGGAATTTAAGAAAAGCGACACACAGGGTCCTGTGTGGTAAAAACCAGTTTCGTAGCCCCTGCCTCGCTGAAAGCCACGAAATCTGTGCCTTTTGTCACGGCCGACAGAATATACAAGTGCTTGCTTAGCAGTTGAGAGCAGCTTTCACAGTTCACTCGCTGACTTGTTCAACAAGGATTAATGAATGCCTGTCGAGCACTGGGTCCTGCGGATGCAGAGATGCTTAAAATGCATTACCTGCTTGTAGCCCACCAGCGGCGAGAGATGTGAAGTGATTCCCTGGAAAACAGTCTCCTGTGCGCTGAAATAAAGCAACTCTGGGAGTGCAGGGAAGGTCCCATCAAGGCTACTTGATGGAACTGGAAGGAACATAGGCTTTGGCGCATTACTGAAACTCTGAGATCATGACCTGAGCTCAAATCAAGAGTCAGACACTCAACCCGAATGAGCCACCCAGGTGCCCCTAAGCTTGATTCTTATATTTGATGCTATTTTTGAGTTCCAGATTTGGGAGTGAAGCTTTTTCTAACCTATGGCTATTGCATCTTCCTGTATAATTTGTTGTGTAACAAATAGAAACATAATCACCAAGATACAAAGCCTATGTTCCTTCCAGTTCCATCAATGTGCTACCAGTTGCTCTCAGGTGGCATCTGTTGGACTTGAGCTCCGGGTATGACCTGGGACAGCTGGGCGCTCAGAGAAGCATATGGGATTCCGATGGCCCAGGGGAATCAGAGATGCCCAGCATCTGCATTTACATATAACCAAGGTCTCTCCGGGAGGGGTACCTGTGCTTGGTTTCTTTTAATAAGTGAGTCCCGGGGCGCCTGGGTGGCTTAGTCGGTTAAGCAACCGACTTTCGCTTAGGTCATGATCTCGCGGTTCGTGGGTTCGAGCCCTGTGTCGGGCTCTGTGCTGACTGCCAGCTGAGAGCCTGGAGCCTGTTTCAGTCTGTGACTCCCTCTCTCTCTGACCCTCCCCTGCTCACACTGTCTCTCTCTCTCTCTCCTAGAAGTAAATAAAACATTAAAAAAAAAATAAGTGGATCCTGCCTCCTGAGCTGGTCCCTTTTTCCAGACAGACTTATTTTCATTGGCAAGGAGTAAAATAAGGTCTAAAGTGGTGGGGGTTCTCAAATGTTGCTGCATATTAGAATTACCTGTAGAGCTTTAAAGAGTTCCGACCCAGGTACCCATGGTTTAAACTTTTCAGATGATTCGAATGTGTGTAGCCACGTTTGAACTGGCTGCTTTAAATCAGTGGTTCTCAGTTATCCAGAGGGCTTGTCAAACCCAGATTGCTGGGTCCTATCCCCAGAGTTTCTGATTCAGCTAACAAATTTACATTTCTAACATGTTCCCAGATGACACTGGTGGTGGCTGGTCAGAGTCAACATTGTGAGAACCACTGTCCTAAGTGGAAGTGATGAAGAGGGATGGTAGCTGGAGAAGAATAGTGGTGCTTCTTATTTCTGTGTAAAATCTGTCCATTCTGGACTTTGAAGCATGAAAAGGGGGAGATAGGGCTAGTGATGTCACTGCCATTTTTGTCGTGTAAAACCCACAGTCTTGGAATGGTATGTACGCATCTTAAGAATGCCCTTGCACTACCTGAGAAAACATGGCACTTTGCAGACTCACTCTTTCTTTCTCTCTCTTCCTTTCTTCCTTCCTTCCTTCCTTCCTTCCTTCCTTCCTTCCTTCCTTCCTTCCTTCCTTCCTCTCTTTCTTTCCTTTCTGTTTCTCTTTTGATTTCTTTCTTTTTCTTTTTCTTTCTCTTTTTTCCTTTCTCTTTCTCTCTTTCTCTTTTTCTTTCTGGGAAAGGCTTGAGGTGAGATCTTTGTTGAAAATACTAAAGACCGTCTAAAGGAATCAGGGGTATTCAAATGCTTTCAATTTTACGGAAATTTGAAATTTGAAAATGTAGTTGTTGTGAAAAATAATCTTCAAGGATACGGAAATTTCTGATGGAACAGCTTTGTAGCCAAAAACTTGTGGTTAATAATTCAAAGAACCCTTCTACAAGAAAAAATACTGAGTTGGGGCGCCTGGGTGGCTTAGTCGGTTAAGCGTCCGACTGTTGCTTAGGTCATGATCTCACAGTTCGTGGGTTCGAGCCCCGCGTCGGGCTCTGTGCTGACTGCCAGCTCAGAGCCTGGAGCCTGTTTCAGAGTCTGTGACTCCTCTCTCTGACCCTCTCCTGCTCACGCTGTCTCTCTCTCTCTCTCTCTCCTAGAAATAAAACATTTAAAAAAAAATTAAAAAAAAAAAAGAAAGAATACTGAGTTGACAAGTAATAAAAGCAGAACACAAACAATTAGGTACATATGAACTCTCTATATTAATAGGTCAGCAAATAGGACCACAGTCAATTACCTTAGTCATTTATGAAGCAATCTCATACTACCCAAATGATTTCTCCTTCACCCATTGCCTATTTTAGAATGGATGCTCAAATGGTTATATTTCATTTTAAATACCCTTTCAGAAGCTGTATTCTCAACTAAGGGCATGATATTCTCACTGGCATGCCTATTTAGCATTATTCTATTTATACACATTATTTAGTGAGCAGAATTTTCCCAAGTGGCTGTGGAATCCTGGGAAGCAAGTCAGGACAGGAAGCACACTCACCAGCCGGGAATCTACAGCTTCTGGGGGAGTCCGACACCACGGCAGATCTTTCAGGAAGGAAGTGGTGTGGCCAATCGGGCAGCGTCCACAGAAGTAAGCTGGCGACCTGGCCAAGTGTACTGTCACTTTGAATAATGCGTTTTGAGTCCTCTTCTGAGAAACCAATAGCTCTTGGACATGTTTTTCCATTCATTTAAAAAATTTCTCATAAGATCATTTCATCTTTCTACTTGACTTTGCTCACTTAGACAGTCCAAGAAGACTTTAGATTCCTTGCTGTAGAGATTCAGCTTTTATGACTAAGCATTTATGAATGATGCAGAATTTACAGGAGGTGGCCTGTTTTGAGAAAGAGGAGGCGGGATAGGGCAGGAGGAGCACATGCTCTGAGGTTGCCTCTTCCTGGCTCCGTGGCTCTGGCAAGTTAATGAACTTCAAATTTCCAAATGTAAAGTTAGCATGTTTGCAACAAGGCTGCTGTGGCTGCTCAAAAGGAAAGTATACAAGTGTCTACTCCAGGCAGAGAAGGACAGATACCATATGATTGCACGTATAGGTGGATTAGGAGGAACTTAGTGGAGGACCGTGGAGGAAAAGAAGGGGAAAATATTTGGGGAGAGGAGGGAGGCAAACCATGAGAGACTCTTGAATGCTGAGAACAAACTGAGGGCTGATGGGGCGGGGGGAGAGGGGAAGGGGGGTGATGGGCATGGGGGAGGGCACTTGTGGGGATGAGCACTGGGTGTTATATGGAAACCAATTGACAAGGGGCGCCTGGGTGGCTCAGTCAGTTAAGCGTCTGATTTTGGCTCAGGTCATGATCTCATGGTTCGTGGGTTCGATCCCCACGTCAGGCTCTGTGCTGACAGCTCAGAGCCTGGAGCCTGTTTCAAATTCTGTGTCTCCCTCTCTCTCTGACCCTCCCCTGCTCACGCTGTCTCTATCTCTCTCTCAGAAATAAATAAAACATTAAAAAATTTTAAAAAAAAGAAACCAACTTGACCATAAACTATTAAAAAAAAAAGAAGAAGAAGAAGAAGAAGAAATGTCTGCTCCAGAGTGCAGTAAATGTTGGTTCCTTTACTTCCTTTCCTTGCGGGATGCTTTTCAGTTAGTTGTATTCACTGAGGGGCTTCTCTGTGGTATGTTCCAGAAATACAGAGGTGGGGAAGATTTCCCCCTTTGGAAGGACTTCATAGTCTAAGGAGAAAGAGAAACAGCTACTTAAAGAACAATACAGTAATAATATGGTGAGGGGTGCTGGGATGGCTCTGTTGGTTAAACACGGACTCCTGATTTCAGCTCAGGCTATGATCTCATGGTTCGTGAGATCAAGCCCTGTGTGGAGCTCTGTGCTGACAGCATGGAGCCTCCTTGGGATTCTCTCTCTTCCTCTTTCTCTGCTCTTCCCCTGCACACGCTCTCCCCCCCTTCCCCATTTCTCTCTCTCTCTCAGAGATGAATAAATAAACCTAAAAAGAAAAAGAACCATATGGTTAGGGCTACATTAGAGGGCATATGGGGGTAAGGGACTCTTGGGGAATTCCCTGCATGCCTAAGCCCCAGGCAGTAGGGGGCCCACCTGTGTGTTTCCTCTTTCTGAGGGACCACAGCTTTGTGCTGCCTGCTCTCTGTATCAGAAGACTGTCATTTGTTATATTTTTGTCCAATTTTTCATTTGCAGTTTGGGGTAATTCTGAACTATCTTACTTCCTCATGGACAAGGTGGATGTCTGCAAGCATTTAAAAAATTATGAAAATTCCTCAAGCTACTTTTTTCTTTTTCTTCTAAATGTTTCTTTTTCTTCTTCTTTTTTAATGTTTATTTATTTTGAGACAGAGAGCCTGCAAGCAGAGGGAAGTTCAGAGAGAGAGAGGGAGAGAGAATCCCAAGCAGGCTCCACATTCTCAGTGTAGAGCCTGTCATGGGATTTAATCTCATGAACCATGAGATCATAACCTGAGCCAAGATCAAGAGCTGGTTGCTTAACTGACTGAGAGCTGGTTGCTTAACTGACTGAGCCACCAGGGTGTCCTTTTTTTTTTTTTTTTTTTTAATTTGAGAGTCTGAGAGGGGGGAGAGGGGCAAATGGAGACAGAGAGAGAATCTTAAACACGTTCCATGTTCATCCAGAACCCGATGTGGGGCTCCATCCCATGACCCTGGGATCATGACTTGAGCCGAAATCAAGAGTCAGATACGCAACCGACTGAGCCACTCAACTGACTAGCATGTTTTTTTGGTCTCCAAAATATATAAACTTGGGAAACTTTAAAAATAGATCTCAGAGGGGCGCCTGGGTGGCTTAGTCGGTTAACTGTCCAACTTTCGCTTAGGTCATGATCTCGCGGTTCGTGGTTCGAGCCCCGCGTCGGGCTCTGTGCTGACTGCCAGCTCGGAGCCTGGAGCCTGTTTCAGCCTGTGACTCCCTCTCTCTCTGACCCTCCTCTGCTCACGCTGTCTCTCTCTCTCTCTCTCCTAGAAATAAATTAAAAAAAAAACATTAAAAAAATAGATCTCAGAGAAGACAAGGCTTGCATAGATTACTCCATTTGCTCAGAGAGACTATGTGGTTTACTGTTGGCCAGTATTAGTTCTCTGGACTTATAACGCTGGAGTCATAGGCTAGAACACACTTCTTAGGACCCAGATGTTATAAATTTACTCCTGTGATAATGTCTCTTTGCAGAACATTACACTCTTGTAATTATTTAAATATTCTCTTATGTCTTAATGAAATGAAATACTCTTTTAAATTAAATATTCCATAACACTCTTTTCCTGGTAGATTTTTTCTTAATAGATATTAATCTTCATAAAGTCAAACACCTACATTGCATTTAAGATGATGCTTGCCACCATTACTTATGTTTATTCACAAACGTATATGATAGGACAGTGTTAAGCCTGCTTTTCCCAGCTTTCAGAGACTCTGTAGTACTCTTCTACTGGTTGAAAAATTTATTGTAATATTAGTGAAGCCTGAGTCAATGGGAAAAAAAATAAGGCTCCAAAGATTCAATTCAACAACCATCTATTGAGCAACTACTGTGTTCTATATGTTATCTCTGCCCTTGAGATGTATACAAGTGTCAATAACAAAACAACAATGAACCGCAAACATCCCTGCCCAAGGGTGGTGTGTGTGCACAGAAATAGACAGTAAACACAATAAGTTACATGACATAGATGAATAAAGCACTTACTACTTTAGAGGGTGAAAAGTGACAGTGATCAGTGATAGAACAGAAAAAGCAAAGATCAGGATAAGAAGGATGAGAAGGGCTGTGGCGGTGGTCAGGTCATAATTTTAGATTGGGTATCGGAGTGAGTAGCTCCATGGAGAAAGTTGTCTTTAAGCAAAGGTGTGAAGGAGGTAGGGAATCAACCTACAGATAGCAGAACAAGATGTTCCAGAAGGATCAAGCTGGGCTTTGTTGAGAATGCGTCTGAGTGTTCTGGGAAGAGCTGAGAAGCCCAGGGGTCTGGAGAGGGAATAAGAGAAAGAAAAAAAAAATGATATTAGGGCAGAGAACAAGGCAAAGTGATCATGTAAGGAAGGCCTTGTAAATGGAAAATAAATATATAAAAACATTTAACCTCTGATGACATTGCTTTCAACATTAAGTAAACCATTTCTTACTTGTAATTTTCTATAACAAATACTTGTTGTTTCACATTACAATTCACAGCCCTCTTATTAAAGATATACCCAGAGGATAAAATTCATGATGACAAGGTTCAGAATAAACATTGATTTAAAATAAATTTGGCCAGAAACTGTCATCCAAATACTTAATTTTCTTTCTTCCCTAATTAAACAAATGTTAATGGCTAGCCTAGTGTTTATGGCTTCAAAAGCATATGATGTGTATTACTTAAAAATTAAGTACTATTTAACACATGAATTTTATTTTTAGTCAAAATATTTTTAAAATTTAATTATTATTATTATTATTATTATTATTATTATTTGAGAGAGAGAGCAAGAGAGAGCATGTGAGTCGGAGAGGGGAAGAGGGTGAGGGGAGAGAATCCCAGCCAGGCTCCATAGTGACAGCACAGAGCTCCATGCGGGGCTGGATCTCAGGAACTGTGAGATCATGACCTGAGCCTTGTGAGACTGTGACCTGGGCTGAAACCAAGGGTCAGATGCTTAATCAACTGAGCCACCCAAATGCCCCCCCCTTAGCAGTGTTTTAAAGTTCTTGGTACATCAGTGTGGTACATCTTTTAATAGCTTACTCCTATGGACTTGATAGTTTTTGGTGCTATTGTGTATGGTATTGATTTTTACTTTATTCTCCAATAGTTTTTTTTTTTTTTTTGGTGGGGGGTGGTTATTGTTAATAGGTAAAAACATATATTAAGCTTCTAACCAGGCACTTTGCTAAATTTTCTTTTTAATTTTGGCGGTTTGGGTTCTTTTAGTTTTTCTATGTATGCAGTCATGTCATCTGTGAGTAATGACAGAATTAGACTGTTTATATACTTATTTTTTTTGTGTATTGCATTGGCTAGGATCTCATAAATGTATGTTTAGAAGTGGTTATGGTGGATATCCATGTGTTGTTTCTGATCTTGGAAAGAGAATGAACCTTCCTTCCTTCCTTCCTTCCTTCCTTCCTTCCTTCCTTCCTTTCTTTCTTTCTTTCTTTCTTTCTTCCTTTCCTTTCTTTCTGTTTTATAATTAAGTAATCTCTACATCCAACATGGGGCTCAAACTCAAATCCAGAGATCAAGAGTTGCATGCTCTTCCAAACCAGCCAGCCAGGCACCCTCAGAACATTCAATGATTTTTCATTATGTGTGATGTTAGCAGTGGGTTTTTCATCGGTAGCTTTTATCAGAAAGCTATTCCCTTCTTGGGGCGCCTGGGTGGCTTAGTCGGTTAAGCGTCCGACTTTCGCTTGGGTCATGATCTCGCGGTTTGTGAGTTCAAGCCCCGCGTCGGGCTCTATGCTGACTGCCAGCTCAGAGCCTGGAGCCTGTTTCAGAGTCTGTATCTCCCTCTCTCTCTGATCCTCCCCTGTTCACACTGTCTCTCTCTATCCTAGAAATTAAAAAAATATATATATTAAAAAAAAAAGAAAGCTATTCCCTTCTAGACTTCATTTGCTGAAATTATTTTTTAATCATGAAAGGATGTTCAATTTGATCAAATGCATTTTATGCATATAATTTCTCTCATTTATTCTATCAGTTCGATAGAAATAAAGCTATAAAGGACAATATTGAGACAATTGAGGAAATGTGAATATGGACTTTGCATTAGGAAACATAATTAAATCAAATTTCTTCATTATCATAATAGAATTGTGCTTACGTAGAATGTTCTAGTTTTCAGGAGATAAATGCTGAAGTTTTTATGTCTAAAAGTTATTTTTAAATGATTCTTCAAAAAAATATCTCTCTGTTAAGATACATAAAAACATACACAAGTTGTATCTATCTATATACAAATGTGGTAAATGCTAATAGTTGGTGAATTTGGGTGACGCGTACATGGGATATTTTAATTTTACTATAGGTTTGAAAATTTTCAAAATAAAGTATCTGAGGAAAAACATGGAGGATACAAGTATTACAACAAAATTGATTTAATATTGAACTTTTTACCTCTCTAAGTGACTGTACTTTCATTTCCAGTCATATATCAAACCTGGAGAAAATCTTAATAAATGCCCAAACTAAATTTTTAAATTTTATTTTTATTTTTTTATCATTCTTTCTTTTTGTTTATTTATCTTGAGAGAGATAGAAAGAACTCAGGCATGGAGGAGGGGCAGAATGAGAGAGGGAAAGAGAATCCCAAGCAGGCCGTGCACTGTCAGCATGGAGTCCAACATTGGGGCTTGAACTCACAAACCATGAGATCCTGACCTGAGCTGAAATCAAGAGCCAGATATTTAACCAACTGAGCCACCCAGGTGCCCCTAAATTTTTTTATTTTATAAATTTTTTTTTAATGTTTTATTTATTTCTAGGAGAGAGAGAGAGACAGTGAGAGCAGGGGAGGGTCAGAGAGAGAGGGAGTCACAGACTGAAACAGGCTCCAGGCTCTGAGCTGGCAGTCGGCACAGAGCCCGATGCGGGGCCCGAACCCACGAACCGTGAGATCATGACCTAAGCGAAAGTCGAAAGTCGGACTAAGCCACCCAGGCGCCCCTAAATTTTTTTATTTTTAAGATTTATAATTTTTTTAAAGTAATCTCTACACCCAACATGGGGCTTGAACTCACAATCCTGAGATTAAGAGTTGCATGTTCTAACAGATGAGCCAGCCAGGCACCCCCATCAAAACAAGATTTAAACAGACCTCTTTCTCTTACCGTATAAGATGAAATATAAGTAAAAATTAATCACAGATTTTTAACTAAAAATCTAATCATTTTTTAACAAAGTTTAAGTGAAGATTTTAATGTTTAGGAGTTTTAATTATTTGAGATTCATATCATGTTTAGATATGGGAAGCACTTATATCAAGGCATAACCATTTTGGAGAAACCAGTAATCAGAGAAAAGAAATCACTTCTTACATGTTTCATTTTATTGATAAATAAGACAGAGTAATGAACTAAGCAAGAATATTGTAGGAAGTTAACAAAATATCCTTTTTGCTTTTGCAACTTTTTAAAAAAATTTTGTTTATTTTGAGAGTGGGAGGGGCAGAGAAAGAAAGCAAGAGAGAGAGAGAATCTCAAGCAGGCTCTGCGCTCAAACCCATGAACCATGAGATCATGACCTGAGCTGAAATCAGGAGTTGGAGGGGCCGCTGACTGAACCAAGTAAGCCGCGCAGGTGTCCCTTGCTTTTGCAACTTTCAATTGTTGTTTTCCAGATTATTTCCATTCTGCATGGTAGTTATGCTACAATATATTCTCAAATAATGGACATCATATTTTTCAAATTTTTACTGTTACCCCCAATGCAGAACAAGAAAATTGACTGAAAATTAGAAAGAAAAAGGTGAAAGTGTAGAAAAAGTTTTTCTGACATTGCATGTGAAATTTAATGTGGAGGAATGCATAAATGTAGTAGAATTGTCTTTTTGGCACACCGAAACCAGCAATAATGGGGAAAGAATAAAAGCGTGACAAACACAATGATTTTAGATCAAATGTTTGTCTTAATAAAATTGTCCTGTTGATTACCTTTCGATCAAATTGTTTTCTGATTGTTTGGGCTAGGACAAATTTTGTGCTTCCAAAACAAAAGGAGATTACAGAAGAGTATGTATATTAGTCTTCTTATTTCGGATCAAAATTTTAAGAATGGCTATTATCATTTTCACAGATTTATTGAGGTATAATTAACATCCAACAAATTATGCATATAAAATAGTATAGTTTGATAGGGTTTTTAAAATTTTTCTTAATGTTTTATTTATTTCTAGGAGAGAGAGACAGCATGAGCAGGGGAGGGTCAGAGAGAGAGGGAGTCACAGACTCTGAAACAGGCTCCAGGCTCTGAGCTGGCAGTCACACAGAGCCCGACGCGGGGCTCGAACCCACGAACCGTGAGATCATGACCTAAGCGAAAGTCGGACGCTTAACCGACTAAGCCACCCAGGCGCCCCTTGTTTTGTTTGTTTGTTTGTTTGTTTTGTTTTGTTTTGTTTTGTTTTGTTTTTTTTAAGAGAGAGAGGGAGAGAGAGACAGAGAAGCAGGACTCACCCAGGGCTCTTATTTTACCCAAAGCAGAGCTCACACTTCCCCGAAGTGGGGCTCGAGCACACCCGATGAGGGACTCCAACTCACTCACTGTGAGATCATGACCTGAGCTGAAGTCAGATGCCTAATGCTTGAGCCACACAAGTGCCCTGATACATTTTGACAGGTATCTACCCTGGCAACCGTATCCACAGTTTCCTATGGCTCTTTGGAAACCTCTCTTTCCTGCCTTTCCCTGACCTCCTGTCCTCTGGGCAAGCAGTCGTTACCTGCTTTTTCACTGTAGATTTCAGTTTGTAGAATTGTATACAAATGGAATCATCTGGGGGCGCCTGGGTGGCTTAGTCGGTTAAGCAACCGACTTTCGCTTAGGTCATGATCTCGCGGTTCGTGGGTTCGAGCCCCGCGTCAGGCTCTGTGCTGACTGCCAGCTCAGAGCCTGGAGCCTGTTTCAGTCTGTGACTCCCTCTCTCTCTGACCCTCCCCTGCTCACGCTCTCTCTCTCCTAGAAATAAATAAAAATATTAAAAAACAAACAAACAAACAAACAAACCCAAATGGAATCATCTGGTATATACTCGCTTTACTCTCTGGCTTTTTTCTCACTCAGTATAACTACTCTGAGATTAATCCATGTTGTTCCTTACAACAATAGTTCATTTCTTTTTATGGATGTATCTATTCCATTGTGTGGATGTACCACACTATGTTTATCTGGTTACCTGTTGATAAATATTTGGATTGTTATCAGCTTTTGGCTTATTATAAATAATATTGCTATGAACATCTGCATCCTATTTTTTTTTTGTATGATGATACATTTTCTTCTTCTTTTGTGAAATACCTGGGAGAGGAATGACTGTTATATGGTATGTATATATTCAGCTTTTTAGGGAACCATCAAACTGGTTTTCAGGTCGTTTAGCGTATTGGCATTCCTACCGTCACAGTGGGAGACATCTGGTTGATCTGCATTCTCTCAAACACTTGGGAGGGTCAGTCATCTCAATAGCTGTGTAATGGTATCTTATTATATCTTTGATTTGCTTTTTCCTAAAGTCTAATCATTTTGAATGAGCCTATTTACCATTCACTTACCTTTTTGGGTGAACTGTTGAAATATTCAGCACCATATTTTATTGGGCTATGTAACTTCTCATTATCGAATTGTAAGAACTCTATATATTGTTGGCACAAATCCTTTTGCAAATATGTAATTCACAAATGTTCAATTCTGTAGCTTATTTTTTCACTCACTTATTTGTTCATGTCTGTGGCTTATTTTTTCACCCACGTAACATTCAACGAAAGAACAGAAGTTCTTGATTTTTGAGACAGTCCATTTATCACTGTTTTGGTTTCTGAATCATGCTCCTAGATGTCTTATTTAAGAAAAATTTCTTTCTTTTTTTTTCAGTTTTAGCATTTAGGTCTGTGATTCATTTTGAGTTAATTGTTGCGTATTATGAGAGATACGGAGCAAAGTTCTCTCTGTCTCTGTCTCTCTCTGTGTCTCTCTTTTTATAGATGGGATTCATTGTTCTGGAACTATTTGTTGAAAAGCCATCCTTTCTCCCCTGAATTGCCTTTATGCTGTGTTATCAATTGATTATATACGTGTGGGTCTACTTTTGGACTCTATTCTGTCTCATTGCCAAGCTTGTCAGTACCACACTGTCTCAATAAAGCTTTACGTTAACTCTTGAAATCAGACGGTGTAGGTCTTCCAACTTTGTCATTTCCAAAGTGGTTTTGGTTATGCTATGTCCTATGCATTTCTCTGTGACTTGTAGAATCATCTTGTCAAACTACAAAAATATTCTTAAGGTTTCATGATCAGTTGGGGGGGGAGGAAACATGTCCGAGACATTCAGTCTTGTAATCTATTCATCAGCACAATCTATCTTTCCATTTATTTAGGTTCTCTTAAATTTCCAGTGTACAAATTTTACACATCATTTGTCAGACTTATTTCTATGCAATTTTTCCCCAGAAAATATAGTTAACTGACTCATTTTTTTGGGTAAATGCTATTTTTAAGTTTAAATTTCGGATTGCTCTTAGTATATAGAGTGTAGTTGATTTTTGTATATTGAAGTCGTATCCTGGAATGACACTATATTCATTTCATAGTATAAGATTTAAAAAAAATCTAAGATGACTACTTCTGTCTTAAATTTTTTTTTTTCTTATCGTGGTAAGAACACTTAACATGATGTTCTTATCGTGGTAAGAACACTTAACAATTTTCTAAAATTAAAAATTAAGAAAATTATTTTGAAAAGAGAGACAGAGAGTATGAGCAGGCGAGGGGCAGAGAGAGAGGAAGACAGAGTATCAGAAGCAGGCTCTGTGCAGAGCCTGATGTGGGGCTGGAACTCACCATCCAAACCGTAAGACAATGACCTGAGCCAAAGTCCAATGCTTAGCCAACTAAGCCACGGAGGCACCCTACTCACTAAAAATCTTAAGCACGCAACGCAGTATTAACTGGAGGCACAATGCTGTACAGCAAGTGTCTAGAACTTTCTCATCTTGCATAAGATGGCAAATTGCTGTACCATAAATCTTTTAATTTGTATGATTATGGGATTTATATTTAATATAAGTGTTAATATTGCTGGATTAAAATCTGCCATCTTGCCTGGAGGAGGCAGGTGGGGAAGACACTGAGTCTCACTCAGCTCCTTCTTTTGGATCATTTCTATAGAACAAAAGCCTCATCTGCTGAAGAAAGGATGACACATCCTGTCACCCTCAGGACACGGGTGAGGAGTTGATGCATGGGGTGGGGTTAGGGAGGAGGAGTAGAGGGAAAGAAAAAACATTCTCTACTCCTGTGTGAGGAATAGGGGTAAGTCCCAGGTACAAACCATTCCAGGTTTTCTTTTTTTTTTTTAGTATTTATTTGTTTTTGAGAGAGGGCACACAAGGAGGGGAGGGGCAGAGAGAAAGGGAGACAGAAAATCAAGCAGGTTCCAGGCTCTAAGCTCTCAGCAGAGAGTGTGATGGACGTGGGCCTCAACTCATGAACCATGAGATCATGACCTGAGGTGAAGCTGGATGGTTACCAACTGGGCCACCCAGGTGCCCCGCCAGATCTTTTATCACTAAGTAAGGAGCAGGATCATTGAGAAGACCCCACCCAGTTCAGGGACATAGAAACTGCCTACAATAAGCAACCATGCAGAACTTGCCCCACCTACCAACAGAAGGAGAGGCTAGAAGCCCCGAGAGCTGCAGACATTGGAGAATGCATTCCTCCCCGCCCCCCAGTCCCCCCTTGCAGGCTCTTCTCCACAAACCCTACCAGGCGATTACGAGAATGCCTGGAACAGCAAGAGATACTGGAAGAAGCCCGTTTATTGCGTTGCTCTGTCTGTGGCTTCCACATGCCTTCCATACACTCCTGCCATCCTGCAGCCTGACTTGAGTAACTTGTTAAGACTTTCACCAGTCAGAATGGCTAGTATCAGAAAGACCAGAGGGGCGCCTGGGTGGCTCAGTCAAATAAGCGTCTGCCTTGGGCTCAGCTCGTGATCTCACGGTTCATAAATCTGAGCCCCACACGGGGCTCTCTGCTATCAGCACAGAGCCTGCTTCAGATCCTCTCTCCACCCCTCTCTCTGCCCCCGCTCCTCTCTCAATAAACTTAAAACAAGCAAACAAATAAAAAGACAAGAAATAACACGGGTTGATGAGGATGTGGAGAAAAGGAAATCTCCATGCACTGCTGGTGGGAATGTAAATTAGCGCAGCCACTGCGGGACACAAAACAAATGAACAAAAAACCAGAAACAGAGTCATAAATACAGAGAGAAACTGATGGCTGCCGGAGGGGAGGGGAAAGGGATAGGCGAAATAGGCGAAGGCGATTAAGAGGTGCACATTTCCAGATGTAAAATAAACCATAGGGATGAAAAATACGGCATGGGGAACACAGTGAATAGTATGTAAGGACTTTGTACGGCAACAGATGGTAAACCGTATGTAACTGACAAATCATTACGTTACATGCCTAAAATGAATATGATATTGTATGTCAACTCTTATTCAATGAAAAGTATTTCAATTCAATTCAACGAACTTTCAATTAATTTACTTCAGTTAAAAGTGAACACAAAATAAATTACGAATGGATCAGAGATGAATAACAAACAGAATTTCAGCTGAATTCGTCCTACCAGATTGAATGGTTTTCAATAGCCCTGGGTACACAGCTGTGCTCACAGCCTGTTTTTCATTGGAAACACCTGTCTTTCTTTAGATTTGGGTGAACTGGTTGTCCTGTGAGCTGGCTTTTTGATGGATTTTAAACAGCTGTGATGATCCAGCTCCTTCAGCTTGCTTTTTTTGGTAAGTTGGAGCACACTCTTTCCAGCTTTTTACATCCTCCTCAGAAGCCAGAAGTCAAAAAGTATCATTTGAATAAGTGTGTGAAGTGAGAGATGGGTTGAAATTGTTCTTCATTACAAATTTGCCTCACCAAGGTTACAAATATGTGGGGGAAAAAATCACTTGTGTGGGAGGCTAAATACTTCAAACACCCAAACATTGGAAATTGTTATAGAAAAGCTCTCTTTAAAACAATCATCACTGATTTTACAAAAGTCTGTTGGCCGTGATTGAGGCAGGATATGTCACAGTGCAAGTATATAGGGAAGGCTTAATCCACCCACGTGCAAATGACTGTGGGTGATGTCAGCTCAGTTCATTAGAGTCTGACACCGGGCGGCCTTCTTGCTGGAGATGTGGAGGCTTCACAACTCTATGAGAATATTGCACTGTAACTGTGTGTGCATATGGGAATTCTCTCTCTCTCTCTCTCTCTGAACTTATGCCCTTCTGATGATAAAGTACAAAAACCTGAAAAACATTTTAACCTAGAAGAGTTTATTTCCCAGATACTATGAGTAAGCAAAATTAACATTAAAATATCTATTCTTTCTTTTTTAAAAATTATTAAAAATTTTTAATGTTTATTTTTGAGAGAGACAGAATCCGAAGCAGACTCCAGGCCCTGAGCTGTCAGCACAGAGTCTGATGCAAGGCTCGAACTTGCAAGCTGTGAGATCATGACCTGAGCTGAAGTCAGATGCTTGACCGACTGAGCCACCCAGGCGCCCCTTAACCAATTCTTTATACTTCACAATGCTATTATGAGGCTCAAAAGAAATGTATAAATAATATGAATGGGAATATTTCTTAAACTCTAAAACTCTATATAAATATAAGGGTTTAGGATAATGACAACTCCCTAAACAGAGGCTTTTTATAGATTTAATTATTTGTTAGCAAAATTTTAAGAAAACTGACACGTATTATTAATGAATAAAATCATATGATGGCTCGGAATTTCTTAGAAATAATTTTTGTGCAGGGATTTTGATGGGCGTGTGTAAGAAACAAGACAATCAAATTGTTGAAGCTGGGCAATGCATCCATGGTGTTATAGTACAGTTTTTTCTACTTCCGTGTATATATTTGAAATATTCCACAATCAAATTTAAAACAGATTTAAAATATAAATCCTCCTATACTGACAACCCAGGTGCCAACTCCCAGTTTAAAGGAAATATGAGGGGGGCGCCTGGGGGGTTCAGTGGGTTAAGCGTCCAACTTCAGCTCAGGTCATGATCTCATGGTTTGTGGGTTCAAGTCCCGCATCGGGCTCAGTGTTGACAGCTAGCTCAGAGCCTGGAGCCTGCTTCAGATTCTGTGTCTCCCTCTCTCTCTGACCCTCCCCTGCTCACACTCTCTCTCTCTCTCTCTCAAAAATAAACTTTTTTTTAATTAAAAAAAAGGAAAATATTAGGGATTTAGCTGAACATTCCTGTGTGTCCTTCCCCGATTGCATCATACTTCCTCACTGTCAGGTGAACTGTTTTCCAGAATTTATTATTTTTTACTCCCATTGGTGTAAGTTTTTAAAAGTTTCACTACATTGGTGTGCATCTCTAAAATATACAATGGATTGCTTGTACGTTTTTATTTTATTTTCCATGTTTATTTTTGAAAGAGAGAGTGCGCACATGTACCTGAGCAGGGGAGGGGCAAAGAGTGAGGGGGCAGAGGATCTGAACCTAGCTCTGTGCTGACAGCAGAAAGCCAGACTTGGGGCTCAAACTCACAAACTGCAAGATCATGACCCGAGCGAAAGTCGGATGCTTCACTGACTAAGCCACCCAGGTGCCCCTTATTTATTTACTTATTTAAAAGTTTATCCATTTATTTTTGAGACAGTGTGAGCAGGGGAGGGGCAGAGAGAGGGTGAGGGAGAGAATCCCAAGCAGGCTCCACGCTGTCAGCACAGAGCCAGATGTGGGACTTGAATTATGAAACCATGAGATCATGACCCAAGCTGAAATCAAGAGTCAGATGCTCAACTAAGCCACCCAGGCACCCCTTACTTTTTATTTTTAAAAGATTTTATTTTATTTTATTTTTGAGAGTGTGCAAGTGAGGGAGAGGCAGAAGGAGAGGGAAAGAGAATCCCAGACAGTCTACACACCCAGCAAGGACCTCTTTCCAGGGCTGGTCCAGGGGCTCGAACTCACCACCATATCATGACCTGGGCTGAAATCATGAGCCACCCAAGCATCCCTAAAATATTTTATTTTTAAGTAATCTCTACATGAGGCTTGAACTCACAACTCTAGATCAAGAGTCCCATGCTCCACCAATCAAACCAGCCAGCTGCCCCTGCTTACATGGTTTTAAAAACTGTATCTGTGGTAGCATACTATATACACATACATATTTTAACATATATGCAGTATGCATTATTATGTTTTTACTTGTATATTATATAGATAACATATATATGCATATACACTTCATACACTATACACTACATAGTCACTAATATGTGCACATCATTTATATATATATTTACTAACATTATGTTTGTGGGATTCATCCATGCTGAATTTATTTCATTTAGTTTAGTGCATTTATTTTCATTGTTGTATAGAATTTCATTGTAAGAATATATAATTTATTTATCCATTGCATTGTTGATGAGCATCTGGACTGTATCCAATTCTTTGTCATCAAAATAATGCTGAATGAAATTCTTACACATATCTGTTTGGCATCACGTGCAAGAATTTTTCTAGGGCTTGCACCTAGGGGTACAACTGTTAGGTTGTCTGGTATGCCTTTTTATTTTTTTTAAAAGTAGGCTTCATACCCAACATGGAGCCCAATACAGGGCTTGAACTCATGGCCCTGAGATCAAAACTTAAGCTAAGATCCAGAGCTGGATGCTTAACTGACTGAGCAACCCAGGCACCCCTGTTGGACTATCTTAAGCTTTACTAAATACTGACAGTGGCTTTCCAACTATGTTTACTGATTTCTAAGTTCCTACCAGCAATGGTTGGACTTTTCTATTTTCCCACCAGCAAATAGTATTACCAACATTTTCATTTTTGTCAAATTAATGGGTATGAAATAATATCTTTTTTTTTTCATTTCCCTGATTCCTAGTGAGGTGGAGCATTTCCTCATATACATTTGGCCATTGGGTTTCTTCTTCTGTAAATTACCTTTTTGTATCTATTACTCAATTTCAGACTGTGTTGTTTGTTTTTTAATGTATTGATTTGTGATAGTTCATATATATCTGCTATACTTTTGTGTTACTTATATATATTCCAAAGACCTTTTCTCATTTTTAAAAAATTGTTTAATTCTATTGCTTCATCCATGGCAATTTTAGTGTTAATTAAAATTTATCCATATTTTATTTATGGCTTGCACTTTTATAGATTTAAAGAATTTAAAGAAAATTCCAGAAGGAAATTGATATTTATATTTATATATATTCCCAGACAAGAAAAATATTCCACAATAATTTTTTTGGTTGGTATTTTGATCTTGTTTTAATTTCCCCATTATGATGCAGATACTCTTATCCTTCATGATCTGAGGGAATTAACGAAATAATATAAGTTTTAAAATTAATTTTTGGCTATGAGTTTTTCTGTTTCTCAATGGCATGTACTATACCTAGTATTTGTCCAGCACCAGATAGAATATGGAGTTCTGTTTTCAGTGGCATTCCAATCCATTTGATGGGAAGGATAAACTTAGTAACACTAAATTAGTGTGGAACAGTGTGGGTATTTTTTGGCTTTGATGAGAGAAGGAGATCCGCTATGGATAATAAAGGAGGGATACATAAAATTGAAGTATTCATGGTGTCCTTCATAATATTGGTGGGATTTGAGCATACTGATGAATTTGCTGTGAATAGGCAGAGAAAAGTGAACACACAGTGAAGTATAGTCTGATGATGACAGGGGCGCCTGGGTGGCTCAGTCGGTTAAACGTCCGACTTTGGCTCAGGTCAGATCTCACGGTGCGTGGGTTCAAGCCCCGCATCGGGCTCTTTGCTGACAGCTCAGAGCCTGGAGCCTGTTTCAGATTCTGTGTCTCCCTCTCTATCTGCCCCTGCCCCACACTCACGCTCTGTCTTTCTCTATCTCAAAGATAAAGTAAACTACGAAACCGATGATGACAATGCACATTGCTGCTTGGTACCTAAGTTAGGACACAATATCACAGGGTGGAATGTTTGAGGGAGAAACCAAGTCTGGATTAATATTGGATATTAGCACCTTTCACAGGCTGGGCACACAGTAACAAACTAATTACATGCTGTATTCGTTGATTGCCTGAAATAATGTGTTATGAGGAGAAAAAGACAACTTTTGTTGGATTTTGGCTGCTAGGCCAAAAGAGTTAGATTTGGCATTGCATGTGATAGGGAACTATTTTTTTTTTTCTGCCTAAGGCTTACCCGTAGCCAATACTTCGCTCATAGCAAGCCATGTTTGGTTAGAAACATGGGAGTAATTGGGTTTGCATCTTGGTTTTTAATATCTAATCAAATTTTATCTTACTTTGAAGTAAGTTTAAAATTTCTCTCTTTTCTCTACCTTTTCACTGCCAGCACTTTAAATTAGACCAACAGAGGTGCCTGGATGGCTTTGTCAGTTAAGTATTCAACTCTTGACCTCAGCTCAGGTTTGATTTCACAGTTCATGTGTTTGAGCCCTGCATCTGGCTCTGCATTGACAGCATGGAGCCTGCTTGGAATTCTCTCTCTCTCTCTCTCTCTCTCTCTCTCTGTCCCTCCCTTGCTTGCATGCTTACTTTCTCTCTCTCTCAAAATAAATTAACATAAAAAAATAAATTAGACCAACATCCATTCACAGCTGTGTTCCTGTTGAAGGTTTCTGGTGACCAAATCTATTCTATATATACTTTCCGGGCTAAAATACTGGGGCTGTAACTTCACTGTTGCTCAGCAATATACACAATCTCTATCTTGCCTTTAAGGTTCACTCCAGTCTTCTTGCCTTTAAAGCCTCTATTGTCTATTCCTTATTTCCTACCAGTCCCTACATCTCCCTATATAGCTTTTTCTTTCCGTCATTATGAGTATCCTCATTATCCCCAGCTCATATCCAAGTTTATTCTATACTAAGTTAATTTATTCACTTGAATTTCCCAGCCTAGAATGCTGCTCTTTTTTTCTGCCGTTAGTTAGACTTAGCTCATCATTTATTAATTTTTTCAACCGGTGCTACTTCAGTCCAAAAGAAAAAAAATGGTTCCCAAATGCCTTTATCCCATTTCCCTTACTCCCTGATCTAATTAACAGCCGAACTTAAATGTACGCAATACAGTGCCTTTCCATGTCTTTGTACCAATCATACACAGAAAGGTACAAACAGTGAGTGGGTTAGCAGGATGGAGTTCATCGCAGGAGCTCGAAATATGTTGGCTTATGACTGAGCAGAGAGGCAGAGAACAAGCATGTCAGCCCCACAGAGCTCAGGAAGGAAGGAACCCACTGTTCGGCAGTGGAATTCAAGTTCTATAATGACGACTCCGATGTACTGCTTGAATAGAAATTCAAGTTTAAATATTTATTATATTTTTTAGTACGATGCTATGATCATCTTGCATCTTTCACTCCAGTAACTTCCTCCACTAACCCTACTCCTTTCCCTGCTCCCCCTCCCTGATGCCTGGAACAGCTTATTGTCATCCTCATTTGCTGTCACCTTTCCTTTATCCCTTTCTTTGGTTTAAACTCCGTAACTTTTCTATTAGCTCTCAAATTTTCTCTATTTTTTTCCTTGATATTGAAGATAAGGTTAACCTGGATAATAAAACATTTTTTTAAAAAGTTCTGCAAATTTTTTACCCCCTTAAGCTTTTTAACTCATTTTCATTATTTGAGAAAGCAAACACGGTAATAACCCAAAGTGAATAAAATGGCACCCCGTAATTTACAGAATCTGGGACTGACTCAGAGCCCCGATGAGTCACCCCGATTAACCCTGGGGTGCTGCTTTTGTGCCATGTCAGCTGAGACCATTGCCCATCAGTCCTTAGAGTGCTCCCGGTACAATTTACTTAACTCCACATACTGTAAAAGCGGGTCACCCCTAGCTGCCGCCTAGCCTCCAAATTTCTCTTCTGCAGAGGAAACTCAAGGAGTTGCATCTGAAGCCTTCAACCTATGTGCTTTTTTTTTTTAAGTTTTTTTTTTTTTAATTTTGAGAGAGAGAGAGAGAGAGAGAGTGAGTGCGGAGAAGGGCAGAGAGAGAGGGAGAGAATCCCAAGCAAGCTCTTCGCTGTCAGCACAGAGCCCCATGTGGGGCTCCAGCTCAGAACTGTGAGGTCGTGACCTGAGCCGAAACCAAGAGTCAGGATGCTTAACCGACCGAGATACCCATGCGTCCCCTATGTGCGGCTTCTTGATGCCTGAACTTCTAATTATTGATTTGTTTTTTCAGAAGTCATCTGCTCAATCTTTTGGAACTATTGACTCGCTGACACATTGCTCAGGGGAATCCTTACCAAAGTGTAGGAATGCTGGTCACCATAGCATCCTTCCAGAGAATGTCAAAATGGGTCAGCAAGTGAGACCATGTAGCATGTGCGAGGCTGCTTCCTAGAGCCACAGCTGTTCTTCTTTGTTCTGCGGTTTAGGCGACTGGGTACTTGGGTTACAAATGGGGAACAAGGGATAAAATATTCTTCATTTGCTTACATAAATAGGCATACTTGTCTTGATCTATTTTACATAGACACACACACACACACACACACACACACACACACACACACACATGCATATATTCTCCTCTCCATACTTTTAGGACTTTCTTGGTTAAAGAAACAAACAATAAAACCCAGAAATATTGGCCCGGAAAGCTAAGTAAATCCCAATAATAATAATTGTAGCCAAAAAAGGGTAGCATATTCATATAGTAAAATATTTCACAGCCATTAATAATTATATTGTCAGAGAGGTGTGTTTTTTTGTTTGTTTGTTTAAAGAATCTCTGTGTCCAATGTGGGGCTTGAACTCATGACCCTGAGATCAAGAGTCCTATCCTGCACCAACTGGGCTAGCCAGTAACCCCCTACATTTTCAGAATTTTGGATGATGTTTGAAAACATTCATTTTAAGTTAAAAAAAGCATTACCTCAATTTTATAAACATGATGCTAAATATTACTTTTTGTTCATATGCATGCATAGAAAAAATTATGAAAGATATCCAATGTTAACAAGGGGTAATTCTGTGTAGTAGAATACATTTTTTAAATATATTTCTTTCTTTTTCTAGAATATATGTTTTTGAAGAACTAGAAAAACAATAGTAAAATATTTGTTTTTTTCGATATAAGATGCTTCAGTTGAATGAAGCTACCCTAGAAGGATAAGAGCTCCGTCACCATATTAGTTAATAAGTTTCAAGTATGAAGTTTCAAGTGTGAAGCTTTGAATCACTTTTGGGAACCACTGCTTTATTAGTGTGACTTCATTCAACTTCTGACCAGAGGCAGCCGGGTCCTGAGCTCATAGAGATGTTCAAAATGGAGGCTGGAGAAAAAACCTGAGAATTGCACCATAATTTCGTTCAGGGCTACCTGACTTGTTGAAAAATTGACATGAAACAATCTAACCATCCAATAAGGGGAGACTCTGAGGTAAGAAATCTTTTTTTTTTCCTTCACAATAGCAACATCCAGGTCTACTAGTCGTATTTATAGTTAGTACCTTAAAGAGAGTGACTTAATTCATGGGAGTTTGTTGTGTCTTGGCTGTGCTGAAGGGGCACAAAATGGCTGAAGCTCAGGGACATTTTGTTCAGTCCTGGAAATTATCATAAAGAAAAAATTTGGGAAACATTTTCTTCATCTTTCATCAGTGGCTTTTGTTTGTTTTTCTGTATTATTTTAACGCTTCTCATTCATAGTTGTCTTTAAACTTTTTTTTTTAATTTGGGGCGCCTGCGTGGCTTAGTCGGTTAAGCGTCCGACTTTCGCTTAGGTCATGATCTCGCGGTTCGTGGGTTCGAGCCCCGCGTCGGGCTCTGTGCTGACTGCCAGCTCGGAGCCTGGAGCCTGTTTCAGTCTGTGACTCCCTCTCTCTCTAACCCTCCCCTGCTCACGCTGTCTCTCTCTCTCTCCTAGAAATAAAAAAACATTAAAAAAAACCTTTTTTTTTTAATGTTTATTTTTGAGAAAGACAGAGACAGAGCATGGTGGTGGAGGAGCAGAGAGAAGGAGACAGAATCGAAAGCAGGCTGAAGGCTCTGAGCTGTTAGCACAGAGCTCGATGGGGGGCTCAAACCAGGAGATCATGACCTCAGCGGAAGTCTGATGCTTACCTGACTGAGCCACCAGGCACCTCTCTTTCATAGTTGTCATTTACTGTCAGCTTCTTCAAATTTTTTGCAAGTTTAAGAGAGATATACATACAAGCATATGCTTGATATTACTTGTTTTGGCTCTTGTATAGAGGACACAGTTTTAAATTCTGCAACCTATTTCATCAGAGTCCAAGAAGTATAAAACGTTATATTCTAATATTTTCCAGTTTGGCTTTGGATATTCAATTTTTGCATTAAAACATTATCACCATTTTTATTTCTTTTAATTCACTGCTGTTTTATAATTTCAGGCATACATAAATTAGTTTCTCTAGATTGCCAAGGACATTTTGAACATTAATTTGCATTTTTATTGGTTGAATAAAAGCAGAAATAAAATTTGTACAAAATTCTGCTAATGAGTCCTTGATTCATAGAAATGAGATACGCTATAAGAAACACAAATCATTAATTTAGAGTTTAATATAGAGAAAACAAAGTTTTAAGAGAATTTTATAGCTTTTTTTTTGGAAATATATATATATCTGCAAATATAATTGTATGTTATCGTGCCCTGTATTTGCTGAAATTTGTGATATCCTAAAGTTTAATAAAGAGTATAATAAACATATTATAATATAAGATCAAGGTGCTGGCAGGTTCAGTTCTTGTTGAGGGTACTCTTCTTGCCTTGCAGATGGCTGCCTCTTTCTCTTGCTGTGGCTGAGAGAGAGAGAGAGAGCGGCACACACAAGGACACTAATGCCATCATGTATCTCTATTCTTATGATCTCATCTAAACCTAATGACCCTCCAAAGGTCCCATATGCTAGTGCCATCACTCAGGGAAGTAGGACTTAGGGCTTTAACAGAAGAATTTTGGGAGGACCCAAACTTTCAGTCCATAACAAGGTAATAATGCTCTAGAGTCAAGGACTCTAGTCTTTTTGACAAATGTGTCTAGACATCACACATCTAAGTAAAAAAATCATTGTGTTTGTGGGAGTTAGTTAGATTGATGACAGTGAAGAGAGATGTTAATTTAACATAATGTGGACACAGCCCCTTTCCTTCTAGAAGTACCCTTGAAGAGAGAAGCAACAATAGATTTTAAGGTGCAATTGACCATAATAAGGTTCAAGATCAAGGTGAAAGATTAGAAAGCTCCTTGATGCCTTCACTGGAGATTCCCCATGGATAGAATAAGAAATGGTATTGGGGCACATGGGTGGTTCAGTCCACTGAGTGCCCCATTTTTGATTTTGGCTCAGGTCGTGATCCCAGGGTTGTGGGACTGAGCTGTGCAATGGGCTCTGGGCTGAGCGTAGAGCCTACTTAAGATTCTCTCTCTGCCTCTCCCCCAACTTGTGTGTATGCGCAATTTTGCTCAAGTTAAAAAAAAGAAATGGTCTTATTATTTAACCCTCTTAGTATGTGGTCTTCTGTTACTTGTAGTCTAGAGCATCTTAAATGTTATACAAATACCCAGACTGCCTACCTACCTATTGATCTATCCATCCATCTTTTAAGAAATTAATTTTTTCTAAAGCCAAAATCATAACCAACATAATATTTCAGGTTTTATCAACTCAACAATGGATCATGGACAGATTTCTGCATGAATAAGTTCATTGCTACTCCATTATTTAAAAAGTTATATGATATTCTATTGAATAAGCATATGCATAATAAATACATGTATAAGCCCCTAGTTTTGGATCTGTAACTCACATCACATTTTTCACTAACAGAGTGTAAAAGAACATTCAAGTGGCTATTTGCATAAATACATACTTATTTACTGTGCATCTATTTCAAGAAGTAGAAATGCTGAGGCATGTAATTATGACCTTAGAACAATGATTCTTGAAAGGATAGTCTATATTCACTGTTTTTGTACTTAACATCAGTTTTATTTCCTGGACCACTGAATTTTGATTTCTTTTTGCATTATTCCACTGAAACTTTTTTTTTCAAAGGCTAATTTAAGGATCACTATCCCACTTTTTCTCCTAACTTGAACTCCCCGTGGCACTAGGAATTATTTCACGTTATTTCCTTTGCTTTCTGCAACCTCACTTTTCCTTGTTCACTTTCTTGTTCTTTTTTTTTTTTTTAATTTCTTGAGTGTGATAAGTTTAATGTTTACTTATTTTTGAGGCAGAGTGAGAGACAGAGTACAAGCAGGAGAGGGGCAGACAGAGAGGGAGACACAGAATCTGAGGCAGGCTCCAGGCTCTGAGCTGTCAGCACAGAGCCCCGTGTGGGGCTTGGACTCACAAACTATGAGATCATGACCTGAGCTGAAGTTGGATGCTTAACTGACTGAGTCATCCAGGTTCACTTTCTGTTCTTTGCATTGTTCTTCCTCAGTCTTCATCATTGGCTTCTAATCTCCCATCCACCTCATCCAATGTAGAGAGCACATTTTTGGTCTGCTATGCTTTTTACTCTCATTGTTCTATACCATGGGGTGGACAGGTGTGGGGCTTCCATGGAAGCTCAGCTTTCCAATCTCCTTCTTGTTTGGAGGGAGCCTCCATTTGTGTGAAAGGTAGAGGAAGACCTGGTTCCTTCTTCTTCCTATACACTGATAGCCGGGATGGATAAGTGGCCTAGACTTAGCAAACTTGCCATGGAATTCTGTCTTTGAGAAAGTGCTGTAAAGGGGAAGGAATGCTGATAATTTCCTCACAATGGAAGTGGTCCTCAGGGACAAGGGCAGTGTCCTGTCTGGGTGTCAGTATCTGGGAAGACCGGAAGTGCTAAGAGATCATTGCTGTGCTTCCTGTTTCTTGGGCCACGGTAGTCCACTTGGCTTCTGCCCATTTTCCAATTCTAGTTTTCCAATCTCCAGTCAAAGTTTATGAGTCCTTGATAGATGTTCAATAGTTCCTTTAGAAATGAAAAAATATTTTTATATGGTTATATTTTATTAAGAGATAATTGACATACAGTGTTTTGTAAGTTTGAGGTATACAGTGTTGATTGGGTACATTTATATATTGCATAAGATTAATAATGCAGTGTTAGCTAACACCTTTGTAACCTCGCATATCATTTCTTTTTGTGTGGAGAACAATTGTAGATTTAGTCTCTTAATCACTTTGAAGTTTATTGCACAGTATTTTGACCATGATCCTTATGTTGGGCAGTAGAGATCCAGACTTTTCTACTAGTCACATGTTTGTACCTTTAATCAACATCTCCATAATTGTGCCAACCCTCAGCCCCTGGTAAGCACCATTCTACTCTCTATTTTTCCAAGTTGAGCTTTTTTCAATTCCACATATAAGTAATATCATACAGAATTTGTATTTCTTGTGGCGCCTGTGTGGCTCAGTCAGTTAAGCAACTGACTCTTGGTTTCAACTTAGGTCATGATCTCATAGTTCATGAGATTGAGCCCCACATTGGACTCTGCGCTGACAGCATGGACCCTGCTCGGGATTCTCTCTCACCCTCTCTCTCTGCCCCTCTCAGGCTTGTGCATTCGTGCACTTGCTCTCTCTCTCTTTCTCAAAATAAATAAATAAACTAAAAAAAAAAAAGATTTTTGTCTTTCTCTGTCTGACTTACCTCACTTAGCGTAATACCCTGAAGGTCCATCCATGTTATCACAAATGCTAAGACTTCTTTTTTCTCATGGCTACATAATATTAAATTGTACAGACACACACAATGCATCTTATAAGTCTCTTTTTAAAAATTAAGATAACCACAGTTTCTTTTGCTTACATACTAAAGAGCTCTTACTGGACTGATACATACTTTTGTGGGTGATTTCATCTCTACCCATGGCATAAACTACTACCTGCATGCCTATGACTTCTAACTCAAAAACCCCCACTGAGTTCCAAATCACTACATCTTACTGCTCACCGAGAATTTTATCCAGATGCCTGTGGACACCACATCTTGTTAAAAATTGGACTATTTATCTTCTCTTCCAAATCTTCTTTCTTCTCAACCTCATTCATACAATAGAAAATAAGCATAATACAGAAGAATAAATGGTCTATTTGTTATAAGATGATATACTCACCGTTTTCTCTTTGCTTCCTTTGTGTTTCCTGGAACACCGAATTTTGATTGCTGACCACATTTACTCCACTGAAACTTTTCCAACCTCCCACTACCCATTTCGGTTCTGTCTTCTCAGCATCTCTCATGTCGGTCTCACTGTCACTCACACTGCCTTAATTTACACTTTGGTTCCTTTCTTCTAGATGACTGCAACTGACAAACAGTGTGATGTATTCTTTCTGTTGTTCTCAGGTCTTCTGTTTGTGCACATTTTATGATATGTTTCTGTTTCACTATTAATTTATAATTTATGTCATTGGAATTATCTTGTACTTCCAAACCTATGGAAAGAAAAGAATGGTATTAAGTGCCAACTTTCGTTGTGTAACACCTCTTCAGAATGATGAGGTCAGCCCATGAGCACTTAGGACACATTGGCACAGAACCTCTCAGATTCCTGATCTATTTCTTGCATGTTAAAACAGACAGACAAACAGACGTGATCCACTTTGCAGAGTAAAGTTCCTTTCTATGTGCTGTGGAGTTTTCAAACTATAGTAATAACTATAGTAGTTATTACTGTAGAGTTCTGATTTATCTTGTGGCACTTCTAAGGAAGATACTGTAATGTAATTCCTTAATTTAGAAGAGAAAGTAGGTGACAGAATCTTAGATTTAAAATTGTGGCATTGGTACTAAAATAGTATATGGTATTATACTATGTACTATACCATATATT
This sequence comes from Proteles cristata cristata, assembly GCA_017311185.1. Taxonomy (NCBI): domain Eukaryota; kingdom Metazoa; phylum Chordata; class Mammalia; order Carnivora; family Hyaenidae; genus Proteles; species Proteles cristata. Next base: position 1,437,309 of record JAESUZ010001952.1, on the reverse strand, counting down.
GCCATATATGATATTATAATAATGCCATTAGTTTGTCTTCCCTATTTAATTAGAGATCCTGGTCTGTATTTCTTCCTTATCTCCTCAAAATCAATTTTCTCTTTTTTGCAGTTAAACCAGTCTGGCTAAAAGCTTTGCTTTCAAAATTGCTTGGCATCGTCTTGTCCTTAAGGCCAACCTTTTGTTTTTAGCCTTTTAATCTCTCTCTCTCTCTGTTAAAGAGAAAAAAATGAACCCTCACATACATGGTCACTAGATTTTCAATAAGAGAGTCAATACTGTTCAAATGGGAAAGGGCAGTTTTTTTCCACCAAATGCTGGGAAAACTCTCTCTCTTTTTTTGAGAGAGAGAGAGAGAGAGAGAGAGAGAGAGATATTGAGAATGAGAACATGAGCATGGGAGGGGAAGAGGGAGAGAAAGAATCCCAAGTAGGCTCTGCACTGCCAGCTTGGAGCCTGATGCAGAACTCGATCCTATGACCATGAGATCATGACCTGAGCTGAAATCAAGAGTTGGATGCTCAACAAAACTGAGCCACCCAAATCTACTCTTATATACAACAAAATACTAACCGGAATAAGGACAATCTGGAATAAATAATCCATCAATCAAGAACCATTCTTTCAGGGATTCTCTCTTCCCAACCCCTCTCCTCTCCCCTCCCCATTACACTCCCCTCTTCTCTCTTTCTCTCCTCTCTCTCTTTCTATGTGTGTGTTTCTACCTCTCTGTTCCTCTTTCTCTCTCCATCACTTTATGTCTCTCTTCTTTCTCCCTACCTTGAATCCATTCCCTTTCCAGCCCATTGTCCACCTTCCACCCTGTTCCAAGTTGATTTTCTTTGTATATGGCATTTTTTCTCCCAGAATATTCTTTTTTTCAAGGCTGAATGATTTATCCTTTAAGAATAAGATCAAACTAAAACAATTTTTCTTCTGTGAAGACTTCCCAGCCTTACTTGCCCTCTACTGCCCATACTTTGCCACATTTGGGTTTTTTTTCTCATAAATACCTTGTCACATCATATTAAGATCTGCTTTGGTCAGAGAATCTGTCTCATTCATTTCTGAAAGCTCATTATGTGTCATGGCTCAATAATGCATGTTGGTGAAATAAACAAATAGGGAATAAATTGCATTAGTAGTTGATTATCCAGATTTGAGTATTATAAATAGCTATGGCAAATTTTGATATCCAAGATGGCTTTTCTCTGCTATTTAACTTGATTTGAGATATCAACTTCTGTGTTGTCATGGATTGCAGAGTAATTCTAAATATAGAAATATGATTTGCTTTAATAGAAGCATATTAAAAGGAAAATTAAAGGAAAAATGATGTTCTCTTTTCTAAATTACACACCCATCAGCCTTCTGCATATCCTCTCACATCTGTAGTCTGGCTTTATGCTCGGTAAATGGCAGTTCTGGGACTCCCAATCTAATATCCTAGATGAGAAACAAGCTGATTGGGGGCACAGATATTTTGCTATTACAGTTTTTATTAGCTTTGGTTCATTTAATTGAGGAAAGTCCAGTTTAAGATTAATTTTAGAATTTATTGATCATGGATTCCTGAGGGATTCATTATTGAAATTAATTTAGAATTTATTATATTTAATTCCTTAGAATTTATTGATCTTCGATTGCTTGGATAAACACATGCTATGTGCTAGTCTTGCTGACCAGGGTTTGTATTCCAGGATGTACGTGCCCCAAAGCTTTTATCGTGATACTTGCATGACAACCCGAGTGAATAGAGACAGCGCCCTGAGGTTAAACTCCCAGGACTAAGTGTTATAAGCAGGGCTGCATCTTAGATCCTATAGTTTTAAATTTTGTTTTCAGAACTCAGGGAAGTTTTTAGGGGAACTAAATGTGTGGTCTCACCATATTACAGCAAATATTTGTTTTTATAAAGCATGTATTATGAATATTGGAAGAGATTGAAGACAACATATTTAGGATAAATTTATATGTTCTCCAGCAATCTATCTTAATTCATGGGTGAAATAGCCTTGTTTGTTTATTTATTTATTTATTGTATGTCTTTGGGTTAAGACAGTACCTTTTCTTTCTTTCTTTCTTTCTTTCTTTCTTTCTTTCTTTCTTTCTTTCTTTCTTTAATTTAGAGAGAGAGAGTGTGTGCATGCATGTGAGTGGGAAAGTGTCTGTGGTCCACTGTAAGGTGGCAGGATTATGTCACAACTGTGTCCCTTTGTAACACAATTGTCCCCCAGTTTTCCACCCACCCATAAACATTGCTTCATTCCCAGATGGTCTTTTTGGCTCATCTACCTGATCCTTGGTTCTCTGTTCTTGCTGCCTTGTTTCTTCATTCACTTGGGTTTTCTTTTCCGATTCTTACTTATTTGAATACTCCTGATACCATGCTTGGACACGTGCTTCAGGACTGCTAACCCCGCCTATGCCAATGCATCTCTCAGAGTCAGTTAGGAAAACAGAACCTCTATGAAGGTTATGAAATCAGGCACTTGACTATAGGCATTAGAGCTTGCTGGAAAAAGCTCAGGGAAGAAGTGTCCAAAAAGAGAGTTTGTGGATCAAAGACATGGCTTTAACCAGGTGTCCTGAAGAACTGGGAGAACAGTTGGAGCTTACAGGGGACTTTGGGAAGCCAGGCAGGTCCAGCTGCCGGGATGAGACTGCAGAATGCTGGTGAAGTCCACTGCAGGGTGTTGCCTCTGTATCTAGTGGTGGTTCTTGGGTGACTATTGATATGCAGGCTATCAGTTGAGAAGAGATGAACTTGGAGTGGAGGAGAATGGACCCAAGTTGGAATCCACTGGCATCTCCACTTTGCCTGTCACACGTAACCACACTGACCCTGGGGACTCACGGCTACTTCACTTCTGGCATCCAAATGTCATCATATTTTCTTTGGGCCAGATCGGACTTGGAATCCTACAGGGAAGGGGTTCTCGGAAATTTGGTTCTAGTGTTGCCAACTACAAAATACCACACTACTTGATTCTTTTTTCTTACCATGTTAATACATCCAGAACTTCAGGTGAGAGATGCTCCTATCCCCAGGCTTTGCCCTATGGAACCCATACATAGCCAGGCTATCTATAGTAAGAATACTGGGCAGTATGCCTCTGGTTACAAATTATAATAGTTATTGTAACTCACCTTGTTTTCCCTGATTCTTTGACGTCCAAGGAATTCAAGTCAAATTTTGTGCCACCTAACAGTGACTAGCTTTTGCTACTTTTTTATTTATTTATTTTTTTAAATTTATTTCTAGGAGAGCGGGGGAGGGTCAGAGATAGAGGGAGTCACAGACTGAAACAGGCTTCAGGCTCTGAGCTGGCAGTCAGCACGGAGCCCGACGTGGGGCTCGAACCCACAAACCGCGAGATCATGACCTAAGGGAAAGTCGGACGCCCAACCAACTAAGCCACCCAGGCACCCACTTTTTTTTGTTTTAAAAAACTAAATTCTACACCCAATGTGGGACTTCAACTCATGACTCCTCCCTAGATCAAGAGTCACTTGCTCTACTGACTAAGCCAGCCAGGCGCCTCCTTTTCAGTAATTTTCCCTCCATTATTCTTCCTCATAATATGGTTCTTATGTATTAACTTTTATATTTTATATTTATATTATTAACTATTACATATTTAAATATATAAACTAAGGATATTTATATTTTAAAATGTTTTACTTTTAAAAATAGGTAACACAATCATATAATTAAAATATCCAAAGGATAAAATATGTATATAGTGAGAAGTCTCCCTCCCAGCCTGCCTCTATGTATTGAATTTCCTCTATGTATTGAATCCTCCCATTTCCTGTGTTCTTGCTGGAAGTTTTTTTAAATGCTTATAGAAAAATACAAATTTATTTAATTTATTTTTATTTCCACCTCTCTTTTTACTCAAATGGTAACATGTCAAACATATTGCTCTGACATTTCCTTTTTCTTTAAAATTTTTTTAAACATTTATTTATATTTTAGAGAGACAGAGACAGAGTGTGAGCTGAGGAGGGGCGGAGAGAGAGGGAGACACAGAATTTGAAGCAGGCTCCAAGCTCTGAGCTGTCAGCACAGGGCCCGACATGGGGCTCGAACTCATGAACTGTGAGGTCATAACCTGAGCTAAAGTTGGACACTTAACCAACTGAGCCACTGAGGTGCCCCTCTTTTCTTTTTTTAAAGTTTATTTCTGAATTTTGAGAGAGAGAGAGAGTAAGAGTGTGAGCGGAAAAGGGGCAGATGAAGAGGGAGAGAGAGAGAATCCTATTCAGGCTCTATGCTACCAGAGCAGAACCTGACTCAGGGCTTAATCTCATGAACTGTGAGCTGAAATTAAGAGTTGGATGCTTAAATGACTGAGCCGCCGAGGCACCCCTACATTTTATTTTTCATATAACAATTATGGGAGTTATATTTCATATAAATAACCATGGGAGACCCTTCTGTATAAATACATATAAACAGAGAAAATATTTCTCTTCCTTAGGGAGTAGGCCAAATATGAACCATAAATTGGTAAATGATGAGCCAACTGTAGGATATATTCCAAAGATCAATCAAAACAATTTTTGTTTCATTTATTGTGTTGAATGGTATCCACTATCATGTTCTTTCTTATTCCTCACAGTGAAATTAGCTATACTTTTTCTTCTGAAATCGTTGGTCATTCATTTATTGCTTTGGGCTCATTTATCATTTCCCTGACGTAGTTTATTTTTAAAAAAATTTTTAAAAATTTTTATTTATTTCTAGCAGAGAGAGAGAGAGAGAGACAGCGTGAGCAGGGGAGGGTCAGAGAGAGAAGGAGTCACAGACTTTGAAACAGGCTCCAGGCTCTGAGCCGGCAGTCAGCACAGAGCCCAACGCGGGGCTCGAACCCACGAACCGTGAGATCATGACCTAAGCGAAAGTCGGACGCTCAACTGACTAAGCCACCCAGGTGCCCCTCCCTGACGTAGTTTCTAAGTCAATCCTGAAATATATAAGAATCATCTTCAAAAGTAAATGGTCTCAAGTGACAAAAAATCTGTTAGAGTCACAGTTGTCTGTGTGCCCAAAGTCATCCTTAGAATCAAGGCAGGCTAGCCTTTCTTCACACTAGCTTGACCACACTGCTCTTCTTTGAGGTTTTGCCCCAGCCTCTCAATGCGTACTCCAGTTACGCCTTCATTTGTGCTTAGGTTCCCAGCCTGAAACCTTTTCATTGTCGCCCTTGATTAGCTTTGCCAATCACCTTCCTCAAGGATAAATGTTCCTCTCAATACTCTCTGTCTTCCCGGAATGATAGTATTAGAGTTTGGTTCAAAATAAATCCTCTGGGAGTCACACCGTGTATAATTCCTTCCTTATGTTTTATCACTTCATGGACACTCTTGCAGCCACTTCTCAAGTAGTTGATTAGATTCCCAGGATACTGCTGAATCAAATCCAAGTTCACCGGTTATCTGCAGATATCCAGTTTGTACTAACGGTGACTTCACATGGGGGTTTATTCTTGAATCTTACCCAAGTTCCCTCTCTCAGACCTCCAGATCCAGTGTCTTTACATTTTCCTTCTAGTTTTCTACTCAAATCCCAGCACAGCAGGAAACCAGGCACATCTTATCTGTGACTCATTCAACCTTGTGGGCGTTCTGTTCATTATATTTATGAATCAGACAGTAGAAATAATAAATTATTGCATAACCTATTTGACTTACACTGATGTTGACCAAAGTTTCAAAAACATTTTTTAATCTTTATTTATTCGTGAGAGAGAGAGACAGGGTGTGATCAGGGGAAGAGCATAGAGAAAGAGGGAGACACAGAATTCAAAGCAGGTTCCAGGCTCTGAGCTGTCAGCACAGAGCCTGATGCAGGGCTCAGACTCATGAACCAAGAGATCATGACCTGAGCCGAAGTCAGACACTCAACCGACTGAGCCACCCAGGCACCCCAGACAAAATGTATAAAACAACATGCTTTTACTTAAGTTGTAACCCCCAGTAAGTATTTCACATTTTTAAAAAAATTTATTTCTGAGAGAGAGAGAGCATGAGCAGGGGAGGGTCAGAGAGAGAGGAAGACACAGAATCCGAAACAGGCTCCAGGTTCTGGACTAGCAGTCAGCACAGAGCCCCACGTGGGTCTCGAACCCATGAACCTCGAGATCATGACCTGAGCCGAAGTCGGCCGCCCAACTGACTGACCCACCCAGGCGCTGCCGCTCTCCCCAGCAAGTATTTCAAAGAGCAAAGTAAGACAAGCATGCGGGTGCGTTAGAGATCAGTGGTCAACGAGTAGCACGTGCGAGTTAATACTGGTAGATTCTTTCTAGGATTATAACATTTTGAATTTCACTGCTATTTCATGTCTGATTACACTTTCAAAATTATCCAGTCTATTTCCATTTAAATAATATGTGAACCATATTAGAAAAGAATTACCCTGAAACTAAGCTGTCCATCAATTTTTTTCCTTCGAACACTTCATAGTCTAAGTACCCATTCACTTCATCTGGTAGCATCTTACCAAGAGAAACATGATTTACATTATCATTTGCAGATAAGTATTATGTGTAGTGGGCTTCTTTAAGTATGCCATCTGTTTATTGTACAAGAATGATAACCCTGGGATATCTGGCTGGCTTAGAACATACGACCTTTGATCTTGGGGTTGTGAGTTTGAGCCCCAAGTCGGGCATAGAGATTACGTAAAGAAAAAAAAATACAATAATAACCCTAATTGACACAATGTGTGGTATAATCACAGATAATATTAGATAAGGATTTATTCCACTGTACTTTGAGCAACAGATCCCTAAAATCAGACAATAAGAGCTAAGAATTTCGGTTGACATAAAATTAAAACACATGCCTTTGTGCTTAGATTCCACAGTATCCTCTATTAATTACTTGTACAGGAATATGGAGGAGAACATGTGTTTTTTAGGCAAATGGGCCCTTTTTATGATTCCCCGCAATGTTTACTTGTCATCAATAAGTTTTTTTAAATCACATTTGCCATCTATAGCAAACTTTCTTCTAATTATTCAAAATATGATTTCCCTTTTTATGCCTATTTAATAGGAAGATGAAAGTGATGTTTCTTAAAAGAAGTCATAGAATTTGCAAAAATATGTCTTCTTACTCGGTGCTTGAAAGGAAGCAATTTCTTCATTCGTGACATAAAATTAAAATTCAATGAGGAAAATCAGATACAATGATTTGAAAGTAAAAGAAGTACATTGATTCTCCAAATCCTTAGCTTTTTGTCAGCACTCTTATAATTGCCGTTAGAAAAGCAATTTAGCTCTTAGAAGTGCTGTGGGCTAATGCCCTTGTTAACTGAGATGCATGGGCGTAGAGTCAGATGGGGACTGTAAATTAGTTTAGACAGGTCCCTGCTAGCAGTCCGGGCTGTATTCAAGACTCACCGTATCTCAGTTGGCTTATTCATTCACTGGGAAGTCAGGGGTTAAGGGGCGGCCATGTTGACGTGCCAGGAAGAGATCTGAAGTGTGCGGGGCCTTTCCCTTCTGAGTGCTGATTGAGTGCAAAATCCCAGGCTGTGTTTGGACCACAAAGATGCCAGTTCCCAAAGTAACCCTTTGCATTTACTGGGTCCAGCTTTGATAGAAAACCTTGAAGTGTGTGATTGAAATCCAACTTGGGGAAGAGAAATGTCAGACAAAGGTTATATGCAGAGAGCAAATTTGAAGAGTGGCTGCAAGTGGAGGCGAGTTGGATTTCCTCCAAGTTCAAGTGTGAGGACTCAACACATCAGGCTCTAGGTCACCTGCTCTGCCCTTTTCCTCTGGCTAGGTCACCCTCTCTCAGGTCAGTCAAAGAGTTCTATTTTTTAGTAAGTGTTTTATGTGCAACAGCTTTTTCCTAAATGCCTACCACTGTGGTGATTGCTGTCATGGGTTGGCATAGAAATATTGGGGTAGCACCTAATCTTAAGCATCTGGTAAATTATTAAAGAGAAAGTACAACTAAAAAATATGACATGATGGGTGGTAACGATATATTTAAATTATATACAATGGATGGGATATACCACAGGAATTTAAAGAAAAACCACTGTTAGATGACTCTTAAGGGACGAGACTTTATAAGATGGTTGGGATTTGTCTGTGTGGGGAGGGTGCATAAATAGGGTGATTGGGTCAGACTCCATCCTTGTTCCCTTGTCCCCACCTGCCTATACTGATCCTGCCTCCTATAGACTCAACCCTTGTCCAGTTTCTGAACCACCCTCAGTGGGGCATTTCTGAGATTTTATTGGCTATATAAGGCTCTCAGATCTCTTTTGTTGCTGAACGGGCCCAGAATATGAAGTCCTGGTGATGACTAGACCACTCTTTTATTTCAAAGTTTACATGTTTCTGTGGGCTAAATTGCATCCACCCTCCCCCCACACCCCCATCTCTCCAAATAGGTGGAAGCCCTAACCCTTACTACCTGTGAGAGTGACCTTATAGGAAATTGTCTGCAGATATAATCGTGTTAAGATGAGATCACATTGGATTAGTGTGGGCCCTACTTTAATGACTGCTAGCCTTATAAGGAGGGCATTTGAACATAGAGATGCACAGAGAGGGAAATGAAGAGACAGAGTCACATAGGGTGAAGGCCATGAGAAAACAGAGGCAGAAATTGGAGTGAAGAAGCTGCTGCAAGCCAGGGATGGCCAGCCGCCGGCGGAAATGGGGAGTGAGGATCCATTTTCCCTGGAGCTAGCAGATCAGAGGTTGCACGGTCTTGCCAACACCTTGACCTTGGACTGCTAGTCTCCAGAATTGTAAGGGAGTAAATGTATGTCATTTTAAGCCACCCAGTCTGTGATGATTCGTTATGGGGGCCCTAGGAGACTCATACATGTGTATTTTGAAAACATTCAAGAGTTTCTTGCAATTTTCTCCTGTCACCTGCTTACTTTTATACCCAGAACTACTTTCTGGTGGCTGTTTCTGACGATCACTTTATATAGCATCGATGAGGTCGGGAATAATCAAAACAATCCAAACCACAGACTGGTTACAGAAATGATAGTTTATCTCTACAGTGTTTGGTATGAAATCACTCAAATGAGGTAGAGAGATACATTTCTTATTAGGGAAATGATATCTCTTTGAGTGGGAAATTCAAGCCATGCAACAGTATGTGTTATAATATTTATTACTTTAAAATATACATGAATGCAAAGATACATAAAAACAAATTTGGAAAGGAATCTGTCAAAAGGCAAATAGTGATTACCTCTGGGTAATAGGATGTGGGGATTTTAAAAATGCTTATTTATTTATTTTGAGAGAGAGAGAGAGAGCATGCTAGCATGGGAGAGGCAGAGAGAGATAGAGAGAGAGAGACTCCTAAGCAAGCTCTGAACTGTCAGTGTAGAGTCAACATGGGGCTTGATCCCATGAACCAGGAGATCATGACCTGAGCTGAAATCAAGAGTGGGTCACTCAACTGACTAAGCCACCCAGGCACCCTATGATACTGGGGATTTCGATATTCTTATTTCCTAATATCAATTTTTTCATTCACCATAGAAACAGTTTATTCACTGTAAGATCTAACGTTATTTATTAAATTATTGGGCCACAAATGAATGCAGCTTATTATCTTCCATTGCATCTTTAATATGCTAAGCTGTTCTCTTTGGCCGTCCTAAGCATAAGACTATGGATTGGATAGGTTTTACTACCTCCAGCCAGAAATACAGAATGTCTGCTCTTTTCGTAAAGCAGGATCATTTTATTTTATTTTTTAAAGTTTATTTTTCTTTATTTTGAGAGAGAGAGATAGAGAGCAAGTGAGGTAGGGGCATCAAGAGAGGGAGACAGAATCCCAAGCAGGCTCTGTACTGCCAGCACAGAGCCTGATGTGGGGCTCGAACTCAAGAACCGCGAGATCACGACCCCAGCCCAAATCAGAAGTCTTAACTGACTGAGCTGCCCAGGATCAGTTTAATAACCAAATGAGAAACATCTAATAGAGATTCAAATCTGTATGCATTTGCTATTGCTATTTAAAGTCTGAACATGGTGCAGCATTTATTTATTTATTCATTTGAGTAATCTCTACAGCCAGTGTGAGGCTCGTACTGATGGCCCCAAGATCAAGAGTACCATGCCCCTCTGATGAGCCAGGCAGGCGTCTCCATTGTGCAACATTTAAATAAAACAAGGTTATAGCCCCCCTATTATATTAAATGAGGCATGTAAACAATCTCTTCTCCTCTGGTGTGTTTCAGAAATGGCTACAAAGTAAATTATTCCCCAGGCACTGACCACATGGTATGTTCTTCTTTAAATCACATCTCCCACCTTCCCACCTTAACCTATCATTTCCAAAGCCCCTGATCTGGGATGTGAGCTTTTCTTGGACCTGGGCTTTACCTACCTGTGTGTGTGTGTGTGTGTGTATGTGTGTAGCCCTGCACTTGAGCAGGACTTGTGAACTCACTGTCCAAGCATGACACGGATGGCATGTCTACAATCATGTTTCTTCGTCTTGCCAAAGCTAGAATCTCCCCTTTAAGCCTCCTTTCCTGTCTCACTGCTTCTTAACCTCTCTGAGTCATGGACAAAGCAGAAAATCTGCTGAAGTGCAGGCGTTCCTTTGTGCCTTTTCCAGGGTAGAAAAATGCTCAGAAACACAAAATTTTCACATACAGTTTCAAAGCTTTTCATGCTCCTTAAAGTTTGCTTGTGTCCCCATGGATGCTGGGTTAAGAGCCTGTGAATTTGACTCTGATCCATGGCAGTGACTCAGGTCACATGGGAGTCCCTCCTCTGCCCTGAAATCCATCTGGCTTGGCCTGTTCGGACCACACAAATCCTTCTTCCTCATTACGCTTTTGCCACTGATGTTTTGTAGGACTTTTTACTCCTGTTGCCTTATCCCATTTGCTCTAAATCATGTATTTGTCTCAGTTTTCTTCTTGAAGATAAGGACTCTTTATTATAACTACGTTTCCTACGATTTCTGCAGAAAGGTTCTCCTGGAATAGTTGCTGATACAAAGTTCCCTTCACATTGGACTTTTCTATCCTAAATTTGTACTTTTATTTTTGTGGTTTTTATATACGGCTTTAGGATAAAGCCCAAAGTTTTGCTAAATCTGTAACTCAGCTCTTCATGTAGTGAGGTAGTACAAACACTAGAAGCACATAGACCAACGTTTAGACCCTAGCTTTGCCACTTACTAGCTTAAGAGCTGAAAATCTTCATTTCTCTTAATTTCCTTCCTATGTGTAGGTATGACAAACGTATATACGTTGCTGGGTGACGATTACATGACCATTTAAAGAGCCTTGCTTGGTAACTCACATGAAGGAAGCTCTGAAAAACAAGAGTTGTTACGGTTCTTTTTTTTTTAAAATATTTTATTTATTTCTAGGAGAGAGAGAGAGACAGCATGAGCAGGGGAGGATCAGAGAGAGAGGGAGACACAGACTCTGAAATAGGCTCCAGGCTCCGAGCTGGCAGTCAGCACAGAGCCCGACGCGGGCCTCGAACCCACAAACCGCGAGATCATGACCTAAGCGAAAGTCGGACGCCTAACCGACTAAGCCACCCAGGCGCCCCAAGCTGTTATGGTTTCTTTATAAAACACTTTGAGCTTCAGGGTGCCTGGGTGGCTCAGTAAGTTGAGCGTCTGACTTTGGCTCAGGTCATGATCTCACAGTCTGTGAGTTCAAGCCCCATGTCGGGCTCTGTGCTGACAGCTCAGAGCCTGGAGCCTGCTTCTGATTCTGTGTCTCCTTCTTTCTGACCCCCCCCACCCCCCACACTCATGCTTTGTCTTTCTGTCTCTCAAAAATAAAATTAAAAAAAAATAAAATACTTTGAGCTTCATTTTGTCACATGTGGTTGCTATTTCCGACTGGTAATGGGGCAAGGAAGTTTGCTTGTGGCTGCCTATACCCAGGGCTACATGCTAGGCTGATTGATGCTTATTTCCAAAAGCTAAATGCATTTTCTTAGGCAATCTTTTGTCATTTTAGTTATTAAAATCTTCAGACAATTTCTCAGTGTTCATTCTTCTTTATTGAAAGGAAATAATTTTCCCCCATCACCCAGCAAGCAGGGAAATTCACTTCATCAATAAGAGAAATGGTACCACATGAGCAAAACACTGAAAGTAAAAGCTGACTAAAATGTACATTTTATTGGCTTATCTGTAAATATTTGTCACACGCTTTTTATTTTAGTTTTACAAATTCTTGGGAAAAATGAGAGGAGGCTTACTACGAATTAAATATTGTACATGGAAGACGAAACCTAATAAAGCTCATGGGCTTTGGGCACTTTGTTCTGTTGTCATTTTCATAGCTGGGTACATTTTTTCCCCCAGTAACAACTGACTCCCATCATATAAAGTAAATTCTGGAAAAACGAAATAGAGTTTGTTTGTTTGGTTTCTTTGAATTGAGCCATGAATGCAGCTCAGCACGTAAGCTTTTCATTTCCACTCAGGGGTTTCTTTGACAAGGACTCTGGGAGCTGATGTACAGACAGGGAGGTCGAGCCTGAGGACACACCCCTCTGGTGTCCTGGCCTGAACCCAAGCATGCGCTGCTGTGGGGTCACATAAGAAGTAGTGACGTCCCCCATCAGTCCGCTGGTGCCTTTTGTTGAACCTGTGAAAGGGAGCCTTTGAAACTTCCATTTTTTTTTTTTAGGTTTATTTTTGCTTTGAGAGAGAGTGAAAGAAAGAGCTTATGGGGGAGGGGCAGAGAGAGAGAGAGAGAGAGAGAGAATCCCAAGCAGGCTCTGCACTGACAGTGAAGAGCCCAATATGGGGCTCAATCCCACGCACTGTGAGATCATGACCTGAGTCACAATCAAGAGTTGGATCATAACTGGCTGAGCCACTCAGGTCCCCCTGAACTCCCATTATTTTTTAGCATTTACATTAGAAAAGGAACTGCATATAAATTCATAAACTATAGCTTTTCTCACTTGCATTTGTTCTGTATTCTTTATCACAGAAATGTCAATGACTGTAATTTAATAAATAAGAATGGCCTGAATTTAATTTTTTCCAGTAGGGCCTGTTGGAGTCATATTCCAGTCCCTGTGTGATGTCTCCTTCAAGTCCCTGTGATAGTGGGTTTTATGTGTCAGCTTGACTGGACCACGGGTGCCCAGACATTTCATCAAACACTATTCTGGGGGCGCCTGTGAGGGGGTTTCTGGATGAGATTAGAGTGGTAGATTGAATAAAGCTGATTGACTGCCTGATAGAGATGGGACTCGTTCGATCAGGTGAAGATCTGAATAGAATCAGAAGGCCCAATGAGGAGAAACTCATCTTTTATTATTAAATTTAACTTAATTTTTAAAGAATTTTTAAATGTTTATTTATTTTTGATATATATAGAGAGACAGACAGAGTGTGAGTGGAGGAGGGACAGAGAGACAGAGGGAGACACAGAATCCGAAACAGGCTCCAGGCTCTGAGCAGTCAGCACAGAGCCAGACAAGGGGCTCGAACCCACAGACCATGAGATCATGACCTGAGCTGAAGTCTGTGGCTTCATCAACTGAGCCACCTAGGTGCCTTTAATTTTATTTCAGAGACTGAGAGAGAGAGAGAGTGCACGAGCAGGAAAGAGGAGCAGAAGGGGAGAGGAGGAGGGGAAGAGAGAGAGAGAAAGAGAGAGAGTTAGTGAGCCTGGGAGAATCTCAAACATTCTTCACACTCAGTGTGGAACCCAGTGCAGGGACCCGATCCCATGACGGTGAGATCATGCCTGGAGCCAAAACTGAGTAGGATACTCAACGACTGGGATACTCAACGGACTGAGCCACCCAGGTGCCCCAAGGAGAAATTCATCTTGAAAGAGATTTGACTGCCTCCATTTTGACTTCCTGCTTTATAGTTAGGTTCTTTCCAGCTCTTCGCTTAGCTCAGGTAGGACACCCTGAGGGCAAAGCCTCTGAAGGGGACGGAAACCACCCCCTCCAGCGGTGAAGACCGCCCCGAGTCAGCAAGACTCCCGCCTCGACTGACCTCAAAGCAGTGATGGATTTGACCTCCACTGCCCACCTGCAAGCACTCACCCCGCTTTGCCCCACAGCTTCCTCATATAAACCTGAAAGTAGCTTCTTCGGCACTTTGCTGACGGGCTTCGCGGTGTTGGCCTCGCGGAAAAGAATTCGTGTCTTGGTTCACCGCCCCCGGTTTCTCTGCCTTTAGATTTTGTCCGGGGCGAGCGGCTGAACCCGGTGTCTAGGACCTCCGGTCTTGCCTGCCCGCTTTGAGCCGGGGGCTAAGCTTTGCTTGCCTTCGGACACCGAAGCAGAAGCATCGGCTCTTTCGGGATCTGGAGGCTGCCGGCTTTCAGACGGGGACTCACACCATCCGCCTTTTGGGGGTCATCGAGGGGACTTGACCTCTGGCTGACCCGCGCGCGGGACACCGGTTTCTTGGCCCCTCCCCCGCCCTCGGAAACTGCTCAGCCTACTGTATCCGAGGCCGGAGCCGTTTGCAAGGACTGCAGCCTTGAGAGATCAATGGACGGTACACGCTACGGGCCCAGGTAAGTTGTCTCTGTGTAAACTTTTAAGATTCAGGCGGCCTGGTGCGGAGACTGCATCTTGCACGCCTGACACAAGCCTCAGATGTAAGTTCCCTTGCTCGTTAAACCTGCCGCCCACTCATCTGGAAAGATTGCCCTTTCCAACTGCACGGAGGGAGGTGGTTTGCGAATCAACTCTGCTCTCTTGCTTCTCGGGGCATCCGCCTCAGGCTGAATCTCTATCCTCGGCTTTCCTGGGTGGCCAGCTTGCTGGCTGCAGACCTTGGACTTGTCAGCCTCCATAATTGTCTGGGCCAATTCCTCCTCCTAAATCTCTTCTCTTTCTGTATACACAGGCTGTTGGCGCTGTTTCTCAGGAGGCCCCTGACTAATGACAGTGTGGCATCCTAAACGCTCTTTCCTGGGAAAATGGAATGGAGTAGACTATTAAGTTTTCCTGCTAAAGTTCTTTGTCAGTGTGCTGATGATCTAAAGTTTGGCTTCTTCTGGGTGGCCCTTGTTTTCCTGGTCTGGTATTCCCAACGTTTTATGAGTTACTTTCAATTTCTTTGAGTTTTTTGTTTCTCTTACTGCATCGTGAAGTTTGCTTGTGTTCCCAAGGCAAACATTTAAATCAGATTGGGATAGTGAGATGCTGCCCAAGTCACGAGTGACTTAAAAGAGTGATTAGATCTTCAAAAACAATCAATCAGATTGGAGGTTCCACCAATAATAAAGAGTGCTGTTTACAACATTTAGTGTGCTGAAGATATAAATATCCATGAATATTGTCTGGCCAAGTGGAAAGAGATTGGTTTTTGGTGTCAATAGGTAGAATTTCAGGTTCAAGTTTTATCACCGATAAGCTTTGTGGTTTTTGGTAATTTATATGATCACCTTGGGTCTTCATTTTTTTCACTTGAAAAACTGTGGCGATGATGATGATAACAACAATTCTTGCTCCACATGCGACACTGGGGTTTTATGGGGGAAAAAAATGAAATAATGAGTGTGAGGTTGAATCGGCCAGTCACAGCCACCCTTGAAAGCTTATAGCTCAATCGCTGTTTTTCACCATAAAGTCTTCTCTGATCTTCTTTCTCTTTTCATCTGTCCTGCGTTGTGTAGCCACTTTCACTTACTGATTCTTTAGTTCTTATCTCTTCTTATGGCAACTTTATTCCTTTAGGTTAGAATGATTAAACGTGTAGGTTTCTGAAGGTAGAATTCATGTCCAAGTCATCCTTTTGCAGCCTAAAATATTTATAAGAAATTTCTCGTGTGTAGTAAGTGTTCACAAATATCAGTTGGGGAAATGAAGCAAAACTTGTTCCAAATGAATCTAACAAATGATCAACTCATTGATTTATTCAAAATGTGTTTTTTAATTAATCGTTGATAAAAAATGTTTTTTCAGTGGGATGACTTCCATGTTCTTCTTAAAAATGTGTGAACTAGGAAAATGTGCATTTCGGGGTTGTCTGGTGTTACCAGTGGAGGGAGGGAGGGGATCCTCTCAGGCTATTTTGCTCTCTGAAGGAATCTTTAACTTTGCATAATGTTAGGGCCTGGGGAAGGCCCCTTCTAAAACTGAAATGGAATGGCTCTGTACCAAGTCAGCTGGGGCACTGTGGGAAATTTGAATTTTTTTACAAGGACAAAAGTAATGAGATGTTTCTTGCTCTCATGAGATTCTTGGACCTTGGACTTGCAAATTTATACCTGCTACTCATGGGAGTACAAAACTGATATAGTGGCTGTCCTGTAAGTTTAGCTGAAGTTTAGCTCTTACTCAATACATGTTTGGTATCCAAGATGGCCATCCATCAGGGGGACAACCATTTCAATTCATCTGACTGCGGAAGGCACTGCCTAGCATGCAGGGGTGATGAATTCCTGAGAAGACCTTTGATTGGTGGTTCTGAAACTTTAATGCACATTCGAACCACCTGCAGTGCTTTAAAAAACCTGGATGCCCTGGGAAGCACCCCATACCAAGGACACCAGAATGGCTGGGGCTGGGAGCCAGGTGATTCCAACGTCCAGCAAAGCCTAGGAACCATTCAACGCCTGAGACTGTCCCTCTGTTTCTGAGCATCATACTCTTTAGTGTGCTAAGAGTTTTGTGGTTTTCCTCCATGTACTTGGTGGACATGGACCTTGTTTAGGCTTCTGAAATAGCTTTCTCTATAGCACCTCTGGACTAATCTATTCCCTATTACGTGCCTGACCAATGGGTGCCCGTACTTTTAGACTTTGGTTCTCCCTAGGTCTCCTGCCCCGTCTGGTCTTGCATGAATTAATTAATTAACACTTGCTCATATGCTCTTTTCTAAACATTTTCTAAAATGTAGTACCTGAAATAGGTCTTCTATATTTTCTACTACTACTATATTTTCTGAAGTAAGAAGTTAAACTTTTGGCCAAGGAACCTCTGATATTCCATTAAGTTCTACCAGTGCAGTGGACTATTTACTTTAGAATAGTGGTTTCTAAACTTGTCTGTGCATTGGGATCAACTGAGGTGGGGGTGGGGTGGGAAAATGAGGAGATACTGGTCAAAGGGTACAGCCTTCCAGTTGCAAGATGAATAAGCTCTGGGGATCTAATACACAACATGGTGATGATAGTTAATACTGTATTAAATGATTGAAAGATGCTAGCAGAGTATGATTGTCATTCTGTGAGGTATGGTAACTAACCTTACTGTGGTGATCATTTCATGATCTATACATGTATCACATCATCACAGGGTGTATCTTAATCTTACGCAAATTTTATTTGTTAATACTATCTCAGTAAAGCTGGAAAAAAACCCACATGTGAACTCAGCCTAACTCCTAGCAAGAGAAACGTAAAACCTCACAACTAGTGGTCTTTCCTCAGTACCTCATCCCTGAAACATCACATGTCTTTCAACAAAAAATCAGTAGGTATGCTAAAAGACAAGAAACAAAATACCAGTTTGAAGAAACAAGGCAAGCAATACAGTAAGATGCAGATACGGCAGAGACTTCAGAATTTAAATTCCTGGTGGCTGGGATTTAAAATAACTATGTTATGGTCTCTAATGAGAAAAAGTGGACAACGTGCAAGACCAGATGGGTAAGTTAAGCAGAGGGATGGAGACTCTGAGGAGTCAAAAAGAAATGCTGTAAGTCAAAAATAGTGTAGCAGAGATGAAAAATACCTCTGAAGGGCTATCACTGAACTGGACATGGCTAAGGAGAGAATCCGTGGGTTTGAGGATCTTTCCATAGGAACTTCTCCAGCTGAAATACAAACAGACAGAAAGAATGAAAAAATTGAACAGAATATCAAAAAACCATGGGGCAACTACTAAGAAGTGGGCTACGTATAACAGGAACATCATTCGGAGCAGGAAGAGAAGAGGGCAGCAAAGACATCTCTAATAATAATGGCTGAGAATTTTCAAAATTAATGGCAGACCCCCAATTCGTAGATCCAGAAATCTGGATGAGTACAAAAAAATCTACAACTAGCCATAGTGGTAGAATGTAGCAGAAAGCCAAAGACAAAGAAGAAATCTTGGAAACCTGTAGAGGAGTAAGGAAAGGAGTCATGCTGGATTTCTAAAAACTGGAAGCAACTAATATCCCTCAATAGGTGAAGGAATAAACAAACCATGGTACGTATTACAGTTGCATTTAAATCAGTAATAAAAAGCAATGAGCTGTCAAGCTCCCCAAAGACCGGGATATATGAGAAATGAATAGTGCTAAGCAAAAGAAGCCTACATACTGAGAAGTCTACATACTGTATGATTTTTTTTTTAATGTTTTTTTATTTATTTCTAGGAGAGAGAGAGAGAGAGAGACAGCGGGAGCAGGGGAGGGTCAGAGAGAGAGGGAGTCACAGACTGAAACAGGCTCCAGGCTCTGAGCGGGCAGTCAGCACAGAGCCCGACATGGGGCTCGAACCCACGAACCGCGAGATCATGACCTAAGCGAAAGTCGGACGCTTAACCGACTAAGCCACCCAGGCGCCCCTGTATGATTTTAACCATATAACATCATTCTGGAAAAGGCAATTAGAGAGTGTAAAAAACAAACAAAAGAAACTGTTGCCAGGGGCTTGGGACATGAGGGGGTAGGATGACTAGGTGGCACACAGGGAATGTTTAGGGTGATGAGACCATTTATATCATGGTGCAATAGTAGATATATGACATGCATTTGGCACAATCCATAGAACTGTATGGTGCAGAGTGAACCTGATGTAAACTTCGGATTTAGCTAATAAAAGAATTTAGAAAGGGGTTCATTTCCTTCATTCAAATAATTCATTAAATGTTTATTGTGTGCCTTTGTCCTGCCACTGTTCTGCCAGGTTCTGGGGGTGTGCAGATGTCCTTGCTCCTATGGATTTTAAGTTGTAGTTGAAGAGATAGATGATAAATCAATATATAAATGTGTTAGGTGGCAGCTCATAAATGCAAGTAACTATATATAACAGTGAGGGAGGCTGCTACTACATACAGGGTGTCAGGGAAGGCCTTCCTCTTAAGGGTGGACATAGGAGCACATTCGTGGAGTAACCTAGGAGCAGGTCATGTGGGTATCGGTGGGAAGAGATTTCCAAGGAAAACAAATTGAAAGTGGAAGGGGCCGAAGGTGTGAGTGTGCCTGGTGTGCTGGAGAAAAGAGGCCAGTGTGTGTGGAGGAGGAGAGAGAATGGAGATGGAAAAACGGGGTGTATGGGGAGCAGGGCAGGGAGGCCAAACAGGGCCATGCTAGGGTTTTGGATTTGGCTCTGAGTACAGAAGGCAAGTCAATGAAGGGGAAATGACATGGCTTGATATATTTTAAAGAGTTTCTCTAACTTGGGGAGAACAGATGTTTGGAAGGCATGGTCAGAAGCAGAAAAATGCAATGGGTTTCTTTTTTCTTTCTTTTTAAAGCCTAGCCAGAAACGTTGGTTTCTGGCCACCATAAGGGATTGATCCACCTTCTTTCTACTTTTCAGTGAGGTTGATTCTAGCAGTTTGTTCCTTATGTTAAAAACATTTTTTTTTAAACTTTAGCATCCAAAGAGTACAAAATATTATGTGTCTTGTACTATTAGGTGTTTATTCAAAGTATACAAAAACACTGATTCAAAGGGGTATGTGCAATCTGGTGTTTATAGCAGCATTTTCAACAAAAGCCGACTTGTGGAAAGAACCCAAATGTCCATTGGCTGATAAATGAATCAAGAAGATGTGATATGTCCATGGACTACACTGGAATATTATTGAGCCATCAAAAAGAATGAAATCTTGCTATTTGCAACAACGTGGTTGGAACTACACTGTATTAGGCTAAGAAAAATAAGCCCGAGAAAGACAAATACCATATGATTTCACTCATATGTTGGATTTGAGAAACAAAACAGATGAACATAGAGGAAAGGAAAAAAAAAGAGAGGTAAACCATAAGTGACTCTTAACTATACAGAGACTACAAACTGAAGGTTGCTGGAGGGGAGGTGGGCAGGGGATGGGCTGGATGGGTGATGGGTATTAAAGAAGGCACTTGTGTTGAGCACTGGGTGTTATATGTAAGAGGCAAATCACTAAACTCTGCCTCTGAAACTAATATTACACTATATGTTAACTAAAATGTAAATCAAAATTTGAAGTTAGGGGCACCTGGGTGGCTCAGTCAGTTAAGCATCCAACTTTGGCTTAGGTCATGAGCTCACGGTTCATGGGTTCAAGCCCCGCATCCGGCTCTGTGCTGACAGCTAGCTGAGAGCCCGGAGCCCGCTTCTGATTCTGTATCTTCCTCTCTCTCTGATCCTCCCCTGCTCACGCTGTCTGTCTGTCTGTCTGTCTGTCTCTCTCTCTCTCAGAAATACATAAAAATATTAGAAAAAAATTTAAAAAAAATTGAAATTAAAAAAAAGATATTGTCACCAGGAAGAAGGGATACTAAATCTTAGCCAAAATAATGATGTGTAGGCTATTTTGGAAAGGAACATTTTTTTTGTTTAAATCACCAACTTTCTGAGTTTCAATGTCCTTGTTTAAAAAATCACTTTAAATTTGTAAGTTCTTCGATATCTAAAATTCTGTAAAAAATACTTAAAAATTTAAGTCCATTATCATTGTATGAATTTAGGTGGCTGCTGTGAACACAGATAACCAAGTCAAGAAAATCTTGCTGGTAAAATCCCACTGGTGTAATTTCATAGTTTTCTAAAGTAAGAGATTAAAATACACTTGATGGGGGGCACCTGGCTGACTCAGTTGGGAGAGCCCATGATACTTGATCTCAGGGTTGTGAGTTCAAGTCCTACATTGGGTGTAGAGATTACTAAAATAATTAACTTAAAAAAAGTTTAAAATCTACTTGATGGATCTTAATTTTCATCACATAGATTAAAACAATAACATTTCATTTTATAACCAGTCCATTTTAATTCCCCCCACCTTTTTTGATGTTTTATTTATTTTTGAGAAAGAGAGAGAGAGAGAGAGAGAGAGAGAGAGACAGCATGAGCAAGGGAGGGTCAGAGAAAGAGAGGGAGATACAGAATCAGAAGCAGGCTCCAGGCTCTGAGCTAGCTGTCAGCACAGAGCCTGATGCTCTAACCCACAAACTGTGAGACCATGATCTGAGCCAAAGTTGGACACTTAACTGACTGAGTCACTCAGGCGCCTCAATTTCCCCCTCTCCTTTACTTAATACTGTATTTGAAATAGCTTTCTTTTCTATCATAAGTGGTGCATACACATTAGCATACATATTCAAAAGTACAGATAGTATTTCCAGCAGGATTTAAAACTGCTGTTATTGAGCAAACTAACTGAAAAGTGAACTGTAATATAAAAATATTGATTCAATGGAATAGAAATTAATGTTGCAAAAGAAAAGGTAAGTAGATAATTTTGCTTCTACTGCCATATTAATCATTTGTTACTGGAACTAAAATTTAAGCCTGTATTGTATTAATATCAGTTATTAACATATATTTTTGTGTAAATAATAATACCAACTTACTAGTGCCAGTTACTAATCTGTGACCACGAGAAAGTTGTAATCTTCCCAAACCCTTGGATCCTCATCTGACAAATAGGAAACTAATAATTACTGGAAAGTTTCTCAATAAATAAAAATAATGGATAGTAGCTTCTGGATCAAGGTTAGCATGCAAATTAAACAAATTGTACCATGGACAGATGGTGGATATAAGAATCGGTAATTATGGTCAACTCATTTCAGCATTTCAGATTTCCAAGACAATAGTTACATTTTGCCTTGTTTCTTAAAGAAAAAGACAACATCAAATAAATGTGTAGTGTCTTCTTTGGTTAACACATGATTTTTCTTTATGGGAAACTATGGAGTCTGAATTTGGATTCTGTAACAAGCAAAGAACATTTTCTAGTTTATAAACATAAATTGTTCCAAGTCCTTTTTTCTCTAAAGGAAATATATATTTAGATACTTATTTTGGATGGGGATCGTAGATTTTGGAGAAAATTTCTTTGAGGGATAGTATTTTCAATTCTATGGTTTCCTAGATGTGCTATTGGTAAATGGGTTTTTAGAAATCTCTTTGCATGTGTTGCATTAGATTTCTGTGGGCAACAATCATGCTTTGAATAGTGAGCCTTTTTTTTTTTTTTTTTTTAATAACCATGCCTCTCAGTGTGCTTTTGATTAGAAATGAGAGGATCAGAGATGGAAGAGAGTATCTGATGTTCTTCCCAACTAAATACCCCTTAAAGGACATTCAAATCTTGCCATGACATGCCTGGATGTATAAGGGGTGAATAAGGTATCTTCCTTAAGGTTGATAAAGAATATTTGCAGATATCATTCACAAAAGTTAAGTTAAATGTAAGACTTGAAACCATAAAACTTCTAGGATAAAATGTAGGGAAAATTGTTCTTGATATTGATCTTGGCAATGCTTTTTTTTTTTATATGACACCGAAAGCACAAGCAATAAGGAAAAATCAAGTGTGAGTTTATGAAACTAAGAAGCTTCTGCATAGCAAAACAATCAACAAAATGAAGAAGCAACCTAAGAAATGGGAGAAAATATTTGCATATAATTTATCTGATGAGGGATTAATATCCTGAATATATAAGGAACACCTATAATTCAATAGTTAAACCCAGATATCCCAATGAAGAAAGGGGCAAAGGATCAAATAGGCATTTTTCTGTAGAATATATGCAAATGACCAGCTGGTAAGTGAAAAGGTGCTCAGTATCACTAAATCATCAGGGAAATGCAAATCAAAACCACAGTGATATCCCCTCACACCTATTGCATCAAAAAGCCAAGAGCTAACAAGTGCTGGTGAGGGTGAAGAGAAAAGAGAACATGTGTGCACTGTTGGTGGGAGTGTAGATTGGTTCAGCTCCTGGAAAATAGTATGGAAACTCCTCAAATGTTAAAAATAGAGCTACCGTATGATCCAGCAATCCCACTTTGGGCACTTACCCGAAGGAAATGAAATCACTACCTCAAAGAGAGATCTTCTGTTCTACTTAGGGGAACTAAAATGTTTCTTTGGTGTGGTTTGAGCAGGAAAAACAAAATGCCTCCTTGCTTCCAAGCATTTATCTGTCTTAGTTTATCCAACTTCCCATATTCTTAACCTCAATCATTTCTTTAAGTTCATCATTTCAATCAGAGGTTCTGTCTCAAAATAGGTAACCAACAATCATAAAATTAGATTTGGTGGCACCCATTTACAATCAATCAACAGACTAATCTGACTAGTCAGCAACCCTAATAATAACTACGATTTATTATTTCTTATGTTCTGTGCACTAGGCTAAGTGCTTTTCACTTCATTTACTCCTCATAGTAACCAGGGAGTCCTTACCATATTAAACAAATGAGGATGCTGAGGCATATGAATTGTTTTTAAAGTTTTATATATTTAAATAATATCTACACCCAACGTCGGACTTGAACTCATGACCCTGAGATTGTTCCAAGATCAAGAGTTACATGCTCTTCTGACTAAGCCAGCCAGGTGCCCCTTGGGGCACATGAAATTCAGGAACTTGACCAGCCTTTGCTGGCTGTATTCAGTGGTGGGGAAATCACTAAAATTCAGGCCATCCAACTCTAGAGCATAAATGTTTGCTATAGAGACTGTGTTATCTTTGCAAATAGAAAAAACCTTTGATAGAAGACAAGACAGGACCGATAGGTATTTCGAGGCTAGAAGGATACAGAATGGTTTAGGACACATGATGTTGGCCAAGACCTGGCAAGAGAGGAAGAGAAATTTGCAGAGCCAGGATTTAGCAGGGTCAGACCTAAGT
This sequence comes from Proteles cristata cristata, assembly GCA_017311185.1. NCBI lineage: Eukaryota > Metazoa > Chordata > Mammalia > Carnivora > Hyaenidae > Proteles > Proteles cristata. Next base: position 1,413,495 of record JAESUZ010001952.1, on the reverse strand, counting down.
CACGTGAATAGTTAGGACTCTAGAAAACAGGGATCGTTATCTTTATATGGTTGCTTTGAGGCATAACCAATGAATTTCAAAATTAAGTAAGCATTAGGATCATTAATATTTCAGTGCTATAAAGCTTGATGTCCTATTCGTTTTCTATAGCTAAGAAGGAAGGCTCTGTTTGACAACATTTTACTTTTAAATATAGGGATGACATGATTAATAGCATTAATATGTGCTAGGTAATTACAGTGTTAAGTCTAATATTAGTGTAAGAGAATAGTGAATTTTTAATGGATCAAAGAATAAGAAAGCCCAAAAGAATATTGAATAGGCAATTAATTATGATCAATTTTATGTAAATTCCGTAACTGCATTAATAAAGCATGGTTAACTCTTCACAATTCATCGAAGGGGGTGGGGAGGATGCAGTGGGAGAGGAAACTTGATGGATTCTGCCTACGCTTCCATAAGACTATACCACAGGCTGGCTAGCTTAAATAATTAAAATTCTTTTTCTCACAGTCACGATTGTTAGGTATCCAAGGTCAAGATGTCATCAGCGTTGCTTCTGGTGAGACCTTCATTCCTGGCTTGTAGACTTCTGCCTTCTTGTGTCGTCTCCACATGGCCTCTTCTCTGCGTGCGCGCGCGCACGCACACACACACACACACACACACACACACAAGTCTGGTAACTCTTTCTCTTAAAAGGACACCAATTCTATTGGGTTAGGTCCCCATCCTATGAAATCATTTAACGTTAATTAGTTTCCTAAAGGCTCTGTCTGCAACTATAGTCACATTAGGTGTTAGGGCTTCAACATCTACATTCTGGGGGTTTATAATTCAGTCCATAACACACTGAATCCATTATAGAAGTCAAGACTGGCCCTATGGATTGGAGTGGCTAGGATCCAGTGCCCTAAGGATGGATTGTCTGGGTTTGAATCCTGTTTATGCAGGGGAGAGAGCTCCTGATCCTTCCCTCCTTTAAACACTCTTTCATTGGCTACTAACTGGGGATGTTAATAACAGCACCTATCTCACAGGATTGCTGTGAAGGTTAAAAACCCACCATAAAAGCCCCATAGCACAGTGCTTGGCACTTAGGCAGCCTCTGAAAATGCTAGATATTGTTTTTATTATTGGCTAGGTTTTAGCTTTTGGCTAAATTAGGCAATGGGTTACATACTGAGGTTTGAAAAAAATCATATAAAGAATGTTACAGGAAGGTGCAACTGACGTTAGAGATATTAGAAAGATCTTATGGGACAAAGAATTTATTTAAGGCATAAAGGTCAACTTGTTTACCTCTCTGTTCCTAAGAAGCAGGAATAAATTATAAAAATAATGTGAGAAAAAAATTGATTTTTCTCATAGCTGCTTGTTTGAAAAATGTCAACCTTATAAAGAATTTATAAGGATGTAATGACAATACATTAATTACATCATGAAATATGCAAATGGAGCCCGATATTTAAAGGCACAAAATTCTGGATAAAATGAAAATTTCTCACAAAAATTGCAAATGGTTAATTATGATTTTCATGAAAGCTATAAAAATACAACAGATGTAAAAACAAAACTGTAGAAAAACTAAAGGCCTGGTATTATAACATGATTTGATTTTGTTCAAGTCACAGTAGGCTTCTGGACAAAGTTAATAACCCCTAATAAAGCAGTTCATAAAGATCTTCCTGGGGATGAGTTAAATCCCCAGGAAGGAATTATATAAATATATGATACATATAACATATGTGATTATATAAATTACATATATTTGTTAGAGGGAATTCTATTAATCATTAGAGGTTTTTGGATTCAGATAAGAAGAAACTTATATATGAATACGTGTGATATCTTTCTATGGAACAGATTACCTCCCAAACTTACCAGCTTAGAATAATAATAAATACTATCTCCTACAGTTCCTGTGGGCCAGGAATCTGGGAGTAGCTTAGCTGGGTGGGTGTGTCTTGAAATTTTCCACTAGGTTTCAGGCAATGTGAGGTCATCTGAAGCCTTGGCTAGACCTTGGGGATCAGCAAGACAGCTTTCTCCCATGGCTCTGACTGCAGCCCTCAGTTTCTTGCTGGCTGTTTGCAGGACGCCTCTGTCCCCTGCCACATGGGCCTCTTCCCAGGGCTGCTTGAGAATCCCCATGACAGCAGTTTTAGCGACCCAGAGCAGATAGAAGAGAATGAGGCAGAAGTCTTTATGATCTTACCTTGCAAGTCACACACCATTACTTCTGCTATAGTTTTTATGACAGTCAGTATTATCTTAATTTAGGAGGTGGAGACAGAGGAGAAGGAAGCAGACAGAATCAGAATTCCTAGATCTCAACAGGATGAGTTTGTGTGTGTGTGTGTGTTGGGGGTGGGGGGCAGGTAAGGCCTGCTGGAGGTGGTGATGGAAGGGAATTTGGTGAGGAGTGTGTGAAGTGAAAAAATAAACCTCTAGGGCAGCATGCCCCGCCGACTTCCATGTTATCTTACTCCTAATGACCCAACCAAGTTAGAATGAAATCCTATGAGGTTAAGGGCTGTGTCCCCTTTTAACTTTGTACAAGGCCCACAGTACAGAAAGCCTCATTCCACAGAGGCCCTGACTTCGTGCTAAAACATATTCCCAGGTAAAACTCCGATTATTAGATTGGAGAAGAACATCTGTGAAAGAAGTGGTTTAGTAGCAGAAATGTAGACATGTGCTTTTGATTGGGAGTGAAGGCTGATACTCATGGAATGTCTGACTTAGGTGAAGTGGCTTTCGGGGAAGGTAAGTCAGTCCTCAGTCATGCATTGTTATTCTGTCATGAGGCTTATGTTGAGCAGTAAGAGGGCTTGGATTTTCACGGGTAGCTATCAATTCAGATTTTCTCTCTCATTGTCAAGAGTTCAGGTGAGCTGAGCTGCCAGATGTTGGTGTAGCTGATTTAAATGCCAAGCCAGAATGACAGTAATGGTCAAGCCTTTGGTTACTTCCTCAATAGTATGAACAAGAGGCTGACCCACAGAGTGTCCACTCCTGCCCTGTTCCATTTTTACTGCCTAGTGGGGGAGGACAGAGGGCTGCTCCCAGTCAGACCGACCAGGTGAAGACTTTGTGAGCACTTGTGGTTGCTCCTGAATGATCAGACAGGTTTTTCAGCCGACAACTGGATTCCTCAATTGTTCTCATAGTCACAAACCTATTGGCTTGTATTTGTGTACTTTTGTAAAAAATTTTTTTAGTTATTTATTTTGAGGGAGAGAGAGAGAGTGAGTGAGCACAAGCACAAGTCGGGGAGGAGCAGAGAGGAGAGACAGAATCCCTGGGTGGCTCAGTCAGTTAAATGGCCAAATCTTTTTTAAGAAGTTTTTAATGTTTATTTATTTTGGGAGAGAGACAGAGTGCAAGTGGGGGAGGGACAGAAAGTGGAGGGAGACACAGAATCAGAAACAGGCTCCAGGCTCTGAGCTGTCAGTGCAGAGCCCGATGCGGGGCCCGAACTCATGAACCACGAGATCATGACCTGAGCCAAAGTCAGATGCTCAACAGACTGAGCCACCCAGGTGCCCCAGGAGAGACAGAATCCCAAGCAGGCTCCACACCATCGGCACAGAGTCTGACGTGGGGCTCGAACCCATGAACCCGTGAGATCACAACCTGAGCCAGGATCAAGAGTTGATCAAGAGTTGGTCACTTAACCAACTAAGCCATCCAGGTGCCCTGTATTTGTCTACTTTTGATTCGGAAAATACGGTCACTGTGATTCTGGCTTTCTAATTGCATTCCTTTTATTCTACCTCTGCAAAATTGTAGCTTATACTGGCTTTATAACATAAAATTGTTTTTAATAATATAAAATTGTTAAAGACTTTTTGCTGAGGCATATACTATGAAAAATCAAAGTGCTTTATTAACAATTATAAAAAATACTTGTGGGGTGCCTGGGCTACTCAGTCAGTTAAGCATCCAACTGTTGCTTTTGGCTCAGGTCACAATCTCAGGGTTTGTGGGATTGAATCCCGAGTCAAGCTTCTCCCTGGCAGTGCGAAGCCTGCTTGGGATTCTTTCTCATCCTCTCTCTCTGCTCCTCCCCTGCTTGCTCGGGAGTGCATGCTCTTTCTCTCCAAAAAAAAAAAAAAAGTGTATATATATATATATCCATACATACTTGTGAAATGTACTGAATTTACGCTAACATTTGTTGCTCCAAAACAGATATTTCCTTCTTGGTGTAAAGCAGCACATACCCTTAGTGAAACTGGGGAGCATTTTGTTTGGATGTTTGTTTTTCTACATCTCTGTATTTTCTCTGTACTTCTAGAAGAGCAGTGATCTCATATTGCCCTCTGGTTTTCCAAGCCTCATGTTCATTTTTCCACATCAATCTGCTTGTTAACTAAGTACTTAAGCATATGTTCCCAAATGTTTTTTTTGAGTGTGTCACCTGGGAATCACCATCCCCTTCAGCCTCATCTTAGAGTTTGGTGTTGGAAGGGAAACAATGCATTAAATCAATGCATATCAAGATTTTTATGATTCATAGCCTGCCAGGTCTCATAAGTATGTTTGCGTTTTAAATAAATACAGCAACAAAACAAGTTGACTCAGATTAATCTCTAGTCAATAGATTGCAGGCGGTTCAGGAAAAGTAATAAAAAAGTAATGGAATTGGAGCCAGGAAGGAGAAGTGGGTGAAGTGAAAAGTGGCTAAATAGAATTTTTATATTCCTAAATTCTGTATTTAGATTAATTCCCACTCTACTAGATAAGTTGACCCGTTCTTTTGTTTGAAGACAGACTGAAATATTAGAATGAGAAAAATTAAGGAGGTAGTCTCATCATTCACTTAATTGCTTAGGCCTAAACCCTTAATACCTTTCTTTGATTCCTTACTTTACCTCACATCTTCTACTTAATTCATCACCAAATTCTATAGATTTTTACAGTGTATCCAGATCAAACCGCTGCTTATCCTCTCCATGTCTACACGGGGTCCAAGGCACCATTTTGTGTCCCATTACAGCCTAACCTCCCATACCCCCAGCACTCCTCAACATGGCCACCACCATGGTCCTCTATAAATGAGCTCAGACTGTGTCAACCGTGTCATTCTCCTGTTATTGGGTCCAATGGCTTCCCTCATGCTGAGAGGAAAATCCAAAGTCCTTTCTCTGCTCTGGCCCCAGGCCATCTCTTAGATCTCATTTCCTACCACTCCCTGTTTTGCTCACCATGTTTCAACTCCAACAGCCTTCCCGCTGTGCCTTGAACGTGCCAACCAACCATTTTCCTTGTCAACATATTTATCACCTTTTGCTGTTGTCCTTCCTTCTTCTTCCTCTTAGAGGTGTATGTGTTGGGGGGGGGGGTCTCCCAGATAGCCACATGGTTCTTATCTCAGTTTAGTCAGGTCTTTCCTTAAATGTCACCCCAGAGACTCCATGCCCAGACACTCTATCTAGCAAAGCTTTGCTTTCACTCTTTTTCCTTATCCTAATTCTTTTTATTCCATAGCTATATCTATATGTAGTATTAGGTTTCTCTAGAGAAGCAGAACTAAATTCTATCTATCTGTCTAACTGTTTGTCTATCTATCTATCTATCTATCTATCTATCTATCTATCTATCTATCTCCTATGATCTGACATTGCAAGCTAGAGCCCCAGGAAAGCCAACGGTGTCAGTCCAAGTCCAAAGACTTGAGAACCAGGAGCTTCAAGGTCAGAGGAAGACCAATGATTCAGCAGAAGCCATTAGGCAGGAAGGGCTGAGTTATATTTAGGCCCTTGGGTCATGCCGATCCAGATTGAGGAGGGCAACCTCTTTACTGACTCTACCAGTCAAATGCTAATTCTATCTGGAAACACTCTCACAGACCTACTCGCAAAAAATGTTTAGCCAAATATATAGGCATCCCAGGATCTCATCAACTTGAGAAATAAAATTCACACACACACACACACACTATGTATCTTACTAGAATGTATGCTCTACATGGTAAAGGACTGTGTTTTATTTATTACCATAGCTCCAGGACCTACAGTAGTACTTGACACATAATAGCTGTTTAAATAAATATTTGTTGATTAAATAAATGTTTTAAATGAATAAAAAAGCAAGCATATATTCTTTATACATATATAAACATATATATATAAACATGTGTATATTTAAGATTTTATTTTTAAGCATCTCTACACCTAACATGAGGCATGAATTATAACCCCAAGATCAAAAGCCATATGCTTTACTGACTGAGCCAGCGAGGCCCCTGCCTTTTATGTATTTTTGATAGAGAAAAATAAATCTATTAGAGTAAATTCTTATTTTTATTCCTTGAGGTGAAAATCAGGCCCTCATAGCCTAAGGATTACAGAGAAGTAAGAAATGACAAATACCTCTCCATTAAGAAGCCTACGAGTATTGTTGATTCTGATAATGCCAAGTACCATCACCTATAGTTTCATATTAAAATATATTAGCATTCTTACACAATGGGCTAAAGTAATCATTGAAAAAAGTAAGGTAAAAGTAACTAATGAAAAATTAAGTAGTAATTGGATATGGTCTTTCAGTTTTATTCCAAGTTCTATAATTAATTAAAAACAATTCCTATAACCTTCAAATGGTTCTATTTCTGGGTAGAAAATACAGTGCCGAGTTTATTGAAACATGATTTTACCATCATTTCACTCATTTTCTTTAGTACAGTACTTATTCTTCTCACTGTATAAGATCATTTTGCCTCTTCAGGCCAAGTTATCTCTCAATAACGGTGTGCTTCATTTCGTTGTCTGTTATAAATGCTAGGGAAGCATGAAAACATTGAATATTTTAGGTTGTGAGCTCATTAAAGCTATCCTCCAGAAGGCTGATCACTGTAAAGTAGCAAATGGAGGTAATGGCTAATTTTCTAGAAATCTGGGAATAAGGTATAGCCAGGAAAGGAAGCTGCCTCTGACCTCAGACGCTCCAGGTGGTCCATTTTCCCTGAGCTATGGCCTGAGTGATTTTAAGAGAGAACAAGGCAGCTGGAAAGCTACACTGTGGCCCAGGCCCACAGGTAGAAATCCGTTTTTTTTTGTTTTGTTTTTTTTTAAATATATAGTCATAGCTGTCAAAAGCCTCAGAAAGAATCTGCTGAAGTGTAGATGAAGGTCTCAGAGACTCCCGGTGCAAGTTCAGAGAAGATTCCATTTCCCAAAGAACTCCCCACTGTAACAGCAAGATTGTTTAATTATAAATATATTTCATTTACTTTCCTCTAGTCAATATGTATGACTTTTGTTATGATTTGACAAAAATTATTACTGTACCACTGGTGACCTTTATGTTTCCTGTTTTAATGAGTTCAAAGTCATTATGAAAGGAAGCACCAGCAGTTTTGTACATATTTGTTCTAGTCTCTCCTCCACTTCTCTGTTATTTCAACAAAGAGCAAGTGGAACATCAAAACGAGCCAAGAAAATGGTATATGTGCTCCTTTATCGGTCTCATTTTTTTCTATTTGAATTTTTTCCATCACTGCTATTTTAGTATTACTAAACCCAATTGTAAAATTTCATATTTTATTGTCATTTCATTGGTTATTGGAATGTGTAATATATATATATATATTTGTTAGGATTGCTGTAGTTATGAAGGGAGCCTGGATACCATTTTCCTTGCAGCCCGTAATATGACATGCTCATAACAAAGGTTGAAGGAAAATATGAGAAAGTAGGTGGCTGTAAGACAAAATGATCACCGCACTTTTATTAAGAGTTTGGAGGGGGGCGCCTGGGTGGCTCAGTTGGTTAAGCGTTTGACTTTGGCTCAGGTCATGATCTCGTGGTTCGTGGGTTTGAGCGCCGCGTAGGGCTCTGTGCTGACAGCTAGCTCAGAGCCTGGAGCCTGTCTTCGGATTCTGTGTCTCCCTCTCTCTCTGACTCTCTCCTGCTCACTCTGTTTCTATCTCTCTCTCTCTCTCACAAATAAATTTTTAAAAAATTAAGAAAAAAGAGTTTGGAACTCCAGAAAAGCCTTGAGATGTAGCTAATAAGTTATTGAACTAGAATTCAAACCTTACACTCCTATGCCCAAATGCTGAATTCTTTCCATTATATCAGAGTGAAAAGTATGGAGAAACTGGGTAGTGCACGTTAGGGATGCAACAGAGAGAAGTAATCAACACAGGCTATATATAAAGTGGATATAATAGGGCACCTGACACTATGGAATTACGATATTGGGATTTCAAAAACATGTTTATTCAAAATCTGTAATAAATGACCTTTTATCCAGGATGATGAGTTTTAGATTGGTAACATTTCCCGAACTGGGCCGGGATGTTGTATGTGTACACAGTGTAAATCCAATGCTTACAATCCTTCTTGACTTTCAAAATACTACCATCGTCAAAGTCACGCATTAATAACAAAACCATGTTGCTGTCATTGAAACTGCGTGTTACCGTGCGTACCAGCCTGGCTGTGGCATCATGCCGACAGCAGGACGTCACCGGTGGGCCATTTACAGGCAAGTGAGGAGGACAGATTGGTCCACTTGGTCTGCGAAGGTGGCCTAGGGACACAGAGGGAGCACAAACTTGGTTCTCAAAGGACTTACTCTTGGAGAAATGAGGATGGAGAGCTTTTATGTTTGGGAAATGTCCTCTCTGGGTGAGCAGCTGTGTCAGAGCTGCAAGGCCCTTTGGGAATAAAGAAATGGTCAGTATTATGAGGCACTCGTTCATTCCAGGATCATAAAGCTTTCTGTAAAACTCTTTTGATCCCTTAGAAACATCTATTTGGGGAGTCCTGACGGCCCTTGTCCCTGCCCTAGGCCCATTTCTCAGCTCCCCCCTCTGCATGATCTGGGTCATTATGCCTCCTAACGCCCCTTGGATGATTCCTGGCTCCTCATCCAGTCAGTGTTCTCTGATGGGTGTAATAGAGCGTCTGTAGGAGTCAGATTGACCCGGTTTACATTCTAGTTCCAACACTCCTGATTTAGATCCTCAGCACAGTCATTTTTTTCCTTCTAGTCTATTATCTTCATTTCCTCTAAAATGGGGGTTATCGTGTGCCTTTCAAATTAGTTGAAGAAATAACCGCATGTAATCATCTGAGGCATAACCCGTCATTCCACGCTCCCAATTCCTCACAACCTGCCTGATTTTAAATCCCCACCTACCTTATCTGCTGCTGCTTTAAGTCAGGAGAAGGGATGCAAGAGAAAATGGTTATTTAAAAGCAAGAATATGAAAAACAAACTAAGAAACCCAGGTCTTTTGAATTATGCTTCATGCTTCTATTCAGCTCTTTCCTCTTGTACCCTATGACTTCTTTCTAAAGTTTTTTTACTTATTTATTCATAGAGAGAGAGAGTGGAGAAGAGAAAAGGAGAGACAGAGATTCCCAAGCAGGTTCTGACTGTCAGTGCAGAGCCTGATGTGGGGCTCAAACTCATGAACCCATGAGATCATGATCCGAGCTAAAATCAAGAGCCGGGCGCTCAACTGACTGAGTCACCCAGGCGCCCCGTCCCATTGCTTTTTTTTTTTTTCTTCTCCCAGATGTGTCATGGTTTATGTACACATCTGTGACTAATACTTTGAAATTCCCATGGCAACTACAGGCCATATAAATTCCTGTCCCGGGCAAGGTGGGAGCTTTTCATGTGTCCGCTGAACTGTGAGGCAAGATTAGCACCTTAGAAGTGTCACCATCCACAAGACTTCGTGGTTCTGGGCTATGGCTGAGGGCGGTCAGGAATTCACTGCAGAATTCTCTTATAATATCCCTTTAGTACAGATAATATTGTCTACAGTTGAGGAAACGGAGTCTTGGCTTAGTTAATTGAGGTCCCACACTGGATTCGAATGCAGGTCTGTCCAACTTTAAAATCCATGAGGAGAGACTGTGACTGCAGCCATGAGCCCACTTGGTCTAAGACTGTGATGGGAAGCCCCTACCTGCCTGTTTAGACTCTGACCCTGGCTCATCTGCTTCATTTTGGGTGTGGTCATTATCTCCTTCACTTATAGCTTCTGACCATGGCATTCCTGGCCTGCCCTTGACCAAACTGCTCTCTTAAGAGGGTGCTTTTTTTTTTTTTTTTTTTTTTAATGTTTCTTTGTTTTGAGAGAGAGGGGACAGGGGAGGAGCAGAGAGAGAGAGGGAAAATCCCAAGCTGATGGTGCAGAGCCTGACATGGGGTTCCATCTCACAAACCGTGAGATTGTGACCTGAGTGGAATTCGAGAGTCAGACGCCTAATCGAATGAGCCACCCATGCACCCCATGGAGAGGGTACTTCTAATATTCACACAGACATGAAAGAGACCAGTGGTGACCCAGATAATTGCTTAGTTGTGTTGGCGCTGAGGTTTGTCCCTGTCTTTTATTGAAGCAATGAGTGGACACAGAAACAAAAAGAGAAGTCGCTCTCCCCCAGAGCACTGTCACAGGGAGAACCTCTCACCTTTAGCTGGACTGGATGACAGTCACTCCAACAGCCTCACACTAAATGCTGTAGTATGTACAACCTGAGGATGGCGTCATGGAATTGGGGTAAGTGATGGCAGTAGAATTTGGAAAAAGACAAATCCAGGAGAATTTGGTGGGGGGAACAGAAGAGATGGAATCACAAAGCCATGACAAAGATCGAGGGCAGTCAGTCTGTAGGGGGCAGACAAGCAATTATTTTGAAAAGCAGATCTTATACTGGTTGTTAATCATAAGGAGTATATTAGTTTCCTATTTTGGAGGCTTTAGCGTTTATACTTGCTTTGGGACTTGGAGTTTATAAGAATGAAAGTTTACTTTCTGTTCTGATATTCGAACTGTTCATCTGTCTGGCATATTGAGTACTATGTATTCATTTCTGTGCTAGAAGTAAATCTGAATGTTTTCCTGTACACCCTAGTCAGTATCGGCAGCCATGTGGAGCTCTTACAGAACATTTTTTTTAACCTTATTTTTATTTTTTGAGAGAGAGAGAGGGGGAGAAAGAGAGAAAGAGAGAGAGAGAGATATCAGGCTCTTGTTTTACCCGAAGCGGGGCTTGAGCTCACCTGATGTGGGGCTCAAATTCATGAACCATGAGATCGTGACCTGAGCAGAAGTTAGATACTTAATGACTAAGCCACCCAGGTGTCTTAGAAAGTTTGAAAATGACGTGTTGCAGAAATGAGTGGTCTTAAATATAACTTTCTTTTCCCCCTGATATCAGCCACGTTTTAATGACATGTTCCAAGATAAAGATTCACTATCTACCCTTTTAGGATTACTGTGTTTATATTGTTAAAAGTAAGTATATTCATGGATCAGTAAATAAGGTAATATGTTACTTATTCAATTATGCTTATTGGGCAACATCGTAGGGATTTGGGAATAGTTTCTGAGATCTGGTAATGAACAGATGATTAAATGTTATCTTCAGAAACTGTCCAGAAGGCCATAATACCAGGCATCTGGTTAGTGTATAATGTGAAGCCTAAATGCACATACTGTTAGGGGAAATGGCAACATGTAGAATATGTAGACTGAGACTTGGTTACAGAAAGTTGGATATAATGGAATAAATCTAATGAGTAGACATATGAGAAATTCAGAGATTTTGTGTTTTAGAATAAAGCTGCCCTAAAGGAAAAATAGAACAGATTTTCAGTTTGTCAAATGCTTGAGCTGTGTAAAAGCAAAGCCAAAATTGTACAATCTCACATAAGCATAAATCCAGTTTAGGGACTAATTATTTCCGCTAGGATTCCTCCAGAGTGAGAGTAATTTAATTCTTTTTAAAGCTTAGTTTAAATGCAGGATTTTATCCATATATTTTGCTTGTTAGTGGCAGTTTAAAAAAATTTTTTTAATTAAAGAAATTTTTAATGTTTGTTTATTTTTGAGATAGAAAGAGAGAGAGAGAGAGTGAGCAGAAGAGGGACAGAGAGAGAGAGGGAGACAGAGAATTCCAAGCAGGCTCCAGGCTCTGCACTGTCAGCACTGAACCAGATGTGGGGCTTCAACTCACAAACCATGAGATCATGACCTGAGCCAAAACCAGAGTTGGATGCTTAACTGACTGAGCCACCCAAGTGGCCCCTCAAGTTGCTTTAGTAGGTCTTTCTGTGAATCTGAGCTCCTTCATCTGGTCTCGGATCTGATGACTAACCCTGGTAGGGAAAGCCATCGGAGGACAATAAAGATAGTGATACTAACAAAAATAAATTCAACCCAGACCCATAAGTGTTGACCTGGTTAAAACTGGGCTCCAGCAAGTAGACCAAGAGCATATCTGTTTGGGAATTAGAGGCCTTGTTAGCTGATTCTCAGGTCCAGGCTTCTGAGCTGATACCCCAGTCAGAGGCAGAGCAAGGGTCTCCTTCCAATTTTTGATTAAGAGATGTCAAAAGTCATTTTATCTTAAAAAATCAGTATTGTCCCTTATATTTTATTCTTGACATTACTCATTCCTTTGATTTATCCACTGAGGCCCACTGTCAAAATAACCTCTCGGGAGTGAAAAATGAGAAGCAGTACATTGTCATCAACTTCAACGTCCTGAATTAACATTCAACTTCAGAACTGAGTTAGTTTATCTCATTATACAATCTCTTGTCAGAAGCCCAGTAGAATGGGCATGAAGCAAGTTCCTCTGGGAAAGAAAGAGGAAGAGAGGCAAAAATTGGAGGAGAGAGGCATTCTGGGGTAGACGCACTTGGGGAGTGTAGGCAGCTTGGTGACATGTCAGTTAAAAAGTGCTAAATAAAATGATCTGAAGTCTGAATAAAAACAGGCATGAAATTCCACGTTTCTGCCCTGACTCGAATTCAATGCTTTCTTCAAAAACGATCATTTTCTCTATCTTCTGGCAAGATGAGAAAAAAATAGGAAGTTTGTGTTAGCAGATAAAGTCTTAGGTCTCATTTAATAATTTCAGAGTATGTTTGGTGGTGGTGATGTGGTTGTAGTCTTTACATCACTGTTTATTAGTATCCACATATAATTAATGATAAGCAAACATTTAGAAGTACAAACACTGGGGCGCCTGTGTGGCTCAGTCAGTTAAGTGTACGACTTCGGCTCAGGTCATGATTTCATGGCTTGTGAGTTCGAGCCCCGTGTCATGCTCTGTGCTGACAGCCCGCTCAGAGCTTGGAGACAGTTTCAGATTCTGTGTCTCCCTCTCTCTCTGACCCTTCCCTGCTCACGTTGTCTCTCTCTCTCTCTCAGAAATAAATAAAACATTAAAAAAATTAGCATAAACACCTAAGTACAAGGTGTTACATACTCTGATATTTAAAATTAAATGCTTATTGAAATATTTTATCAAGCTTTCAAAATAATATTAAAAAAGGCAACTACATAACACCATTATAGTATTACACATTTCTTAAAATATCCACCAGCACGTGAAACTATTTAACATTAGTGCAAGAACCATTGAAAGGGCAATTTTAATTTGTAATACTCAAGTATTTCTGAGACACTGGAGTACCTTACAGTGTTGGATGAATATGTGATTCCTGAAATGGCTTCGTTTTGGAGAAGATAACATGTAGTCATGTCGGTAAACAGAAATGGAGTCAATGCCTTCCAGAATTCTTTTGTTTAATCTTTTTAAAAACTCCTTTGGAAATTTAGCAAACCTGAATAAACAGCAGTTATATTAGTCCTAATACTTCCCGTCTAGATTTTATGAGGTATATTTTTATCCCTCTGTACAAACTGGATAACATCTCATATGTACCTGTAATGTAATCATCAGAGAGAATCTAGGGATCCTTCAATTCAGCCCCATCTTTAATGACAGCACTTCTTCTAACAGCTTGATGTTCCCTTTTATGTCAAAGGAACTCTATTAATATAATTCCTGGATTCTTTTTACTCATTCCAGGATCATTTATTCGATTAGTAAATTCGGAAGAATAATTGGAGTTATGGTTTATGCCTTTACTGTTACAGTTGAAAATGTTCAGTTCTTTTTTTTTTTAATTTTTTTAATGTTTTATTTATTTCTAGGAGAGAAAGAGAGACAGCATGAGCAGGGGAGGGTCAGAGAGAGAGGGAGTCACAGACTGAAACAGGCTCCAGGCTCTGAGCTGGCAGTCAGCACAGAGCCCGACGCGGGGCTCGAACCCACGAACCGCGAGATCATGACCTAAGCGAAAGTCGGACGCTTAACCGACTAAGCTACCCAGGCGCCCCGAAAATGTTCAGTTCTGTTGTATGTTAACAAGAAAACAAGCAGGACAGATGAAAATCACAGGCTGTGTTAAGTACCAACAGGGAAGTCCTTAACCTGGATGACACATCTAAGCCGGATAAATGAAGTGGAACAGACGTGGGTTGGACACAGATGAAGAAAGATGGAGCCAAATGAGAGCTGTTTATATGTGGGAAAGGAATGGAGGGGTTGAGTAAACATTAAATATTAATACAGCACAGATCCTGCCGCATCCATGCTGACGGCAGTAGCATCCCTACGTCAGCCTCCCAACGGTGACACCAAACGTGGCCCCAGGTGTGTGCTGATGCAGAGATGCCGAAATAAGGGAGGCTACCCCGCAGGCCATTGACTGCTACGAGTGTGGGTGGGCAGACTGCTGTCTCCAATAGAGCAAGTGTGTGTTGGCTCCAGGCACCGTCCACCCGTTGGGTCCCTTTGTTCAGTCTCAACGTTGTAACCACACCATCAGCGGGGAAGGCTGATCCAGCCCAGGGATACGGGACCGGTGGCCAGTGCGTAATCCATGATGCGGCAGAGTGGTCCGCTCAACTGTACCTTATCTGGTCTGGTCTCTTTCCTCTGCTTCTTGCTGTATGTTTTAAAATTGATTCAGTAGGGGCGCCTGGGTGGCTTAGTCGGTTAAGCGTCCGACTTTCGCTTAGGTCATGATCTCGCGGTTCGTGGGTTCGAGCCCCGCGTCGGGCCCTGTGCTGACTGCCAGCTCAGAGCCTGGAGCCTGTTTCAGTCTGTGACTCCCTCTCTCTCTGACCCTTCCCTGCTCACGCTGTCTCTCTCTCTCCTAGAAATAAATAAAACATTTAAAAAAAAATCGATTCAGTAAATTGTGTGTCTGTGTGAGCACCTTGATGTGATCTGTAAGACTTTCCATTCTGTTACTTCTGGGATACCTTGCCTGGTGCTGCTCTTGGAAGCTACTTTGTAGCCATGCCCTCTTACGGGGAGGGGGGGGGGGTCTGGCTGCTCAGAGAGAGCATCTATTCTAAGCTTTCCTAGAATTAAGCTCTTCTCCTGCAGCAGGAGAGCCCTGCTCAACTTGTCCACTGTATACTCGCTTGACTTTTCTCTCTCAAGTCAGCTACGTGCTAAGACTGCAACATTCCACTGTTGTTTTTAAGCTTGTGGCCTCAACTAGACTACTTTCAAAGTCCTGGTTTCCTAACCTAGAGATGCCACCATTTCCGCCCTTTCTTCATTCTGTTTCTGTCCACTTAAGGAAGTGCTGCAATTTTGTTTCTGAATTTTATGGGAGAACACAGCTTCCCAGACAGAATGATTAAAACAGTTCATTCACTAACAACAAGGAAATTAGTACCTTCTCTAATGGTTCATTCCAGTTGTTACCCACCTTCAACATGACTCAATTTCTTTGCCTTTAGGTAGGTTCCCTTTTGCTTCAAGATCTGTTGCTATCATTGAGAATAATGATTGCATTTTGTTTATTCGTGATTCCTAGGGCTTAGTCCAATTCCTGGGAGATACAGAGGAAAATATAGTGATTAAGAGCTACTGGAAACAAACTTTGTTTTGTCGTTCAGTATCTAATTTTCCCTTTTCTTAAATAGCACCCTGATATTTATTTTCAGGAACTGCTATGGACAGAACTGGGTATAATCTGGCAGGATTGTCATTCACTGTGCCCAAGGTGAGAGTGTATGACCTAAGCTCCATCACTCATACCCTCTTTCCCTGCATTTTGGGTATAAAACAACGCTGAAATTTGGTGGCGGTGATTGGTCCCGGAGGCAGCACCCGGTAGAGGCAGACGTGTACTGGTTCTTTTTTTAAATTTTGAGATAAAATTCACAAAACATGCATTAACCATCTTAAAGTGTGCAATTAAATGGATTCACAGTGTTGTGTAGCCAGCACCACTCT
This sequence comes from Proteles cristata cristata, assembly GCA_017311185.1. Lineage (NCBI taxonomy): Eukaryota > Metazoa > Chordata > Mammalia > Carnivora > Hyaenidae > Proteles > Proteles cristata. Next base: position 1,397,407 of record JAESUZ010001952.1, on the reverse strand, counting down.
CCAGTTTCAAGGCTTTTATTCACCCCAGAAGACCACCCCATACCCATTAAGCACTCACTCCCTCTTTTCCCGCCATTTCTTATGTTTTAAATTTTAAATTTTTATAATTTTTTTTTATTTCTAGGAGAGAGAGAGAAAGAGAGAGCGAGACAGCGTGAGCAGCGGAGGGTCAGAGAGAGAGGGAGTCACAGACTGAAACAGGCTCCAAGCTCTGAGCTGGCAGTCAGCACAGAGCCCGACGCAGGGCTCGAACCCATGAACCGTGAGATCATTACCTAAGTGAAAGTCGGACGCTTAACCGACTAAGCCACCCAGGCACCCCTAAATTTTTATAAACTTTTAAAAAGTATTTATTTATTTTTGAGAGAGAGAATGAGCAGAAAGGGGCAGAGAGAGAGAGAGAGAGAGAGACAGACAGACAGACAGACAGACAGAATTCGAAGTAGGCTCCAGGCTCTGAGCTGTTAGCACTGGGCTCAAACTGTGAGATCATAACCTGAGCCGAAGTTGGACGCTTAACTGACTGACCCACCCAGAAGCCCCATAAATTTTTATTTTTTTTAATGTTTATTTTTGAGAGAGAGAGACAGAGACACAGGATGAGTGGGAGAGGAGCAGAGAGAGGGTGACACAGAATCCGAAGTAGGCTCCAGGATCCGAGCTGTCAGCACAGAGCCCGATGCGGGACTTGAACCCATGAACTCTGAGATCATGATGTGAGCCCAAGTCAGACATTTAACCAACAGTTCTTGCCACCAAGACTCGCGTTGTTATTTCTGGTCCTTTAGCGCTTTCTCCAATCCTGTGAGCCACTCCGTTATCTTTATAATAATTCTTTTCCTACTTAAGTTATTCAAAGTCACTTTCTCTTGCTTGCAACCAACTAATTACAATGAACACAAAGCTCAGGTTTTGGAATCAGAAAATTTTAGCTTCAACTGTAAACAGAAATGGTCAGGACTAAAGGAGATAATTCATGGAAAGGAATTTGCAATCTTTGTGCAGTGTATACACTAAATAAATTATAGATATTATTGCTATTATTATTAAGTAATAGATGAATATTATTAAGTAATAGATGAATATTTGTTGTTTATTTTTTAGATGAACATTTAATGAGTGAATTACTATTCAGTGAAGTATCTGATCTTTCCTATGGTGTGTTTGCAGATTTGAACTCTGTCAAGTCTAGATTTTGGTAGATAAGGCAAATATGTACAAAGACAAGATGATATGGATTTACGCATACTGGGCAGGAGAGACGAGGAAAGTGATTAAGTAAATAAACAGGCACAAGAGTATTGGCAAGCATGGAACATTTTTTTCCTCTATTCCTGAGGTTTCTTTCCAAGTGAAGGCATGTCAGTTACCATATTGCTCCTGGCTTCTCTGTTATTTGATTGATGAGTTTTGGCTCAGAAAGTGGGCATATAACCCTCTGACTCTTCCTTTTACTCTTTCCTGGACATGTGTTTCCTGCAGGAAATGAAGCAAAGGTCCTGCTCTGATTCAGGGGGTGAGATTTGGGAGTGTGGAAAGCTTGCTGTGCCCAGAGTTGCTGTGGCTTATTTGCTCCTGGATTCCTTTGGGGTCTTTATGACATTACTTTTTGCATCGTTGTCACTTGGGAGGAAGAAATCTGTTTTAATCAGAAATTAGAAATACTGCCAACAGAGGGTGGAGATTGCAAAATTTTGAGTCAAGCTGAAGAGGAGTGGAGGGGGAGAGGGTGCTAGTTTTCACCCAGTCACTGGGGATGTGCGTGTTTATTTGCCGAGTATTGATGTAGAAACCATGCCTAGGTGAATCATGGAAAAATATACCTTTCCATAATTTAGAAGAGAATGTTGAAGGACCTATATTCACTTGCTTGCTTAAAAGTACTTGAGTTAATATATGAAGCTATCGCTAATAGATTTTGAGACCTACTCTTTTTTTTTTTAATGTTTTTTTACTTATTGGGAGAGAGAGAGAGAGAGAGAGAGAGACAGCATGAGCAGGGGAGGGTCAGAGAGAGAGGGAGTCACAGACTGAAACAGGCTCCAGGCTCTGAGCTGGCAGTCAGCAAAGAGCCCGATGTGGGGCTCGAACCCACGAACCGCAAGATCATGACCTAAGCGAAAGTCGGAAGCTTAACCGACTAAGCCACCCAGGCGCCCCAAGAGACCTACTCTTTTGATAGCTTGATTTAGAGCCTGTGGATTCAGTCTTCTGCACAGCAAATTAAAAAAGCCAGTATAGCTCTCAGCTGTGATGTCTCAATCTACCCTATTTTCTGAGCTGAGACCATCATTTGTTAAACTAATAAAAAACAATTGCCCAAGTACATTAAAAGAGACACAGTTTCTTTCAGAGTTAATGCATTGCCTAAGATTAAGTTTTCTTTGACAAGCCCAGCTATCAAGAACTAAGTAGGGAAAGGTCAGAAGAGGAAGCTATTCAACTCAAAAAAGTGGATTTTGCAGGATAGAACCAGTATGATGGTGTTAACAGTGCAGGTCAATATAATAATATTTAGCATCTTTACAAAAGCTTTCTTGAAAAGGAATTCTATGGCTTGGGTTGTACTTGAAGTAGAAAACATCACTCTTTGTTTTGGAGAGGAAGTCTTTTTTTTCTTTAATTTTTAAAAAATGTTTTATTTATTTCTAGGAGAGAGAGAGAGAGACAGCGTGAGCAGGGGAGGGTCAGAGAGAGAGGGAGTCACAGACTCTGAAACAGGCTCCAGGCTCCGAGCTGGCAGTCAGCACAGAGCCCGACGCGGGGCTCGAACCCACGAACCGCGAGATCATGACCTAAGCGAAAGTCGGACGCTTAACCGACTAAGCCATCCAGGCGCCCCGAGGAAGTCTTCTTTTTAACCCAACAAACATGCAAGGAAAGTAGGTAAAAGCTGGAGAAAGATCGATCATATAAGTTATTCAGTTAGCAGTGTTGACACGTGGTATGGAAATGCTATTTGGCATAACCAATGCCTGCTTACATTGAGGTCAATGTATACTTAGAACACTTTGAATATATATTGAATGATTTATTGATTAATTCATTCACTAGACTTAGCGTACAGTCATAAACATAGCTTTATTTCCTCGCAACTGATTTCTAGAAGGAGACTTTCCACTATTTCTCCACGGACACAAATGATGTTCCTGTTGCAAGAAAGGAAAATTTGTCCTTGAAGGCCCTTACAAAAGCAGTACTAGTTTTAAAAGGTCTATGAAGTTTAGTGAAGAAAAAGAAATGAATGATGGAATTCGGGATGAGTGGAGAAGGGCCAGAAGGGGGAGTCAGACATCGGGTTGATTTTCCAGTGTTTTCTTGTCGGCTGGAAGCCCAGGGTCAGTCTGTCATGTGTCCCAGTCTCTGAAAACTCCTTGCTGCTTCCTCCACACACCCTATGTCCCCCTGCACCATACTTTGATACATGCTGTTCTCTATGCCTAGAAGATTGTGAGCGCTCAGTTGATTAGAATCTCCTAAAATCCTAGCCTTTAGGAGAAAGATGAAAGGCTGCCTTTTCCGTGAAGACTTCCCGGTGCACCGCGGCCAGAAAAATTGTTTCTTCCTCTGAGCAACGAGTTATTTACACTAGTTAGGTTACTTATTGTGTTTCGCTGTACTTTGATTTTTGGTTTTCCTCTTTGGCTCTTTCTCATCTGGGATTTCCAGGTGAGAGCATCGTTTTCAAATTTATACACACTGAAAATTCTTAGTGTTGCAATTCCTTCCTTCCTCTTTCTTTCTTTTTTTTTTTTTTAAACGTTTTACTTATTTCTAGGAGAGAGAGAGAGAGACAGCGTGAGCAGGGAAGGGTCAGAGAGAGAGGGAGTCACAGACTGAAACAGGCTCCAGGCTCTGAGCTGGCAGTCAGCACAGAGCCCGACGCGGGGCTCGAACCCACGGACCGCGAGATCATGACCTAAGCGAAAGTCGGATGCTTAACCGACTAAGCCACCCAGGCGCCCCTCTTTCCTTCTTTCTTTCTTTCTTTCTTTCTTTCTTTCTTTCTCTTTCTTTCTTTCTTTCTTTCTTTCTTTCTTTCTTTCTCTTTCTTTCCTTTCTTTTCCTTCCTTCCTTCCTTTCTTCCTTCCTTCCTTCCTTCCTTCCTTCCTTCCTTCCTTCCTTCCTTCCTTCCTTTCTTCCTTTTTATAAGTGTATTTATTTATTTGCTTACTTTTTAAAATTCTGATGTAGTTAACATGCAATGTTTTATTAGTTTCAGGAGTAGAATTTAGTGATTCAACACTTCCAAGCAACACTCGGTGCTCATCACAAGTGTTTCCCTTTATCCCCATCCCCTACTCCCACCCCACCACCCCAGCCTGGGAACCATCAGTTTGTTCCCGGTGGTTGAGAGTCTGTTTCTTGATCTTAGTAGTGTAACTCAATGTCATAGTCATCCAATAGATGTTTATTGAATGAAGTTCTTGTCTGAGTGATTACCTTCATTTAGGAGACAATAAGAACTTACCTTTGTGAATTAAAAAAAAAATAGGGATATTTATTCAGCATGGGTAAAAATGTGGAGGATGACACATCTTCCCAGAATGTGGGTGATAAATCTCTAAAATCACTGCATCCTTTTTTGTGGGGCGATTTTTCTAGTCATCAAAGTTTGTGGCATAGCCACTCCGACCTCACAGTTTAACTTCTTATACAGGAAGTGTAAGGCTTATCAGAGTATGCACACACATGAGAGTGTGTCTTCCATGGTGTTTAGGGTAACAAAACTCAACTAACCACAGGCAAAAAATTCAAAGCACCACATTATGTTAGGGGACGTGAGTAGGACTTTACCTTCCTGTGTATACATCTGTGCATTTGATTTTTTACAATAAATGTGTATTACCTTCATGCTTCCTGCTTCTGTCTTCTAGAATACCTGCCTGGTGACCACCCACCTTCCTTCCTTCCTTCCTTCTGAGAAGCCTCTGCTGGCATGTCCCCTTCTCTGTGATGGTCTCTCTCACGATTCCGGTGTCAGGAAATCCCCCATTCCCAGTGCTATTGTCCCTCATCTGACTCCAAAGCCATCACATGTTTATAGGTGTGTCTTTTCCACCTGACAAATGCCCCTTGGGGGACAGAGCCTTATTTATCTTTGTGTTTCCAGCTGTAGATGTTTGCATGCATTTTGTATATGGAACAGGTTCTCTGTGGAAATTATGTGTCACTTCAAAATTACTACAAACTAATGATCATGAACTATTATCCTACCAAAGAACATCTTTTTTAATTTTTAATTTTTTTTTTTTTAATTTCTGAGAGAGAGAGAGAGACAGCGTGAGCAGGGGAGGGTCAGAGAGAGAGGGAGACAGAATATGAAGCAGGCTCCAGGTTCTGAGCTAGCCATCAGCACAGAGCCTGACGTGGGGCTTGAACCCACGAACCATGAGATCATGACCTGAGCCGAAGTCGGAGGCTTAACTGACTGAGCCACCGAGGTGCCCCCAAAGAACATCTTTTGCTCCACCGTGATTTTAACCATTGCAGTACCAAGGAAACAATCCTTTCTCTGCTCTAGTTACAAACCAGTTCATGATATTTGTATATGTGTCACGTGCTTTTCTTTGAAGCCCATAATTTCCTCACCCAACGATTTTGAGACATGGTGTGAATCCTGTTCTAGCTCTTGTCCATGAGGACTTTTTCAAGCAGGTCTTTAAACCATCTCTTCTTTCATGTTCTCCTGCACTCATTACCGCTGATTTCTCTTCCAGGCAGAGCTTTCACAAGGTCCCAGCCCTCCGCTGGCCCCATGATACACAGGACTGGATTGAAACTTTTACAGAGGCTGGAGAAATTGTGGTCCCCTATCATAATGTCAACCCCCAAATTACTAAATTGTAAAAGACCAACTTATGTACATAACAAAATTGTAACAACTTCTCCTCAATTCTCTGATTATAAAAGTGTATCGGAGCTCAACTTATTTTTCTTCTGTGCCTCTGTTTTGCTGTGTCCTAACCCACATTCTAGTCTCTAAGCATGGTGGTCTTTCATCACTGGTAGCCTGTTTGAACCAAGCATTTTGTAGGATTTCCTTTAATATTAAGTATGTAAATATTTATGTTCGTAACTCTAGGAGGTGAGAGGGTCCATTCATATTCAGTAGTTGTTCTACGTTTGTGTCACTTTGGTCTTGAAGGGAGATTTTAATGATCATTTTCTGCCCCGAGGTTACAAAGATTTACTGAGGCTGAAGCCTTTTGGCCAGCTAGCCTCATTGAGTTGACAGCTGGGGGGAGAATTTTTTGTTTTTGTTTCTTGCACCCTATGTTGCTTGTTAGGACTTTCTGTTTTCTGGAGGGTGAGTTTGCCCAGCTTAGCCAATACAAATACATACAACAGTCGGGACCCACTTACACTAGAAAATTATTTGTTGTTTGTCTAAATTCACATTTAATGGATAGAGTATATTTTATCTGGCGATCCAATCTGGGGGTAAAGGAGAAAAGGAAACCGTAATGTTTAATGAGAACTGAGTTTGTTGCTTTTACTTACTTCACTGAGTCCTAACAACAACCCTGCAGCTTAAATACTTTTTTAGAAAGTGTTTTTATATAAATACGATGTGTTTTTATATTTTGATGGGTAAAGAAACTGAATCTTGGAGAAGCTATACGTTTAGTGCTGAGAATGGAGCACAGAATGAAACTCTGGAGCAGAGAAGAAATGAGGAAAAATGTCTGATTTTCTTTTCAGTACTCCTGAATTCCTTTGGGTTCCTTTTGTTTGTATTATTTGTTTCATTTTCTCATCTTGGGGTGGGGGGCAAAACCTTTCCTTTTGTGTGTGCTAGCGTGTCTTCAAGAGAACACTGGGTTTGAAGCAGGAGCTGGAGAGAAAGATCCCTTATCAGATGGGACAGAGTTTGTGAAGCGGTGGGGTGAGGTAAGGGGTGATCAGGCAGAGGAGGTGAGGGGTGGTCAGGCAGAGGTGACAGATGGGTGTGTACACTGTGAGAATGTCAGGTCCAGTCACCCAGTCCCTTCTTTTATTTTTCTCCTGGTCACTAGCTGGTTTTTCTTGATTTTACTTTGTTTTTTTTCAAATGTTGATTTATTTATTTTGAGAGAGAGGAGGGAGGGACGAATATGCAAGCGGGTGAGGGGTAGAGAGAGAGAGAGAGAGAGAGAATACCAAGCAGGCTCTGTGCTGTCAACACAGAGCCCAACAAGGGGCTTGAACTCCTGAACACTGAGATCATGACCTGAGCCGAAATCAAGAGTTGGATCCTCAACCAAGTGAGCCACCCAGGCACCCCTGGTCTTAGTAAACATTCTCAACCTCCACCAGCCTGAGCAAAAAAAGGTCAAGTCATACCAGCCAAAATGAAAGAAATTGTTCTTCTGTCTGTCTTTCAAGGATGTGGATAAGATATTTTGGGGGAGTTAACATTACCTCTTGCTTTTCTTCAGGGAAAGGTAACCCTCTTTCCTCTGCTCTTCAGGAGGTGAAAATTCCTTTGTCTCACATTAGGTACCATACTGGCTTCTTGGGATCACCTGCTGCTCCGGTGATTTCTAAGAACTCCGACTCCTTCTCTAATGATGTTGCGAAGTGTGTGTGGCGGGGGGGGAGTCTGGAGTTGCGATTCGCACCCTTTGCAGATGCTGAGACTAGACTTAACCTCCAAACGTCTCTGGGCCTCTCTCATCTGGTGACTTCCCAAGAAAGAAAAGACATGCCCCCCAGGAAGAAAACTAGCCAAGCTTGTGGCCCTATAGTATTGGTTCACAGCCGCCACCCCAGGGCTGCACATAGGGAGTCTTCAGGGCTTAGCTGGGTCTCTCCCCTTTGGGTGGGAGTTCAGAGCCCGGTCCTTCTCTGAGGTCACTGTGTGGACCTGGGGCTGTTCCCTCAGCCTGTGGAGAACAGGGCCTTCTGGTTTCGCTCCACTTAAACTCAAAGTCAGTCTCCAGAGCATTCATCTTTGCAGAAGGCCATCGTCTCAGCCTTTTAACATGTAGATTCTCCCCGTTCTCATAGCAAGGATTTTAATCCCCAGGCATTCAGGCTCTAAGCTTTCCCGAGGATCATCTTATCTTTGGCATAAAGTGCCAGTTTTCCACTTGCCTTTTCTCCTGCAGGGAAGGCATGTTCTGATTCCCGAGGCCTTGAAGTTATTCCCTCTTGGCCCCGCAGCCTGAGAATATAGAGTTTTTTGGCTTAAAGGCTATTCAGGCATAAGGCAGGAGAAAAGAATGTTATGCAAATTATTTCAAGTGTGCATCCAATCACTTAATATTTTTTGTCTTCCACGAAGCAGTTTTCAGTTCTCTTGAATGAACTGAAGTTTTCAGCCAAATCAATCCTTGGGCAGGCAGCTGCATTTATTTTCTTCCTTGCTGATAAAGTCCTTCCAACTACCAAAGGTAGTGTGCATGGTGCCTGAAGTTATACATTTCTTTCTCCGTTATCTTTGGGGTAGGAGAGCAGTCTGTTTGCCAACACTTACTGAGCACCTGCTGGGCATAGTGAGCGCTATACTTGATCCAGGGGGGTTTGGGAAATGGGAAAGCTATTTGAGCTTTCTTAAATAATTTAGAGCGATACGAAGAGTAAAATCTCAAATGTAAAATGAAAACTAGCTGAATTACTCCTGGGCCTGGAGATGTCAACCATCAGACTGAAGAACCAAGCCCGCTGCAAACCATAACGATAGGCCAGGCATACCTCTGGGGCCAGCGGACACAGACCGTTCAGATTCATGGAGTCCTCAGAGGTAACTTGAAGGATATGTGAAAGCACTTTACCAGAATCGAACACTCAAAAGATGGGGAACGGAACTTCACAGGCCCCTGTTAGTTAGATGGGGCAACAAGGCCGGATTTAGGATTTCTCACCAGAACTCGAAATGTTTTTTTTCCTGGTTATTGGCTTGTCCAAACCTTCTCTGTTCAAATTTTCAAGCCCTAAACTTGATACTTCTCTATGCCTCTTCCTGATTTTGGACTCATGTGGGTGCAGGATCCCAATCCATGCCTTTTCTCTTCCCAGTTGGTGGCTGGAATCAGGCTAAGAGGTGAGCAAGAAATGTTTGGCCATGTAAGTCCTTTATTTGACTTTCAAAGCAACTTATTTGAAACTTATCTCACACCTACCTTTTCATAGAGCAATTATTCCATCAATGGGATTAATTGAATGAGTGTTTTAGGTTATTATTTTTGAAGTGCTTAATATTTGGATTATTTTGAATGATCCTGAAAGATTCTTTTGACTTGAATAGGGATTACCTGACTCCTTGATGCACCTTGGAGAAGGGTAGTTTCTCTTTCTCTTTTTAAAGTTTGTTTGTTTATTTTGAGACTCAGAGGAAGAATCAAGAGTTGGACGCTTAACTGACTGAGCCACTCAGGCACCTCAGGAAGTGGGTAGTTTCTGAACATGAGCATATACGTAAATTATCTGACATTTTATTAAATGTGATTAAAAAGAAACAAAATATCCAGGTGAAGGTGAACTTTGGTAGAGTAATTGTATACCTATGATACTAAAAGCAGTATTTAAATTTAATAGCTATTTATTGAGGGCTTGTTTTCAAATGGCAACTAAGATAGAGCCCTCGTAAGGAGAAACCATGAGATAAGAGAACATTTCTAAAACTGAATTTCTTGTGTTAGTTTTGTAAGATGTTAATAGGTCTTGCTCAGAGCAGGAGCTCCATGGTGAAATTAGCTTGACTTATATTGGGATAGAGAAATCTGTTTTTCCGATTAGGACCTGTCAGCACCTTCAAATGTTCTAATGGCGTTTAATCTTTGGGGTGTGTATGCATGTGTGCGTGTGTGTGTGCATGTGTCTCTCTGGACCAGAATTCTGCGGGGCACACCAGAACACACACAGAGTGGAGATAATGAAGAAGGCAACTGGGAAAGGGAAAAGGGGACGGGCGGAGAAGGAAGCAGCGTCATGTTAATGGTAGGGCACTGGAGTCAAGGTTCATGTGGGTTGGAGCCAAATGGTCATCAGTTCCCCTGTTTCTGAAGCAAGCCCTGTTCTTTGACGTTGTAAGACCAGTTGCTTCTGTCCTGTATGTGCAGATATTTATATGTCATAGTTATTATTAAATTATTTTTTAAATGTTTATTTTTGAGAAAGAGGCAGAGAAAGTGCAAGAGTGTGTGCATGTGGGGGAGGGGTAGAGAGAGAGAGAATCCCAAGCAGGCTCCATGTTGTCAGCTTAGAGCCCAACGTAGGGCTCAGTCTCATGAGCCATGAGATCATGGCCTGAGCTGAAACCAAGAGTCAAACACTTACCGGACTGAGCCACCCCTATAATTATTTTATATATTTTTTATTTTTATTATATTTTATATATACTCTTACCCTGCTCCACTGGACCCTTATCAGGGTTAGCCAGAGTGGCCATTCTTTCCTATAATCCATTGTGCTTAACATAGAATAATAAATCACATCATTGAAATAAATTTAATAACTCTGTCATTTTTTATGGCTTTCAAATTTATTCACATACATTCTCTTTTTTATTTCTTCCAACAATCCCTACAATAAAATAGGTATTATTTTGATTATTATTTTACTGATAAAGACAATGCATTTCATAATCTCTAGGGGGTGATGATTGACATTTCAGATAGAACAAGCGTTCATTTTGAGGATATTGCAGCCAGTTAGAAACTCTGGTTCTCGGCACTAAATGCCAAAGTTTAATCACAACCACTTCTATATATTTCGTCAAGCCCTCCTAATGAGTTAAGCACAGCTCCCAAGTGAGAGCCCAGGATCCTGCAGATCGACTTTGATTTGGAATTCCAATTTGAGTGTTCTGACTACAAAGCCCATTGTCTTTCTACTACAAAGAAATGATTTTTCTTATCAGTATGTCTGATAACCAGGTAAGAGGTGGACTGACTGTATCTGAAAAATGACTGTTGAATGAATGAATGGATGGTTGAATAAACATAGATAGGCATCTGTGGACTCCAGGTACCAATTTAAAGTTACAAAATTGAAAGGTAGAGAGGAATTGTTAAAGCCCCCCTTTCAAAGTATCACTTTAAATTGATTTTGGATGGAAGAAATCTTTATAAAATAGTCATATCTACTCCAGAGATTGTAACTTGGAATTAAAAACTATAGATTTCATTTGTTATTATTTCTCTCTTCTTTTATGAAGAAATCTGTGGTAAAATATAGAAATCAAGTCTGTAATATTCTCTCTCACTCATTCTTCTTTCAAATAATACCCATCATGTGTCTTTTATGTACTGGTTATTGAAAGAATGAAAATCCTTAAAGGAGAGTGAGATGTGGTTGAGAACTATTAAGTATTCTGTGGAAAATTACCCTGGGTCTTATTAGGGATGATTTAGAAATAGGCAGAAGCATCCTTTTAAAATTTGGCATATCCTAGTCATTTTATTCTCTGTATTGTTGAAAAGCCCAAACCTTACATTTGGAATTCATGGGAAATTATATCACATTGTTGTTTCTTCTTCAAAAGTGTTGCTTAAAGTTTTATGTGAATGGTGAAGGTCGCAGCCAGCCCTCCATCATCCCAGTGACCTAAAGAAATTTGCAGTCCTGAATCTATTTAGTATAGAGTAGATAGATATTCTAGACAGTTCTTCCGGACCATTTGTAATATAAGAGCAGCTTGATACGTGACATCACGGCGCTGGGGCAGATCCCACAAGAAACTGCCAACTGGCGAAAGAGTTTCATGGAAAAACACTAGAGTGAGAACTAAAAGAAAGCCCATGGGTAAGTTTGAAGTGGGCTCCAAGTGTTGGCATTGTATTTTCAGGAGAGCTGTTGTGCTACGGACTTGTCAGATAGAGAATAGTATCTTACCTGGCTATCCAGATTACATTTGAAATTCTGGTTCATCACGAAATGGTTCTTTTTGACATTAATCTGAGTCATGGATATGGAGACAGTGGATTCAGTGTCCTTCAGAGAACACTGTGTTCGTAGAGCTTTTCGTACTCGTAGTTTAGTTTTGACAGGAAGAAAAGTCTATTAAACACTTATTCCAGAGATCTGTCTTTTGATGAAATGGCACCAATGCTACCCAGCTGCCTGAGTCTGAAAACAAAGACCATAGTAAGTTGCTCAGTGTCCTTTATCCAGTCATCATGAAGATGGATCAATTACTCAAGACTCCCTCCACCCCTCCCCTCTGCCCTCCTCAGTCACAGTCCCTGTGCAGGTTATTGTCAAGCTCAGCACTTGTTGCTGTCCTCTGCTCCTTCACCAGCTCAGAAAACATCTCCTGTTTTTGCCTCCCCCCAAGAGGTCCTGTTACCCCCTTCTCCATCGGGGAACACACACTTACCTTCAAGTCTTAGCTTTTTTTTTTTTTTAATGTTTATTTATTTTTGAGAGACAGAGAGATAGAGCGTGAGCAGGGGAAGGGCAGAGACAGAGGGAGACACAGAATCTGAAGCAGGCTCCAGGCTCCGAGCCGTCAGCACAGAGCCCGACACGGGGCTTGAACTCACAAAATGTGAGATCATGACCTGAGCCGAAGTCGGCCGCTTAACCAACTGAGCCACCCAGGCACTCCCAAGTCTTAGCTTTTTAAAAAAATTTTTTTATTAAAAATTTTTTTAATTTAATAAAAAATAATGGCTATATTCAAGAGAGACAGAGACAGAGTGCAAGCAGGGGAGGGGCAGAGAGAGAGGGAGACACAGAATCTGAAGAAGGCTCCAGGCTCCGAGCTGTCAGCACAGAGCCCGACATGGGGTTCGAACTCATGAACTGCAAGATCATGACCTGAGCTGAAGTCAGATGCTTAACTGACTGAGCCACCCAGGTATTCCTTTAAGTAACTGTTTTTTCAAGTTCATTTATTTTTATTTTTGAGAGAGAGAAAGAGAGAATCTTTTTTAGAGAGAGACAAAGAGAGAGACAGAAAGCAGGGGAGAAGGACAGAGGGAGAAAAGGAGAAAGAGAGAGAGAAAGAAAGAAAATCTTAAGCAGGCTCTATACTCAGTGCAGAGCCTGATATGGGGCTTGATCTCACAACAGCGAGATCATGACCTAAGCTGAAATCAAGTTGGATGCTTAACCGACCGAGCTCCCTGCAAGTAAATATTTCATCACCTATGCAGATCTGACCAGGGTTTCACTAATTGTGCTTGATAAGCAGTTGAATGTTTGCTATTGGTAATATAGATGACACATCATATCTATGTGTTCATTTCTCAAATACTGTATCCTAAGTCTCATTTTGGCAGTTTTAATTTAAAAACAGGGTTTTGTAAACATTCTCAAGCTTTTCTTCTTGAGGAGAAACCAACTGAATTCCTTCTACATCATTGATTTCTTTTGGTTTTAGACTGAGGATTGTCCAATTCTGAGCTCCTAAGGATTTGCAAGTTAATGAGGATTGAGATAGAAGCAGTAAGTATATGGACATTTTTGAGAAAAAAAACTTAGAGAACTCTCACTAGATACTTCTATGGAAGAACTTTGTCCGCATCTTAATTTAGGTGTCTCCAGCTCAGCAAATTCAAAATAGAACTTGCAAGGTCAAAATCCCCATTATGTGGGGTTTTGTGATTTAATAAGCATAGTCATATCAAAGAAAAAATGTAAAATAAGAGGGGCCAGGCCTTCTTGAGTTTTTAGGTTATAACTCATGCAAGTAATGGTTCTTTTTAGTTTTAAAGTGATCTCTACACCCAACATGGGGCTTGAACTCACAACCCGGAGATCAAGAGCGCATGCTCTTGCAGCTCAGCTGGCCAGGTGCCCCTGGTTCTTTTTTTTTTTTTTTAATTTTTTAATAGTTTATTGTCAAGTTGGTTTCCATATAACACCCAGTGCTCATCCCCACAAGTCCCTCCTCCATGCCCATCACCTCCTTCCCCTCCCCCCGAACCCCATCTGCCTTCAGTTTGTACTCGGCATTCAAGAGTCTCTCATGGTTTACCTCCCTCCCTCTCCCCCACTATTTTTCCCCTTCTTCTCACCCGTGGTCCTCCGTTAAGTTCCTCCTAATCCTCCCATACGTGCACACATATGGTATCTGTCCTTCTCTGCCTGACTTACTTCGCTCAGCATAACACCCTCAAGGTCCATCCATGTTGCTACACATGGCCAGATTTCATTCTTTCTCATTGCCACGTAGTATTCCATGGTATAGATAAACCACATCTTCTTGATCCATTTGTCCGTTGATGGACACTTAGGCTCTTTCCATGTTTTAGCTATTGTGGAGAGTGCTGCTATGAACATTGGGGTACATGTGCTCCTATGCCTCAGCATTTCTGTATCCCTTGGGGAAATTCCTAGCAGTGCTATTGCTGGGTCATAGGGGAGTTCTAGTGTTAAATTTTCAGGAACCTCCACACTGTTTTCCAGAGGGGCTGCACCAGTTTACATTCCCACCAACAGTGTAGGAGGGTGCCCGTTTCTCCACATCCTCGCCAGCATCTAGAGTTCTCTGATTGGCTCATTTTAGCCACTCTGACTGGCGTGAGGTGGTATCTCAGTGTGGTTTTGATTTGTATTTCCCTGATGAGGAGGGATGCTGAGCATCATTTCATGTGTTTTTTGGCCATCTGGATGTCCTCTTTGGAGAATTGTCTGTTCGTATCTTCTGCCCATTTCTTCACTGGGTTGTTTGCTTTTCGGGTGTGGAGTTTGGTGAGTTCCTCGTAGATTTTGGATATTAACCCTTTATCTGATATGTCATTTGCAACCATGTTTTCCCATTCCATCGGTTGTCTATTAGTTTTATGGATTGTTTCCTTTGCCATGCAGGAGCTTTTAATCTTGATGAGGTCCCAATAGTTCATTTTTGCTCTTGATTCTCTTGCCTTTGGGGATGTGTCAAGTAAGAAATTGCTGCGGTGGAGGTCAAGGAGGTTGTTTCCTGCTTTCTCTTTTAGGGTTTTAATGGTTTCCTGTCTCACGTTCAGGTCCTTTATCCATTTTGAGTTTATTTTTGTGTATGGTGTGAGAAATTGATCTAGTTTCATTCTTCTGCATGTTGCTGTCCAGTTCTCCCAACACCATCTGTTAAAGAGGCTGTCTTTTTTCCATTGGATACTCTTTCCTGCTTTGTCAAAGATTAGCTGGCTGTACATTTTGGGTCCAAATCTGAATTATCTATTCTATTCCATTGGTCTATGTGGAATAGTGCCTATGTGTTTTTGTGCCAATACCATACTGTCTTCATGATGACAGCTTTGTAGTAGAGGCTAATTAGTAGCTTTGTAGTAGAGGCTAAAGTCTGGGATGGTGATGCCTCCCATTTTGGTTTTCTTCTTCAATATTACTTAGGCTATTTGAGGTCTTTTGTGGTTCCATACAAATTTTAGGATAGTTTGTTCTAGTTTTGAGGAGCATGTGGGTGCAATTTTGATTGAAATTGCATTGAATATGTAGATTGCTTTGGGTAGTAATGACAGTTTAACTATATTCTTGCATTCCATGAGCATGGAATGTTTTTCCATTTCTTTGTGCCGCCTTCAATTTCCTTCAAAAGTTTTCTATAGTTTTCATCATACAGATCTCTTATATCTTTGCTTACGTTTATTCCTAGGTATTTTATGGCTTCTTTGTGCAATTGTGAATGGGATCAGTTTCTTGATTTCTCTTTCTGTTGCTTCATTGTTGGTGTATAAAAATGCAACCGATTTCTGTACGTTGATTTTGTACCCTGCAACTTGGCTGAATTAATGGATCAGCTCTAGTAGGCTTCTGGTGGAGTCTGTCAGGTTTTCTATGTAGAGTATCATGTCATCTGCGAAGAGTGAAAGTTTGACTTCCTCTTTGCTAATTCTGATGCCTTTGATTTCCTTTTGGTGTCTGATGGCTGATGCTAGGACTTCCAGCACTATGTTAAACAACAGTGGTGAGAGTGGGCATCCCTGTCGTGTTCCTGATCTCAGGGGGAAAGTTCTGAATTTTTCCCCGTTGAGGATGATGTTAGCTGAGGGCTTCTCATAGATGGCTTTGATGATGTTTAAGTAAGTTCCTTCTATTCCGACTTTCTCAAGGGTCGTTATTAAGAAGGGATGCTGTATTTTGTCAAATGCTTTTTCTGCATCTATTGACAGGATCATATGTTTTTTATCTTTTCTTGATGTGATGGATCACATTGATTGATTTGCGAATATTGAACCAGCCCCATAACCAGGAATGAATCCCACTTGATCTTGGTGGATGATTCTTTTTATGTGCTGTTGGATTCGATTTGCAAGTGTCTTGTTCAGGATTTTTGCATCTGTATTCATTAAGGATATTGGCCTGTAGTTCTCTTTTTTTGCTGGGTCTCTGTCTGGCTTGGGAATCAAAGTGATGCTGGCTCTATAAAATGAGTGGAAGTTTTCCTTCAATTTCTATTTTTTGGAATAGCTTGAGAATAATGGGTATTAATTCTATTTTAAATGTCTGATAGAATTCCCCAGGGAAGCCATCTGGCCCAGGGCTCTTATTTGTTGGGAGATTTTTGATAACTGATTCGATTTCTTCACTAGTTATGGGTCTGTTCAGATTTTCATCTCTTCCCGTGTGAATTTTGATAGTAAGTGTGTATTTAGGAATTTGTCCATTTCTTCTAAGTTGTCCAATTTGTTGCCATATAATTTTTCATAGTATTCCCTGATAATTGCTTGTATTTTTGAGGGGTTGGTTGTAATAAGTCCATTTTCATTCATGATTTTGAATATTTGGGTGCTCTCTCTTTTCTTTTTCAGGAGCCTGGCTAGAGGCTTGTCAATTTTGTTTACTTTTTCAAAAAACCAACTATTGGTTTCATTGATCTGTTCAACTGTTTCTTTGGTCTCTATGTTGTTTATTTCTGCTCTGAGTTTTTACTATTTCTCTTCTCCTACTGGGTTTGGGGTGCTCTTGCTGCTCTGCCTCTAGTTCCTTTAGGTGAGCTGTTAGATTTTGCACTTGCGCTTTTTCTAATTTCTTGAAATAGGCCTGGAGTGCAATATACTTTCCTCTTAGGACTGCCTTTGCTGCATCCCATAGAGTTTGGATTGTTGTATTTTCATTTTCATTTGTTTCCATATGTTTATAAATTTCTTCTCTAATTGCCTGATTGGCCCATTCGTTCTTTAGTAGGGTGTTCTTTAACCTCCATGTTTTTGGAGGTTTTCCAGACTTCCTGTGACTGATTTGATCTGAAAGTGTACAATGTATGATCTCAATTCTTTTATATTTATTGAGGGCTGCTTTATGTCCCAGTATGTGATCTATCTTGGAGAATGTGCCATGCGCCCTTGAGAAGAAAGTTAATTCCATGGCTTCAGGATGTAGAGTTCTAAATATATCTGTCAGATCCATCTGGGCCAATGTGTCATTCAAGTCCATTGTGTCTTTAGTGATTTTCTGTCTGGGTGATCTATCCATTGCTGTAAGTGGATTAAAGTCCCCTGCTATTAGCACATTCTTATCTATAAGATTGTTTCTGTTTGTGATTAATTGTTTTAAATATTTAGGTGCTTCCATATTTGGTGTGTAGACATTTATAATTGTTAGTTCTTCCTGATGGAAAGACCCTGTAATTATTATATAATGCCCTTCTTCATCCCTTGTTACTGTCTTTAATTTAAAGTCCAGTTTATCTGATATAAGTATAGCTACTCCAGCTTTCTTTTGACTTCCACTAGCATTATATATATTTCTCCATCTCCTTACTTTTAATCTGAAGGTGTGCTTCAGTCTAAAATGCATTTCTTGTAGACAGCAAATAGATGAATATTATTTTCTTATCCATTCTGCTACCCTATGTCTTTTGATGGGAGCATTCAGATGATTTACATTCAGTGTTATTATTGAAATATATGGGTTTAGAGTCATTGTGTCGTTTGTGGGATTCAAGCTTGTGGTGGTATCTCTAGTATCTTGTGTTCCTTGCAACATTTCCCTCAGAGAGTCCCCCTCAGGATTTCTTGTAGGGCTGATTTAGTGGTGACAAATTCTTTCAATTTTTGTTTATTGGGAAAGACTTTTATCTCTCCTTCTATTCTGAATGACAGGCTTGCTGGATAGAGGATTCTTGGCTGCTGCATATTTTTTCTATTCCTCACATTGAAGATTTCCTGCCATTCCTTTCTGGCCTGCCAAGTTTCAGTAGATCGGTCTGTCACCACTCTGATAGGTTTCCCTTTGTACTTTAGGGCCCTTTTCTCCCTAGCTGCTTTCAAAATTCTCTCTTTGTCCTTATATTTTTCCAATTCACTATGATATGTCATGCAGAAGGTCGATTCAAGTTACACCTGAGGGGAGTTCTCTGTGCCTCTTGAGTTTCAATGTCTACTTCCCTCCCCAGGTTGGGGAAGTTCTCTGCTATAATTTGTACCAGGACTCTTTCAGCACCTTTCTCTTTTCCTCTTCTGGGATTCCTGTGATACAGATATTGTTCTGTTTGATTGTGTTGCTGAGCTCTTGAATTCTTTTCATGTTCCTGGATCAGTTTATTTCTCTTTTTCTCAGTTTCCTCTTTTTCTATAATTGTGTCTTCTAAATCACTTATTCTCTTTTCTGCCTCTTCAATCCATTGGATTGGATGCCTCCATTTTATTATGTATCTCATTTATCGTATTTTTTAATTCATCATAACTATTTTTAAGCTCCACAGTGTTTGTAGCAATAGTTTCTCTGCTGTCTTCCATGCTTTTCTCAAGCCCAGTGATTAATTTTGTGATTATTATTCTAAGTTCTTCTTCAGTTATGTTGCTTATATCTGTTTTGAGCAGTTCTTTAGCTGTCATCTCTTCCTGGAATTTCTTTGAAGGAGAGTTCTTTCTTTTTGTCATTTTGGTTAGCTTTCTATCTCTTGTGAATTGTAAAAGCTTGTTGTACACTCTGCCCCTGTGAGTTCTGCTGTATTAAAGAGGGCTCTTTGACTGTTCAAGGCCTGTCTGTTCAGGAAATGTTATTTGAATGGTGTCTCTTGGTTTCTCTTGTTGAGCATTTGGTTATTTTTTGTCCCTGCTCATAGCGATATTTGGGACTCTTTGCCATGTGTACTTTGGCTTGTTTCTTGAGGTGGCCTTATGAGGTTTCCTTCCCAGTGTACTCTGTCTCTCTTCCCAAACTCCTGTGGCTCAGTGTCCTATGACTTCAGGCCTTCTCTGTCTGAGAGATGGGTGCAGGAGAAATGTATGGTGCTCCCTACTTCTTCGCCATCTTGCCGTTGAAACCCAGGTGCCCCTGGTTCTTAATAATAATAGGTGTCTTCAACTGTGGATAAAGAAAAGCATGAAAAGTAATTTTTTTCAGTTTATGGTCCACTATATCTGTTTTCTGAATCTTATGATAAGTGTATTGTTCTAGTGATTATTTTGACCTTTATGTCAGATGTTTGGTAAAAAAAAAAAAAACGTCAACTTATAGATAACTATAAAATCTTTAAATAACAAATATTTATGTCTATCTTTTAGAATGTTTTATTTATTTTTGAGAGAGAGAGAGAGACAGAGCATAGCAGGGGAGGGGCAGAGAGAGAGAGGGAGACACAGAATTGGAAGCATCAGCGCAGAGCCTGGCGTAGGGCTTGAACCCACAAACCATGAGATCATGACCCGAGCTGAAGTTGGATACTCAACCAACTGAGCCACCCAGGTGCCCCTATTTCTAGTTTTAAAATACTTATATTTATTACTGATTTTGATTTAAAAATCCTTATATTTCTAACTGCTGTTTCTTATATAAACTGGCTGAAATCTCAGGTGCAATGTTGAATAGACATGGTGACAGCAAACATCTTTTCTTGTTTCTTTTAAGGGAAATGTTTTTAAGCCTTTAACAACACATTTGGATCTTGTTTTTATATTTCTTTCTTTTTTAAAAAAAATTATTTCTAGGAGAGAGAGAGACAACGTGAGCAGGGGAGGGTCAGAGAGAGAGGGAGTCACAGAGTGAAACAGGCTCCAGGCTCTGAGCTGGTAGTCAACACAGAGCCCGACGCGGGGCTCGAACCCACGAACCATGAGATCATGACCTAAGCCAAAGTCAGACGCTTAACCGACTAAGCCACCCAGGTGCCCCTATATTTATTTCTTTATGTTTATTTTTAAGAGAGATAAAGGGAGGGATATAGACAGAGTGTGAATGGGGGAGGGGCAGAGAGAGAGGGAGACACAGAATCCAAAGCAGGCTTCAGACTCTGAGCTGTCAACATGGAGCCCGTCATGGGGCTCAAACCCACAAACTGTGAGATCATGACCCGAGCCAAAGTCAGATGCTTAAGTCACTGAGCCATCCAGGTGCTCCAACATATTTGGATTTTAATTGATGATCTATGTATGGTTTAAAGAAATTCCTTTCAATTCCTACTTCTCTAGGAGATTTACTCATAAATAGTTGAATTTTATCAAAATTTTTCTTCATCTGTTGAGATAACCAAGTGGGTTTTGCTACTTTAATGTGCTGTGTAAATTAAACTACGAGTAATCTTGATTATTCATTTAATCTTTTTTAGAGAGCATGTGTGAGCAGGGAAGAGTGACAGAGGGAGAATCTTTTTTTAAATTTTAAATTTGTTTGGGGGGGGGGAGAGAGAAAGACAGGTAGATTAGGGGAGGGGCAGAGAGAGAGGGAATCCCAAGCAGACTCTGCACTACGTGGAGCCCAACTCAGGGCTTGATCTCATGAGCTGTGAGATCATGACCTGAGCCAAAATGAAGAGTCTGATGCTTAATCAACTGAGCCGCCCCGGGGGGCCTGAGAGAGAGAATCTTAAGCAGGCTCCATGCTCAGCACTCATGATGTGGGGCTCCACCCCACAACCCTGGGATCATGACCTGAGCCGAAATCAAGAGTCAGCCTCTGAACTGACGGAGCCATCCAGGCTTTTTGATATTTTAAAAAGAAGGAAAAAAAAAATCCTACCTTTTGTAATTTTTTTTCCCCCTGTACATTCCTGGACTTGGTTTGAAAATGCTTATTTCAGATTTTTCTATCTAATAGTTACAAAAGTACGGGCAGTGGGCCTATCAGTTTTATTTCTAGTATAAAAAAGAAGAGAAAAAGAAACCATTAGCCCTACCCAAAAGCTCTGTGAGGGTGAGGTACGTGGGTCTGTTTGCGAAAGAGCGGGAATCCTCCCCACCAGCACCGGGAGTCCTCCCCACCAGCACCGGGAGTCCTCCCCACCAGCACCGGGAGTCCTCCCCACCAGCACCGGGAGTCCTCCCCACCAGCACCGGGTTCTCCTTGCTGCCCACTGGGCAGTGTGCAGAGGAGGTGGGGAGGCATCATGTAGCTGCACGAGTGGGTGATAGGGTCACTGGCTCGGTGCTGTGATCACCCTACCATCTAGAACCAGCACTCAGGAAGCGCATCACAGGGGAGCCTGTGTTTGATCATATGACCGGGGGCTGGTGCCCTGACAGCTGCTGTGGATAGCAGCTACCCTTACAGGCGTTTCCCCAGGGGAGGCAGGGAGCGGCCCAGAGATGGTAAGACCCTGCCAAGTTGTGGTCCTCTTTCTGACGTCTGACGGGAGAATGCTGTCACGCTGCTTCTCAGGGATCGAAGCTATGGTCCCTTTGATGATGGCTTGCTCAGTTTAAAAGCCGGCACTTGAGAGATAATTACAATACAATACGTTCAACCTCAACCAGCTTTTCTGCTATCTCAGGATCAAAATCCGATACACTCTTGCTAATCCGACACACACACAGGAAGTACAGTGTTTTCATAAGCCTGGTACATTGCTCACCAGCTCTCCCTCTGGAGGATTTGCTCTTCTCGCCTACTGAAGGGGAGGACGTCCCGTTTATTGTATTGAACTAAAAATTACATTTTACCCTTAAAAGGCAAGGAGTTTCAAATGATGCTTCCTGGCTAGCATTTAAATAAAAAATAAAGGCATAAAATAACACAGTGATAGACCCTCTTCCTCTGGTTATTGCTTGGATTCTTAGCCTAATTCAAGGGAACTGAATCTTAAATTAAAAAAAAAAATAATTTCTTGCTTCCCTACCAAAAGCAAAAACAAAAACATCCTTGTAATATAAGTTATTCAACAGAGTCTAAAGGCTTACATATTATCATTATTTAATCAGAGATTCTTGGCAAGCTGCCTATGAACTTCAAAGCAGGGGTAAGAATGAACCTGTATGTCAGGTGTTTGATCTGTGTACATTTGTGAATTAAAAAAAATTTTTAAAAATATTTATTTATTCTTGAGAGAGAGACTGAGCATGAGTGGGGGTGGGGCAGAGAGAGAGAGAGGGACACAGAATCTGAAGCAGGGTTCAGGCTTTGAGTTGTCATCACAGAGCCTGACACAGGGCTCGAATTCATGATCTGGGAGACCCTGTCCTGAGCTGAAGTCGGACCCTTAACCGACTGAGCCACCCAGGCGCCCCATTTGTGAAATTTTTGAGGAGGGGCTATATTACCTTCATTATATCCTTAAGATATCCCCAATACCAAAAAGGTTAAGACCCACTGGTCTGGCAGAATTTTTTTTGTTTTTAAGTATTAGCCCACCCACTTACCGAAACAGCACAATGCCTTAGACAACAACCAGTTTTTTTTTTTTAATGTTTTATTTATTTCTAGGAGAGAGAGAGACAGCATGAGCAGGAGAGGGTCAGAGAAAGAGGGAGTCACAGACCGAAAGAGGCTCTAGGCGCTGAGCTGGCAGTCAGCACAGAGCCCGACGCGGGGCTCGAACCCACGAACCGCGAGATCATGACCTAAGCGAAAGTCGGACGCTTAACCAACTAAGCCACCCAGGCGCCCCAGACAACAACCAGTTTGGTTTACTATTTTCTGAGGTCATTTGTTAAACTGAATACAAGAATTCCAGGGAAACTAAAATTGACTGATAATTGTTTTTTTTTTTTTAAGTTTCATTTTTAGCTTTTATAATATTGAATATGACATACCCTCTTTGATAAAGCACTTTAATGAAAATCCCAGAAAAAGACAAGTGGCATTCGTTTTTAACCTCCAGAGTTGCTCTCCTACGCAAATAGATTCTTTGACTAGTGCTCAGCTACTGAGCTAAACGGGCAAGTCCCTTGTTGATTGTCCGTAGTTTTCTTTAAGTGGAAACTTTTTTCCTGACGAAAATGAGAAACTCGGCAGGAAATTTAATTTTAACATAATCCTTAGGTTTGCAGCCGTGTTCATTTTCTATTAAATGTTGCTAACAATGACATAGCCTATCTTTTTAGCTAATGGAAAATTTAAAAATTGCGGTATATGAAAAGAACATGATAAAAATGGGGAATTTGACATGTGGCTTCATTTTATTTTCAGAATGTATTTTAAACATTAAACTAACTTATTTTCTATGTACACATTTTGAGCAGTTACTCACCAATTTTTTATGAATCACATGCTTGGTACCAGGCACATATGTGGGTGCTGGGGTTAAAACAGGAGACAAAAGAGACAAAATCCCTGTCTTCCTGGAGTTTATATTCTACAGGGAAGAAATGCAATAGGTGAATGAATGAATGAATAAAAATGTCAGTATCATAAGATTTTGCTGCAAAGAAAAAGGAAATAGGGTAGAAGAAAAGAGAGTTATGGGTGTTAAAGATAATGGGGTCAACTGAAATTTCTTTGGGGGACAACTTGAGGGCCTGCGTTGAAGTAAAATAAGGAGACAAGTGATGCAAAATATAGAAGAAGAAAGAAGGAAAGGAAAAATTTGAAAAACGGAGGAGGGAAGAAAAGGGAGAAAGTCAGAAGAAAGGAAAGAAAAAAGCACATGCAAAGCTGTGAGGATCTCATTGAAGAAACCTATACTAATTATCTTGATACTGAATATGACCGATGTTTATTTATTTATTTATTAAAAAATTTTTATAGTTTATTTTTGAGACAGAGACAGAGCATGAGTGGAGGAGGGGCAGAGAGAGAGAGGAAGACACAGAATCTGAAACAGGCTTCAGGCTCTGAGCTGTCAGCACAGAGCCTGATGGGGGGCTTAAACCCATGAACCAAGAGATCTGACCTGAGCCGAAGTCGGACACTTAACCAACTGAGCCACCCAGGCGCCCCGACCGATGTATATTTAAAATACTATGCAGATACACATCAGAGAGCCGGCATCTAAATTGAACATCTCTTTTAGCTGCATATCACATTTTTACCAATGAAGTAATTTTGGCTCAAAATATTTGAGAATGCCTAGTTAATAATTGCTTTTAGAAACAGTTTTTTGGGGCTTCTGGGTGGCTTAGTCAGTTAAGCATCTGGCTCTTGACTTCGGCTCAGGTCATGATCTCGTGGTTCCTGGGTTCTAGCCACGTGTTGGGTTCTGTGGTGACAGCGCTTCGGATTCTCTCTCTCCCTCTCTCTCTGCCCCTCCCCCTCTTGTGCGCTCTGTCCCCCCGTCTCAAAATAAATAGCTTAAAAAACAGTTTATGAACTGCATAATAATTCAATCTCATTATTATACACTTAGAGCTCATTTTTGACAAAGTATTTTGCTTGCTTAATCACCCACTTTTCTCTTTAGATTTGGTGCTGATTCTGGCTATTTCTTTTTTTTTTTTTTTTTAATATTTTTATTTATTTCTAGGAGAGAGAGAGAGAGACAGTGTGAGCAGGGGAGGGTCAGAGAGAGAGAGGGAGCCACAGACTGAAACAGGCTCTAGGCTCTGAGCTGGCAGTCAGCACAGAGCCCGACGTGGGGCTCGAACCCACGAACCGCGAGATCATGGCCCAAGCGAAAGTCGGACGCTTAACCGACTAAGCCACCCAGGCGCCCCATCTTTCTGGCTATTTCTAAAAATCAATCTATACTCAAAAGATGGAGAAATACAACCAGAAAAACTAGATTGCTAGCCTGAAGGCCATTTCAACAGGCTTTTCAGGAAAGAAGAAAAGAGAGGGAAAGGGAAAGGAAAGATGTGAGCAACTATTTAAAAAAAATTTTTTTTTAAATTTGTGTATACTTGACACACAATGTTACATTAGTTTCAGGTGTACAACAAAGCTATTCGACTTCTTTTAAAAATTTTAAAAAAAATATTTATTTTGAGAGAGGCAGAGCATGAGCGGGGGAGGGGCAGAGAGGGAGACACAGAGTCAGAAGCAGGTTCCATCGACTTCTTAGTACATTATGCTTTGCTCAACACCAATGCAGCTACTGTGTGTCGCCATATAGCACGATTATAATATTCTTGACTGTATTCCCTGTGCTGTGCCCTTCATTCCCATGACTTATTCAATCTATAACTAGAAACTTGGATCTTCTGGATCTTCCACTCTCCTCACCCATTTTGCCCCCTTTCCTGCCCTCCACCCCCCCAACCATCAGTTTTCTCTCTGTATTTATAAGCCTGATTCTGGTTTTTGTTTGTTTATTCATTTATTTTAGTTTTTATTTTTTTACATATTTATTTTGAATAGAGAGAGGGTGTGCATGAGTTGGGGAGGGACGGGGGGGAGAGAGAGAGAGAGAGGGAGAGAGAGAGAGAGAGAATGAATCCCAAGCAGGCTCTGCACTGTCAGCACTTAACTGATTGAGCTACCCAGGTGCCCATTTTGTTTTTTAGATTCCACATGTAAGTGAAATCATATGGTGTATGTCCTTTTCTGATTTATTTCACTTGGCAATTTATTCTTTACACTCATCCATGTTATTGCAAATGGCAAGGTTTCATTTCTTTTTTTATGGCTAGGTAATATTCCATTGTGTATGTGTGTCTTGTGTGTGTGTGTTTGTGTGTGTATGTACCACTTCTGTTTTTTTAAAATTTTTAATGTTTTTATTTATTTCTGAGAGAGACAGACAGACAAGACAGACAGCGTGAGGAGGGGGGTGGAGAGGGAGATACAGAATCTGAAGCAGGCTCCAGGCTCTGAGCTAGCTGTCAGCACAGAGCCTGACGCGGGGCTCGAACCAACGAACCGTGTGATCATGACCTGAGCCGAAGTCAGATGCTTAGCTGACTGAGCCACCCAGGCGCCCCACCACTTCTTTGTTCATCTACTGATGGACACTTAGGTTGCTTCCATATCTTGGCTGTTATACATAATGTTGCAGTAAACATAGGGGTGCATATATCTTTTCAAATTAGTGTTTTCACTTTCTTTGGGTAAATGCTCAATAGTAGAATTCCTGGATCATATAGTATTTCTATTTTTAATTTTTTGAAGAATCTCTATACTGTTTTCCATAATGGCCACACCAGTTTATGTTCTTACCAATAGTGCACAACAGTTCATTTTTCTCCATATCCTTACCAACACTTGTTATTGCTTGTGTTTTTTATTTTAGCCATTTTAACAGGAGCAAGATGATATCTCACTGTGGTTTTGATTTGCATTTTTCTGATGATGAATGATATTGAGCATCTTTTCATGTGTCTGTCAAATATCTAAAATGTCTTTGAAAAAACGTCTATTCGAGTCCAATGCCTATTTTTAATTGGATTATTTGGGGGTTTTTGGTGTTGAGTTGCATAAGTTCTTTATATATTTTAGATATTAACCTTTAATATTTATTTATTTTTGAGACAGAGAGAGACAGAGCATGAGCACAGGAGGGGCAGAGAGATAGGGAAACACAGGATCCGAAACAGGCTCTGAGCTGTCAGCACAGAGCCCAATGTGGGGCTCAAACCCATGAACTGTGAGATCATGACCTGAGCCGAAGTCGGACACCCAACCGACTGAGCCATCGAGGCGCCCCTAGATATTAACCTTTAATTAGATATTAAATGAATACATCATTTGAAAATATCTTTTCTTATTCAGCAGGTTGTCTTTTTGTTTGGTTGATGCTTTCCTTCACTGTGCAAAAGCTTTTTATGTTGATGTGTTCCCAGTAGTTTATGTTTGCTTTTCTTTCTCTTGCTTTAGGAGATCTATCCAGAGAAATGTTGCTATGGCCAATGTCAAAGAGATTACTGACTATTATTTCTTCTAGGAGTTTTATGGTTTCAGGTCTAACACTTAGGTCTTTAATCCATTCTGAGATGTTTTTGATGTGTGTATGGTGTTAGAAAGTGGTCCAGTTTCATTCTTTTGCATGTAGCTCCAGTTGCCCAGCGCCATTTATTGAAGAGATACCTTTTGTCCTTTGTATATTCTTGCCTCCTTTGTCATAGATTAATTGACCATATAAGTGTAGGTTGTTTTTTTCTGGACTCACTATTCTGTTCCATTGATCCTTATGTCTATTTTTGTGCCAGTACTATACTGTTTTGATTATTACAGCTTCGCAGTGTATCTTGAAATCTGGAATTGTGATAACTCCAATTTTGTTCTTCTGTCTCAAGATTGCTTTGGTTATTTGGGGTTTTCTGTGGTTCCAAAGAAATGTTAGTGTTATTTGTTATAGTTCCATGAAAAATGCTTCTGTCGTTTTGATAGGGATTGCACTGAATCTGGAGATTGCTTTGGGGAGTATGGACATTTTAACAATATCAATTCTTCTAGTCCATGAGCATGGAATATCTTTCCATCTTTGTCATCTTAAATTTCTTTAATCAACGTTGGGTAGTTGTCAGAATACAGGTCTTTCACCTCCTTGGTTTAGTTTATTCCATGGTATTTTATTCTTTTTGGTGCAGTAGTAAATGGATTTGTCTTCTTTCTCTTTCTGCTACTCTGTTATTAGTGTATAGATATGCTACCAGTTTCTTGGTATTAACATTATATCCTGCAACTTTACTGAATTATTAATTATTTCTGGTAGTTTTTTGGTAGAGTCTTAAGGGTTTTCTGTGTATAGTATCATGTTGTAAATAGTGACAGTTTAACTTCTTACTTCTTCCATCAGTATGGATGCATCTTATTTTCTTTTTCCTATCTGATTGATGTGGCTAGGGATTCCTTTTATGTTGACTATAGGTGGTGAGAGTGGACATCCTTGGCTTGTACCCGATCTTAGGGGAAAAGCTTTCAGTTTTTCACCATTGAGTATGATGTTAGCTGTAGGTTGATGTTTTCTAATTTTTATAACCAGCCAAATATAGCAGATGTTTTTTTTAAATCTCAGTATAGTGTTGCTATTTTTTCTTTGTTGTTCTTTAATTAGATGTTTGATATATCAGAACAAATAAAATATTACATATGGTTACTAATCAAATTAATATGCCAAATTTTGATAGGCTTTCTACATACTTTTTTTTGACACAGATTGCCTCAAAATAATTTCTCACCACTCCAGATAGTCATCAGATGGCTGTGTTTAGTAGATAGGGTGGCCTTAAGGATGAAAGGGTAGGTGAGGCCATAGAGTCGAAGTGATGGTTTGGGAGTCATCCAGCTCATATTTGATTTTCTGGTGTATGTTTCATTGGTTAAGAGGCCCCAACTAACCAGCCACCATTTTCATTAATACATTCTCCTTAAATTTTTCTTTTAGTCTTGGGATCTATTTATTTATCTAGATATAGCATGCAATTTTGAATACTTCATAAGAAAAAGAATTTCCCCTTGTTTTTGGTCTAAAACCAAGATACTTCATTAAATTGAACTTATAATAGAATTACATGAATATCCCTGTTAGTAGCTTTCTCAAATTTTATAATGTTTACACATACTCAACTCTTGCTTTTTTTTTCTTTTTTTTACTAAAAAAATATAAAGACAGGGAAGGACTTGTGTGAGTAATAGTATTGTGCTTTCCTATACTTCCTCTTATTTACAGTAGAAGCGTCAAATTATTGACCCATAGATTGGACCCTCTAGGACCCATGTCAAGTATGATCACTTTTTCTGAGTTTCTAAAGCACTTTTGGTAAATATACTTCACTAAGCCAGATACTTCTTCCTCTGCTTTAAGTTATCACTTGGGTTCCTCTTTTCCCTCCACATAATCTTGCATCCGTTAGCACTACAGATGGTAGGGAGGATTCCAGTGTGTTTCTCAAGAGTTTTTTTCTACACCTTTTAATCAGTTCATGCAAATGAATATCTAATGGTAAGGACATCATGGGGAACTTTGAACTCTCTGACCTACCATGTAAAGTTTCATATACACACATTCTCTCTCTCTCTCTCTCTCTCTCTCTCTCTCTCTCTCTCACACACACACACACACACACACACACACACACTTACATACATACATATGTATATACTTACAGTCAATCTTCACTATTCATGATTTCATCATATTTACAAATTTGCCCATTTGCTAGAATTTATTTGTAACCCCCAAATCTACACTTGGGTTCTTTCATTGTCATTCATGGACAAGCACAGAGAGGCAAAAATTTTAACTTTTTGAATTTTACAAGAGTTGTTTTAGCTCGTATACTCTAAAGTCTTCTTTGTGTTCCAGTGAGTAACCAAGTTTTTCACAGTTTTGTTCTTTTATTGTTGGGTTTTTTTTCTATCAGAAATGGCCCCCAGGTGTAGGGCAGAAGTGCTGGCTAATGTTTCCCAGCCCAAGAAGGCTGTGATGTGTCTGATGGAGACTGTACATGTCAGCTAAACTTGGCTCAGACATGAGGTTTGGTGCTGTTGGTTGCTGGCTCAATGTTTCTGAATCAACAACACATATGAAATAAGGTGTCTTTAAATAGAAACACACATAAGTCAATACACACATAAGTTATGTACTGCTTGGCTGATGAAAGTACAACCAGAGACTTGGAGTGAGCTAACCCTGTATTTCTTCTAGGAGCAGTGACTCAGTATTAACCAATTCAGTGTTCTTGGTGACTGTATAGAGCATGACTACTACAAATAATGAAAATCTGCTCTGTGTATGTATGTTCATATACAAAGAGATGTATTTACTCACTGGCATTTTTAGGTAACTAATTAAAAACAAATAACTTTACAGTAAAGGAAAAATCAGTAGGCATCAGCAGGTACTATGAAAGATGCATCAAGAAGACATTGTTCTTGGGTGAAAGAAAAGGGAACACATTGATCAAAGGGTGCAAACTTCCAGTTATAGGATGAATAAGTTGTGGCGGCCTAATGTACAGCATGGGGAACATCATTACTAATAATGTATTGTATGGTTGAAATTTGCTGAGAGTAAATCTCAAGTGTTCTCACCACAATAAAAAAGGTTAACTATGTGAGGCCATGGGCATGTTATTCATTTGATTGTGGTAATCATTTCATAATATAACATATATCAAACTATCACCTTGTATACCTTACCTACATATAATTCTTGTCAATCATGGCCTCAGTAAGCCTGGAAAAATAGAAATTGTTCTTCCTTTTGGGTTGAGAGCATAAGTACCTCAGAGTTTACTAGATGGGAGTTGTGTATATTTAAGGAGGCAGCTCTAGATGTGAAAGGGGAGCAAACAGAGTAGAGATGGACATCTGTATAGCGCTCTGAAGGGTCGGGACTCCGGAACAGGAAGGCCAGAGTTAAACCCTGGCTCTGCTACTTTCTGACTGTCTGTTCCCCAAACCTGTTCCCTCCTCTTCCCGGGCACAACAGCTGGCTCCATAAATGAAGCCACATAACTGAGTTCTAGCCAATGGGATGTGAAGAAGAGTGATGTGCACCACCTCCAGAACTGGCTCATCAAAACCTATTGTCTGACCCTTCCTGTTCCTTCCCCATGAGCCAGTTTATGAAGACAAGCTCTGTATGGTAGGCACAATAATAGCCCTGCCTCTGTGTCCTAGTCTCCAGAACCTGTTAGCATGTTAGATCACGTGGAAAAGGGTTGCAGATGGAATTAAGGTCGCTAATCAGCTGATCTTAAAATAGTGAGATAATCCTGGATTATCTGAGTGGGCCCAGTGTAATCACAGTGTCCTTAAAAGTAGAAGAGGGAGGCAAAGAGAGAACCAGAGAGATGGTAACAAGTGAGGGGCTTGGACTGACTCATGAGCTTTGAAGAAAGGAAAGGGCCATGAACCAAAGACAGTGTGCAGGGCAAAGAAACAGATTGTCCCCCTAGAGTGCCCAGAAAGGAATCGTTGCCCCCTGATCATTGCCCAGGGAGACCCATGTCTGATACCCAGTCTATAGATCTGTGAGATAGTCATGCTGTTTTAAGCCACTGAATTCATGGTAATTTGTTACAGCAGTAATAGGAAATTAACATACACAACAACCTCAAAAGCCACTGTTGAAGACGTCAGTCATCAGATGGAAGGAGTGTGGGTCCTTGTATGCGCTCTTAAAAGAGAGCACCAGTCAGGCAGAATGGCGGCTTTGCACTTGACACGAATATAAAATAAAACTCTATCATTTTGGAGCTAGTTTTTCAAGTGGCCAGTGGGGACCTTGATTAAAACAGTTTGGCAAGTCACAAGCCCCTCGTTGCCTTAGTTTCCTCGTCTGTAAGACATGTTACCATGTCACATGGGCGGTTGGTCTTGTTCAGCTCATGTTTATCTTCAAGTTAAAGACCTAATTTCCAGCCCGATATGCAGGTATTCCATTTTTTTAGAACTCCTTCCTAATTGTTGGGAAGATTAAAAAGGTTAGTACATGTAAATCGCTGACAATGATTACTGACCTATATTGAGCACTATTAAGGTGTTAACTACTGTCACTGTCATCCAGGGATGTGAAGGAAAAACTAAGGTGGAATTTTGGGAGAAGGCATGAATCAACATAGAGATTGCAGTGGATGGAGCATGGTCAAAGTTCTACAAAAACACTTAGCCGTGTGGGGGGAATTATGCGTCTTTACTGTCTGTAATTGATCTAATCTTGCTTTTGGTTCAGAAGGGAAGAAATACTGATGCTTTGAATATGGAGATTACATGACGGGATATAGAGCTTGCCTTATATTGGCCTCCCTGTAAAACTGTACATTCTGGAGTGTACCACTTTTTCTTTCTTTCCTTTTTTTCCTTTTCGTTTCCTTTTTCTTCTTTTACATGGTAACAACTTCTTTCTTCCTTTTTTGGGAACTTTTGAATACACTAATTTTGGGGGATCACATAAGGGGTTTTTGCCCTTTATAAATGACGTGTTCGTAGAAATACGAAGAAGCAGGAATCAAAATCTCAATAGCAAAGTGAAAGATTTCTCAAGGTAAACTTGGGTAAAAATTATTACAAATAGGAAGTTTGAAAAATGCTTTGCAAAGAAGCATTGGAGCTTTTATAACCCACTTCATCTTCTTCAGTTACTATAGCAACAGCCAGGAAAAAATAAATCAGAGGCTCACCAAGCATGGTCATCAGAACTTTTTCTCAACTGCCCATCTTCCCAGAGACATTAAATAAAACCTGGGCCAAGCAATAAAGCTTCATTCCTGTCACTCGACAAGGGATTGGTCTGCAAATAAAATGAAAAATAATGTGAACAATGCTAGGCTTTAGCATTTTCCATGGGGAAAAAATTCAAAAAAACGTTACGATGGTGTTCCCATACCTTAGAAGTCAAAAACGTCTAAATTTTGATGAAATGAGCCATTTTGGAGAATTATTTATATATAATAATTAGGTAAACTTGGACATCTATAAAAATTAAAATGCATAAATATGAACCTTGGGGGGCTTTTGATTAGACATGCTGGCAAAGAATACAATTGTTCGTGTACCATTTCCCCCCTATTTTCTTGGGTATTTCCCATGCTGTTTTGTGGTAATGAGGAAAACTGGGTGTTGACTACTAGGCTACCCCAAGTCACATTGTCCTTTTGATTTAAATAAAGTAACTCGATATGCCTGGGTGGCTCAGTTGGTTAAGCATCCAACTTTGGCTCAAGTCATGATCTCATGGTTCGTGGGTTTGAGCCCCGTGTTGGGCTCTGTGCTGACAGCTCAGAGCCTGGAGCCTGCTTCAGACTCTGTGTCTCCCTCTCTCTCTGCCCCTCCCTTGATCACACTCTGTCTCTCTCAAAAATAAACATTAAAAAAAAAGCAAAATAAAACAAAAAATAAACTAACTCAACTCCCATCCTAGAAAAAGCAGAGACCCAGGGGCAATTCCAGAAGTCTTGAGAGGTTTGTAAGTGTTACTTTGTCTTCTTGATCATCACTGGCCAGGCTTTCCCTTTGCCTGAGGACTTGCCCACTGCAGACATCACCCAGATTCTTTTAACATTTAAAAGATCACAGGGGTACCTGGGTGGCTCAGTCCGTTAAGTGTCCAACTCTTGATTTTGGCTCAGGTCATTAGCTCACAGTTTGGGTTGGGTTCGTGAATTCAAGCCCCATGTCGGGCTCTGTGCTGAAGGCGTTGAGTCTGTTTGGGATTCCGTCTCTCCCTCTCTCTGCTCCTTCCCCACTTGCTCTCTCTCTTTCCCTCTCAAAATAGATAAATAAACTTTAAAAAAAATTAAAAAAGAGGTGCCTGGGTGGCTCAGTCGGTTAAGTGTCTGACCTCGGCTCAGGTCATGATCTCATGGTTCATGAGTTCAAGCCCTGCATCAGGCTCTGTGCTGACAAGTCAGAGCCTGGAGCCTGCTTCGGATTCTGTGTCTCCCTCTCTCTCTGCCCCTCTCCCACTCTTACTCTGTGTCTCTCTTAAAAATAAATAAACATTAAAACATTTTTTTAAATTAAAATCACATACACACATACACACTATAATCTGTAGTGGTTTTTAATACAATCTAAGGTGAAGCTGGGTGATGTATTACACAGAACATTATGGAACAAGTGTGCTACAATTGAATATTAGGGTAGTAACACCTAATCAAGTAAGTTCCCTGGCCGTTTTCTCTGCTCTGACCATCTCACTGTGAAGAGCCTCAGTTCCTGGCCATCTTGCTGGGCTCCTTCCTTTTATTCCCCCTTCTCTCCAACCCTCTCATGTTTCTCTCTCCAGCTCTTGGAAGAAACTCCAACCCCTCCCCCCGCCCCCACCCCCCCAGCCTTATTGTAGCGTCTTCAACAATTTTAGTCCTTTCTTTGCCTTTTCAATTGCTTATTTTCACTTTTCCTTTCCAATCCCCAAACAACCATTCATGGTTTTGTTTAACAGAGAGCCATTTATCATGGAGATAAATAGTGCCGGTGGTTACTTCGAATTCTTCTAGTTAGTATTGGCTCTGAGTGATTAGGTCTCTCCCACAGAGAATTTAGGGTAGAAATTTATATCTGTGTGAAATAACTAATTTTACATGAATCAGTCTGTGATGTTCAGTGATTCTGGCCAACAGGAGATCAGTTTTAGGGAGAAATCATCTCAGTGTTACACATGAAGGCGTTAATGGACATGGAGGTTGCCATTTATCTAAAATCACAAAGCTAGCAAGTGGCAGCACCAGTCTTTGGTCACCTGGGTTTCTATGCCAGGAGTTTTTGTAATGTACCACCTGACCCTGATACTATATTAACAAGAGGGCTGCCTATACAAACTTCAAGGGAATAATTGGAAATTGTAGACTTATTACAGAGTTTGAGGTGTTGGCTTCCACCAAAGAAACGAGAAATTTTATGGAAAGGTCAGAGAAGAGACTTATAACTTTTAAACAATTGGTTGCCAGAGTCTGTGGAGACCAGAGGATGTGGTCTGATTAATGGTCTGTTAAGCTATGATATGCCCGTGACAGTGGCTCTGAGGCACATTTTGTGAAAGGACATGTTTATGTTCTGTGACATTAACTTCAAAAGGTTAGAGTTGTAGCTGAAAAAATTTCTAGCTTCCCTTGGTCAATTTGTGGAATCATCCATAAATTTTACCAAACTTTCCAAAGGACCTACTTTTTATCTTTTTTTTTTTTGTCTGCAATGTCTTTGGATTTCATACATAAAACTGTACCAAGTACTTAATTTTTTATACATCTCCTAAAAATAGCCTTTAAAAATTTAATGACGGAATAAAAATATCCTATCCTTGTGACACTTGATTATGAAGTACAGACTTAACATGCAGGTGTTGGGTTAAAATTCACACAGCATGGCTAGGCAAAAATAGTTGTTGTCTACTTATAACTGATCTTATCTTGCTCAGGAGTCTGTTTCTACTGAAGCTGAAGGGGGAGGTATTCCACTGTGGAATTAAACATGCCAGTTAAAGGTGATCCAATTCTTTTACTTACAGTCATCTCTTTCAGATGAATTCAGGATTATTTGAGTAAATAGGCAGATCAAGTTTAATTTCCTGCAAGGTAAATTCCTCCTATTTCTTCACTTGTCCTTTTCAAGATGGCAGCAGGGTGCAGGGACATCATTGGTACCCATGTGGCATCCGTGAGAATGAATGCCTTACTTTCATGGAGCCGTCTTGTCCTGCCTGTCTCTATATAGATCTCTCACCTCACCACGGAGGTGGGTGTGTCTTATGCTCTGTTCTCAGAGCATGGGTAGATCATGATGGGGATTTAAACCAGACCCCACTCAGCTCTCAGCCACTCTCTAAGTCCACATAAATCTGACTGTGACTCCCAGGTGATTCCTGGTTTGGTTGACCTTCACTACATCGCCCAGCTAGTGGCTCATTTCATCCTGTTGGGAGACCATTCTCCATGGGTCACCAGCGTTTCTGCAAGTCTCGCAAGCAAGGCACTGATGGCCCTTTGTTCTGGACTGTCCTTTCAAGGGTACATATTAGTGTACTGAGCAACCTCAGAAGGTAGCAATACTGTCTCTGTGCAGAGCAAAGAGCAGGTGTGGTGACTGCTCTTATGAAAGAGTTCTCTTCATTAAGCTGTGTTTAGTTAAGTCTTTTTTCTTGTGTTGCCCTGTGGGACTGGGGCTTGGAGAACAAGAATGAGCCTGATACTGAGGCTGCTGCTGTTGCTGTGACTCATGAAATGACCTTCACCTCTGTGTTAGGAGTCTGGTGTTTTCTTCTAGTATCTGTGAAACAGTGCTACTCTAACTTGCAATCAAGGTAAAACCTCAGACCCCTCTAGTTCTTTTTGTTTAAGTTCATTTATTTTGAGAGAGAGAGAGAGAGAACATGAGAGGGGGGTAGAGTCAGAGAGAGAGGGGAGAGAGACTCCCAAGCACTGGCAGTGCAGAGCCCCATGCAGGGCTCAAACTCACAAACTGAGATCATGACTTGAGCTGAAACTAAGAGCTGGGCACTCAAACGACTGAGCCACCCAGGTGCCCCTCGGACCCTTTTAGTTCTTAACATACAACTCATGGAAGAGACCCCTTGGGAATCACACAGCCAGGACCTTCAACTGTCTTCTGAGTTTAACGTGGAGAAGGGGCACCAGGAGGGTTTGTGATCCTTTCCACACAATTCACAGGCCAGGAGCTGGAGAGTGCTGCCTCGGGTCCCCTCCCTGCCTATAGATACCTTCCCATCATTTCCATTCTGCCTTGAGTGACTTCCTTCAGCTGGCACAGGGGACCCCACTAGTCTCATCTGAAGACCCAATGGGAAGAGGAGTTTTGGGCTCACTCATTAATCTTGATCTTGATTGGTAAAAAGAAGTTTTTGTATAGGCGGAGTGGATCAAGAGGTACAAACTTGTAATTATAAAATAAATAACTCATGGGAATGAATAGTACAGCATAGGAATATAGTCAATAATACCATAATAAACTTGCATAGTAAGTACACTTAATGTGGTGAGTCCTGTGTAATATATAGAATTATTGAATCACTGTGTTGTTTACCTGAAACTCACATAAAACTATATGTCAGCTATATTTCAGTGAAAAAGAAGTTTTTGTCACTTAGAACCCCTGTTTTTCCTTTCAACAAAATCTCTTTCTCAAGACTGTGGCTTGACTTTATGCCTCAGGATGCTATGTTGTATGTCAAAGGCTGTAACTAACTTGTCTTTTTTTTTTTTTGAAACTGACTTGTCTTCTGTGCATTCATGTTCAAAAGATCCCAGTTCTATGCTAGACTGTGCCTTACCCTGGCTGAATGAGGGAAAAGGATCACACTGATGCATATCAAGAATATGATTCCTAAATTACATATATACATGTGCATAGATAGGCAGTGAATGAACACATACAGGCTTTCTTAACATGTCTTGGCCCATGAGAGGGAATGACAGTAAATCAACTCAGAAGTACACACTTATAAGCCTTTCAGGCTGTAATAACTTTAGTCAGTGATATATATTAGTTCTATATTAGTTAATGGACTCATTAACTTAGTAATTCATTGATAGTTAAAATAAATTATTAATATTTTTCTTCAATAAAAAACAAATAAAACAATGTAACACAGCCGTGGGACTAGAATGGTCATTATCTTTCCAGAAAACAAAGTTTGGGGAGGTGAGCTGTTGTATTTCTGCACACAGAGGTTAGCTGCAAGAGGAAGTAGGTTGAGCCTGTCCTGTAACTGCATCATACATACTGTGGATTCCTTGCAAAGCAACCTGAGGTCGGAGAACATTCCTCACGGCACTCTCAACCTCTTCCTGAATGGTTGGCCCAAGGAGGAACAGAGGAAATGAAGTAAACTGTTCAGTAGGGTGGACATGGAAACCTGCTTAAAGGAGCTTACACAATTTTTAACCTGAAAATACCTTTATCTGTATCTTTTTGTCTGTCTGTATTGATCTATATTACTCCCTAGACTGTAACTTAGCAATTTTAAAATTTACCTCTAATTTGGAGAATAAGTTGAGTAAAGAGAACTTGATCAATTAGAAATGAGTCATTTTAGGGGCAGGTGGCTCAGCTGCCAACTATTGTTTTCAGTTCAGGTCATGATCCCAGAGTCATGGGATGGAGCCCCGCCTCATGCTGTGTGCTGAGCATGGAGCCTGCTTAAGATTCTCTCTCTTGTTCTCTCCCTCTGCCCCTTTACCCCACTCGAGCTTGCCCTCTCTAAATGAAAAAAAAATTCTAAAGAAAAAAAAAAGAAATCAAGCATTTAAACACCATAGAGTTAATTCTTCTTCATGTACTATATTATTTTAATAATTATCTTGAATAAATAATAATCATCTTCAACAATTAATTAAGATATACTTCTCAGTACTGACGAGGGTATAAATATATTAAATTGGAAAGTTGAACTAATCTCGTAATTTGCCCCAAACTCTGACAGCTCTGAATCCGAGGTGCTGTCAAATGTAGACAGGGTTTCATGTCTCCCCTGCTGGGTGACATTAGTCCTAAGTGTCCTTGGTAATTAATTACATTTAGGACTTGGTGCTCGTACTTTTAGAATTTTGTCCAAATGTTTGGACTAAAAAGCTCCTTTGGAATTTTTTCTTATCATGTAGAGACTATTCATTTTGAAATAGCATATTGACCTGAAATTGATAGAAGGTTCCCAATATCTATGGTTTGCTCATGGTGCACCTTACAACTCCAGAGGAGGGCTGTTGGTTCATCTGTCACCTGTGTTTTCAGCTAGCACGTAAGCACTTGACATTGGTAAATTTTGCCCTTTTCTTGACTATTCATCTCATTTTGTTGGCCTTTCTCTCTCTGCATTTCCTATTCTTTGAAGCTAGGGATTTGCTTGTGATTTTTGGGTTCTCAGGATTTCCCATGGTATTTGTCACCTCAGGCCACCATAATAGGATACAACAGCCCAAGTGGCTTATGCAGCAGACATTTATTTTCTCGCAGGTTTGGAAATGGGTCATCCAAGATCAAGCTGCTGCAGGGCTGGTTTCTGGTGAGACCTCTTCTTGGCTTGTAGATGGCCACCTTCCCCTCTGTTTTCACATTGTGTTTTCTCACATCTCCCTTTCCGGAGAGAGAGAGAGAGAGAGAGAGAGAGAGAGAGAGAGAGAGAGAGAGAGAGAGAGAGAGAGAGAGAATGCTCTGGTATCTCTTTCTTATAAGGACACTGTTCCTTTTGGATTAGGGCCACACCCTTGTGATCTTATTTAATATTATTTACCCCCAAAAGGCCCCATCTCCAAATATCAAATATAGACACATTGAGGATTAAGGCTTCAACAAATGAATTTTGGGGGACGCAGTTTGGTCCATAACACCCATCATCATGCTCTGCTCGTGCTCTAAAATTTCTCCTTATCTTCTGCCTTCACCCCTCTTCAAAATCCACCTGTATTTGTCCCCACTCTTAGGAATAATTCTCTTTGTGCTCAGTAAATGAGCAAGTTTTTAGTGACTACTCATGGGTCAAGACATTAACTAAGATAGTAACTAAGATAGTGACTACTCATGGGTCAAGACATTAACTAAGATAGTAACTAAGATAGTGACTACTCATGGGTCAAGACATTAACTAAGATAGTAACTAAGATAGTGTATTTGTAGTTAAAAAAGTTTCCTCCACAAGTGCTACCTTACTCCAAGTTACAGGGAACTTGCTACAGGTCGCAATTTTAGCCACTCCTAAGTGGAAAACATAAAGGCTTTCGGAACCATACCATTGATGACATTCTGTGAGCACCTTACCTTGCCCATGGATTACAATGGCTCCAGACTTCTGGCCTGTCAATATGCCCATGCTAAAAAGGGAAATTCGAGATAGGATATCTCCAGTTAGTCAACCTTTCTGAGAAGTGGACAGTGCCTTCATTGTTCTAATGCACTATCAAGAACTAGCCAGTGAAAGATGTTTTCAAGATAGCTGAATCAAAGGATTGCACAGAAGCTTTAAAAATCATGTGATGGAAGACTTTTCATGACCTAGTGACCTGGATGAAGGGAGCCTGAAAAGTTGTTACCATCATAGTAAGGATTGTTTGTCACTAAAGTATTCATTAAAGTGGAGAACCCTGAGGAATTTTCTGATACTTGGCATCAAAGGATGCTTTGAACTTTTTTTTTCTTGCTACTGATTTGCCCAGACAGAGTTTGAAATAGTAATGTTCTGATTTCCTTGATATAGCACTAACCCTACTAACTGTCTGAGTAGATGTCCTTAAAAATAAAATAATAATTGGCTATGAGCTCTGCCTGTGGATTTATTCAGAATGTAGTTTAAGTTTTGCCTTTGGAAGAGCATCATATTAGGATTTGGACCCCCAGATTTTTCAAAAGAAATCCCTTTTACTTCAGAATCCAGAAATGAATTCCCCATTGGTAGATCTTTTTGTCCAGTTCAGAAAGAGTTTGCCTAGTAGGTATTGTTACCTAGTGATTCCAGACAAGCACAACCTATTTCTCACAAACACAACTCACTAGTCATATCTTACTTGGAGGAAAACCACGGTGGCTGTTGTTTGCTAGCATCCAGAGAGATCTCTGTGCATCCTATGTTTCTATTCATTGTATGCACTTTGCAGATGCCTGTTCGCTTTAATCATTGTCCCAGAAGCCCTGCGGTTATCATTGTGTTTTGTTGACTCTCATGAGCCAAATGGAAACAAATAATTCTTGAACGGCTGGAGAATTTCAGTGTAATAGATGTGTTCTCAGACATTCAGGGAGAGTCTCTATGAACTGGCTAAAGTCACTGGGAAGATTTTAGACAGACAATATGTCTGGTGGTTTGGAGAGTTGA
Organism: Proteles cristata cristata; assembly: GCA_017311185.1. Lineage (NCBI taxonomy): Eukaryota > Metazoa > Chordata > Mammalia > Carnivora > Hyaenidae > Proteles > Proteles cristata. The sequence continues at coordinate 1,357,239 of JAESUZ010001952.1, read as the reverse complement.
TTGTGTTAGGCTAACAGTGAGCAAGAAAGGCTTTCAATGACTAAAGAGCACACATCGGTAGGGGACCATCCTGGTTGATTTAGAAAAGCTACTTCAGTCATCACAAGAATATATTCAGGTTAAATCTCTATCTTTAATATCAGAAATGCTCAGGTTAACATCTTCCACGAGAACTTTCTTGATTGCTGACTCTGAGGTTGAGTTGGTGCCACTCATATTCACCACATCTTTCTGCACCAACAATCCCTCCTTGCTAATTTTGTAGGTCATAAAAATAAAGCGGGTTTTTAGGAATGTAAATCAAAGTTTCTAGGCACCCTTGGTAGCTGCAGACTCCTACCATTGCTCGGAAAGAATCTAACAATGTGGGAAGATGAACGAGAATGTGCCTCAATTACGCAGTGTTTCCTCGGCTGATACCAACCTAGAGAGGCTTTGGCTCTGATCATGTGTACTTACTTTATTTCTTTCTGTGTTCATTTTAATCTTGGCCCAATAGTTTCACTTGCTGCTATCTGTGAGGGCATTATTATAGGGATGTATACTCCCAATCAGTGCAAGGCACTGTCTGGAAAATTTGAAAACACAAACAAGCCAAAACCTGGCCTCAACCCTCAAATTGAGGCTTGGGGGAGTGATTTGTTTGCATTTCCTAATTTGTTCTCCTGGCACACTGTTCTGCTCTTTCTCTGTGGAAATACAGCAACAGGTATGTGCAGAGCATATTAATTTCTTGCATCTCATCCCAAATTTTGCCCAGAATTCCCCAGAACCATTACGCTGAAGTGTCTCATGAGTGTGATAGATACTTCTGGTTGTATGCTTCAACCTCCTTTGTCAAAACATGCATTTTCATTAGAGTAGGAAAATACATTAAATTATCATATTTGTTAGACATTTTCACAGTCCGATTTTTTCAGAAGTAGAATTCTATCATCCCTGTTCAGAGCAAGTGTTTATTCCATTGATGACTAAATAACAGTCGCTAGGCCCTTGAGTCACGGGGCCTATTGGTTAGAATGCCCTTGGCCATAAGTAACAGAATATCTGATTACAGTTGACTTCAACAGTGTGGGATGATTATGTTTTCACATAACAGGAAGTCTAAAGGTCAGTTGTTTTTAGTTTGTTTCAGGCATTCAGCCATGTTAACCGGGACAAGATTTCCTGTGATCTGTAATTTCTGCCATTCTCAGTATGTCAGTGATGTCGCCACTGAGGGTATACAAGATGACCACCAGAGCTGCTATGATCACATCTGCATAAACTTGTCTTCAAAGTCAGGAGGAGGGACGCAGTTAGAAGAGTCGGAGTAGGGAGTTGCAGCAAAAGAAGGCTCATGCTTGCTTCTTTCCTACAGTGGGCAATCTTCGGTGAAGGAAGGACCTCTCTCCTCATTTTCCTTTATGTTTGTTGACCATAATTGGGTCATATGCTCTCTGTAGTTGAGTAAAAGCTGGGGAGGTAAGTGTCAGGTGTTTTAGCCCATCTCTAGAATCTGGCCTTCCCATGGGGAAGGAGTGAGGACAAAGGCTAGAGGACAGTAGACCAACGCAGCCCGGCTCTCAGGCACTCTGACTTCACTCCTCTTTGTGCCCTTTCTCATCATGATAGGTTCCCGAGACCCAGGTCACTGTCTGTGCCCACCATCTGGAGGAAAGGAGGGCACATGCTTAAAACTTTTGAGTTACTTTTTATATGTTAAGCAAGACCATGCATATAACACCCCCATTGCATGTTCAATACTTTTAGAGAAGAAATGAAGTTCTTTGTGTCTCTTTAAAAAGAAACTTTTTCAATGTTTTATTTGTTTCTGAGAGAGAGAGAGAGAGAGAGACAGCATGAGCAGGAGAGGGTCAGAGAGAGAGGGAGACACAGAATCTGAAGCAGGCTCCAGGCTCTGAGCTAGCTGTCAGCAGAGCCGGATGCAGGGCTCGAACCCATGAACCGTGAGATCATGGCCTGAGCCAAAGTCAGACGGTTAACCGACTGAGCCACCCAGGTGCCCCTCTATGTGTCTCTTTAAAGCGGTGTGGGATTTGCCATTGTTGATTATTGACCACTTTCTTCTTGGGAGCCAAGTGAAGAGAGTCTTCTGGCAACATGTTCTTTTGGTTTCCTTTGATGTCTTTTGCTGTTCCTTCATAAAAAGTTCTCAGCCTTTCCTTTCTTGTCTGGCTTTTAACTATTTGTGTTCTCTGGGGTTCCTTGTGTTCTTGGCATACACCCTGCTCACGCTGCTCATCTTCCCTGTCCAGTCTTAACAGCTGTTATGGCCTAAATGAATTGATGATCTCCAACTCTAGTTTTACCAAGCACGCTCTGGACCTCTAGAACCAGTTATTTATGACTGGGTGAGGACATTTTCCTTGGATTCGTCAAGCTCAAAGGTTCCAAGAAGAATTAACCTTTTCTCCTCTTTGTACTGACTACCCCCAATTTTCTTTGATTCCTTTCTTCCTGTGTCCCCAGATCAACCTTGTTATCTGAGTTCTCTTTCATCTTTCACATCGAATCCTTCCCCGAGCTCTGATTGGGCTTCCTGATATTTCCGCAGTTGGCCCCTTTCTGTCTGTTTCTATGGCACTGCCTGAGTTCAGCCATGGCTCACGTTTCACCTTGGTTATTATTGCAGCCTCACTCAACAGCATTTCGCTCTGCCATCTTCCTCTCTTCTAACCCACATCCTTTTCTGCTGCAGCCCAACGTCTATTTGTGCTGAAATTCATATCTGAGTTAAGAGACTTTCCTTCCTTGAAATTCTTAGATGGCATTACATAAGCTTCAGGACAAAAGTCCAAACTCTTAGCACATTAGCATGAGGCCTTCAGCGACCTTTACCTTTTTTTTTTTTTTGTTCACAGACATCTTTAAGTTTCTAAGGCGAGATATGAAACCGCTCTGCCTCCTAGTAGCAAAGCACCTTGAGTGTTATATGCTGATTTCTTGTTCACAGGCCTGTCTTTGCATTTTTCTGTGAGAGCTCTGAAAACATGGTCTAGTCCTTTGTAGCTGCAGTACCTAATGTCTGGTGCATAATAGCCATTTAAAAGTGTTTGCTGATTGAATAATGCCTGTCCTCTTTCAATACCTGCGTTAATGGTCAATGTAATATACAATCTTAATATATAGGTTACTTTAGAGATGATGTCTCTAGTCTCTATCTGTATTTCAATGGTCCCCCATTGTCCTCTCATAATGGGGCTTCTCATTATCTTTTTTATTCTTCAGTGAAGGTAGATGAGCATTGAACAGGATTGCTACCTCTCATAGTATTCAAAATTTCCATTCCAAAATCTATCCAGAATGGAGTGATAATTTCTAGGTATTGGCACAGTAAGTACCCAGAAGAGGCCCATTAATACTCTCAGTTCTTGCCAATGTTCCATATAAGGAAATAAGTTTTCACCTCCATCCTGATTGTCTTTAAAATTCCCTTTCATCCTTATGAAACATTTTCTGTATAAACACCTCTCCCGAAGTCCTTTTCCTCTGTCGGCAATGCGTTCATTGATTATACATTTCGCCCTATGAAGGCAACTCCATGATTTAAATCATTTTAAGCTCCCAGGGAAATTGCACTAACAAATTTTCCTAACCTTCAGTATCAAGCTGCACTAGATACTTATGTAAAAAAGAACCTGAATTATATTGAAAGGATATCCTCTGCGAACTATCAAACGGCAAATATAGATTAAAAGAAGATTGTAAGTCCACTGCATTTAAATAATTATGTGGAAATGTGCATATTTAATATGACAATAAAAAATGAACAGAGGGATAGTCACACGTGAAAAGGCAGGTGCAGAGGTCTTGTTTTTCTTATATGGGGAATGGCTGTAATTTCTTTAGAATCTTACCTTGTATATTGATTTAAACTCAAAACACAGGTGCCTTTCTTTTATGTATGGGAGAGTGATCTGGTTTTTAAAAATGCCATATGAATGACTAGTATGAAATTATAGAGGGCAGGCACTCTGGAACTTGATTTCCTGGATCCAAATTCCAATTCTGTGGTTTGAGTGTGGGCAAGTCATCCAATCTTTCTGCACCCTGCTTTTCTCTTCTGTAAATTGGTGATAATAATAGTACTTACTTGAAGGGACTAACGTGAAGGCTCAATGAGTCAAACTTGTACTGGCTTACACCTGTACCTGGAACTTTGTAAGTGGGCAGTATAAGAAGTGAGGAAGCAGCCATCATTATCCAGGACACCTAATGCTCATTGAACACATTCAAGCATGTCCGCACGATGCACCTAGGTGATAGAATCATAACATTTCATTCCAAAATACGTCTTTAATTCAGGTATTATTTTTTTAAAATTTTAAAATGTTTTATTTCTGAGAGAGAGAGAGAGAGAGAGAGAGACAGCATGAGCAGGGAGGGTCAGAGAGAAAGGGAGGTATAGAATCCGAAGCAGGCTCCAGGCTCTGAGCTAGCTGTCAGCACAGAGCCGGATGCAGGGCTTGAATCCACGAACCGTGAGATTGTGGCCTGAGCCGAAGTCAGATGCTTAACCAACTGAGCCACCGAGGTGCCCCTAGGTATTATTTTTTAACTTGCATTTGACAGATCAGGAAATTGAGGCTTGATAGTTAAATGAATTGTCCCAGCTTAGAAAATGGTCATGCTGGAATCTGATCCACTGTCCTACTATCCTAGGATGGTGAGGAATTTGCCTAAGATAACTGTCTGTTTCAACACCTGAAATGTAAAGGTTTTTTTTTTTTTTTTTTAACTCATAATAAGTTTATTTCCTTAATTGTAGCGTATAATGCAGAGCAATGCACACAGTATGTTTTTAGTAAATATTTTGGAAGAGAATGTACAATATGATAAAGAGGGAACATAAGAACATTTCTCATCTACTTTGCATTTAAGGAACAATATTCACAGACAAATGAAGAGTTCACATAGTAGGCAAAATATCTGATTCCTCACTAATTATTTTTCACAATTCTACATTATGATATTTCATCTTTTTTTTTTAGGAAGCTTTTTTTTTTTTTTTTTTTTTACAAATAGTTTATTGTCAAATTAGTTTCCACATAACAACCAGTGCTCATCCCCACAAGTGTCCTCCTCCATGCCCATCCCTGAAATGTAAAGGTTTTTTATTTTGAAAAATAAAGTAATCTATCATAAGATGATCATGAAAATGACGAATGGTGAAAGGCATTTTTAGCAATCATGGTAAGATGGTAAGATATTTATTTGTACTCAAGTGTATTTCTCATGTTTTCACATGCCCATTTCGACTAAATCCTCAATATGATAAAATACACATGTAATTGCAGAGTTCTTCCTCACCTTGCATCTGGCACATACTCAGTTTTCTGGGTCTAATAAAAGGAATGATAGTGCCTATTGTGTGACATTTATAGCTGGAGTGACCTTTACTAGACCAGCTGTATAATAGAGCTATAAATGATTATTCCTCAATTTAGGATAACAGGGAAATAGTGAAAGATAAACAGAGTTGAAAGTTTAGTCTCTTGGGGTGCCTGGCTGGCTCAGTCCAAAGAGCATGTGACTCTTGATCTCTGGGCTGGGAGTTTGAGCCCCACACTGGGTGCAGAGATTACCTAAATCAATCATCAGTCAGTCAATCAATCAACCAAAGTTTTATCTCATATAAATATTCTAAATTTATCATTCTTATTTCATATCTTAACACCTAGAAAAGTCATTCTTAATGAATATGTCTCTCTTTGGAATGAACAGTTCCACATGCAAGCACTGCCCTCGTACTATATAGGTTATGCTCATAGCCCCAGTGATTTATGGTTTATTCATATGTCTATACATTCCACCATGTGAGGGCCTACTGTGTGCTGGCCTCTGTGGTGTATGGGTTGAGGAGAGCATGGTGAGCTGAGTAGACTGCCTTGCGTCTTGGCTCATGGTGTAATGAGGCAGAATAACTAAATAGGTTATTCTAAACTATACAGTTCAGTCTAAATCATCTGCTTTTCAGTTAATGATGATGGCACAATTTTCCACTAGAATGGGTGAATACTTACTTTGTTCACCTAAAGAGTCTACTTGAGTTATGTTCTCAGAATTAAGGACTATCTCAAAGGTAAACTTAATCCATTCTCATAAAAAAGCTACATTACACTTTCAAGATGTAGTTTTTCCACGCTTCCCTCTGAGATGTGAGATCTTGTAAAGATACCCAGTCCATAAGGACGTAGGCTTGGTTTGCTCTCTGTTGCCATCTGTTTCTCAGACGTTGTATGCTCTTACATACATTACTCCATTGCTTTTTGAGAACCTGCACTTTTTTATTTTTATATTCAGGCTGTACCACCCTTCTCATGTTCTCTCCTCTCTAAAGGCACTATTATGCTTAGCTGTTTTTTTGCCTAAGCCAACTAGTGGCTCAAGGGAATGGCAACTTTAACACTTTTCATACCAACTCTCTCTCCTCCCCTGTGATTGTATCCATGGCATCTCCAGCATGCTTCACCTTTTTTTTTTTTTAATGTTTATTTTTGAGAGAGAGAGAGAGAGAGTGTGTGTATGAGAGTGGGAAAGGGGTTGGGAGCGAGGGAGACAGAGGATCCAAAGCGGGCTCTGTGCTGACCACAGAGAGCCTGATGCGGGGCTCGAACCCACAAACCATGAGATCATGACCTGAGCCGAAGTTGGATGCTTAACGAAGTGAGTATGCTTCACTTTTAATGAGAAGAGGGGCAGCAGAATTGGCTGGGTGGTGACAGCAGTTGCAGAAGAAGAATGGATGCAGACTTTTTGGCAGAATAGAACTGAGTATTTGCCAGCCCCGCCCTCCCCTCCCACCACCTCCCCCCCCCCCGGCCCCATGACAACAGCCATGGCCATGAAGCTGTAAGGATGGCTGAGTCCAATTTACTGGGTAGAGAGGGGATACACAAATGTCATGAGGGTTTTGGTCTCTTTACATTATTTATCAGATTAGTTACGGTGCCTACATGCACTAGTTGTAATCGTCCCCATTTATTTCTTTCCTCTAAGCTAGAAGTATCATTGGAGGTAATATTTCCCCAAGATATTTGACCAGGGAGCACTTTGTAAGATATCATAAATCAAGAGAAGGCTAATAGGAGCAACTACACCAGAATGCACACTTGTAGTGAGATTAAGGGCCAAGAAATAGAAAATATTACAACTATGTTTTGTGATTTGGAAAAAAAAAAGGCACAACATTTACCAAAGGTCACCACACAGATGCCCTACAAAATGAAGAATCCTTGGTAAGTGCTGTTTATAAGTTAATATTCAGATCAAACATCTTCAGCTTGTGCAGTTTTCAGGTATTTGTTTACCTGCCTTATGATTTCCCGAGGGCATGTAACAAAAAGAACCATTGAGTACAGGTGTCTACTAATTGCCTCATACATACATACATGTCTAGTATTTTTTTTACATATATATTCACCTGTTCTTTCAAATGGATACTTTGAAATATTACATATAACATTCATAGGATTAATTTTCTCAAGAAATTTCTATTAACAAGAACACCTGGTTTTCATGAAACATACCTTGAACTCCACCAATCTAAGGAAGTGGGTAATTGTGCTGATGCTGTTTTCTTGTCTTTAAGGTGTAGTTTGCCTTATAGAATGGAAATTGTATTTTTTGGTCTACATTTGGAAAGTTACTTGGCCCCACGTCTAGTCGTGCATGGCTTTGCCATAGATCAGCAGTGAAATTTGATGGGTCATGTCAGTGAACTTACCTGCCTTCCCCCTTCTCCTTTCTCAGGTAAATTTCTCTAAGTGTTTTTTGTTCAGATAGGCAATTCCTGGCTGTTCTTTGCCCAGGGAAGACTTACAGAAGGGACTAGATATGCTTTATGACCTCAGAGTGGCCTGCAGTGGGGTGGTCTGACATAGAAGTGAGGTATTCATTAACCTATCAGCTCCCAATGTTCATAATGCAGATTGAAATCACAGAGAGATTTTCCACTGGTAGTAGCCAGCTTGCAGAATGGAGCCAAGCAAGTATGATATGGGATTTATTTGGAGTGAATTTTCACATGCTTCCTCTTAAGAATATCACCTTTGAATTATCTTTTTTGACACAGATTAAATAGTTCCAATTTTCCCATCTTCTGGTTGCCCCTTTCAGTTTTTTTTTTTAAAGCTTTTCTCAACACCCTTCAGCTTGGGTAGGACTTTTCATATGTTGAGATTATTTTAAGGAAGTCACTTTATATGTTCAGTATGAAATCACTGGATTAAAAACCCCATAAAACTGGAAATCCTTTCGATGTTCTACCTCTTTCGTTAAAAACTGAGAACCAGTACTCTGTGAAAGAACGTTGTGGTTATTCTTTTATGGCTTTCTAGTGTATCCGTCCACTCAGGCAGCCATAACAAAACACCACAGGCTGCGTGGCTCAAATGACAGAAGATGATTTTCCCATAGTTCTGGAAGCTGCAGGTCCCAGATTAATGTCCAGTGGGGTCAGCCTCTGGTGAGAGCTCTCTTCCTGGCTTATCTGCCTTCTTGCTGTCCTTACACGCTGAGAGGGAGGGAGGGAGAAAGCGTAGAAGAGAAGGAGTAAGGAAGAGATATCTCTTATAGGACTAGGGCTCTACTCTGGTGACTTCATTTATCCCTAGTCATCTCCTAGACGCCCTACCTCCAAAAACAGTCACAAGGGGAATTAGGGCTGCAACATATGACTCTAGGGGAGGGGAATGCAACTTAGTCCCTAGCATCTGCTAACTCTTCCTCTTGATACAAAAACATTTCAAAAAGTTATTTTTTAGACCTATGTCTTGGAGTAATTGACATTTAAAAGAAATTGAGACCATCCATCAAGCGCCCATTTCTCATTGACCCTTAACAAGGCCTTTCTGCCATTATGTAATTCCCTTGAGGGAAGGAACCAGAAGAAGGATGAGAAAAATAACCAAAGAAACAAATCGAGCATGATTTAAAAGAAAAACTTTCTATCCACATCTTTTCCTCCCCACCCCCCCCACCTTTTAACAAAAGAGCAACCGATTCACAGTTAGCCACCCTCGTGTGGTTTTATTGAGTTTCCAACTGTCAAGTCATGTCCGTAGCTGCCAATCTGAGTTTCAAACTTTTAGAGAAAGAACTGTTTTATATCGAGCCATTTCTCCTTATTTAATTCCACATAAAGAATTTGCCTTAAAACCTCTGGGGATGAGGGCATCTGACTCTGAAGGTTCAAACTGCTCGCTTGACTTCACTCCCTACCGTGTCGTCCTTAAAATACCTGAATGGTGGAAAAGAATCTCGCAACAGCACCAGGAACTTTTATGAAGAATTGAGCAGATGAGGGATCTGATAGAAGTTTTCATGGCACAGAAAACAGAAGAGAAAGCAACAGCATTGGCTTGTTTCCTGAAGCTCCAGTTCTAGAACGGGGGTGTTAGAGCCTTCCTTGATGCTCTGGGTGTCACGCTGTGCCATCAGACTATAAAAGCCTGAAAGCGCCTTGATACATTGTTGTGGTGGTGCCTAAACCTTTGCATTTTGAAACCCAGATTTCTGGGTCCTACTCCCAGAGTTCCTGGAGCAGTGGGAGGAGGCCTGAGAAATGGCATCCCACATGCCCCCAAATAGCATGATCCTACTGCTATGGGGACTAAATTTTGATTGAACCACTATATTACCGGGCTCCCCTCCGAGGGCAGCTGAGCTAAAATTAAGGGCAATTAGTGAGCAGCTCAAGGTCAGTGGTTCTCAACCTTGGCTGTTTGTTGATCACGTGAGGAACATTTAAAAATAGTGATGTCAGGGGGTGCCTGGGTGGCTCAGTTGGTTGAACATCTGACTTCCGCTCAGGTCATGATCTTGTAGATTGGGAGATGGAGCCCGGCGTTGTGCCCGGAGTGTAAAGCCTGCTTCAGATCCTCTGTCTCTGTCTCTCTTTCCTCTGCCCCTTCCCTGTTCATGCTCTTTCTTAAAAAGTAAAATAAAATAAAAGTAGTGATGTCAGGATCTCTGAGATGGGATTGGAGCATTGATAGTTTTTAGAGCTCCTCAAGTGTTTTCAGTATGCACATAGGGTTGAGACCCTTTGTCATTTCCTAATTAGATGTCAAGGGTGGTCACCTGTCCCAAATTAAGAGAGCTGGACAAATGTCTCAGAGGCACTAGAGACCTAGGCAAACTCTCTCAAATTAATTTTTTTAAGTTTACTTATTTATTTTGAGAGAGACAGAGATAGCGCAAGTAGGGGAGGGGCGGGGGGAGGAGGAGGGGGGTGGAGTGAGAGAATCCCAAGCAGGCTCTGTATTGTCAGCTCAGAGCCCCACCCGGGAACTCGATCTCATGCACTGAGAGACGATGACCAGAGCTGAAACCAAGAGTCAGACGCTTAACCAACTGAGCCACCCAGGTGCTCCTCTCAAAGTAACTTCTAATCATGGTTTTGAGTGAGTGTAACATGGAGAAATCAGGGGTGTCACTTTCGTTCTCCAAACTGGAAACCAATGAGGTGTTTTTCACCAGATGGGAATTGGGAGCGAATCTTTTCCTGCTTGGAGTGTGACCTTCAGGACCACACCTACAAGGAACCTCACTTTTTCTAAGGCCTTCTATTTGCAGGGAATGTGCTATGTATTTAAACTTGGGGTGCCTGGGTGGCTCAGTCGGTTCAGTGGCCGACTTTGGCTCAGGTCATGATCTCTCGGTTCATAGGTTCTAGCCCCGCGTCGGGCTCTGTGCTGACAGCTAGCTCGGAGCCTGGAGGCTGCTTCAGATTCTGTGTCTCCCTCTCTCTCTGACCCTCCCCTGCTCATGTTGTCTCTCTCTCTCAGAAATAAATAAAACATTAAACAAATTTAAAACTGCACTGTATCCTCTAACATCTGAACAGGGAGGTGAACCCATCTGCAAGCAGGGAAATTTGTGAACTCTTGCTGTATCCTAACACTAAGTCTGGCTCCATTGCATTCTGCTCAAGGACAAGTCAACTGAGAAAATCAGATCAAGAGCTCATAAAACTGTCTGCAGCCGAAGAGAAGAACATGTCTCTAAATATTCAATAGCACATCCTTCCTGCCAAATAGGATTACTATGTGGTGAGGAAAAAACTCCCACAAACATTTAATACACCTGCCTGATAGCCCAGTTTGTTTTCATAGAATGTAATTTGTAATAATAGGCCAAGATAGATAAATTTCACTAGTTGGTGATAAGAAAGGAGAAAGAACCTAATGGTCCCAGAAACAATAAAAGAAAATATGTGGTATCATAGGAAATTAAGTCATTAACACCATATTTTCATCTGTATTTCAAAACTTGACAGACACACACGTACATACATGAAAATAAGAAAAATAAGCTAGCTTAGGGTTCTGTTTTTTTTTTTTAATAACGAGAAAGATAAATGTCTCCATAAATAAGAGTAGGAATCAGAGTCGTATGTAACACAATGGTATGAGTTTGATGTCCCAGCAAATGGCTTGAGGAGGCTGCATTTCTAACTATGATCTGGAAATATTGAACTTGATGTATCCTCCACCGTCACATTACGATGTGCCGTGCCTGGGTGCTAGGAGCCTCGTGGGACATGCTCTGGGTAGTGAACACTTTCTTCTTAAGCTGAGTACCTGTCTCAGTCCCTGCCTGCGTATCTACCCTACTGGCAGCATACGTGGGAAATCTCCAGTTTATCTTGACTTCCTTCCTGGGAAAAGTCTAGAGCTAGAGCCAGCCCTAAACTGCCAGCTCCCTGCTTTGAACCCTAAACCTTAACCTGGCCCTTCTTAGCTTTTGTGAGAACCCCAGAAGCACCAAGAGAAAGAAGAGTTTCCAAAATGACCCAGTTAAATAAATAACGATCCTAAATAATTCTGAAGGAGAGGGGAGATGTTTAATTTGGGTGTGGTTACACAATTCCTGTCTGTCCCATTCAAGAGAGGGGGCCCTTGCTACCCTGGTGAAGTAAAAGGAGCCACCAGAGGAAAGAGCCGTAGGGTCTTAGTGTTGGTGAATTGCACACATGTAGGTCTGTAGCCTCTTGTGCTGGTGATCAGTAGTGGTACTGGGGGCCCAGCAACCCTGTCTCAACTGGATGTGTTGCTAACGATGGAGAGGTGGGCACCGATGTTCCCAAGAACGATGGTACATAATGTTGCCCCCGCGCCCCCAATCACTGAACTCATGGTGGAATTTGGATGGTTTAAATGCTCAAAAGGTCAAGCGAGTGTGAAGATTTGCCTCACGTGGTATAGGCCTTTGGAGTTGCTCTGTGAAGATGCACCTTCACTGCCTGACATTAGCTCCTCTGCTTTCTCTCATCCGCCTACTTGTCTTCTAAGTACTTATCATTTCTGTTCTTTGGAGCAGTCGAGCATATGAGAGAGTACCCGTCCACATCTTCCTTTCCTGGCAAGCTCTGCCATCTCTTGCTAGGAGAGGACGTGATGGAAGGCTTTCCTTTCACCAGGACTCCACTGGCTGTCAGAGCAGCTGAGCTCATGGATCTGGAGGGGGAAGAAAATCTCAAAGGCACCAATTCCATTTAGATTCCTTCTCCAGGGATGGCATCAGAAACTTTTCTCCTTGACTAAGGCAAAAATGGCTTATCAACTTGGACGTGGTAGGCATCTTTTTGCTTTTAAGCAATTGACACCAATGGGGGAGAGAGAGAGAAATGGGGTAGCCCCAGCTGTCGAATTTGACAGAAACTGCTAGAATGTCTCACCCAGGTGCTTCCACGGAATACAGGGACTCTAAGCATTTTCCTCATTTTTGTGTCACCCTTTCTGAGGGTTTACATCTATGGAGAGAGTGTTCAATTGGCTGAACGTGGGTCCTGTGGCTGACCTTGGTGTAGGGCAGTAAAAGGAAGGATCTGGTGAGAGAAATCTCTAAGACCCTGTTAGTCTCGAGTGGTAGCTCAGGGCTCTTTACCTGTACAATCTTACCAAGGCTTTGTGTGACAAAATGGCTGCACTGTCCATATGGAAAATCAGGGGCCTTCCAGAAGGAGTATTCGATGCTGGGGGCCTCTAAAATGACAACTGTTTTCTACGAGAAGAGCTAATTCTCTCTCAAAGACAACACAGCTTATGCTTCCCTGAGAAAAGCATATTCCTCCTATTAATATAATATAGACCCTCTTTCTTATAAAATAAGAACTTTTTTTATTGTGATAAAGAAGCTTTTGCCTTCTTGGGTCCTTTTTCATCACTTTTTAATCCTTTTATTATCATTTCAAATCTGTGTAGAATTTCTCATCTCCTGATATTGTGATGTTCTCACTAAGGGGGAGAGGATAGGAAAACGGATGAGGGGCCCAGCAACCTCCTTTGACCCTCGAGTGAGGTAATGTCCTACATGTAGACTGAACTCTTCATGTCAATGGTGTCCTCTTATTGCCTGTAAGAATTTATTCGTTCCTCAGCCACCTCATGGCTCTTCTCCCCTGTGAACTCCAGTGGCTCTCCATCTGTACTAATGGGTTTCCCACCAATTTTCAGACTATTTTATTATCGAAATTGTTAACGTTAAGAACCACAGCCAGTCTGATGAACAAGGGCAACGAAATAATGATCAGCTTTCTAGTAGACCAGGGATCATTAATGTAAGTACAAAGACTAAGCATATAATTGATGGTCCAAATCAGAACAATTTTAATGGTGAAAGAAAAAATTCATAAAAATCACCTAATGCCCACGGTTTTTAACCAGGATTCCACACAAAATTTTGAATGACTTCTTTTTCTTCTTCCCCTCCCTCCCTCCCTTTCTTCCTTTCTTCCTTGCTTCCTTCCTTCCTTCCTCCCTCCCACCCTCCCTCCCTCCCTCCCTCCCTCCCTTCCTTCCTTCCATCACTTTCCTTCCTTCCTTCCTCCCTTCCTTCCTTCCTTCCTCCCTTCCCTCTTTCTCTCTTTCTTTTTTTTTTTTTACTTTTGGCTCTGTAACCTCCAGGGAAGTTAAGGAAATTTGTTACATCCTTCATAAAAGCACAAGCCCACTCAGTTTCTCCTGCACATTGAAACTTGCCAGATTCAATTTCATTCCCGTGTTTTCAGTTGCTTTCTGCTTTCTTAATTTGGTTTAGCTATACATAAAGTTTAAGCACATTGTTTTCTTAAACTCTCTCCTCCCCTACCCATTCCTGTCTATAGTTTCCGGACATTTTAATCTTCCATCTCCACAGTAGTGGAGGGGCAAGTGCACTGAAATGTGAATCAGAAAACATGGACGCATTTAACTGTGTGAACGTTTTCAATCACTTAACCTTGCGAGACTCTGTCCTCATTTGTGGAAAGAGACGTCAGTAATTGCTTAGCCTACCTCACCGTTTAAAAGAACAACAAAATGCAAAACACAAGACAAGATAAAAATCACAATCATAATATGATTCACATTATAATCATGACAAATTTCATAGTAACTTATGTTCGTTGAACCCTTACCGTGTTCTGGTAACAAAAGAGCAATGCCCAGGACATCGGAAGACCTCTAGCACCCCATTCCAGTCTTACATTCTGATCGGTTCGCAACTAGGCAGCTCGGGCCCCCAGACTTCTACAGCTTGGGTACCTTCATTGGTTCTCTCATCCCTGTCTCCTCAGGGGGCTCGCCCAGACCTTGCACATGCACCTGAGCTGTCCCTGGGTGGCCAGGTGCCATGGTGGTGGAGTTGACACTCAATAGGCAAACACCCAATGAGCACCTGACCCTCGGAGGTTGTGGCTGTGTAGCGCTAGCCAAGGCTTTTACTCTTACGGCTCTACGTGGAAACTTCGGTCATCGAGGGACTTGATTTGTGAGAGCCTGCAGGAGAAACAGAATGAACTGGTGGAGAGGCAGTTATGGGGCCCATTGACCAGGTGGGGCTGGCTCTGCCGGCATAATATGTATCCCAGCAACAAGATGGAGGATGGCGATGGGTGGGGCCTGCGGGGGCCACTTAGGAATGGGGACTATCCAGGGCATGGGTGGCCTTTCCATGCTCCTTTTGATTTTTAGTTCCATTTAATGGCACAAGTCCTTTCAAACACACTCAATGTCCACTTATGACAACATTAAATATTAACATTTTAATTGCTATCAAATTATCAAATGGATAATTCCCATGAAAATATTTAAGGGTTATATAAAAACAGTTATTATTCATAACCAATTGAAACGGTTATTGGCTCATAGGGTAATCCTTAATCCTTTCAGTTAGTATTTCAATAAACTTTGATTAATTTTTATGGGGATAGAGGAGTTAGTGAAATTTCAACTTACCTGTTACTGTTAGAGCACTCTTTTAAAGACCTCAACATGTTTGTAAAATTAGACATCTATTGTTTTTTCATGTCCACAGTGTATTTCCTCTTGTTGGAGAACGGATTTCAGAATATGGAGATAGGTATCCTACCAAAAGTAGTAGTATTGTCATTGAAAATGTATTGTAGTAATAAGAAAAACACACGAGATTAGTGATCTGGGTCTTGTGTTTTTACTACCACCTACTAGTTATTTGACTGGTAAACTATGTGACTAGAAAATGATAATACAAGTTTCTTCCCTGCTGGAGAGGTTATTGGATTCCAAGCCCATTTAGCCCTAACACCTATAATTAGATCACATTGTCATGGTAACTGGAAAGAAAGTCTTAAATAATCGTGAATGTTCTACTTAAAATTCTATATCTAATATTGCTTTCGTTCAAAAAGGTGTGTAAGCAGGCTGTTAGCTTTAAGATGAACAAATAAATAATCAGTATAATATAAACTCTAAAAGAAATAAAATGAATATGCCCACCAAAAAACCATATAATCCCAGTTTTAAATATGTAGTTTGTGTTGAAAAATTCTTCACAGAGCAGATAAATAAGGTCACTGTGATTGCTTTTATACAGAAACCTTTTACTGTTAAAATTTATTATTCCATGAAATGAATATCAGTGGATTATCTTTTAATATTTTTTTAATGTTTTATTTATTTTTTTTTTTGAGAGAGAGAGACAGACAGCATGAGCAGGGGAGGGTAAGAGAGAGAAAAAGACACAGAATCAGAAGTAGTCTCCAGACTCTGAGCTAGCCATCAGCACAGAGCCTGACACGGGGCTCAAACCCACAAACTGTTAGGTCATGACTTGAGCCAAAGTCGGATGCTTAAATGACTCAGCCACCCTGGTGCCCCATATCTTTTAAGTTACATACTGTGTATAGTCTCAGTGTGACTGTCCCATATGATTTTCAGTGTGGCAAATGGAAGTAATAGTCACACATTTACTTATAGATTTTCCTTGATGTTCAGTAATATTAGTGATGAAAATTATGGCAGCCTCATGAGGAATTAGTTTATACATATATTCCCTAGTTACTCCAATGTATCTCACACTCTAAATTAGCTACTGAAAGGTACCTGACCACATCAAATATACTATCCATAAAAATATAGTACAGGTTATATGTGCTTCCTTATTAGCCCAAATTTCAAATGGCTGGATATTTACATGCAGAATAGTGAATTTGGGCCCTTATTTCACACCATATACAAAAATTAACTCTAAATCAGAGGCCTAAATATTAGAGGAAAACCTATAAAACTCTTCAAGGAAAACACACAGGAGTAAGTCTTTATAACCTTGGATCTGACAATGGTTTTTATTTTTTTAATATAATTTACTGTCAAATTGGCTAACATAGAGGGTATAAAATGTGCTCTTGGGTTTTGGGGTAGATTCCTGTGGTTCATCGCTTATATACAACACCCAGTGCTTGTTCCAACAAGTGCCCTCCTCAGTGCCCATCACCCACTTTCCCCTCTCCTCCACCCCCCATCCACCCTCAGTTTGTTCTCTGTATTTGAGTCTCTTATGGTTTGCCTCCCTCAACAATCAAAGGATAAAAATAGAAAAATTGGACTTCATCAAAATTCAACATTTTTCTGCATGAAAGGACTCTATCAAGAAAGTGAAAAAACAATCTGTGGAAAGGGAGGGAATATTTTCAAATCATATATCTGATAAGGGTCTGGAGCCCAGACTATATAAAGGAGTTCTACAAGTCAACAACAAAAAGACAATCTAATTCAAAAAATGGGCCAAGAGCTTGAAAACACATTCCTCCAAAGAACGTGTAAAATGGCCAACGGGGACATGAAAAGACACTCCACATCATTAGTCACAGGCAAATCAAAATCGCAGTGAGATACCACTTTTTTCCTGTTGGGATGGCTGTAACCAAAAAGAGGGAAAGAAGTAGCAAAGATGTAGAGAAATTGGGATTAGAACATCTGTCCTTTAATAGGTGGGAATGGTAAATGATGCAGGCACTGTGGAAAACTTTTTGGTGGTTTCTCCAAAAGGTAAACATAAGATTACTGTAAGACCCAGCAACTCTACCTCTAGGTACATATTCAAAAGAATTGAAAATGGATTCAAACAAAAACTTGCATCTGAATGTTGATAGCAGCACCAATTCAAGTAGCTAAAAGGTGGAGACAACCCACATGATGCATGTTCACCAACTGGTGAATGGTTAAACACAATGTATATACATAAAATGAAATATTATTCAGACATGAAAGGAATGAAATACTATACGTGTTAGAAATGGATGAACTTCAAAACATTATGCTAAGTGAAAGAAGCCTAACACAAAAGACCACATGCTGTATGAGTCTGTACGTATACAATATCCATCAAAGAGAAATCCATATTTATAGAAAGCACATTAGTAGTTACTGGGGGTTGGAGGAGGGGGTTAAGGGTGGAGACTTCTAATATAGGTTATAGGGTTTCTTTCAGAGGTGATGCAGATGTTCTAGAATTAGATATCGGGAATACTTGCACAAAATTGTGAATGTGCCAAAAGCCTGTGCAACTGAATACTTTAAGATGGTTAAAATGGTGAATTTTATGCTTTGCACATAAAAATAAATAGAATGAAAAAAAAAGAAATGGAAGAACTGTCTGAAAAAATAAAGTCTATTTTTTTCTTTGATTTCTGCTCTTATTTTTTTTTAGTGAGAACAAAATATTTTTATTATTATATATATATTTTTACAAAGAGTTTATTGTCAAGTTAGTTTCCATATAACACCCAGTGCTCATCCCCACAAGTGCCCTCCTCCATGCCCATCCCCCCCTGCACATCCATCAGTCCTCAGTTTTTGTCAGCATTCAAGAGTCTCTCATGGTTTGTCTCTCCTCCTTTCCCCCACCATTCCCCCCCTTCTTCTCCCCCATGGTCCTCCGTTAAGTTCCTCCTAATCCTCCTATACGTGCACACATATGATATTTGTCCTTCTCTGCCTGACTTATTTCGCTCAGCATAACACCCTCAAGGTCCATCCATGTCGCTACACGTGGCCAGATTTCATTCTTTCTCATTGCCATGTAGTATTCCATGGTATAGATAAACCACATCTTCTTGATCCATTCGTCCGTTGATGGACACTTAGGCTCTTTCCATGTTTTGGCTATTGTTGAGAGAATAAAGTCTATTTAAAACATTTTTTAAATGACCAAATTAAAAGTCTGAGATTTGAGTTGCAGCTTTGAAAAAAATCTCTGATCTAAAAAAAAAAAAAAAAAATCTCTGGTCTTGTTTGTGTACAGAATTTGCACATAAATTTCATTTATTCAACTTCCACTTATTTATTTTGTTAGTCCAGAGTTTAAGCAAATAAAAAGGATTTGGGATCCATTAACCTGTACATGAAAAAATAATTAAATCTTCAAGTAATTGAACCCTAGAGGTTTGGAGAATGATGTTTCACTTTGTAAAAATTCCTTCTTGCTGAATTATATGGAGTCACTACATTTTCTTGTGAATTTCATGAGCAGCATTTCAGAAATCTGTGCAGTGCAGAGGGGCATTGGTTACATTTGGTTTTGAAAAATTTTTCTCAGTTTATATAAGGCACTTGAAACTTTGCCACACCTTTTGTAGATTAATGGCTGGGCAGACAGAATGAGGCTATTTGCTATGCTGTTTGGATGATTAAGATGACCATGTTACCTTGAATATAATTTCAAAATTATTTTGCTTCATTTAACCTTTGATTAGTTAACCGGGCACATTGTAAAAATAGAAAAGTTATCAGAAGGTAGCCTCTAGAAGGTATTCTCCCTCAGCCTTCTTCCAAATCTTGGGTTTCCTGTTGGAGATTTCAGCCCAGCAAGAAAGGGTCTTTTACACAAGCAGACAATGGCAGCTCTTAAATAACCTTCTTCTGTATTTTTATAGATTGTTACATACCAGATTCTATAGGCCTGCCTCACTAAAAAGAGGGGAGAAAAGGTAACATTAATCCTGAATATTTGCTCATATCTCAGCATATCTGAAGTGATTTCAAATATTATTTTTGCCCCTGAATTGTCAAGGTTGAATATCATTGTGCTACCCCTGAAATATCTTCTGACATTTTGGGTACCTTTTGTTCTTGGATTAAACATTTGAATTTCTGAATAATTTAGTGTAAAATTGTGACAGCTGTTTCTTCCAACCCATACTGATACATTCTTTGCATAATGATTATGTGATGTGGTTTGAGATTCAGATTCTGTCATATGAAGTCAAAATAAGCACTCAGGTCACAGATTCCCTTGTTTTTATGGTGCTGGCTTAATCAGCTCCAACCTTCATTTTAAATGATAGGCTTTTTGGCACTGTGTAGTTCTAGTCTTGTATATTTGGAGAAACTGACACAAGAAAAAGAAAAAAAAAAAGAAAAGCTTTTACAACTGGCTTTTTAAAATAGTGTTTAAAAATGGGTATGATTAGGGGTGCCTAGGTGACTCAGTTGATGGAGCGTCCGACTTCAGCTCAGGTCATGATCTCGTTGTCTGTGAGTTCAAGCCCTGCATTAGGCTCTGTGATGATGGCTCAGAGCCTGGAGCCAGCTTTGGATTCTGTGTGTGTCTTTCTCTCTACCCCTCCCTCTTCTCAAAGATAAACGTTAAAAAATGCATATGATTCAAACGTGTGTTCCAGGGAACATTCTTTTAAGTAAACACTATTCTGTCCTAAACTAGTATTCATATAATATGTATAATATTAATTATAAATGCTTTTTACTTTACTTTGATCCAAGTGCTTAATTTTAATGTTTAAAATATTAACTAATAACCAAATAACCTGTGAAATGGGAAAGTGGCAAAATACCCTAAGCCATTTATCTTGAAGGAAATGACGTTCAAAGTCAAGGATAATTTCAGTTTCTCATAAATTTCTTAACACACTCCATGGTTTTATTTGCATATATAGAAAAAATAAAAGTACTTCATAAAAAATAAAATAACAATGCCTGAAATCTAATAAAGTGAAGTAAATTGGAATACAGGAGGGTTCCGTTATCAGGGTAAAAATTGACTATTGTATATGTGCTGCCGAAGCGAGCACTAAAAATTGACTATTGTAAATGACATCCTGAAAGTTATCTTGAGGCTCTTTTGTTGATTTACATATTCACCTTTTTGTAACTGAATGCAATTTAATTTATTTATTTTTTATTTTTTAAAAATGTTTTATTTATTTCTGAGAGAGACAGCATGAGCAGGGGAGGGTCAGAGAGAGAGGGAGACACAGAATCTGAAGCAGGCTTCAGGCTCTGAACTGTCAGCACAGAGCCCGACACGGGGCTCGAACCCACGAACTGTGAGATCATGACCTGAGCCAAAGTCGGACGCTTAACCAACTGAGCCACCCAGGCACCTCATGAATGCAATTTACTTTAAAATCTATTCAAGAAGATGGCATAATTTATGACTAAATGATAATTTAAAAATTGTTTATCATATTTCATATCATAATTCTCTGATTGTCCCTTAAATATAGAGAAATCATTTAGTCTTGGTAAAATGTACCAGCTTCTTAACTACAGTTTAATTTTCCCCGTTTATTATAGTTATTGGTGCTGTGTAGAATCATGCAAATAAAAACATAAATGAAAGATTTATAGTTTTAATTTGTTTAAGTTTATTTCTTTATTTTTAGAGGGGGAGAGAGAGCATGAGCAGGAAAAGGGCAAGGAGAGAGAGAAGTAGGGAGAGAGAATCCCGAGCAAGTTCTATGCTGTTAGCGCAGAGCCTGATATAGGGCTCGAGCCCATGAACCATGAGATCATGACCTGAGCTGAAACCAAGATGCTCAACTGACTGAACGGCCTGGCAACCCAAGATTTATAATTTTAAATACTCAAAGTAGCGAACTTTGTTTTACACACTTGCTATGTGCAAGATACTGTTCTAAATGGTTTACATGTAACAACTCCTTTGCTAGGGCTGCCATCACAAAATATCCCAAACTGGATGACTTAACTGAAATATTTTTTAAAAAAATCTTTTTTAATGTTTGTTTATTTTTGAGAGGGAGAGAGACAGAAGTAAGCGAAGGAAAGGCAGAGAGAGAGGGAGACGCAGAATCTGAAGCAGGCCCCAGGCTCTGAGCTGTCAGCACAGAGCCCGACACGGGGCTCAAACCCACGAACTGTGAGATCGTGACCTGAGCTGAAGTCAAACCCTTAACCGACGGAGCCGCCCAGGCGCCCCCTGAAATGTATTCTTACAGTTCTTGATCCTGGGCAGCCTGGAAGTCCAAGATCAAGGTGTTAGCAGGGTTGATTCCATCTCAGGGCTTGGAAGAGTCTGCTCCATGCCTGTCCCTTAGTTTCTGAAGGTTTGCAGGCAGACTTAGGCATCCCTTGGCTGGTAGAGGTCTCATCCTGATCTCTTCCCTCAATTTCACACAATAATTTCTCTCTGTGTGGCTGCCTTAAAATTTCTCCTTTTATAAGAGCACGAATCAGATTAGGGCCCCTCCAACTCTACTATGACCTCATTTGCACTAATTCCTTTGGCAATGACCATTTTTCCAAGTAGAGTGCATTCTGAGATTCTAGACACTGGGGCTTCAGCATAAAAATTTTGGGTGGACAGTTAATGTCAACTCAACCCTAGAAAGCATGTCCTAAGATTATGTCCAATAACTCAGTGGGGAAAATGCAGCAGAGAGAAGTTCAGTTACTTGTAGGATCTTACAAGAGAAAGTGACAGAGCTGGGATTTTAAAAAAGCCAGTTGAGTTCCAGAGTCTATAGAATTTTTTCCTAGCTTATTTTTCCTTTAATGTGCTTCAGGATATATTTGTATTAATATTTCATATTTTGCATCAGTATTCAAATAAAAGTTCTTTTGAAGGCCAAGTTTTCTACTTGAGCACTGGGTTTTCTTCCCTTAGTGATTTTCAGGAGTCTACTCTGTACCACCAACTACCACAATCTCTCATAATGTTATCAACAATTTATGGCAGGCTGACTTTATTTATGACTTGGGTGACAATCTATGACCTTGATTTTATATGCTTAATCTGCTAAAAATGTCAACAATCAAGTTAACATAAATATATCCAAATGTACAGAGCTTTCATCAAATCCATACTCTGATCACATCATACTTGTATTGTCTTTGAAGAATAATCTTGAAAAGAAACAAAGAGTAAATACCATCTAATACTATCGTTACTCTTCTGCTCCTTCACCACAATATGTGAAGGAAAATTCACATTAACCTTCCAAGGAGGAGAATGCAACTGAGTCACACCCCACGTTAAGCAGGCCTTCTGTAACTACTACAGAGATGGGGACCTCAATTATAAGTATTATGACTTAAAAACTGTCAGAAGTTCCAAGGGGAAGTAACTGCTGAATTGTTTCAAATACTTGGAAAATACACTGAGTGGGGAAGAGTGATTTCAGCAGGAAAGATGTTCTATCTACCTCTCAGGGTGTTGTCCTTGTCTGCATGTCCAAGTGGCCTCACTGCATCTCCCGTACTCCATCAGCTGGAAGGGGGTGGGGAGGAGTGGGCACAAAGCAGAAACTGCACAGATCACTTTTGCTTATAGCTCATTTGCAGTATCTGTCATGTGACTACATCTAGCTGCAAGGGAAGCTAGGAACGTTCCAAGCTGAAAATTTTATTACTAGAAAAAAAGAGAAAAACAGGTACTGAGAGATAAACAGCAGTCAGTCTCTGCCACAAATGCAGAAAAGTAGGCTCTGTGGCAATACAGTTGCATGGTAGGAAGTTGAAATGTTCCATCTGTCCTTTATAATAAAGAACAATGAACAGAGTAAAGCTTTCAAGGACACACGAAAGTAGAGACAGTGGTCTAAAAAGGCTATGTATCCATCAACCATTTTTGAAGAGTAATGATTAGTTCTGACACGAGTTCAGCTTTACCCCCATTCAAGTACCACCTTCCCCCATCAATTGTTTTAGAGCAAATCCCAGGCATCATATAATTTTATTCCTAAATCTATAAGTATGTATATCTAGAAAAGATCCTTTTATTTTATTAAAAAAGGTGTTTTTTTTTTTTTTAGTGTTTATTTATTTTTGAGACAGAGAGAGACAGAACATGAGCGGGGGAGGGGCAGAGAGAGAGGGAAACACAGAATCTGAAACAGGTTCCAGGCTCTGAGCTGCTGGCACAGAGCCTGGTGTGGGGCTCAACCTCACAAACTACAAGATCATGACCTGAGCTGAAATCGGACGCTTAACCGACTGAGCCACCCAGGTGCCCCCAGAAGAGATACATTTAAAAACATTATTATAGGGGCACCTGGGTGGCTCAGTTGCTTAAGTGTCTGACTCTTGATTTTGGCTCAGGTCATGATCTCACGGTTTATGAGTTTAAGTTACACATCAGGCTCCCCACTGACAGTGTGGAGCCTGCTTGGGAATTCTCTCTCTCACTCTCTGCCCGTCTCTTGCTCATGTTCTCTCTCAAAATAAATAAGCTTAAAAACCTCATATTTATAATACCACTGTCACATTTTAAAGCATTAAATATATAATATATTTATATATTTAATATATATATTATATATAAATATAAATAAATACATAATATAATCAAATATCTAGCCAGTGTTCAAATTTCTCTGTCTTATGAATGTTTTTCTCCTTTGCTTTTTTCTTATTTTTTTTTTTATTTACATGTTTAGGATCCAGGTTAGGATTTGCAACTTGGTGAATTTATCTTCATTGTCTTTTATTCTATAATATTTTATTTCATTTCTGTTTTTCCTCTTAATTTCTTGTCAAAAGTGTTATTTGATGTAAAATTTTATATATTCTGGGTTTTTCTGATAGCATCCCCATGGTGTTATTCAACATATCTCTCCCTTGTGTTTTCTTAAATTAGTGGTACATGGCATCTGGTTGTTTTTTTATTGCGATGTTAGCAGTTATTGATGATAGTTGCCTAGATTTATTAGTTATTAGATATTACAAAGTAAGAATATTCCATCATTCTTCATTTATTAGGTAGAGTACTTCTTTTTTCAATTTTTAAATGTTTGTTTTTGTGAGAGAGAGAGAGAGAGAGAGAGAGAGAGAGGAAGTGAGAGCAGGGAGAGGGGTAGAGAGAGAGGAAGACACAGAATCCAAAGCAGGCTCTGGGTTCTGAGCTGTCAGCACAGAGCCTGATGCAAGGCTCCAATCCACAAACTGAGAGATCATGACCTGAGCTGAAGTCGGACACTCAACAGACTGAGCCACCCAGGTGCCCTTAGGGTACTTCTATAAAGAAGTACTTACATGAATAAGTACAAAATACACTATGAGTACTTATGTACATAAAGAACTATCTTCCATGAATCTCTTAAATATACTGAATTATAGTCTACCTACAAAAGAGAGTAAATTCTTGATTTTTCCCTTTTTATTGCCATCTCAGAAAATAATGAGTTATTTTTCTAACATCTTAAAGTAACTAATGAGATTTGCTTTCTCTATTTGGAGTATCATTACAGACTCATGGATTTAAGTATATTTGATCTTTAAATCCATTGCAACTATTATGCTTGCAGATGCTCAATTTTTTTCACAATTTGCTGGCAGAAGAATTTCTCCTTGCTTGTTTCAGAGGCCTACAAAGACCTTAGTAGTCACTAACAGCTTCTCGGCTTCTTGATATAACAAAATGTTCCAGACTTATCTATATATTCATTTTATTTTTCATAATTCTGGCATCTAATAGTTTTGAATGTTGATATTCATTTTTATGAAATTTTACTTTTGCTGTTTTTGCCTTTTGCCTGAAAAGACCTTCCTACCCTATCATAATTCTTTTTTTTTTTAATGTTTATTTTTGAGAGAGAGAGAGAGACCGCATGAAGAGCATGGGGGAGGGACAGAGAGAGAGGGAGAAAGAGAACCTCAGGCAGGTTCCCTTAACAGTGCAGAGCCTGACATGGGGGCTCCATCCCATGAACAGTGAGATCGTGACCTGAGTGGAAGTCAAGAGTTGGATGCTCAACTGGCTGAGCTGCCCAGGCCTGTCCTCCCCCAGCACAATTCTTAATAATTGAACCACTCCTGCAAAGTAATACATTTGCAGTGGAATTGACATTATATTGTCAATACTTGAAGGCAGCTGTATTATTTCTCTTTATACGGCATACCATCAATACAGGCTCTTTTAGTACAACTTGGAATAATCACTACTCAGACCTATAAAACCCAGATATTTTATGGGTAGGAACGTTTCTGTCCGTAAAGAAAAGTTACTAAAAAACTTTGCTTTAAGACACAGAAAGTTGCACCAAATATGATCATTTCTCTTATACCTTTTCTCTGCTGAACTATTCCTAAGACAGAGGAAGGTGATTAAGGACCCCCAGGATATGTGGCGGCAGAGCCTGAGGCAGCCCTAACAAGCAAGTGATTTGTTTAAATTTTATTTTAAAGCTTGAACACTTATGCAAAGCCTGCCTTCCACTACCAAAAATATCCATTTGTGTTTTTTAAGAGTCCGATTTATTGAGGTATAATTTACATGCAGAACAAATTGCCCTCTTCAGTTGTATAGTTATGTTAATTTTGGCAAATGTATCTTGCCATGCGGTATCACCACAAAGAATATTTCCATCATTCCAGAAACATCCTCTATGTCCCTTTAGAGACAACATACCCTCCCCTCCCTTCCAGCCCTTGGTAACCACAGATCTGATTTCTGTCCCTGTAGCATTGCCTTTTTCTGAAGGTCCTAGAATTGAAATCATATAATATATGGCTTTTTAGGTCAGCTTTTTCATTAACATGAAGTATTTTGAGATTCACTGGTGTTGTTGCAAGTATCAGTAGCTTGTTTATTTTTCTTGCTGAATAGTGTTTCATTATCATATAGTTTGTGTGTCCATCCATTCCTCATTGACATTTGAGTTGCTCCAGGCTTGGGCTATTACGAATAAAGACCTTGTAAACATTTGTGTCTAGGTGCCTGGCTTTATTTGTCTTGGTCAGGCATCAAGTGATGAGATTGTGGTTAGTGTGACTACTGTATGTGTAACTAGAAGAAAGTGCCAAATTGTTGTCCAAAGTGGCTGTACCATTTTTGTCATTCTGTGAGCAATCTGTGAAAGTTACAGTTAGCCTAAATCCTTCCCCATCAGGGTTAAAAGTTTCAGCCATTGTAAAAGGTATATAGGGCCGTCTCACTGTGGTTTTAGTTTGCATCTTCCTAATAGCTGATGCTATGGACATCAGTTTTTAGTGCCATGTAATCTGTATCCTTTATTACACTATTTTGTCTATTTTTATTGAGGTATTTTCTTATTATTGACTTGTGACTTTATGTTACGTATTTTTAAAGATTTTATTTTAAGTAATCTCTACACCCATGAGGAGGCTTGAACTCACAACCCTGAGATCAAGTGTTACATGCTCTATTGACTGAGCCATTTGGGTGCCCCTGTTTATTTATTTTAGATACAACCTCTTTACTATATAGATTTTTTGCAAATATTTTAGTCTATTTTGTGACTTGTATTTTTTTTTTCTTTAATGGCATCATTCAAAGGGAAGGCATTAAAATTTTTTTTCATGAAAATTTTGATTTTGGAATTCAACCATTAGGAATTAGGAAATAATGAAAAGACATCTATAGGTTGTAGTATCTTAAAGTTTTTTTAATGCTTATTTATTTTTGAGAGAGAGACACACAGAGTGTTCGCAGGGGATGGGCAGAGAGAGGGAGACACAGACTCTGAAGCAGGATACAGGCTCTGAGCTGTCAGCACAGAGCTCAACACGGGACCTGAACTCATGAACTACGAGATCATGACCTGAGCCAAAGCTGGATGCTTAAGGGACTGAGCCACCCAGACTCCCCTATAGGTAGTTGAGTCACAAACCTCACACGTGTCTGGACAACATTTCTATTTTCATGCCATGTGGTTTTGGGTAATTAAGCACTCAGTCACCAAGCATCTAACACCAACTAGTTAAGCAGGGCCAGCTCTGTCGAACACTTTGGACAAAACGTGTGGCCGAAAAGTCCAGACCTGTGTCATTCTCTCTGTCTCTCTCTCTCATTTTTTCTTCGTATTTGCTTTTTCTTTCTGCTGCTAGATGCAGACAGTACCACCAATAGAGTCAGGACTAGCTGTGGGCAGTTTTCGTTGCATAAATACGTGGCTTGTAGAGTTGGTGAGGGTCTTTACAACAAGACCTGATGGAAGAATTAAGTCCGGCTTCAATGAGTGTTTTCATATTATTCCCCCCACCCTGTAGACCATCAGCTCATCAGCTCACTGGATAAGGCTAAAGAGATACCAGCAGGTGTTTGGTTGAAGATAAAGATTGTGTTTTGCATGGCATTTAGTAGGAGTAGAAACTGACCACTAGCTGAAGTAAGACCCATTACCCCAAAGTGACGCCGAATTTTCTGGAAAGCCCAACTAGCCAAAGGGAACCCAAGGAGAGTAATTGAATTTATAACAATAAATATTCTTTAATTTTTTTAACTGCTTATTTATTTTTGAGAGACAGAGACACAGAGTGTGAACAGGGGAGGGACAGAGAGAGAGATGGAGTCACAGAATCCAAAGCAGGCTCCAGGCTCTGAGCTATCAGCACAGAGCCCGATGCAGGGCTTGGACCCACAAACTACGAGGTCATGACCTGAGTGAAAGTCGGACATTCAACTGACTGAGCCACCCAGGTGCCCCTGTAACAGTAAATATTTTTAAAGGATGGTATCTGGTCATTTTTAAAAAATATTATTTCAGGAAGAGTTGAAGTTTTTCCTATTTATTGCAAGTTTTAGAATACTAAAAACTTGACTGTATTATTATTATTTTTTAAATGTTTATTTATATATTTTGTTTGTGAAGGAAGGGAAGAGAAGGAAGGAGAGAAAGAGAGAATCCCAAGCAGGATCTGCACTATGAGCAGAGAGCCCGTAGTGGGGCTCAGTCTCAGGAACCATGAGATCGTGACCTGAGCCCAAATCAGATGTCTGATGCTTAACTGACTGAGCCACTCAGGAGACCCTTGACTCTAATTATTGAAGGAAAAATTTCAGAGTGCTGGAGATAAGGGGCAATATTGATCTATTTATTTCTGTTTCAGAAAAGGAAAGAGTGGCTCTGAGGTTATTAAACTCTAGGTAACAGATGATTGTTCTTTTATATTGTTTTGGTCTGTTCTCTAGGTTTTACCTTTAATATGAGGAAGTTTTGTCTTCATTAGGATATTGATAAAGCAGACTAAGTTAAAGCAGAAATTGTACTCTTTTTGTTTTTAATTGAAGTATAGCTGACACATAGTGGTACGTTAGTTTCAGGTGTAGAACATAGTGATTGCACAGGTATATATTTTTTATGGTGTGCTCACCACAAGTGTGGCTACCAACTGTCACTGTATAATGTGGTTACAGTTGTAATACCATTGATTATATTCTCTATGCTGTACCTTTTATCCCCATGACTTACTCATTTGTAACCAGAAGCCTGCACCCCTTCTCTTCACCCATTTTGCCCAGCCCCTCACCCTCTCCTCTCTGGCAACCACAGGTTTGTGTTCTATAGAATTTTTACTCTCTAACCTGAAGTTACTCTGATTTTCTACAGGTTTCATTTTAATTGAATTGTTCAGCAAGAAAAGGAAAACCTTAGCTGATGCATGGCATTCGTCACTAACAGGTTATTTTTGTAATAAAATAATCAAGTTAGGTTCAATTTACTAATTTTATTTTATTTACAAAAAGGTCTGTGTTAAGTTGTTAACTCTGATGTTTGAATCATAATCTTAAAACCATTGAAATATTGGTGAGTTTATTACATTTTATGTTATTCTTTAAAGCTCATTTTTTTGGGGGGACACTGTGGACACTGTTAGAGATTTCTCCTTTTGTAAGTATTTGGTGTTTTTTGTTTTGTTTATTTATTTTTGAGAGAGAGATAGACAGAGCACGAGTGGGAGAGGAGCAGAGAGAGAGGGAGACACAGAATCTGAAACAGGCTCCAGGCTCTGAGCTGTCAGCACAGAACCTGATGTGGGTCTCGAACCCACAAACCAGCAGAAAATGACCTGAGTGAAGTCGGACACTTAACCGACTTAGCCACCCAGGAACCCCCACTATTTCTTATGTTCATTAAAATTTACTTTAAAGTGGTCTTTCCTTTATTGCTTTTATGCATGCTCAGATGGCCATGTAAGCATCTCTGTAAGGTTGTCTCTGTATGGTCAGTAGGTGACTTCAACTATATTTAAAGGAAAGATCCTGGAGATTCATAATTACAGGGTGTTAGAAAAACTCAAGAATTTTAGGAAAACACTTTAGAGTTTTAATCACAATTTTATTGTCAGAGTAATAATAGATAGCTGTAAGTAATAACTATAATAAATACGAACTTTACCTGATGTTTATCCATCAGGTTAATATTTAGCCTTTCATTAATATTTAGCCATATGATGTAGTCACCACAATGGGAAATAATAAAATGGATATAAGAAAATACTACTGCCCTTAAAGTGCTTACAGGTTTGAATATGAGATAATAAATGTTTGACAATACATTTAATTGTGAGATAGAAAGTGAATGAGTTCCATTAGAGAGCTTTGAAGGGATTTTGTATCTGTCAGGAAATAGTAGGTTATGCTAGCATAACAAGCATCCCCAAATCTTTTTTTTTTTAAATTTTTTTTTAATGTTTTATTTATTTCTAGGAGAGAGAGAGAGACAGCGTGAGCAGGGGAGGGTCAGAGAGAGAGGGAGTCACAGACGGAAACAGGCTCCAGGCTCTGAGCTGGCAGTCAGCACAGAGCCCGACGCGGGGCTCGAACCCACGAACCGCGAGATCATGACCTAAGTGAAAGTCGGACGCTTAACCGACTAAGCCACCCAAGCGCCCCTAGCATCCCCAAATCTTAATGGCTCGTAATGATATGTTTATTTTTGATGCACATTATGTGATCATCATGAGTCCACCAGTGGCTCTGTGACATATTTCCTCACTCTTGGGCCCAGCCTGAGGGAGTTTCCACCATCAAGAGTGTTTCTGGTGTGTGGCAGGGTAAATGGTGAGGGTAGGAAAACAGAAATTATGCACTGGTTTTTATAGTCTTCTGCTTACATTTCACTGAGTCAAAGTAAGTTACTTGGATGAACAAGTGTGATGTATATATATATAACTACATCAAAAGAGAATTATATCTTAATAGGAAGACCAAGGAGGGGTTCATGGAGGAAGTGACACTTGAGTTAGATTATTATTGAGGAGTAGAATTTTAGCATCTGGGATTGAAGTAACTTTTTGGAGATCACATATCTTGTGAGACTATCCAAAATTTGAAAACAATGTTACTTGACAATAGTCGCCTCTTTTTGTGACCTATTTCAGCATGTCATTACAGTCAAAAGAATCATTAGTTCTTCACAGTATTGACAAAATATTGAAGCCATTGTGTGGCACAAGAATGGGAGATTCCTTCGAAATACATACAGAAAAACTTAAAATTGTTTCCTGTTTTCTCTTTTCCTCTCTTTGTAGCCCAAAAAGCATTGAAGCTGCTTCCAGAATGTCCACTGCTTTCTCCTCACCAGGTTCAACCCAGTTCTCCCCACACAGGGTCAAACTGATTCTATACTGGTTCGATCATTCCACCCTTTCTGTTACAGAATTCCATTCTCTTTTCCTGAGCCATTCTCCTTATTCTAGAATAACTAAATCTAGCCTTTCTGGACTTTTTTTTTTTTCTCAGCTCTTCCGGGTATTGGTTTTCCAGACAACCATAACAAATACCAAGTGCATTAGTCTCCTAAGCAACTAATGCTCTTTGTTTTTGGAGATGGGGAGGAGAGAAGGCTATAAATACATATGCACTGATATCTTTGTCTATTTTATTCAATGTGATATCTGTGACTATGTTGTTTTCATAGGAACACGTCTCTTAGAGTCAGAGAGAATCTCAGGTTATTAGCTGGTCTTGCCTCTTGCTTTGGGTCATTGAAGTATTATTGTTTTTATGTTATTTGATACTGGAAGAAGTGATGTGCTGTACTTAGGATCATGGATTTATGGAACTGAACATGGATAACCCCCCAGTTATTGACACTCTGGTGTGTGCTTTTCAACACACTATACTACCTGAAATGTCACCTCAACCTGCACGGATTCTCAGTAGACTTCAACTTAATATCTGAGTGTTCAAAGCCCCCCAAACGGAACCCTTGCCTTAGTACTAGAGATTTAAAAGTTACCTTTTACATGGTCCCAACCATTGAGGGTTCATAATCTAGTAGAGATACGAGTGCTCGCTATTCTCACACAACCTAGTGAGTGGATGACTAGCAGAATAAACGAAATGAAATGGAATAGGATAGAATGCCGAGGACAAGACTCTATCCAAATCCAGAGCAGTAGCCACTAAGGTGGTGTGTAACATTTTTGATATATGCAAAGAGATCCCTAAGGTAGCAGGTAGAAGAGCCAGCTTTAAATCTTGCAAAGCCACTGTCTCAGCAATGACATTCCACACTTTATAACTTTAAGCAGGTCTCATAACTTTTCTGTTCTTTAGTTCCTTCATTAGTGAAATGGGAAGGTAAGCCAAGATTATTTCTGAAGGACCTTCTATAGCATGATAACATTTTTAATGAAAAGAAATATTTGAGTCCATCACTAAATCCCTCATTTTGAAAATGAGATTCTGGGAGGTAAGTTTGACTTGCCCAACACCTCAGCGTGTTGACAGTCAGCCTAATAACGTCTCTCTTTCCTCAGCTGCTGCCTCACTGAAAATTAATAGGATTTTATTCATTAAAGACAGACTTCTTGGGGCACCTGGCGGCTCAGTCAGTAGAGCATGTGACTCTATTTTTTTTTAATGTTTTTATTTATTTCAGAGAGAGAGAGAGAGAGAGACAGCATGAGCAGGGGAGGGTCATAGAGAGAGGGAGACACAGAATCCGAAGCAGGCTCCAGGCTCTGAGCGGGCTGTCAGCACAGAGCCCAACACGGGGCTCGAACCCACAAACCATGAGATCATGACCTGAGCCCAAGTCGGACACTTAACTGACTGAGCCACACAGGCGCCCTGAGCATGTGACTCTTGATCTTGGAGTTGTGAGTTCAAGCCCCATGTTGGGTACAGAGATTACTTAAGATCTTAAAAACAAAGAGTGTTTCTTAAGAGCAGGTGCTCAAACAATAGTGAGTTCCAGTTACATTTTCTTTCTGAAAATATTGAAAGTGTATTATTTTAAAACATAGTAACCAATGTAATAAGGGAAAGGAAAGGCATTAAAACTGGAAAGCAAGAAATAATAATGTCTGACATGACTTACTAATGTAGCAAACCCTAAAGCATGTACACAGGAAGCTTCTAGAAGCACAAGTGAGCTTAGCCGGGTCACAGGATATAAGATTATTATATAAAACTAATACTTTCAACCAAACTTCTATATGTTAGCAATACACAGAGTTTGACAGTTTAAAAATGCCCATTTACAACAGCATGAGAAAAATAGTTACAAATCTAACAAAATACATGCCAGATCTATTATGTTGAAACTATAATACACTGATGAGAGAAGTCAAAGAGAGCTTAAATAACCAGAGAGATATGCTGTGTTCATGTATGGAGGATTCAACATGGTGGTCCATTCTTCCAACTGGATCTGTAGATTCAGTGCAGTCCCTATCAAAACCCCAGCAGCCTTGTTTATAGATATTGCCAAACTGGTTCTTAAGGGAAAGTAAGGTTAAGGCTAAAATAATCAAAACAACTGGAAAAAAAAACAAGAACAAAGTTGGAGGGCTCATCCCATCTGAATTCAAGACTTACTCTAAAGCTATATTACTCAAGACTGCATAATATTGGTGAAAGGATATACACATAAAGATCAACGGAAGAGAATCGAAAGTACAGACCTGGAGTTAAACAAATATAGTCAACTGACTTGTGACAGCCACCCAGGCGCTCCAAGACTTTCATGATTATAGAGCAGGCTTTTCATTATCAATTATAATAAATTTAGTGTTTCCATACAGCATTGTAGCAATTATATTTAAAGAAGGTGTGGTTTCACTATTAACTCCTCAGTGAGGGCGTTCCTGTCATAGTAGCGTTATCTCAGTGTGACAGTTCGGTATGTTTGCCTTTGACCAACTGTAGTGAATATGCTAATGAGATGTGGCAAAGTGACCTCATTCCCTGTTATGGAAGCCATCAAATAGAGGTGCTGGAGTCAGTCACTAGACACAGATTTTTTTTTTAATGTTTATTTTTATTTTTGAGAGAGAGGGAGACAGAGGATCTGAATCAGGCTCTGCGCCGACCGCAGAGAGCCTGATGTGGGACTCTAACTCATGAACTGTGAGATGGTAACCTGAGGTGAAGTTGGACGCTTAACCGACTGAACTACCCAGGCGCCCCTAGATACAGATTTTAAAATGATGTAGTGTTTAAGTCAACAGACCTATAATGTGTACATGTAGCATCAGAAACAGTGGGAGGCATAACATAGGAGATTAAAAGGTGAAGGGGGTAATTTCTATTCCACTGCCCCCTACTTCAAATCCAGTAGTTTGTATCTTACATTCTTGCTGAGGGTATAGAGCGTGCATCCATGAACAAGTAGGAAATGATCATAAAAACAGATAGTACAGTTTCTTTTTTAAGTTTACGTATTTGTTGTTTTTTGGCAGGGAGGGGAACAGAACAGGGGAGAGGCAGAGAGAAAGAGAGACAGAGAGAATCCCAAGCAGACTCTGCCCCCTCAGCACAGGGCTCCAACTCATGAATTGTGAAATCATGACCTGAGCCGAGATCAAGAGTTGGTGCCCAACCGACTGAGTCACCCAAACGACTGAGTCACCCAAGTACAGTTTTGAGTGTAGAAACACTTGCTGGAAATGGTACTAATGATACTTACCCCGAAGATTAATAATGGAAATTCAATGCCTTTCATATAACATTACTCTATAAATTATAATGAGCTTTGCAAATGTCTAATGATTTCATTATTTTTAGGGACATTACTGTATTAGTGGAGAGAGAGCATGGAGTTAGACATTATGCAGAGCGCTCAACAGAATCTGGCTCTGATGCTTACTGGAGGGAGGGGGTGGTCATCATGGCTAATTCATTTCTCTGCACCTCCGTTTCCTCTTACGTAGAACGCCGATAGCTTTCTATGTAGCCGGGTGGTTCAGAACAGGAAATGAGCCACTCTGCATTTGGCCCCTCGCTCAGAATCTTGCCCAGAGCCCTTCACTAGACGTGAACTTTCTTCTCTTGCCCATTATTGGGAACAACCACTGCTCATTTGTCACTGAAATATTTCCATCCCCCTCCTCCACTTTATTCCCAGCCAGTTTGCTCAGGAGGTGAGCAGGCTGGCCGACTAAACAGTCCCTGGGAGAAGTACCTCAAAGTCTTCTGGAAATGAGAAGGACATTAAAAAAAAAAAAAAAGTAGCCCTGGGGTTCACCCAGCCCATGCATTTCTCTCTCCCCCTTGATCAGAGTGTAGCAAGTGTCTCCCTCCTGTGGGCTGTGGCTCAGCCAGCTTTATGGTGGCAAGTGTGCGCAGCTGCCTAGGCTCAACTCGTTCTACAGCTTTCTTTTTTCTTTTTTTTAAATTTTTTTTAATGTTTTTTATTTATTTCTAGGAGAGAGAAAGACAGCGTGAGCAGGGGAGGGCCAGAGAAAGAGGGAGTCACAGACTGAAACAGGCTCCAGGCTCTGAGTTGGCAGTCAGCACAGAGCCCGACGCGGGGCTCGAACCCACGAACCGCGAGATCATGACCTAAGCGAAAGTCGGACGCTTAACCGACTAAGCCACCCAGGCGCCCCTAGTTCTACAGCTTTCTTATTTGGACCCATGGGCAGATTCTTAAATTTCCTCCTGTAAGGCTCTCACACTGGGATTAGGGGGTAAGGAAAACAAAAG
The DNA here is from genome assembly GCA_017311185.1 of Proteles cristata cristata. Lineage (NCBI taxonomy): Eukaryota > Metazoa > Chordata > Mammalia > Carnivora > Hyaenidae > Proteles > Proteles cristata. The sequence continues at coordinate 1,322,058 of JAESUZ010001952.1, read as the reverse complement.
AGCGCGTTAGGTGCATAAGGAAAATCGCACAGAATGACATGTTGAGCAATGACGGGTTTGGGATTCGGCCTTGAGCATACTTTACTTTAAATGTAAAACAAACGAGAAACGGTATTATGCTGGTCAGAGGGTCTGGGTTACAACGGCACTTTCGATTTCTAAACATTGGTTAACTCTGCTTCTCCTGAAGTAAGATAAACTATTTAAATGGATGATTAGAATTTTGCTCCTAGGACCGTGTCTTAGGAACCAGTGAAAGATGGATCCCGGTTCTGGAGGAGGAGACATAGGAGCTGGCTCCGCCCCCCCACCCCTCCCTCTGTGGCAGCTGTCGCAGGGTGGGGGCAGGGCGGTATGTCTGGGACATCTCGGTGGCGCTGAGGTGGCTGCAGTTGTTGATGTGACCTGAATGTTCTTCCTACTCTTCTCCACCCGCCTCTGAATAAGAACTTTTAACGGGGTTTCCTAGCAGTCTTGAAGGAGGCATTAATACTGCATTTCCAGACAGCTACGTCTACCCCCGGGGGGACAGTGCCCATCTGGGCCAGCTGTGCTCTGGGCCCACAGCAGAGAAGGGGACCCATTCGTTCTGTGCGCACTGCACCAGTATATAGGACTCACTCCCTTTTTAAAAATGTTTGTTTAATTATTATTTTTATTTTAGAGAGAGGGGAGAGTGCATGCATGGGGAAGGACAGAAGGGAGAGATAGACAGACAGACAGACAGACAGATAGATAGATAGATAGATAGATAGATAGATAGATAGATAGATAGATAGAGTGAGAGAGAGAATGAGAGAGAGAATGAGAATCTTAAGGAGCCTCTACACTCATCAGCATGGAACCTACCTCAGGGCTTGATCTCACCACCCTGGGATCATGACCTGAACTGAAATCAAGAGTCGCTCACTCAAGCAACGGAGCCCCCCAGGAGCCCAGGACTCACTCCCCTTTTAAAGTACCTTATGTGGAAAGTGTTCCATTTGCTAGTTAGATGTAACTGAGTTAAGGAAAATGAAAACATATTATTTTCCATGTTCTTGTTTAAAATAGATTAGTTTCCATTTAATTTAGTATTTTATGCTCTTCCCCACCGAACAGCAGTCAAGCCTAATGCTGTACACGCTTCTGTGTTCTGCAGTGTCTGCAAAGAGCCACAGAGGAGGAAGCGTACAGGCAACAGAGGGAAAGGCTGTGTGGCTGGCAGGCTGCTTTGTGACTCTGAAAGCCCTTTAGTTCTCTCTTTTTCTGATTTAATGGAAGAAATCAGCATATGGTTATTTCTTTTGTGCCTCAGTGACTCACAGCTTCCCCCCACATCGTGCGTCCAAGGCAAACAGTGGTACCAGGATCAAAGGGAAGGAATGTCCCAGTTGAAATAAAATTAATCCACAGAAACTTGACTGATTCTCTTAAATCCTTGAAAGCACCAGAAGTTTAAGCATCTTCACAAATATTTCTACCAGCTTTCTCTTTTTGCTCTCACCAAACATCATTTAGATTTTAAGAGAAACCCACTCATTTGTATTGTTCTGTAAGGTTTGTTTGGGGAATAGCGCTATCCTGAGAGCCTGCTCCTTTTCTTTAAAGGCCATATTTACATTCATTTGTGAAGTGTCACAGTGAGCAGGGACCACAGCTGCTTTTCACCTTAGGGGTTACATGGATCTGTGTGAGATAGTCACAGACTTAGCACTAACACATAGATTGTCGTTTCTATAGGAAATTGTGAATCAAGTCCCTAACTGCTGACCTGGTGGCTAAGTTATGACACCGACTAAATATTGAAGTCTTAAGGTAGTGCCTTTATTTTCCTTTCCAGCCTCCCTTCCCCCTCCCTCCTTCCTCCCTTCCTGCCCTCCCTCCCCATCTGCCTGCCTACCCATCTCTCTACCTCTGTCCATCTGTCTAGCTCTCTAGCTGTCCTGCTTTCATCATTATCTATTTTCCCTAAGTTCTCTCCTTCACTTTTATTCCATATATTCTTCCCTTTTCAAGGCACGTGTCTCCTTTCAAAAATTTGACAGTAGATTGTTGACTTTTGCCTTTTAACTAGAATTTTCTTTGTATCTTTTTTAATTTCTGAATTTCTTAACCTTCATTTTATTCTTCTTACCATTCCTGTCTTCAGTGGCTGTAGACAAATCAAAAGGCCATCTCCCTATTCTTATTCTTTTTTAAAAAAATGTTTACTTAGAGAGAGAAAGTGCACAAGTGGGGAAGAGGCAGAGAGAGAGAGAGAGAGAGAGAGAGAATCTCAAGCAGGCTCCACGCTAAATGTGGGGCTCAGTCCCACAACTGCTAGATCATGACCTAAGCCAAGATCAAGAGTTAGATGTTTAGTTGGCTGAGCCACTCAGGCACACCCTTCATATTCTTTATACATTTATTTTGTGCACAGCAATGCCTCTCATTCCCTTCTTATTTCTTTAAGGATCATATTTTGGGTCACTTCCTTGAGAAACTTAAGACATTATCAAATATTTCTTCCTATATCTGGTGTAATTCTCTGCCAACTTTGCTTTTTCCTCTTTTTCTCTGCATCCTCTGCCTCTGGCTGTGGGTTCACTGTCGTCTTTTATAGAATGAGGCAGGTCATCTGGTAGCTTTGTGGTGAAGACCATGGGATCTGAAAGAGCAGAATTTGACTACTGGATCTTTGACGTTGGGCAAATTATTTGAGCTCTCCAGTCTAGTTTCCCCATCTATAAAAAAGGTGCAATAATATCTATACCTTTAGTAGAGGGTAGTTCTATGGCTTGAATCAGATCTTGTATGAGTGCTAGGCACAGGCTTGATGCGTAATAAGCACTCAGTGAGAGAGGTATTTAGTGTCTCTTGAGACATTCCTTCCTTTCAAATCTCAGTACCCTTGTTAATACCCTCCAGACCTATTCCAGATGCCGTCAGCCCTGCTGTCTAATCCCAGCTCAGTCCTGGGGCTTCCAGGACCCTAGAGCAGCACACAGATGATGGCAAAAAGCAAAAACAAACATAAAACAAACACATGCCCCAGGCTAGTGTATTAAGGGGAGAGCCCTGGAGAACCCTGACGGGCACGGTGTCACAGTAAGAATTCCCGTGTGACATCCTTTCGGGAGTTGACATTCTCAAGCAAACACCACTTTATAACGAGGTGGTTCTGTCTTTGGTCCTCAGACTGTTCCCTAAAGTCGCGGAAACTTGACTGTCTTAAATATAAAACTGACTGTTGCACCTTGATTAGAATGCCGTTGTTTGAGACTAGGTGTCAAGACCATGTTTGAAAATCAAAGGTATTCACATGATCGTTTTAAATGGCTTTGGGGTTACTTTTCCCTGAGTCACCTGTGCACATATATGCATATGTATGTATATGTTTGTGTATATAAAGGTGAGAGAAAGAGAAATACACACATACACACACACACGTGTGCCTTAAATATAAAACTGATTGTTGCAACACGTGTGCGTGTGTGTGTGTGTATTTCTCTCTATCTCCCATTTAGTCCAGAGATTTGTTTCAAGGAATTGGTCTCTGCGATATGTGATTGTAAAGGATGGCAAGTTGAAAATCTGTAGGGTAGGCTGGTAGGCTGGAAATTCAAATAGAATTTGTTGCTTTCGTCCTGAGTCAAAATGTCTTCCTTCTCAGGAAGAACCTTCTCAGGTTTTGCTTTCAAAGCCTTCTGAGGGACCAGATGTGGTCCACCCATATTATTCAGAATAATCTACTTAAGGTCAGCCAATTTTAGAAGTTAGCTTCATCAGCAAAATATCTTCACTAGGTGTTGCTGTGAAGATATTTTGCTGACGAAGCTAACGTCCACCATTGGTTGAATCAACGTAGCCTAGCCAAGATGATATATAACATTGACCACCACAGACACCAGCAAAGATTCCCCAGGAACAAACTCTACATTACAATCTTTACGTTTCAAAAACTTGAGAATTCTTGATTTAAGACTCTATGTTGAATAATTCATTACGTACCCTCTTCGCACCCAACACTGTCTCTTGATTTATTCAGCGTAGCAGAAATGTAGTAGGTGACTCTGGTATGATAGGCCCTGGCAAAGGATAAGGATGCAAATGCCAGTGTGACCCCACGTCTGTCCCCAGAGCCCTCTGTGCTGTCACCCTCCTGTAGGCTCTCAACACCTAATGTTGGAATTATTGCAATAAAACCATTCCATTTGGTGTTCCTCTCCCTTGTGTATGTGCTCTCTCTCTCTCTCTCTCTCTCTCTCTCTCTTTCTGTTTTGGGGATTGACTGCATAATTCAATAGGCTATCAAAGATCAGCATTAGTCTGTACATGATTGATCTAAACCTTCATTCCTTTCCCAGCCTGACAGAGTTTTTTCTGTGTGAGTACACTTGCATGCTCGTAGGTACACATATGCACACATTTGCTTAACTGTTTAAATGTATATTTACACTCGAAACATATATTCATACTGGATTTGAATTCAATTGTATTCATATACATGAGAGTATTCTTGAAACACAAAGTAAATTTGCTTGAAGCAATTTAACAGCAAACATAAATTCTCATTTACACGCTGCTTCCTTTCAGCTCTCAGGCATCAACCACTGGTTTCCTAAGCCCATAGCCCCTCATGTGAAAGAATTAATTTTGAAATGAATGAATGACTGTGACGCTTCATTTGGAAATCTTCCGCAATTTGTCTCCACGAGTCTCAAGTTTTCTGCTACCATTTCTAAGTCCAAATCTCAATTCTGTCCTCCTACGGGGCTAATTTACAAGGGGAAAAATGAGGAACAGCAGGACTATTACAAGCTGCAGAAGCAATTTACTTACTTAACTGTTGCTAAGGGCAGGAAGAAAAGCCCAGTCAAAGCGGTCTGTGCTTTTGCATAGCAGTATGGCAACGCGAACATCAGTCTGGCACCTGTTTAAAGATTGGGGAAGAAGTCGAGTGCCTGGGTGGCTCCGTCGGTTAAGCGTCTGCATCAGGTCATGATCTCGTGGTTCGTGGGTTCGAGCCCTGTGTCGGGCTCTGTGCTGACAGCTAGCTCAGAGCCTGGAGCCTGCTTCAGATTCTGTATCTGCCTCTCTCTCTGACCCTCCCCTGCTCTCACTGTCTCTCTCTCTCTCTCAAAAAATAAATAAAACATTAAAAAAAATTTAAAGATTGGGGAAGAAGTAAAACACGGTAAAAAGACAAGCAAAGGAAAAGGTAAAATTGAGTAGCATCTTTAAGACAAGTATTGGGGTAAGATAGCTGATGGCTCAGCAAAAAGTTCATGGCTTTTCCTTTAGGAAAAAGAGATGACTGTGATAAAATAATGTAACAACTAATTTTTGCCTTTCCTTTACTATCTAGCTCCTTGGTATTGTAACAACTAATTTTTGCCCTTCCTTTACTATCTAGCTCCTTGGTGTATGGACTGTCTTAATTGAGAAAAAATGTTAATAAAAAATAAATTCTTATATAGCAAGTGCTGTTCTTTTTTTTTTTTTTTTTTGTCCCATCTCTTTTTCTGCTAAAGGATGATGATTCCATTAATCTGATACCTAGAATCACAAATGCTTGCAGGGGTTTACAGGGATCTAATATACATTCACTATGTCAACAAATTGTCCTGCCAAAAGGTCTTCTATCTGTATGTAAAAAGTGCAGAGTGGGGCACCTGGATGGCTCAGTGGGTTGGGCATCTGACTTTGGCTCAGGTCAAGATCTCACGGTTCATGAGTTCAAGCCCCACATTGGGATCTGTACTGATAGTGTGGAGCCTGCTTGGGATTCTCTCTGTCTCCCTCTCTCTCTCTCTCTCTCTCTATCTACCCCTCCCCTGCTTGCCCTCTCTCTCTCAAAATAAATAGGAAAAAAGTTAAAGAAAAAGTGCAGAGTGAGCTTTATGATTTTTTTCAACACTGCCAGTGTTTCTTCTCTGGCTTCAATTTTTTCTTTTCTTTAACATGGTCAGCCCTGTGAGCTTGAACTGATGCTAAAACAGGAGATGAAAACTATCTTTTAGTACATGAAACAGATGCTTCATTCAAATTAGGAATTGAGGGAAAGTGAGCACCAATAAATAAATACCCTTGGATATAGATGCTGGAGGTGTACCTGATAAGGAGTGTGAAATCCCTGAACCGTAGACACAAGAGAAGAGAAGCTAAAGTGTTATGATGGTCGTAACGCTGAGGGACAGGAGGATCTGTGATCCCATCACACGTGTGATGGGTGAGTACAGAGGACGTTTACGATTCCAGGCTGTACCTGAGTGCATGGTCACTAGAGCCCAGACCAGTATTATCCTCTAAGAAGTGACCTCCAAGTAAACAGTCACCTTGCTGTACATCTCAGCTGTGATGGGGGGGTCCTTACTGCATATAAGGTTAACTTTTCATCAGTTTTTTTCCCTTCGAGCTCTTCATTACCCCCTTGGTCTGCTGTGGTTGTACCTCTCTGATGCCCTTTCGACTCTCACTTCCAGTCCTTTCCGGCTGATTAGCATCCCTCCTTTGGAACCCCCTGCAATCATTGCTTCTTTCTTCTCTCTCATTTTAGGAATGACCTAATCCCTTTTATAGCATCCAGTCTTATTCCTTTAAATCTATGTTCCACACCATGACTGCACTAATTTTTCCTTTGGAAAAATTCAAAGTACATTTTCCTTACGATATTTGTATGACTGTTTTGTGCCTACAAATTGAAGCCAGAGCTCTTTTATGTGCTATTCAAAGCCCCTCATGGTCACACTCCTCTCTAGAGCCCCTCCTTTCACTTCTGTGCCAACGACTGAGTCATCATGAACTCGTTGAAATGCTCGCCACACACCATGCACTTGCACATGTTCTTACCTCTTCCTAGAATGCGCATCTCCCTCCTGTCTGCCTTGAAAATCCCTGTTGAGCATCCTATCCTTGTACAGGCATTATCTTTTCCATGAAATCATTCCTGCCTCCAGACTATGTTATTTGCTTTTTCCACTGTCCTACACACACACACACACTTTAGATTTTTTTATTTTGACAGAGAGCAAGCACAAGTGGACTAGGGACAGAGAGAGAGAGAGAGAGAGAGAGAGAGCATTCTAAGCAGGCTCCGTGCTGTCAGCACAGAGCCCAATGCAGGGCTTGAACCCACAAACCATGAGATCATGACCTGAACTGAAATCAAGAGTTAGACACTTAATCAACTGAGCCCCACAGGCGCCCCCCTACCTATGTATCTTATACAGACTTTGCTTTTTTGTGTGGATCACACAGCACAACTTTATTTGCTTACAAATCTGTCCTTACATAAGGACTATGAAGGTAGAGACTTTGTTCTTCTTAGCGTGGTGCTGGGCAGACAGTAGACACTGAACTCAACTTCAGTACCTACTCTAGGCTGACCTGAATCCCAATCAGAAAGCCTGGGGTACTGGGCAAAGCTCCTCTCTCAATTGTGACCTCAAGACCTGGTCTACACTAGCAATCAGACTTGCGAGGTACGGATTGACATTAATTTCTAATTCTAGCCTACTTCTTCCTGTCTTGCTCATGTACCCTTGCTGAGGACATGGCTAGAAACCTCTCTCCCAAATGCCTTGGATGTTGGGTATTAGAGCTGTTACTCCTCTACCCTTACTTGCTGTGAATGCCCCCAGATGGAGACCAACACATCTCAGAGGCAGACACCATTGTCTTTAGCCCCAGCTGTTTTCTTTTTCTTTTTTTTTCTTTTTTACAAATAGTTTATTGTCAAATTAGTTTCCACATAACACCCAGTGCTCATCCCCACGAGTGCCCTCCTCCATGCCCATCTCTCCTCCCCCCTACATCCATCAGTTCTCAGTTTTTGTCAGCATTCAAGAGTCTCTCATGGTTTGCCTCTCTCCCTTTCCCCACCATTTCCCCCCTTCTTCTCCCCCTTGGTCCTCTGTTAAGTTCCTCCTAATCCTCCTATACGTGCACACATATGATATTTGTCCTTCTCTGCCTGACTTATTTCGCTCAGCATAACACCCTCAAGGTCCATCCACGTTGCTACACATGGCCAGGTTTCATTGTTTCTCATTGCCATGTAGTATTCCATGGTATAGATAAACCACATCTTCTTGATCCATTCGTCCGTTGGTGGGCACTTAGACTCTTTCCATGTTTTGGCTATTGTTGAGAGTGTTGCTATGAACATTGGAGTACATGTGCCCCTATGCATCAGCACTCCTGTATCCCTTGGGTAAATTCCCAGCAGTGCTATTGCTGGGTCATAGGGGAGTTCTATTGTTAATTTCCTGAGGAACCTCCAGACTGTTTTCCAGAGGGGCTGCACCAGTTTACATTTCCACCAACAGTGTAGGAGGGTGCCCGTTTCTCCACATCCTTGCCAGCATCTCATGTTCTCTGATTTGCTCATTTTAGCCACTCTGACCGGCATGAGGTGGTATCTCAGTGTGGTTTTGATTTGTATTTCCCTGATGAGGAGGGATGCTGAGCATCGTTTCATGTGTCTGTTGGCCATCTGGATGTCCTTTTTGGAGAAGTGTCTGTTCATATCTTCTGCCCATTTCTTTACTGGGTTGTTTGTTTTTCGGGTGTGGAGTTTGGTGAGTTCCTTATAGATTCTGGGTATCAACCCTTTGTCTGATATGTCATTTGCAACTATCTTTTCCCATCCCGTTGGTTGCCTATTAGTTTTGTGGGTTCTTTCCTTTGCTGTGCAGAAGCTTTTAATCTTGATGAGGTCCCAATCATTTATTTTTGCTCTTGATTCCTTTGCTTTGGGGGATGTGTCAAGTAAGAGGTTGCTTCGGTGGAGGTCAAAGAGGTTGTTTCCTGCTTTCTCCTCTAGGGTTTTGATGGTTTCCTGTCTCACAGTCAGGTCCTTTATCCATTTTGAGTTTATTTTTGTGTATGGTGTGAGAAATTGATCTAGTTTCATTCTTCTGCATGTTGCTGTCCAGTTCTCCCAACACCATCTGTTAAAAAGGCTGTCTTTTTTCCATTGGATATTCTTTCCTGCTTTGTCAAAGATCAGTTGGCTATATACTTTTGGGTCCACTTCTGAGTTCTCAATTCTGTTCCATTGGTCTACGTGTCTGTTTTTGTGCCAATACCATACTGTCTTGATGATGACAGCTTTGTAGTAGAGGTTAAAGTCTGGGGGTGATACCTCCTGTTTTGGTCTTATTTTTCAGTATTACTTTGGCTAATTCGGGGTCTTTTGTGGTTCCTTTGGTCTTATTTTTCAGTATTACTTTGGCTAATTCGGGGTCTTTTGTGGTTCCCTACAAATTTTAGGATAGTTTGCTCTAGCTTTGAGAAGTATCCTGGTATAATTTTGATTGGAATTGCATTGAATGTGTAGATAGCTTTGGGTAGTAATGACATCTTAACTATATTTATTCTTCCTATCCATGAGCATGGGATGTTTTTCCATTTATTTGTGTCTTCTTCAATTTCCTTCATAAGTTTTCTGTAGTTTTCATTATACAGATCTTTTGTATCCTTGGTTAGGTTTATTCCTAGGTATTTTATGTTTTTTTGTGCAATTGTGAATGTAGCCCCAGCTGTTTTCAACAGTTATTTTCACATAGATTCTAGCCTGATCTAGCTTGTATATATGCCTATACTTCTCTGGATGATTCTACTGGCCATTTTTGCACAGAGCATTGCTCTGTGTGGGCTTTGAAGATGGTTTTGTGTCATCTTTCACTTACATAAACGTGCCTGTGAGATGTTGCAGCAGCTGTTCACTAGGAGTGTTGTACTTAGTATGTTCCTTTCCTCAGGCCATGTAAGCAGAACCCACAGACCACTTCTGCCCAGGGTAGAAGACCTATCATGACATCCTTTGGGGAGCATTCTTCCCAACCTTTGTTCTATTCTTTTCCTTTCCTTCCAAATTCTAAGAGTTCTGCTCATGCTGCCCTTTGACTTGTCAAATCACCCTATTTGTCCACTTTGTGCCTTTGGTGGCATCCTGGACTTCTGGACTTATCCTGAGCCATCATTTTATTTTCTAATTTCCCAAAATCTTTATAGAAGTTTGATATACCCGAGACAATGGTATAGCTATTCAAGAAGTACAGATGAAACATGTGACTTCAGAAAAGTCTCCTGTGTCCTACTCAACTGAGTGTCTATTGGTGGGAATATTGATTTCTTTTTTAATGTTTTTTATTTATTTCTGAGAGAGAAAGACAGTGTGAGCAGGGAAGGGTCAGAGAGAGGGAGACACAGAATCTGAAACAGGCTCCAGGCTCTGAATTAGCTGTCAGCACAGAGCCTGACGCAGGGCTCGAACCCACAAACTGTGAGATCATGACCTGAGACAAAGTCAGATGCTTAACCAACTGAGCCATTCAGATGCCCCTATTGGTGAGAATATTGAATGGGATGAGTAGATGTTGGGTGGCAGCTTTTGTTTTCCTCATAGGAAGTGAACTTCCAATTGCTTTAATGTTGTATAAATAAACCACTTTCCCCCAAACATGTTTACATCATGGCACCAACAGAAAATGACATTATTTGCATATATCAATGGTATAATCACGTGGAACTGCCCCGGAATATAAGCAACCAGCATGGCGCTCTGGCCACTGTACCCCTCACCTGTGGTGGCTGAATGAAGTTTCTCTCTCAGTACCTCTGTAACTACACTGGTTGGAAGGCTTTACTTCAACAACTATCTACCCAACAATGGTTAAGTTGGTCACTATCTGGATAGTTAGTTTTGCTTATTTTGAAGTAATAGGAGAGGAAGCTGCAATATTTACCACTCCTCAATATTCTGTTGTGATACAAAGATTCCTGAGAGTGGCCTCACGTGCTGTATGGAAGCCAATCTAGTCCTACAATAAAAGCCTCGTTTACCATTCCCACTATTATTAAGAGCTTTATGATATGGGCTTTGGCATTTTAAAAAGATTTTTACTAGTTTTCTTAGAACTGTGGATAGTATATTATCCCATTCATATATTTTCAGGAGAAAGGTTAAAAAATATGTCTGATGGAGAGTACCTAAGGATGATTAACCTTGAAAAGAGTAAAGTCTGCAGCAAGATTTGATGCTGGAGCGATGTAGTCCCTGGAAGGCTGTCATGTAATGGAGGACACCATGTTCTCGTGTATTGCTTTAGAAAGCTGAGCCAGAATCTATAGTTCCAAGTTTTATAGAGAGAGATATTTTAGGCTCCATAGTTAAGAAAAAAAAAGAATAAAAGTAAATTAGAAAAGAGTAGTTTGCCTTTGGAAGGACTGGACATGTCTTTATCTGAAAAGTTTATAAAGATGACTGAAGACAATTCGGGATTTAGAAGACGAGCTTGCCCGGAGCATGTGTGTGGTTAATGGATATGATATATAATTCCTCTATTCCATCTCTTGTCATCTTATTTTGGTGTATTTCACATGCTATATCGGTTACCAACTGGCAGCAAGTTATCTCATGTTCTATTTCCTAAAGTATGTTTTGGCAGATACTTAAAATAATCTGTTAGTGGCCCTAAAGTTCAAGGGTCTTCGTGTTCGAAGATTCACTGTGAGGGGAAAGACTAGCTCGTGGTGACCAGAAACTAGATAAAATACCCTGAGAAAGATGAGCAATAGCAGATATATTTTTTTTTAATGAGCGAAACCAAAGCTTCGTTAATTACATATTGGCCCGAGGGAATGATACAGAGGAAAAACATCTTTATTTTAAAATGATATTTGTAGGACTTTTTTTCAGCTGTCAGAAGCTCCCTTCAGCTTGAGTTATTGAACATAAAGCTATTGATTGAATGTCCTGGAGGAGCAACACAAATCTCAGTATCCAGGGAAATAGGTGAGTCGCACTGACTGATCGTTAGTTATTAGACAATGTGTCAAAGACAGTGCAGGTTCATTGATAAAGGGAGTTTGCTCCTCCCATTCCGCTATGCGTTTCTGAAGCCGAGCATAGGGCTTGTGAGAAAGAGTCTTTCAATAAATGTTTGTTAAGCAGTTATAGGAACTGATGCGCTACTGGGCACAGAGTAACTCAAAAGGTCCCCAGTTATCTTTCAGCAGTTTCCAAATTTATGCAGCTTCTCTCCTTGAGCATAAATATTCTAAGTTCCAGCTCATGTTATGTCCTTTCCTTGACGTCTTCACTGACTGTTCTAATGATAGGGAAAAATCTGTTATAAGATGGCCGACAGGACTGATAAGGAAATACTTGTCCCTGATCAAAGTCTCTCCCTTCCAGGTTCTTCTTCCCACCCTGATTGTCACACACATTAATGAGGAATGCGGAAGTAACAGGCTATAAATTATTCCCTCTGCTGATGCTCTGAGTTCAGACCTCTGGAGAATGATCTCCCCTGAGCCCTCCATTGTAAAATAAACCTCCTCCCTTCCAAGATCCCGGAGGGCCAGGCTGGATTCCACAACACTAACACTCTTTGACCTCATTCTTTGGATACTTATAGTACTTGTGGCCAGGATCATATTGTTTAACTTTATCATATACTGTCACATCTTGTGGTCTTTGGTTCATTGTCTCGCACCCAGAACTAAACTATCACTGCCCAGATGCTTATAATTGCATCTTATTCTCCCCCATTCACCCTGCACCAGTTATATGGGACAGGGCTTTGAGTAAACGCTTACTAAGTACGTGTTTCTTAGTTGCTCTGAAGAACTGGGCCAATTTGCCAGATGTGAGAAACTCCCATTAATTTATAATCGCTGTAGAAAGGTGTTTCATTACCAGGCTTGCCACAGAGATTTAGTGGATTCTTGGTGTGGAGGGAGGAGAAGAGTGGGGAGATGAGGAGGGAAATGATGGTGGGTCCTCCCCAGATATCCCGTTTCACTTCAAGCTGGCCCCGATAGATTCAGAAATAAAAGGGAACACTTGTCACAATATCCATAGAGTGACCTCACTCAAAATTAGGTAATTTAAATAATACTCTTCCCTCTAACACCACCCCCAAGAGGCTGGAAGTTGATAATTAAATATTATCAACTTGTAACCCAACTAAGGAGTTTGCCCCTTGGTAAGTTACAGACAGAGACTAAGCCAGGGGGAGTGGTCACCGAAAGTAATCTTCATTTGCAGAAAATAGGAAAGTTGTGGGGAATCATTTCCAAAGCCTAGATTCCTGAGCAAGGGTGGGCAGGTTCTTTTATTTAGGGTTTAAGATGAATATTCAGAAAAGGGAGCTTTGTTATCACATATAAAGGCAGGCATTTATATGTGATATATGTATATATTATATATATATATAATATAAAGGCAGGTGTCCTTCGAAAAACAAGCCTATACTTGCATTGTTATGTTAATGAATCCATGATCCTCCTAGGGTGGAAACTTGAATATATACAAATAGTTTATTGTCAAGTTGGTTTCCACATAACACCCAATGCTCATCCCCACAAGTGCCCCCCTCCATGCCCATCTCTCCCCTGCCCCCCCACACCCATCAGTCCTCAGTTTGTTCTCAGCATTCAAGAGTCTCTCATGGTTTGCCTCTCTCCCTTTCCCCCACTATTTTCCCCCTTCTTCTCACCCATGGTCCTCTGTTAAGTTCCTCGCAATACTCCTATACGTGCAAACATATGATATTTGTCCTTCTCTGCCTGACTTATTTCACTCAGCATAACACCCTCGGGGTCCATCCATATCGCTACACATGGCCAGCTTTCATTCTTTCTCATTGCCATGTAGTATTCCATCGTATAGATAAACCACATCTTCTTGATCCATTCGTCCGTTGATGGACATTTAGGCTTTTTCCAAAATAAACTCAAAATGGATAAAAGACCTGAACGTGAGACAGGAAACCATCAAAACCCTAGAGGAGAAAGCAGGAAACAACCTCCTTGACCTACACCACAGCAATGTCTTACTTGACACATCCCCAAAAGCAAGGGATACAAGAGCAAAAATAAACTATTGGCACCTCATCAAGATTAAAAGCTTCTGGGGCGCCTGGGTGGCTTAGTCGGTTAAGCGTCCGACTTTCGCTTAGGTCATGATCTCGCGGTTCATGGGTTCGAGCCCCGCGTCGGGCTCTGTGCTGACTGCCAGCTCAGAGCCTGGAGCCTGTTTCAGTCTGTGACTCCTCTCTCTCTGACCCTCCCCTGCTCACACTGTCTCTCTCTCTCTCTCCTAGAAATAAATAAAAAATATTAAAAAAAAAAAGATTAAAGGCTTCTGCACGGCAAAGGAAACAAACAATAAAACTAATAGGCAGCCAACAGAATGAGAAAAGATAGTTGCAAATGACATATCAGACAAAGGGTTAATATCCAAAATCTATAAGGCACTCACCAAACTCCACACCCAAAAAACAAACAACCCAGTAAAGAAATGGGCAGATGATATGAACAGACACTTCTCCAAAGAGGACATCCAGATGGCCAACAGACACATGAAACGATGCTCAGCATCGCTCCTCATCAGGGAAATACAAATCAAAACCACACTGAGATACTACCTCACACCAGTCAGAGTGGCTAAAATGAGCGAATCAGAGAACACGAGATGCTGGCGAGGATGTGGAGAAATGGGCACCTTACTACACTGTTGGTGGGAATGTAAACTGGTGCAGCCCCTCTGGAAAACAGTGTGGAGGTTCCTCAGGAAATCAACAATAGAACTCCCCTAGGACCCAGCAATAGCACTGCTAGGAATTTACCCAAGGGATACAGGAGTGCTGATGCATAGGGGCACATGTACCCCAGTGTTCATAGCAGCACTCTCAACAATAGGAAACTTGAATATTTTAAGGAAGCAGAGATTGGATGGGGCCTTGGACTCCTTATCTTGGGTAGGGCATACAAGACCTTGCTGGTTCCTAGGCTGGAGCCCAATCGATTAACCTTGAATCCAGTCTTCTGCAGAGACAGCCAGTGTATTTGCTAGTGGGGTCTGAAAAGAAACAACAGCTGATTAGGGAGAAGCGGATCTCTGAAAAAACAAGCTTTATATTTTCTGCTGTTTTAAACCTCATTAACCCAACGGGGCACTATTTCAATCCTGCAAGTAAAACTCCAAAATGTGCGATAGGTCAATCTTGACTTTTGAAGCAGCACTTGGAATTTTACCGCTGATTTAATTCTCTCTCTTGTGGTTAGGTTGTTTCCTAGCTTATTAGTTAGTTTTTGCATTTCCTTTGTTCTCTTAAGGTCTTTACCGAAGTTTTTGCATTTCTTTGCCATTCTAACACCTCCTAGGAGGTTCTGTGAGAAGAGTTCTGGGGCCAGGAAGCCGGTGGGGCTTAGATCACTGAAAGTAGCTGGAAGCCACATATGACTTGTGTCCCAAAAGCTGTCTGGTCTTCCTTTTTCTGGGGCCCCCTAAATCTTTCTCTTACAAAATCTATTCCCCAACATGACTGGGCATCTTGAAGTGTCTGCCAATTCAGCTATCAGTGATCCAAGTAGGAGTGAAGCCTTCTCAGAAGCTCCCAGTGGGTGGTCAAGACTGATAAAAACAGCCCCAGGCAATAGGCTAAATAAGGACAGAGAATACTCAAGGCTTTCTTAGCTTTTCTGAGGTTCAGGCCAACTTCTCCCCTGGAGGCTAGTTTTACCCCAAGTTGGACCACTTAAACAAACAAACGAAAAAATACCCTTTAGTAATTTAATATACTTTCTTTCTACAGAAGATTCTAGGACCCTGTCTGTCTTATAACTGATGCTCTACTGTTTTAAGAATATTTAAAAAGTAACTTCTAGTGACTTTATTAAGTGACAATAAATCAGGGCATAAAATAGAATGCACAGTATGATTCAAGACGAAACCTCCCTCCTTCTCTATACAATATGCACATATATCTTTTTATTCTTCTGTATTTTTCTATAGACAAAACAGAAAGGACATGCAGCAAACTTCAATGGTGGTTATCTTTAAGGATTTTAATGTTTATCATACATTTCCCCCTTTGCATTCCGCACATTTTGTATGTTCCTATAGTCAGAAAAAGAAACACTTCAAAAGTGGCTTGGTCAGTAGGGAAAGAGGGTTGGGGGTAAACCCAAACTGCAATTACTCTTGCTTTTCTGATGCAAACTCTGGGAGTGGGGCAGGGATCTTCACCAGAAGGCAGTAGAGAACAGGGTGCTGCTAACTGGGTTCCCCAAAGCTTCTGTTGCAAATCTCAAAGCGGCTCTTTGGGTTTAATAACAAAAGCAGCAACCGAGGGATGTAAGATATGAACTGTTAAGGAGTAAGTGTGCCTTGGTTTGGAACCACAGAAGTTGGGGGAGTTAGAAAATCCTTGCTCTATGAGTTCTAGTTTTGTCATCTTCCAGGGTATTCGATGTTGACAGGAGGCGGTAGACGCCTGAATGCCACATAGACCTTTTCAAACCTGCATTCAGCTCGAAGGATTCATAAGAGTGAGCGAAACTTAGCTAGAAGTCAAAAGTCTTGAGACGGGGGTGTAGCTGGGGTCGGGACAGCACCAAGGTCCAGAAGCAAGTGCCCCCTGCAGAGGAAGGGAAAGCACTTAGGAAGACTCTTGCAGTCAGCGATGTGGGCAACCTGCCTGGGCTTTCCTTTCACTTCAATTCAGTCTCCTTTTCAATCCAGGAATCGCTTGTGTGCTACTTCTCCTGAGATAGCCATTCGCCTTTCATTTGAACATTTCTGTGACTGTTCACTAGGGTTTGATCTAACCTATTCTTTTGTTAGCTAGGCCTTGCATGGATGCTATTATTACTCTTGTCGAAGTCCTGCTCACTGGTTTTTAATTCCCCGTAAGTTCTCTTCCATGTGACAAGCCTTTATGCACTTGTAGGTGACTTTGTAGTCCATCCAACCCTCATCTCCTTTTCCTCCTCCCTCACTTGTGTCTACTGTTAAGATTGTCAGGGTTAACCTCTTGCTTTTTCAGTCTTTCTTGCAGTTATGAGTGTCCTTTGATATGGCTCTTGCCCGTGAGATACATGTAGAAGTTCATGATATCTGGAAACCACAGGGAAACACTCAACATGGAGATATTGACCACAAAAGCCTTGACAACTGAACCAATGCAGACAGCTACCTACTTCTGATTTCTTGATATAAAAAAAGAAAATCAATTTTTGTTTGTTGAAAGCAATATATTGAGGTTTTCTGTTACTTGCATGCAAACGCAATGGTGGCTAAAGGGAGTTTCACATTTCCTAGCCCGACACTTCCTTTCGTACTGTGGACACTACTGAATCCTGCCGCTCTTCACTGACAGTCCCCAGTGCTTTTCTGCTTTTGTGAAAACGTATCCTCTTCTCTATGTCTGAAGGTTCTTCCCTCCTGACCAGAGTTTATTTATCCTTCACATCTTTCTTTAATGCAGATCCCAGCCAGAAATACTGTCTTACTTCTTAAAGTGAACTCCCCAATGGCTTTCCGAAGTGCTTCTCTTCTTCCTCTCCTTTATCCACCCTTCCATGGAGTGCAGACATTTGTATATTTCTCTTACCCTTATTCACTCCCTCAATAAGGTTGGAGCTGTTTCAAGGCTGATTTCTACACCTTTCTCTGTACTCTCATATCTTTTGTGATATGGCCATGCTAATAGAAAGTGCAATTTGTTTTATTTCAGTTCAACAACTATTTATCGTCTCATTTCCTTTTCGATAGCCTACATATTGGTTAAAGTTTATGTGGGCATCTTAAGAAAGAGTTCAGTTTTTCAGAAAAAACAACATTAACTGACTTTAGCGAATGCCTCTGGGATGTCATGTCCTGAAGAAAAAAACAACTATTATTGGGTTGCTCAAATGCCACTGTTTAGTGGTTGTCATTAGAAGAATATCCATTAGTATCTGGAGTTCTAACGTGTAGAGGAAATGCTTTGTTGATGGGATCACTTTGATCAATGCTCCAGAGCTATTTGAAGTTTAGAACATAAAGTGTGGAGAGGAATACCCATCAGGCTCACGGGATTTTAGGCACCGTGCTTTGGGCCAGACCACTTCACTTAGTCTGATCCCTCCTCAGCTTCCGTGGGAGCTCGTGGCTTGAACCCAGGGAGTCAGAGCTGATGACTCCTATTTTCTGAGATAGCTCTGATATTTTTCGGAGAATGGGATTAAGGAGATTCGAGTGATTTGATTTGGGGCTACTTATTTACGTTTAGTTGTTGTTTTTCAAGGGAAATGCATCTTATTTTTACAAGACTATAGTGGGTTGTGAGAAAGGGCTAGATGTGTACTGATTTATTTGTTTATTTTTCCTTATTAATTTCTTTTATTATGGAAGGAACACTTCACATGAGATCTACCCTCTAACATCTTTTTTCACAACATCTAAAGGCAATGATATGGTATTGCTGACCATATATAGATACAGTGTGGTACAGCATATCTCTTGAATTTATTCATTTTGCATAACTGAAACTTTATGCCCATGTATTAGCAACTCTCCCTTTCTTCAACCCCGGCCCCTGCCAACCACCACTCCTCTCTTTGATGCTATGAACTGGACTATTTTGGATACCACATGTGAGTGGACTCATGCACTATTTGTGTTTCTGTGACAGGCTTATGTCGTTTAGTTGGAAATGGCAACATTTTATGGGAAATTGTAATTTTTGTTTATGTTTAGCATAGACTATTTAAGAGCCTCTCACTGCAATGGCATTTTCCTTTCTTTTATTTGTGCATGTTTTTTCTTTCTTTAAATTTTCTTGTTCCCTTCCTACCTTCTTCTTCTTTTTTTTTTTTTTTAACCCCATGCTCTTTTTTGATAAATGATGAACACGTAGCACCTCTCACTTATGAAGTTCCTAATTTGTGACAGGCACTGTGCTGGGTGTCTTATAAGCATCATTTTACCGAATTTTCACAGGGACAACATGACTTTATCTCGTTTCCCCCCATTACATACGACGAAACTGAAATTAGATAAGTTATCATGTAGCACAGCCAGTGAATGGGAAAGTCAGCATCTGAAAACAGATCTTTTTTCTCCCTCCTTTTTAAAACCTATGATCTTTTGGGGCACCTGGGTGGCTTAGTCGGTTAAGCGTCCGACTTTCGCTTAGGTCATGATCTCGCGGGTCATGGGTTCGAGCCCCGCGTCGGGCTCTGTGCTGACTGCCAGCTCAGAGCCTGGAGCCTGTTTCAGAGTCTGTGACTCCCTCTCTCTCTGACCCTCCCCAGCTCACGCTGTCTCTCTCTCTCTCCTAGAAATAAATAAAACATTAAAAAAATAAAAAAAAAAAATAAAACCTATGATCTTTTTTCTTCTAAGAAGAAAATGGTAAGCACCCATGTGGGTACGAGGGTGAGAAATTTGCACATATTTTCTTTCAAATGTGGGTTTTCATAATATCTCTTTTGACTTGACATTTTACTCAGAGCAGTTCTTTAGTGAGTGTCTAAGTTTAGATGAAATACTTGCTTGTACAAGGGATTTTACATCTTTATTTGAAAAGTATTAATTAATTTGATTCTTTTCTTCTGGGAACTACCTAGATGTTTTCAAGGACAGGTCTTCAATATCATCCGAATTTAATTAAACTGATTATCCCTTAATTCAAGCTATTTTTATTGAGCCATTATAATTAATTTCGAGAAAAAAGGAAGTGTGCTAAAGTGAAGCAGGGATAGGTGGGAATCAAGCAAACTGATATCAGTATGAGGGGAGGGGCTGCCTCTGCTGAGTTCGGTAAGTGGGCTCACTGACGTTTGAATATTAAGGCTGAGCTGATTGGAAAATCATCTAATCCATTTAATAGTGGGGTTTCTGGTGCAGCTTCGGGGCAGAAAGCCCCCTGATACATCCTATCGTTTCTCTGTGGATTTTAAATACTTCTTTTTCACATTTTAAACCCAAATGAATAGAATTTTCTAGTGTTTTTTTCCCCAAAAATGAAAGCTTCGCCAAAGAAAACATACAGATGGCAAGTAAGCATATGAAAAGATGCTCCACATCATAGGCCACCAGGGGAATGCGGACGGAGCAGATGAGACAGCACTACACACCTACTAGAATGGTCGTATCTGGAACACCGATGACACCAAATGCTGGAGAGAATGTGAAGCAGTGGGAAGTCTCGTTCATGGCTGGTGCAGATGCAAAATGGTACAGTGACTTTGGAAGATAGTTTGGCTATTTCTCGCAAAACTAAATGCACTCTTACCGTACGACTCGGCAGTTGTGTCCCTTTGTATTTCCCCAAAGAGCTGAAAACTTACATCCACACAAAAACATGCACATGGATGTTTACAGCAGCTTCATCACAGTTGTCAAAACTTGGGACCGACCAAGATGTCCTCCAGTAGGTGAGTGGACGAATAAACTGTGGTACGTCAAAACAGTGGATCATTGACAGTGTAGAAGAGAATTGAGCTATGAAGCCGTGAAAAGACATGGCGGAGACTGAAATACTTATTACTAAGTGAAATAAGCCAGTCTGAAAAGGCTACATCCTGTATGATTCTAACTACATGACATTCCGGGAAAGGCAAAGCCATGGAGACAGTAAAAAGATTAGTGGTTGCCAGAGGTTAGAAGGGAGGGAGAGGGGAATGGGTGGAGCAGAGAGGGTACTTAGGGCAGTGCAACCAGTCTGTATGACACTAGAATGGTGGATAAGTGCCCATAAAAATGTGTCCGCATAGAGGGAATCATGTACTTTCATAAAAGATCCAACACAACAAGTGAACCATGATGTGAACTATGGACTTTGGATGATTGTGATTTGTCACTGTAGGTTTATCCGTTGTATCACATGTGCCACTCTGATGCGGGATGTTGATAATGGGGAGATTATTCATGCATGGAGGTGAGTGGTGTGTGGGAAATTTCTGCACCCCGTGCTCAAATTTGTGGTGAACCAAAAACTGCTCTAAAAAATAAGGTCTATTAAAAAAATAAAAGTTACTGGTATAGGTAGAGAATGTGGTATTCTGAAAAATTAAACAAATGTAATACACAGAAACATGAGGTGCCTGGGTGGTTCAGTTGGTTAAGCATCAGACTCTTAATTCTGGCTCAGGTCATGATCTCACAGTTCAGTTCGTGGGATCGATTCCTGCTTCAGGTTCCACACTGACAGTGCTGTGCTCTTTCCCTTTCCAAAATAAAAAATAAAAAAAATGAATACACAAAAACACAAAACCCAACTAATACAGAACTTTAACTTGCTGGGGCGCCTGGGTGGCTTAGTCGGTTAAGCGTCCGACTTTCGCTTAGGTCATGATCTCGCGGTTCGTGGGTTCGAGCCCCGCGTCGGGCTCTGTGCTGACTGCCAGCTCAGAGCCTGGAGCCTGTTTCAGTCTGTGACTCCCCTCTCTGACCCTCCCCTGTTCACGCTGTCTCTCTCTCTCTCCTAGAAATAAATAAAACATTAAAAAAAAAAAAAAAGAACTTTAACTTGCTACCTAATTATTTTAAAAGTGCTTTAAGTTAACCTGTATGGGAAGTAACAAATGTAAAAGTGGCTTCATTGATTATTTTATCACTGCCAAAGATACTGACAACTTCTATTTTCAGATTTGCCCTATTTACACCTGTGTGAGTTTGACATATGAATAAACCATGATACATGAAAATATAATTGTGTCATCTCTTTATTGGTATCAGGTGCTGGTTTGTTTTCTTTTTCAATTCTCTAATCAGATGTATAAACACAACCTATTTGAGTCAGTTGGGAAGTGTTAACATAGAAATATCACCACGTGGCTTCATGGTTTATGTATCTTTAATATCTGTAATTTAGGACAATAACGAATACAGATGAGATTGTTGCTTTGGCCTGGAGGTATTCATCTGGTAGAAATAGCCATTGGAACTGCATCAGCATGAAATTAAAGTCTCAGACTTCAGAGTCTTGACCCATAGAAGCATAATCATTGAGAGTTTAGAATACAGATCATCTGGTTTACTTTTCAAATATTTGTAAATATCCACTATTGTAGAAAAAGGTATTTGAATAGTAAGCTTGTGAAAAAATGATTTTTACTATTTTATAAAATGTGGGGAGTATGTTCATGGGATTTGAAGAGACGGTAACCTGAAAAATCAGGTGAACAATGCAAAATAAGTAGGGAAAAAACCCCTAACTGTCCCAGATGCTAACTAATCTTTCAGAGTCCTGTAATACCAAGCATTTATAAGTAAATCACAAGTTTCTAAATAAAATGGTTCCCCCCCCACACAAATATATATATTTTACATGTATGCATATGATATATGTATTTTTAATCAGTTGATGTTTTAAACCCCTGGCATATCTATCTCTATCTTTGGTATGTACATATAAAATGTATTCATACATTATACATATATATATATATATATATATATATATATATATAAATTATATACATGTTCTACTATACTAAGTCTTTTAAAACATATACTAATATAGATTTTAAAAAGTATAAGATAAAAATAAAAACTCTAATATTTAGCTGCTTTTTTATTAATTTACTGTGTAACATCATTTTTCTACCACTAAAATTTTATTAATGGTGTTCCAGTGATTTGCTTTTTTTTTTTTAACATTTATTTATTATTGAGAAATGGAAAGAGACAGAGCGTGAGTAGGGGAGGGGCAGAGAGAAAAGGAGACACAGAATGTGAAGCACACTCCAGGCTCTGAGCTGTCAGCACAGAACCTGACGCGGGGCATGAACCCACAAGCTGTGAGATCATGACCTGAGTTGAAGTCTGATGCTTAACGGACTGAGCCATCCGGGTACCCCTTTGTAACTTGCCTTTTAGATGTTTTGCTCCTAGTGATAACCTTGACTACCATGGGCTATTAGCTGAAAGCAGAATATAGACTCAGTGTGAGGCTTGTCATTAGTTATGATAGTTGCAAATTCATATCTTAAGTGGTCTCCTTGATAATTTCAGTGTGAAGATCTTTTCTGATCTCATTATCTAATGAGATATTATTATTCTGATATCCTTATCTAATGAGATCATTATTATTTTTATTCTCAAATGGAATTAGTAGAGAAACTGTTTTAGTTGTAGGAAGATTCCGTTTTGACATTTTTTGTTGTTCTTGTGTACTTTAATTATAAATATTATAGGTTACCTATGGTTTCCTGTAGGTGTATTTTAAAGCTACATTTCCATATTGCGAGGGTTATTTATATTAAAATAGTTTGAATAATATATTCTGTAAAAACATTTGACCAGAAGCCCACCTTGTAATACTCTGATGGGTATTATTACCTTCACAGCCTCCTTCTGGTAGTCACTGTCCTTAGATTTCTCTGTCCTTGACGTTTGACTATATGACATGGTAATCCATACAGTAAATGTTATTTTCTTTCTCTCTCTCCATCTCTTTCTTTCTTTCAGAGAAGCATTTTTTAGTAAGGTTGATATACTGTGGTGCTGCAGTTATAATAGACATCAGAGTTCTGTATGTTCTCTCAAAAAATAACAGGCAGGAGCTAGAAAGAAAGAGTGAGTGCACCATGTTTGTTTTTAGGTACTAGCTGTCAGAGGAGAGCACGAACTCAGTTCCCCCATTACCACAAATTAAGCAGTCAAGTTTCCCACACTTGGATAAATTGCATGGGCCAGCACATCCGGAGTACAAAGGATAAGCCTCATCCTGGTAAACTACCTTTGTGATCAAGTAAATGGTACATTCGTTCTTAATTTTACACAAGTATGCTAAGAACTAGTTTTCCCTGCGCCCCAGAGGAATATCTTGGCAAATCCTGCTGTGAACATTGCATGCCGCCATTTTGGAGGCCCCTCGTATATACATAATGGCAGAAAGAGATAGCTATGTGGGCTGCTTTTGTACAAATAGCATCTTTAATATATATATTTTTTCTAAATAGAGGCACACTTAAACATTTGTGACCTAGAGAGTCTCATCTACAGTAAGCATAGTATGTTGAACACAGAAGTGGAGCAGTGCTCAGATGAATAGCTCCCTAGTAACACAGAGGAGGGCAAGACAAGAAGGTCACGATGGCTCAGCTGGATTCATAATTGTACACTGTGCGTTTCCATTGCGTAATGTTCTACCACTCTGTTTAGTTCAAGTCCCCCTCCTTTTTGGATTTCCTAGATATTTATCTCCAACTCTGTTTTTTTTTTTGTTTTTTTTTTAGTATTTTTTATATATATTTCTGAGAGACAGAGACACACCGTGAGCAGGGGAGGGTCAGAGAGAGAGGGAGACACAGAATCCAAAACAAGCTCCAGGCTCTGAGCTGTCAGCACAGAGCCCGACACGTGGCTCGAACCCACGAGCCGCGAGATCATGACCTGAGCCCAAGTCGGACGCTCAACTGACTGAGCCACCCAGGCGCCCCACTCCAACTCTGTTCTTATTGGATTCCAGAGGCACATGAAACCTTGAAGTTTAAAGGAGCCTAGAATATATATAATTTAACTCCTATTCAAAGCATAAATCCTCTCCACAAATGTCTTAGAGATGGAAGTCCAGTTTCTGGGTTTTCACTTGTAGCATGGGCTGCTTACTTCTACCATAAGTCAGTTGTAATGGCTCCCATAATAGCTCCTAATCTTTTTAAGGTCAAATATTCACAGATCTTCAGTTGTAATAAACGTGACAAGGAATTGTCAATACGATGCCGAATTCCTCCTAACATCCTATAGTCTACTTTGCCATTTTTTTCTGAAGTTTGAAAAATATGCGAAACAAATATGAAACAACAAACATAAATAGTCCCTACTTTCAAAACTTTTGTAAGCATTTCTGCTAATAGGCATCTCTCATTATTTGAGCATCTGACCTTTGGAAAGAATGGAATCTTTGGGGAGTTTTCGTTTGTGTTGCTAACCATCACTCTGTCAGTGTGTTTTCTTGCAGATAGAGACCATAAATTATCCATCATTTTATTTGCCAAGAGAGGTGATGTAAATTTTGCATATTAGCTATTTAATTTGTTTGTATTTGGCAGCCAAAGCAGCACAAAATTATGCTGCAGCAGAACTATCCTCTTAGAAGTTGAAACGAGGTGAGGCTGGGCGTGCATTGCTAATGAAAGAGATAGGAAATGTTAAAGGACTGAGAACATGGGAAGAAATTGTCATAGTGCCAGCATAGAAAGGTGAATAATTAAAGCCCACACTTGTAGGGAAAAGTCAAATCAGGAGGAGCTAGTTTTAATAGCCCTGGCATATCCTGACATTTTGGTTGGGAAGAACTTGTCTACATTGTCCTTATACAGACATTATTGAATATTTGGATTCATGTTAGCATCTCTAGCTTTAAGATGAGCCTGTGCAGGTATCCCTAATTTCATTTCTAATTACCATAAGGATGACTCCTCTGTTCTCTAGCTCCTGCATCTACCTGCAAATCCCACATTCCCCTTCCTTGATGTCTGTCAAGCATATGACAGT
Source organism: Proteles cristata cristata (assembly GCA_017311185.1). NCBI lineage: Eukaryota > Metazoa > Chordata > Mammalia > Carnivora > Hyaenidae > Proteles > Proteles cristata. The sequence goes on along the minus strand of JAESUZ010001952.1, from coordinate 1,296,809 downwards.
TCGTGAGCCTGGTGATAAAATGGGCTTTGTTAGCCATTTGTAACTTAGAGTGGATGAAATCATTTGCTCATCTTCTGAAACAGCCTTTCAGATCTATGAACCTCTAATTGTCCTTGGGAATGGCTTAGAGAAGACGTGTGTTATGGGGATTTGTGGCTTCTATAAGACAACTTTCTGATAGGCAGTTGTGGCACTAACTGCCTATCAGAAAGCTCCGGACTGGTTAGGAACCTTGGGTAATTTTTTCTGGCCTGTGTTTCAGGAAGAGACTAGATGCTTTAAAACAATAGAAATAAACAAACCCCCTCAGAAGTAGGGATATAAACCTTATCCAGATGCTTCAAATAAGCGAAACAATGTGTTAACGAAAGCAATACCGTTGCTCCATTTAAAGGAGTGGCTTTCAGAAAGATAAACGCAACTCTACCTCTGCCTGTGTGTGATGCCAGGACTCTCTGGGTGGCGGTGGGGTTGTGGATATTCAAGGACCAAATAGGCTGGATTTGCTGTAGAAAGAGCAGAATCAAATAATACAAAGGGGGAATAAATCAGGGATTCAGTCTAGCAGATCACAACATAGGGCAATTGGGGCCTTCTTGACAGTCCATCTTTTTGTCATGATTGACATTGAGAGAGCAAGAGAGCATTGGTCTGCTGCTAGTAGGAAATCTGCCTAGTGGCCTAGAATCTCAAAACTTTGGCAATCATCTGTTTTGAGGCCATTTTAGCACTCCAGATTCGGTCAGGTAATTTCCTTGCTGTTAATTCCACGTTTGTTAAATGTCTACCACATGCTAGCTACATGAAGTACAGTTTTATTTGTAGTTTTAAAAAATAAGCTCTACATCCAATATGGCGCTTGAACTCATGACCCTAAGGTGTGACCACAAGGTCAAAAGGGGCATGCTCTACCGACTGAGCCAGCCAGGTGCCCCAAGTACAGTTTAAATACATGCTGAAGTCACATGGTAGGACCCGTGCATCTCCTTCAAGGCTTAGCTTCAGTCCCCATCCCAAATCATGATTATGGCTCCACGTGCTCAATTATATTATGGTCCTTACTGTTTACACCATGATTCTCAAAACAGGTTGTGTTTGTCAAACTCTTACTTTATTCTCCCATTGTTCCAACACTAATTCCTCAAAGAACCCCATGTGATAGATATCAGTATTGTCATTATTATCATGTATTACCATTATTATTACATTCTGAAGCTATTTAGGCCACCGACTATTACCTCACTTGTCCAAGCCCACATTGCAGAGCCAGGAATGAACTGGATCTCTAGAGAGAGAACCCATGCTCTGTGCCGTTGTTTCTATGAAGTGTTCATGGGGATTTGCTGGGGGAAAACATCATGACTGCAGATACATTTTCTTCTAAAATGTGTTCCAAGAATTAGTCTTCTTGATCATTTTATAGCACACTGATTGTCCCACATATCTTTAAGAGATTGTAGGCTCACTCCCCACCACACCCCCAAACCCAGTATGTGGTTTGGGAGATTGTGTCACTTATGAATGAATGAGGTTAGGTTTGAAGATGAGAACAGATTCAGAGGCTGTGTTAACTCTGTAACATTCAGGATGATGTATTCCTACATTTGATAATACTGATCAGTGCTATGTGTATTATCTTATAAATCAGTATTTGTGTGTGTGTCTTTTTTTTTTTTATGAAGCTTTTCCCCTTGTCAAGTCTCGTAAACTCCTTTCGGGGTAGCTTAGTGCAGTTTTTACTACTTCAGGAAACTGTGGTCTCTACTGTATATTCTCATACATAATTATTCATCAATCAACACTTATTTATTAAGAATCTACTATGTTTGTATAGCCACACATATGCTCAGGAGGGTGAGACATTTCCTTTTTTGCTGGTAGCTGCAAAAATTGTGCTCCACTTGGTTTTCTTTCCTCTTTGAGTGCAGACCTGGTATCTTCTATTGATTTATATTCCCCAGCAATGGAGAACACAGTTATTGGGAATACAGTGAACATAGAATAATATATTAATTCTGACAAAGAGCTAAAATAAACAGAAATCAATCTATTACCTTTTTAATTTTCTAGGCATTTGTTCAGCCCCACTATGAAAATGAGTTTTCAGCCACGTTGAAGTATTTTAATTAAGGCTGTCTCCTCACTCCAGCCAGGTTGCTACTTCTTCCTAAATTGACTGATTGTGGTTAATAATGTGTAGCCACACTTGGTGGCGTTTTAATTTAGAATTATTTCCTAGAGTTTGAATGTTTTCTCACTAAGACTTCCATCCCAACCACTTATTGCTTTTTACCATCATCATGTCTCTTTCCCCAACAGATAACGGGGATCTTACAAATAACCAACTGTGGTTTGCTTTTTACATCATTCATTATGTCTTACAAGTCATTTGCAGTACTGATGAATTTGATAAAATGTTTTTCACTCTTTCTTGACAAATGACAGATTATGACTTACTGATCTCTCAAAGTCTCAGTGTGCTACACTATAATGATCAAAAAAAGAATAAGAGTAATAGTGAACATTTGAGGCTGAGGGGGAGCAGAGCTGTTTTCTAAAATAGTTTCATGTTAGTCATTGGAAGAGACTTCCTGTTCCTTAACTAAACACCCTAACACAGACACCGTAGAAACAGGGGTTTTAGAAGAAAAAAGGGCAGTTTAAATGAAGCAACTTTTTAGGTTGATTTGGCTTAAGTATGTCTGTTGGATCTAAAGAACGGAAAGCAGTTATCACCACAGCCAGTTTGATTTGATGTAATGGTTCCTTGTATTGCCTGGGTGTTCGTAAAAGTTATTTTGGTTCTACGCAGCAGATACTGACTGGCTAAAAAAGCATAAACACACAAAGATTTCCCAGAAGGGAAGGTGGTCAAGCTTCAAAAGGGCCAAGGCCAACCAGAACAGGCGTCTCCAGGACCATCAGTGTTTGCCAGATCTCCCTTCTGTGTATCTTCCCATGAGGATTTGGTTCTCTTAAGCAACTTTTTTCAGATGGCAATGGGAAGGAGGAGCAGACTCATTAACTTACAACTCTGATATCAGAGAGGAAAGGACTAGCTCAAGGTCAAAGTCTCCTGGGAAGAAATTTCCATTGGTTTGGCAGAGATCATGTGAACTTTATCCAATGATCTTAGAGGGCTGCGGCTTAAAGCACAGGATCTTGAGCTGGATTGCCTGCTTGGTACCTCTTCGGTCTTGGCAAGGTTACTTAACTACTCTGCACCTCAATGTCCTTATCCGTAAAATGGGGATCATCAAAAGCTTTTAAAATGAGATGAATGCCACCTATAGACCTGGACGAGAGAGGTTCTTGGTTGGGTCCCACATTGAAAAGGGCTGTTATGAACTGAATTATGTTCCTTTCAAAGTCGGGTGTGGAAGCCGTAACCTCGTTTTCAAAATGTGACTGGAGATAGAATCTTCCAAGAGATGATTAAGTTAAAATGATGCCGTTAGAGTGGGCCCTAAGCCAGCTGATTGATATCCTTTTAAAAGGATGCAATTTGGACACACGGAGAGACAGGGGAAAGACCATGTCTTTGCCCTGAACAGACAGAATGGCTGCTTTGCCCCAAAGGGGTTGGCTTGGCAGCCTGGGTTTTCCAGATGACATTGCTACCTTCTCTGCCCTTCTGCCACACTGATATGTTCATGAGAGATGCTTAAAACAGTCTGGAAATCCTGAATGGGAAATGTGAGATAAAAGGGAAGAGAATCTGTGTATCTCTGTTCTCTGGGGGCCTGTTGAGTCTGCAACTTGGGTTTGAGTGTGTCTTTCCACCTTGGACAGAGGCTTTATATATAACCTTAAAATTAGATGTAAAAATATGGTCTCTATTTTTCCTCTAGCCTGAGACCCCCAAAACATTAGGGGTCTAAAGCATGTTAATACATGTTTATAACATGTTAATACATGTTAGTGCTTGGCCCATAATAGCACTCAAGAAGTTTTATTACTATTGTATTGTTATGGAATCTGGCCCAGGGTTGGACGTTTATGATTGGCATATCTTCAGTCATCTTTTCTCTATAGCACAAGAGTTGATTGTCGTGATTAGCAGTCTTCATCTGAACTATATGGATTATAGAATAATGTTCTCCCGGAATGTGAAAAATCCTATTAGAAAGATAATAGGATACCAATTACAGAAAGTTTCCTTGTTCCCTCAAAATTGTTCTCTAAAGTTTACATATTTTATTATTTTTGAAATAATATTTTTATTTATTTAATATTTATTTTTGAGAGAGACAGAGACAGAGAGAGACAGAGAGAGTGTGAGCTTGAGGAGGGGAGGGGCAGAGAGAGAGAGGGAGACACAGAATCCAAAGCAGGCTCCAAACTTGGAGCCGTCAGCACAGACCCCAATGCAAGGCTCAAACTCAGGAACTGTGAGATCATGACCTGACCCAAACTCAGATGCTTTTTTTTTTTAATAGTTTATTGTCAAGTTGGTTTCCACATAACACCCAGTGCTTATCGCCACATGAGCACTCCTCCATGCCCATCACTCCCGTTCCAGTCCCCCCACATCATCGGTCCTCAGTTTGTTCTCAGTATTCAAGAGTCTCTCATGCCAAACTCAGATGCTTAATTGACTGAGCCACCCGGGTGCCCCAAATAATATTTTATATATTTTTCCTCTTTTTTTGTATGGAAATGATATTTTTTATCATTCCCTTTTCATATGGAATTATTAAAAAAATTTTAAGTTTATTTTTTGAGAGAGAGAGTGAGCAGGGGAGGGGCAGAGAGAGAAGGAGAGAGAGAAGATCCCAAGCAGATTCTGGGCTGTCATCACAGAGCCAAATGTGGGGCTCGAACTTACACGCTGTGAGGTCATGACCCAGGATGAAATCAAGAGCCAAATGCTTAACTGACTAAGCCACCCAGGTGCCCCTATATGGAATTATTAATAATACACACCCTAAGGTAATGCAGAGTCTCAAAATTCAAGTTACATTATAAGTGTTGTACTTGACACCAAAATGTTGAGATATAAGGGAAGATAAGGTAAAATAAATTATCCAGCTTACAGTGATTCTACTCCTTCATTTTCACACAGCAATGTTAAGTGTTTTTAAATGGAGAATAATGTTTCATAATCTAGGTTAAATCCTCTAAAGTATCTTTACCACTTTACACTTCTGAAAAAGAAATAAAAAGGGAAACAAGTTTTATGGAAAGCTGAAGGAAGCTATTCTTTCTAATAAAAAGAGCAGGAACATAGGACATTTTTGTGTCATTAACATTATGTTCACCTCTGTCCTGCATCGCTGGCCATTGCTGGCAGAAAATGAGGTCACTGAGGTATGTGTCCGGTGGGGTGGGGAAGGGCTAGATGACATTTCAATTTAGTCTGTGGTCTAAAAACAGATAATAAAACTATAGATTGACTTTGGTAATCTATAAGAAGAATTTTATTTTAGGTTGAAAGGGAATCTTCCTTATTATCACCTCTGTCAAAATTTATCACCCTGCAAAAAGATCTTTCAGACTTTAAGCTGACCTTTTAGTTTTCAAGAGTATTTTGCAGTGGACTCAACTTTAGGCAATGTAGTTTTATTTTTTATTTATTTTTTAATGTTTTTTTAAAAATTTATTTCTAGGAGAGAGAGAGAGAGAGAGCGTGAGCAGGGGAGGGTCAGAGAGAGAGGGAGTCACAGACTGAAACAGGCTCCAGGCTCTGAGCTGGCAGTCAGCACAGAGCCCGACGCGGGGCTCGAACCCACGAACCGTGAGATCATGACCTAAGCGAAAGTCGGACGCTTAACTGACTAAGCCACCCAGGCGCCCCTAGGCAATATAGTTTTAAATTGATCATCAGTATAAACTGGCAAAGTTCAGTGATATTTGTTCTTTCATCTTAACCATAGGAGTGAAGGGCAAGAAGAATACTTCAGAGGTAGAGATTTTAGACTCAAATGATTGATAATTGAGTGTACCTTGAAAACTTGTCACCTTAGTGATCCATGCATTTTTGTAGATCCTACCAGCAGAAGTTTGAGACTTTGTTTTAGTTCACTACAAGCTTTAGGAAGAGCTTGTGGGGAGAAATATATAATATTAATGCAAAAGATATCACATCAAACTTGTTATTGTGTTATTATAATAGTGGTATTAAAACCAGTAATTCTTCCATTCAAAAATACTTATGGTGGGAGGGTTCACTCTTTGACAACCATAGTGCTAGGTGATAATAATCAACAACAGGCTTGATCTCTATTTTCATAGCATCGATGGGCTGGTGAGAAAACCAACAGTAATTTAACACAGTATTTGTGACAGCTGTTACTAAGTTGATATTGATATTAGTGCCTCCACTGGAGGTACTGGATGTAGACAGATGGTCCTCGCAATATTTCCCTGAGAAAGTGAGGCTGGAACTGAGATCTCAAAGATAAGAAGGAATTAACTGAGCACAGAGCTTCCAGGGACATAAGGTAGAACATGGAGCAAACAGCACTGTAACTAGGTAGGGGCTGGGTAATAATAGGAATCACGGTGTCACTTGGGGCTGGATAATTTCTTTCAAAAGATTGTTAGACATTTGGGAGTGAATAGTTCCATAGCAAGCGATGCAATTTGCTGCATACTCTGCGGCTTTAATTGTAACACCAAGTGCATAAAGGAGTGATATATTAGATGTGCCAGTTTTTAAAATGGCTTTCTCTCTGCCAAACAATTACGTTAAGCATTTGCACAGATGTCTGCAGGTCCTGTATAATTCATTGAACCAAATGATTAATGCTTTGGGTGCAGAAGTTCATGGAATGTTTTTTCCGCGTAATGATACATGATGTCCATTGAAAGCATGGAATGTTAGTGATCGAAGGGATTATAGGGATCCCTTACCTCCATCTTCTCTTCCTTAGAGAAACCAAGGTGGAGGGAACGGGGCATTTTCCTTCCATGGTTTCATAACGACTTAGTTACAGAGCGGATATTAAAATATATAAATTTCTTAATTTCTAGTCTATTGCTTTCATTCATCACACAAGTTGCAATTACAATGTACCTATTTTAGATCACTCACAGAGGTGGTCTTTTGCCTATTTTTTTCACTTCTGCACAGCCTCCAAAAGAACACGCTAAGTGTGAAAACAGTTTAACACACTTTGGTTTTATTTTTATTTTTTTTTTTAAATGTTTTTTTTTTTTAATTTATTTCTAGGAGAGAGAGAGAGACAGCGCGAGCAGGGGAGGGTCAGAGAGAGAGGGAGACACAGAATCCGAAACAGGCTCCAGGCTCCGAGCTGGCAGTCAGCACAGAGCCCGACGCGGGGCTCGAACCCACAAACCGAGAGATCATGACCTATGCGAAAGTCGGATGCTCAACCGACTAAGCCACCCAGGTGCCCCAACACACTTTGGTTTTATTAATGGTGTTGATGACCGGCTGTCTTGATATTAACAATACTCTATGTTATCGTGGCAGAGATTCAAATGGACAAAAGGGATTTTGAATATAGCTTGCTAGGACATCGAATAAATACTTCATACAAATGGAAATCCTTTAAAACTATCCTTGAAAACAGAATGAACTGGTTTTCCTTGCTACCAGTTATTGTAGGTAGGCGTTTGATGGAAAGGTACAGAAAATGAATCATCTCTATCAGAATATAAAAGTTCAATTTTAATTGTTCATAAAGGTCACACACATGCCTTGCGCTCACACATATGTGCTCTCACAAAAACATATAAACATCTTTTCTTCCTGCCTCTTTCAAATTGGTGAATGTGATGCGGCTCCTGGAAGCTGAATGGGAACCAAAAACTACTCTGTTAACCAAGTGTCACAAATCTACCATGTTGTTTGAATAGAAAATACTCAGTGCTATGCTTAGTAAGCTGGGTATGGGGGTTTCAAGTGTTTCATTATTTGCTTTTGGAAAGGTTACAACTTATTCTAGTTTTTTCAGCTTTCTGGGTTTTTTTTTCTTTTTTTTGAAGTGAAAGGAGAACGTTTTCAAATAGTGAGATTAGATATGATGAGAGAAGCCACTGGAAGATATAACTGATGTAAGAATCATTTCCGTGGAATGAAGCACTTGTGTGCTTTCTGTTTTATTTAATTTTGAAGATAATAAAATGAAGATTTCTATGCTCTTCATTGCAAATGCAGTATTTTGGTGAGATCATCTGCTTACTGCGTTGTTTTCCCAGCTGGGTTTGAGAGGCCCTTCTGCATGACCTTCTCTCTTGTTTTCAGTCTCCGGCAGGTCCCTGTGGTATTGATCCCAGTGCTGCAGTAGGGGTTTAAAATTGATCCATTGAACTATAAGACCAGTAACCAATTCAAAGCAGAGTTCTGAGTTATGCCTAGTGCACATTAAGAAGCTTTCTTGTATCCTGCTAATACTACTTATATGTATTTGTCTTTCCTACTATATGATAACAATACATCATTGTCTCTCTTGAGAACAGAAACTGTGCCTCGTGGTTTCCATGCCCACAATATCAAGTTAATTTCAAAGAAAGAATCCAAATTTCAAAAGTTCACTTAAAAATAACTTCTAGAGGGGCGCCTGGGTGGCTTAGTCGGTTAAGCGTCCGACTTTCGCTTAGGTCATGATCTCGCGGTGCGTGGGTTCGAGCCCCGCGTCGGGCTCTGTGCTGACTGCCAGCTCAGAGCCTGGAGCCTGTTTCAGAGTCTGCGTCTCCCTCTCTCTCTGACCCTCCCCTGCTCACGCTGTCTCTCTCTCTGTCTCCTAGAAATAAATAAACATTAAAAAAAAAAATAACTTCTAGAACAAACCACGTACATACACACACACATACATAGCATGACACAATGTGGTCAATCTGCATTCTCTGTAAGTATATAAATACAAGTATGTGCATGTGATGTGTGTGCATTTAATTTTTACAAATCAAAAACTGTTACTCCTAAAATATCTATATTTATATATTCATGTTGGCAAAGATACAAAAACAAAACATCCAGTTAGTGCTTAGTAATTAATTCTACTTGAATTAAAATATTATTTTGAGTTTTTACTTTACCCCCTGGATCCTTAATTTTCTTGGGTTTCTTTGGGAAATCCATTCTTTCATGTGCAGCAGCATGAAGGGGGTAAACTTTAGAGCAGTGATAAGATATTTAGCTCAAGGTAAGAGTAAGTGAAATAGAACAGACTTTCCTAATGATAACTTAGTTCATTGCTATTCAAAGATGGATTTATTAACTGCTAGATTTGAAGGCATACAGCTATTGGGCATCAGGAGAAGGGGTGGTAGGGCTTGTAGTTTTTTTTGTTTTGTTTTGTTTTGTTTTGTGTTGATCAGAACTTGCCTTTAGTAACCACTTTCTTGGTGGTTCTCTAGTCCTATCTGCTCTATGTCTCCTATTCAGGACTTCTGGAAATTTATCTCTTTAAAAATTCCTCAATTTAAGAATGTGGAGATGCCTTCACTCATTATTTCATCCAGACTTTTCTGAGCACCAGCTTTATTCCAAGCACTCTTCAGCTCTGAGAACACGGGATGAATCAGCTGCATTTCCTCCTCTCAAGGAAATATTTGCGGAAGAACCTCTCCGAGCTGGTGTAACCGACGGTGCTTTTGTGGGCGTTTGCGCAGGTGTGCGCTCTCGCACGTGCCCCAGGGAGCGTGTGCGACTCTGTGTGTTGTCAATGGTGAGTATTATCGTAGCAGTTTTTCATTGCAAATATATCCCAGGGAAAAGGATTTCTGAGAAGTTAAGAACCTCCAGTAACTGCCCTCAGTCCCTGTAAGGACGCTGTCTGGGGGAACGGAAAGTACTTGGGTTTTGAAGCCACTAAGACCTTGGTTGAAACCTCCCTCCCACCAGGGGTTCTTTAAGTCTGAACCTCTGGGCCTCCCAGCGATGTGACAATGACCTGAGATAACATAGGTAAAGTGTCTGGTACGAGGTCAGCACGGAATTATAGCACATAAGCGTCCCCGGAGATAAATTTGAATACAGTTGTAAATTACTCCTTGTCGACATTTTGGCTTGGAAGAGCCAGCGCATCATTGTGGTCAGGAGCCCTGGTCGGGGGCCAGCCTCCCTGGAGCCAGGCTCCAGTTTATTCCATATCAGGGAATTGATATGGACCCAGGGTTTTCCCATCAGTGTTATAAATGAAGAGTGGATGAGTTAGTGTTAAGAAATGAATGTTAAGAATAGTTCCTGCATACACTAAGTACCATATGAATATTTATTGAAAGCAAATATATTTGCTCTATTTGATTCTGTAAAATCCACTTTTTTTTTCAAAAAAATTTTTTTAACGTTTTATTTATTTCTGAGAGAGAGAGAGAGAGAGAGAGAGAGAGACTTAGCAGGGGAGGGTCAGAAAGAGAGGGAGACACAGAATCTGAAGCAGGCTCCGAGCCAGCTGTCAGCGCAGAGCCCTATGCGGGGCTTGAACCCACGAACTGTGAGATCATGACCTGAGCCGAAGCCTGATGCTTAACCGACTGAGCTACCCAGGCACCCTGTAGAATCCACTTTATATTGATTATATTAGATGTAAACTTTCAAGGTGTTTGAGGCAATTTTAGTAGCTTTTCGATGAGATGACAGGTAATATCAAAACAAACTGCTGACTCCGTTATCTCTAGGCATGTTTTTGGTGTGTCTCTTAGTAATAATAATTCCTACCTGGACTGAAAATATTCTATAGAAATTTACTTTCATGGGGCTCAGTCAGTTGGGCTTAGGTCATGATCTCATGATATTGGTGAGTTCAGGCCCCGTACCAGGCTCTCTGATATTAGCGCAGAGCCTACTTTCGATTCTCTGTCCCCTTCTCTCTTTGCTCCTCCCCTGCTTACATTCTCTCTCTCTCTTTCTCACAAATACATAAACATAAAAAACAAAGAAATTTACTTTCATTCTTACTCTGAGTACTCTTCTTTTTTTCTTTTATTTACCATTCTTATTGCTAAATGACTTCAAGCTTTTATTTAAAAAAAAAGATGAGTAAAATTACAGATTTTCAGAGTTTAGAAATGATTTATTTCAACCATTACCTCTCATCGCTAGGTTAATAAAGTGTCAGGGTGATTAATTGAATTGTTGACCACTCTGGAAATGTCTGGAGGTGAGGGATGTTGAAGTTACGGTAAAAAATGTGACTTTAAAGATTACCTTGGTGGATGTTGGGATTTGTTTTAACCTCTATTGCTCACTACCTCCATTTCAGTTGCTGTACATATTTCACAGGCAGATTCACCAGTATGAGTCACATGAAATTAGCAATGACATTTTCTAGTTAAGAAGTCATATCTGTCATCATGCTGCTGGCGAACCAGCTATTGTCATTGTTAAGTTGCTGACATTATTTAAGTGTATAACAGCAGTATTGTTTGGAAATGTTGCTAAGGTCAAGGAGATTCTCACATGTTATTGCCACTAATGCAATGTCAAAAGCCTAATTTATATTTGTGTTTTTTCCTTCAAAGATGTTAAAGATATTTTGGAAAGCATCAGTAAATTGTATATTCTGTTATAAGAAACATTTGAAAAAGAGAACATTTATGGTATTTGCTGTCTAGTCTTTTAAAATTTTTTTGCAGAAGGTTGGGGGGCTCCTGGGTGGCTCAGTTGGTTAAACATCCAATACTCTTGATTCTGACTCAGGTCATGATCTCACGGTTATGCAATTGAGCCCTATACTGGGTGTTCATGCTGAGCATGGAATCTGCTTGGGATTCTCTCTCTCTCTCTCTCTCTCTCTCTCTCTCCCTGCTCCCCCCCCCATGCTTTCTCTCTCTTACACAAAATAAGTAAGTGAACATTAAAATAATTCTAATAGTCTAGTTTCTAACAATAGCTACTTCATTTGCTATTTAACTAATTCTGTCTCTCACTGCCCTACTTTTTGAATGATACTGATAACTAATTAAGGTTGACAGAAAATACAGATGTCCGTTCATTCAATTTAATTGCAGATTAACAATAAGTAATCAAGCTATATCATTATGTTGTTTATCTGAAATTAAAATTGAACTGGGAATTCTACATTTTTTTATTTTTTGCAAAATCTAGCAATCTTATAAATTGTGTTACAAGTCTGCGAAGAAAACTTTGAAATATGCAGTTTGAAAGTTTAACATCTATTTTATTTATTCTATTTTATTATTTTTTTAGAGAGACATCAAGAGAGTGTGAGAAGTGTCAGGGCAGAGGGAGAGAAAAAGAGAGAATCTCAAGCAGGTTCCACACCCATTATGGAGCCTGAGATGAGGCTTGAGGTCCTGAGATCATGACCTGAGCTGAGCCACCCAAGCGCCTCTGACATCCATTTTAGAAAGAGATCAACTGCTACGTCTGTGAAACATCCTTGATGTTTTCCGAAGATTCAGCTTTCCCTTTGGCTTTCACAGCCATCAGTGTACCCATATCATGGCACATATCACAATATATTTTCATTTACCATCACACCTTCTTTTGTCCACTAGCCTATGAAAGCAGGGGCTCTGTTTTAGTCATCTTGGGGTCACCAGAATCTCGCTCTGTGGCTGACAGATAAAATAGATACTTAATAGTGAATAATGGAGGCTTTCTGGTGCCCACCCTCCAATCTCCAGCTGAGGTCCAGACACATGGACATCTGAGGGACTTCAGTTTATCCGTGTCAACATATCCAAAACTTAATTTGTCATCTTTCCATACAATTCCATCCTTCCCACTTCCTATTCTGGTTAATGGCAGCACCATTCATTCATTCTGCCGAGCAACAACCCTAGAAGGCATGCTACGTGTATCCCTTTCCATTCCTGCTTCCCGCATCTGGTTCTACTTTCCTATCGCTTGTATACAGCCCTCATTTCCAAAGACAAAGTAGAACTGAAATTCAGAAATCCTAAATGACTTATGAATACATTTGTTAATGTGTTCAGCATCTATATATAATCCTAACGCAGCTCTGCAAAATATCCTCAGTTTGAAAAGAAAGTCGTCTGTTATGTCTACAGTAGTAGAATTTTTGGTTAACTCTAAAACACTATATAAAGGGACATGATTTTTTATTTATACTGATTGCACTGACAAAGCAATTCAATATAAATGATCTAGTTATTCCATGTTTTCGTAAATATTCTGAGTAGTTTTTGTTCTTCTCCTCTTCTTCCCTTTCTCTCTCTCTCTCCCCTCCCCCTGAGGACCTTAGGACAACTTGGGACTCAGTCATGACTATGTAACTCATTCTCAGCCACCCAAGTGGTGGCAGAATCCAGAATGGATGGGTCTCCTGCACACGAAGCCAAAGCTTTTCCATATGTGTGCTGGGAAGTTGCCTAGTTTTTAAGTCCTGAGTATACTTACAGGTCCACCAATAACCTTTTAAGAAGAATATTATCTGTGCTTTAAAAGACCAGTTTCATAGTTATATAGTCATAAGTAGACACACACCCACACACGCATACACTCATACACAAAACAATCTTCTCTAATATTTAGTCTGAAAAATACGGTAAATGTGGGCAAGAGTAACTATAGTATTTGCATTCTTTTCTGCTTATTAGCTAGCAGTTTTCTAGACAGGATGCTATGGATTTGGAATGAAGAACAATGGAATTTACATCCTAGTTTGGCTACTTTCTGGGTGTTTGATGTTACATAAATTATCTGGCCTCTCTAATCCTTACTTTTCTTTTTTATAAGGTGGGGAAATTAAGACCTATTTCTTTTCCTACTCTGTAGCCAGCCATCTTGGCTTACCTTTTGGCATCCCTTAAAGGTTAGAAAGCAAAGATTTACTTTCTAAGATTTATATGAACAAACCTAGCTTGTTCTCTTAGTTTAGCTTATTATTTATTTATTTATTTATTTTTTGGTAGTATTTCATTAGAATTATTTAAACAAATACTTGGTCAAAGGTATCTGGTTAGTTTGAATGCAAACACATAGGCTATGCAGAGTAGGCACAGAAATCCTGGTCTCTGAAAATTTTACAGCATTTTAGTGTAGTATATATATATATATAAATGTTTTAATGAATCAACTGAATGTATCATTATCACGTTAAAGTACATTTGTAAATTTCTGGAAAAAGTTGCGCAGAGCCTCGCTGTGTGCTCACCACGGGCTAGTAAGTCCCATTGTATTTGAATAATTACCTTCACAAATAGAATTAATTGTACTTTTCTCATTTATGCCAAATTAATCTTTGCAAATTAGGATTCTGTGTGTCAAAAGCTTTGTGAAGTGCAAACATTGATTTACTTCGGCAGGCTGGATGGAGAAATGCCTCGGAGAATGAGAGCTTCCACATAAATACGTTTCTAGCTAATTAAACCTCTGGAATATTTGCATTTCTTTAATTATGAGTGAGGGTAAGAACCTTTAAAAGTATACTATGACAAATCCAATACATACCAAAAAAAAGGTTAAATTATAATGCAATCAATATCTTTGTTCATCCTATGTAGCTCAGGAATAAAATCTTACCAACTAGTTGGGGCTAATTCTTTCTCCATCCAAAATTTGGAGTTTATCATGCCATATATTCTTTCTTAAATATACTTTTATTACATATATTTCCATTCCTCAGTGACACATGCAGCCCTGATTTATGTGTTTAAATATTTATATAAATAATATATTTTGTTTACTCCTGTCCTGCTTTTTTTCCCTGCTCAATATTAGTTATCATCTCTGTTGATACTTGCATCTCTAGTTCATTTATTTTCACTGCTATTATAAGTTTGCCATTATTCAGTTGATAGATAATTAGGTTGTTTTCAGATTCTTTTTTCAATGACATACTCATACATATGTATGAGTCGTGTTAGCTTATACACCTATGAGTGGGATTTCTGGGGCACTCTCTATCTCTATCTATCTATCTATCTATCTATCATCTATCTATCTATATTTTTTAAGACATTGCATGACTGCTTACTAATATGATTATATATATGATATATATATAATCATATTATATTAATAACTTAACACTGACCAGCAATGTATAAGAATTCCTTTTGAAGGGACACCCAGCTGGCTCAGATGGTGGAGCATGTGACTCTTGATCTTGGAGTTGTGAGTTCGAGCCCCGTGTTGGGTGTAGTGATTACTTGCAAATAGAATCTTTAAAAAAAAATTCCCTTTGTTCCACATCCTCTCCAAATCGTGCTTTTATATGGCTTTTGTGTGCACAGTAGGATCAACTAGTAGTTTAATTTGCATTTCTCAGATTGCTAATGACTTTAAAACATTTTAACTTGTTTTTATCAATCATTTGCAATTTCTCTTCTCGTGAGTGGCTTTAAGAAATGTTTCCAAATTACTTTGTGATGGGTAATTTTATGTGTCAAGTTGACTAGTCTAAAGGGCAGCTAGATAGCTGGTAAACATTATTTCTGGGAAATATAGAACTCTCTTTTGGCTTATTTATGTGTTGTGATGTTCATATATTTGACTGTAACTTTATATATAAAACCTGTACTTTCTTCGATAAAGTAATTCTTTTTGTTGATTTATATGAACCCTTAGATATTTCTAGGCTGAGCCATTTTTACTTGAGTTACCAGGCATCATTTATAAAACCTTGGAACAAAAACTAAGCCTTACTTTTCTTTGGTTGCTCTTATGTTTTCTTTTTTAATAATATTTTTTAACTAATAAAAATTTTTTAATGTTTATTTTTGAGAGAGGAGAAAGCAAGAGAGACCAAATGCCAGGGGGAGTGGCAGAGAGAGGGAGACATAGAATCTGAAGAAGGCTCCAGGCCCTGAGCTGTCAGCAGAGAGCCCTACACAGGGCTCAAACTCATGAATAGGGAAATCATGACTTGAGCCAAAGTCAAATACCCAACTGACTGAGCCACCCAGGCACCCCTTATAATCTTTATAAGATCTATAGTTTGATATCAAATGGCTTTAAAAAGTGATCTATGTATATATGTTAAATTCGATCTTGTATTTCAGGAGGGCTCAAAGAAGAAGTTTTCATAAACACTAATGTTTTTTATTTTAAAAAATGTTTTATTTATCTTTGAAAGAGAGAACATGAGTAGAGGAGGGGCAGAGAGAGAGAGGGGGAGACAGAAGATCTGAAGCAGGCTCTGCTCAGACTCACACCTTGGGATCATGACCTGAGCCGAAGTGAGATGCCCAACTGACTGAGCTACCCAGGCACACCCTGAATAAATGTTTTCACCTTGGCTAAGATGTATTTTTTTTAAGTGTCCATTGTGACCTTAACACTCCCTTAATTTGACTAAACCAGAGTATTTATTTAGGAAACTCATAGTAATAAATTCTTTCTCTGCCTCCTTTCAACTGTAACTCTTAGAAGCCTCTTGCCAGGGAATGCCTTTCTCAGGGACCTGGGAACCATTATTTTGAAATATAATCTTGCCATTTGCCTTGTTGGAAAACCATAAAGATAGGAGAAAGTTTGCTTTTCCTTTGTTGCCTGCATCTCTTATCTTTTCTCCAGTCACCTTATCCTTTATTTGAACCCTCCATTCCCACAGTCACATCTTTGGATCTTGTCATCAAAGGTAATTGTTCCACTTTTGAAATCACTAATTCTGTCATCTTGCTCCCTGACCACATCCTCTCTCTGTCCGACTTGCTTGCCCAAACAACCCCATTGCAGCCATCCTCTCGCCTCTGTGAGCCATCAGACCATTGACCTGTCATCCCAGTTCCTGTGCTGCATTCTTTCTTCATTTCTCTCTTCACCTTCATTAGAAATCATGACCAAGGTGGGGCGCCTGGGTGGCTTAGTCGGTTAAGCGTCCGACTTTCGCTTAGGTCATGATCTCGCGGTTTGTGGGTTCGAGCCCCGCGTCGGGCTCTGTGCTGACTGCCAGCTCAGAGCCTGGAGCCTGTTTCACAGTCTGTGTCTCCCTCTCTCTCTGACCCTCCCCTGTTCATGCTGTCTCTCTCTCTCTCCTAGAAATAAATAAAAATATATAAAAAAAAAAAAAGAAAGAAATCATGACCAAGGATTGTAACGTTACTCTTTTCCATACTCTAAATGACTACCTGCTCCTTCTGTCTTTATCCCCACTCATCTGACAAAACTCTAATCCTAGGTGAGTTTAGCTATTCATTTTTCCCCCTATGCCTTAGTAAGTTGTCATGTTTGGAGTATTTCTGGAGAAAGTCTCATAGAAGAGAATATTACTTCCGATATATTCAGCTTCTACTGACTTCCAATGGGCTCTTCACATTGCTTGGCCATTCAACTAAATTGCTATTCATAGTATTCTCTGATTTTCAAAATGACAAGTTCAAATTTTCTTTACTCTCTTGAACATATGAAATCCCATGATCCTTTGCAGTTTTACCTACCTCTACTTTTTCTAGAAAATAGAAGACATCAGATAGAAATGCCTTTATTCTCCATATCAGATATACATACTTACTTACACCTGCATTCACCTTCTCCTTCCCTTCTACTACTTTATGCTAGTTTAAATATGCAAGTCATAAACCCTGACTATTTTTTATCAGCTTTATTGAAGTATAATTGATAAACAGAAAGTTTCATGCATTTAATGTATATGATTTTGTAAACTCATATGAGTTTGGACATATGCATACATTCATGAAACTATCACAACAGTCGAGGTAATAAACATGGTCTAGTACTTCCCAAAGTTTCTTTGTGCCCTGTTTTTCCTGCTGTGGTGGTGGTGGTGGTGGTGATCACAGCTAGCGTGAGATCTACCCTCTTAACAAAAATTTTAAGTGCACGGTACAGTATTGTTAACTATAGGCATTACGTTGTACCATAGAACTCTAGGACTCATTCATCTTGCATAACTAAAACTTTACACCCATTGAACAATTTCCCATTTCTCCTACCAATCCTGGGGAACCACCAATCTACTCTCCGCTTCTATGAGTTTGATTATTTTAGATACTTCCTATAAGTGGAATCATATGATATTTGTTCTTCTGTGACAGGCTTCCTTCGCTTAGTATAATGTTCTGCAGGCTCATCTATGTTGTTACATATGGCAGGATTTCTTTCTTTTTAAAGACTAGATACACTTCCGTTGTATGTATATACCATATTTCTTTATCCATTCACTCATGGACAGATAACTAGGTTGTTTTCGTATCTTGGCTATTATGGGAACATGGGAGTGTAGATATTTCTTTGAGGTCCAGATTTTCATTCCTTGGGTAAATACCCAGAAGTGGGATTGCTGGGTCACATGGTAGTTCTATTTTTAATTTTTGAGGAAATTCTATACTGATTTCCATAATAGTTCTGCTATTTTATGTTCTCACTGACACGGTGTGTACAAGGGCTCCAATTATTCCATATTCTAGACTTGTTAACTTATGTTATTTTAATATTGGCCATCCTAGTAGCTGTGAGGTGATATCTCACTGTGGCTTTGATTTGCATTTCCCTGATAATTAGTGATGTTGAGCATCTCTTCATATACCTGTTGGCCATCTCTATGTCTTCTTTGATGAATTATCTATTCAAATTCTTTGCCCATTTCTTAATCCATATGTGTGTATATTGAGTTGCCCGTTTCTTAATCTGGAGACATATATATTGAGTTGTAGAAGTTTCTTATATATTTTGCATAGTTAACACCTTATCAGATATATGGTTTGCAAATATTTTCTTCCATTCTATAAGTTGCCTTTACATTCTGTTGATTGTTTCCTTTGCTGTACAGAACACTTCCTTTGATTTGTCCCTGCCTGTGCTACAAGCTGAATTTAGGCCTCTGGTACACTAGACCTATGGTCTAATCCTCTGCAACTGGATGGGGAAGTAGGGGATTCAGCATCCGGAAAATTACTGTTGTCCTCACTGATTCCAACGAAGTTTTAACCAACAACAATGCTCACATTTTGATCTCCAAATTCCTAACTCCCCCGTCTCACAATCGGTTAATCATCGTTTGCCTGGGTTATTGCAGCTTCCCTTCTTGCCATACTCTCTATTCTCAACCCATAGCATGAACAGATCCTTTAACATAGGTCGGGTCAACTGACTTTTCTGCTCTACGCTCTCTGATAGCTACATACCTTGCCTAGAGTTGAAGACAAAATCGATAGAATGGTCTGTCGGGACCTAACAGACTGCACAACTTTTACCTCTGTGACTACATATCCTAGACCATTTCTCATGACCATTTTCCTTCTCGCCTTCTCTGTCCTGCCTCCACCTCCTTCCTGTTTCTTTAACCCCAGGCGCGCTCATGACTCAGAGCCCCTGGGCTCTCTGATCCATCCTCCCGGAACACGCTTCCCTCCACCGCTTGAATGGCCTGCTCCCTCCCCTCCTTGGGGTCTGAGCTCAGAGAGTGGCAGCCTTCTCTCACTGCCTCAGTTTAAAGTTGCACTTCCTTCCCTCATCCACCCCATCCCCCTAACTTCACTTGGTTTTCTTCATGGCCTCTATCACTCTCTGGCAAACTATATATTGTGATGATTTATTGACTGTTTGTCTTTTCTTAAGTAGAAAGTAAACTCAGTGGAGGCAAGAGGTGTTGTCTGGTTCACTGCAGTACCTGTAGCCCATAAAAAGAATTCAGGAAAAATGTATCCCGGAGGTGAGCAAACTGCTCTGGGTAGTTTCTTCTTATGTAAGAAAATGAAATCTACAGAGTCAGGTTGCTGAGAAGAGAGGAAAATGAGTAAACTCAGATATCAAATAGAAATTACCCCTCTTTCTAGGCAACAGTTTGTTCAAATATAAGTTGGCTAATCGATAACGTATCACTTATAGATAGT
Source organism: Proteles cristata cristata (assembly GCA_017311185.1). NCBI lineage: Eukaryota > Metazoa > Chordata > Mammalia > Carnivora > Hyaenidae > Proteles > Proteles cristata. Next base: position 1,277,114 of record JAESUZ010001952.1, on the reverse strand, counting down.
TGCATAATCTAGCCTAAGAACTTATTAAGTTGCAGATAGCCCAAACATTAAAATAATTTTTTTCAGCACTATGCAATAATGTCCCTAGGAGCAGCCCTGAGGCACTGAGCAACCCTGGAGATTTTTATGAATATTTCAATGATAAAAAGATAAGAAATGCTTTGGGGGCTACGTGCAGTTTCATGTATCCTAATTCCTTGAAAATTGGCAACCTACGTAGAGCTTGTGATATAAATCTTTGTGAGTTGGGAGATTCGGTTAACCAGAACACTTTATTTATGCATCAACGGTATTTACCAAGCGTCCACTAAATGCCAGCCATTGGTGGTACAGAGGTGGGCGGACATGGGCCCTGCCCGTGAAGGGTGAACAGTCTGTAAGGAAGAAAGTTTGTTGTATTTTAGTTCTTACCTCATCCCCTGTATTGGAGACTGGTACTCCTGTGTGACTGTCAAATAGACTTTTGCATTTAGGAAAAGCATGTGTTCGAGTAAATTCTCTTTCTCAAGGTCACCGCTTCCTAACAGAGAATATTCTCAATTTGAAAATCAGTATTTCTAAATATGCATCATCCTATGCATATTTACATATAACCTCTGCAACGGTGGCTTTTCTTTTTGTTTTAATATCCACTTACATCCTATATCCAACCTCATTTCCTTATTTTAGAAAAGTGTGTCAATATTTCTTTGCTGTGGAGCAGTAGCCCCCATTAGTTTAGGTCGTGTTGCTTAGAGCATGAAACTGGTGTGCAGATGGGAAAAATCTATCTGCCACACTTTTTCCAATTTTGGGCTTATCACATCATCCTCATTACATTAATTTTCTTTGTTAAATCAATTTAAGTCCACATTTTTCCTTACTTCTTTATTTTCAGCCTCTGGAAATATTGATTCCACCTGTGATACAATATAACTAAAAAAATTGTGGTTGACACTCTTGCTTTGGCTAAAGGCAGTGTTTTATTTTATTTATTTATTTATTTATTTATTTATTTATTTAATTTATTTTTGAGAGAGAGAGAGAGACAGCATGAGCAGGGGAGGGTCAGAGAGAGAAGGAGACACAGAAGCTGAAGCAGTAAAGGCAGTGTTTTAAAATGTGTAGTTTCTTCTCTGTGGACCTAACAATGCATGTCAAACACTCCCAAATTTGGAATATAAAGGAATGTTTGTTAGATATTAACAGATTAGTTCTTCCAGACTGAATGTATCTGTTCCCAGTCCCTGCTTGTCTCCCAAAATTGTGACGTCGCTTGAATTGATAGGTGAAGACTATCAAAGACAAGTTTGGTTTCTTAAAATGATAGTTAATTCAGTTCATAATATGAGTGGTCTGATGAGTTATTAGGGATGATCTTTTATCCTGGGGACTCTGTAAACCTGGGGATTATTGTTCACACAAGAGGCATTTGGAGATATTAGCAAGAACTCTGGATTAGGGATTAGAAGATTAAACCGGCAAGTGGTTTTGTAGTGTTGACCCAATCTTTTAACCTATGTGCCTTAGTTTACTCTTTTGAAAGGTGGAGATGTCTCTTGCCCAATTTAATGTGTCAGGATTTTGAGAGCATATAATGAGAAGAACCTTTGAACATTATAAGGACCATATCTACACAAATGTTTTAAAAATTGTTAAAAGCAATATTTGTGCAATTACAAGATACTTGTGATTTCATTATGACTGTTATGTTTTCATTACTTTTAGGCAAATGATAGCATTGGAAGAGTTCTGAAAATTGGCAGATTAATAAAAAGGCAAGATTTGCTGCAATCATAGGAGTCATTTAATCCAGATGTTTGTAGTCAAACATTTAAAAATATTCTTCCAGGTTAAGATTATAAATGGTACTTGATGATGTGGAGTTTTATGGAATTAAAATATGCTACCTCATTACTGCTTGCAAATTAGCAACGAGGATTAATTATTGGTTCATTTTTACAATTTTCAAGTAGGAATATCTCTTCTGACCATGCTTTGAAGACTTAGTACATTTTCTTCTTCTAATTTAAGTCACCAGTTTAGGATTAGGTTCCAAAAGTACATTTTAAGTAAACTTTTAAAAAAATTATTATTATTATTTTAATGTTTTTATTTATTTCTAGGAGAGAGAGAGAGAGACAGCGTGAGCAGGGGAGGGTCAGAGAGAGAGAGGGATTCACAGACTGAAACAGGCTCCAGGCTCTGAGCTGGCAGTCAGCACAGAGCCCGACGCAGGGCTCGAACCCACAAACCGCGAGATCATGACCTAAGCGAAAGTTGGATGCTTAACCGACTAAGCCACCCAGGCTCCCCTTAAGTAAACTTTTTGGAACAGAGAAAACTTGTGTTCTCCCAATGAAAATTAAAAAAACAACAACAACAAACTCTGTATCCTGTGGAATTTTCCATGTTTTTGCCTTTGCTCATTCTTTCCCACCTCCCGAAACAAGTTGGAATTCTCCCTGTTCATCAGGGCTCAAGTCAGTAAGTCCTCTGAGAGCAGAGGCCACTGAATATTCATCTGTGAGAACCAGAGTGTCCCCAGGTTTTCCAGCCCACTGGGCCATCCTGCCCTTTAATTTGCAAATATGAAGTCAAGAGCCATCCCTCCAGATTGATAAACACACAAGAAAAAAAATCAGTTGACTTAATCTCTCAGAAATCGGCTACTACCTGGATCTTCACCAGTTTGCACAATTAATACAACAATTTGCACAATAATCCACATATCTATTGGAAGCCTTGGATTATTTTACTGGTGTTTACCATTGCCTCAAAATTGCAGAGAAAGGTGACCCATAGCTGTAAAGCCAAAAGGACTCACCAGAGTGGTCTCTTGAGGGTAAGTGGGAAATTGGTTTTTCTGCCCTTGAAAGCCACAGGAAATAAATTGCCTTCTGACCGTTTAAAAATAGTGATTTTTGTCTTGCTTTTAATAATCAAGAGTGCAGAATAGCTTGCTACATTTCATCTCCAGCATAAACCCAGTGGATACTATGCATAGGATTTGTGTTTGTTGATGAATAACTGAATGAATAAGGAAATCAGTGGTGTTTATCAAAACTTTCCTAATTGTCTTTGTTGGAAAGAGCCTCACTTTGATTTGATTAACCATACCTTTCGAATTTTTAAAGATCACTTTCTAAGATGTATTATGGTTATTGTGTCCATTCCATGTGCCCTACTGTAATGTAAGAGCACTGAGAAGAGTAAACATGTTATCATTATTGCATATGTCATCCATATGCCATAATTTTCCACATTTTCTTTTATTTTTAATTTTTATGTCTTCATTTTATTTTCAGAGACAGAGAGCGAGCAGGGGAGGGGCAGAGAGAGAGGGAGACACCGAAGCAGAAGCAGGCTCCAGGCTCTGAGCTGTCAGCACAGATCCCAATGCGGGGCTTGAACCCATGGACTGTGGGATCATGACCTGAGCCAAAGTTAGACACTCAACTGACTGAGCCACCCCAGATGCTCCCACATTTTCTATAATATATGTTTTGGTGATTTAGGTACCTAGGTGGTTCTGTGTGTTGTCCATCCTTCCGTACATTTATCCATCCATCCATCCATCCATCCATCCATCCATCCATTTCTTAGAGTGGAATAACAAGAGAAGCATTTTGGCATATTGTTTAAGAATGCAAGCTCTGGAGCCTCAGTTTCCCCAGATGTAAAATGCAAATAATAAATGTACCTATATTGTAGGATGGTTGTTAGAATTGAATGAATGGATACATGCAAAGAACTTAGCACAGAGAAGCTTCCATAGTAAACACTCAATAAATGTTAGCGATGATTGTTGTTACTAATTCAAGAAAAAAATGGGAAGTGTCTGTTTGTCAGGATGTGGTAGGTGTTGAGGGCAGGGAAGAATTAATTTTTATCCTACAAAGATGCACAATCTACTAGGAGACAGACAAGCCAGGGGAAACACAGTGAGGGGAAAGAGGGCTTCTGCTCCTGTACCCACGTGGACGATCAGAGCAGAGGTGTGCTGGCCTGGGGACATGCGGCTGGGCTAAGAAGGTTTCTTGGAATAGTGATTCCTGAGCTACATGAACAAACTGAAGCTAAAATGTAGTTAGCTGCAACACTGAGTGGAAAAATACTTATTCAGTAAGAATAATGGAGCAAAACAGGGAAAAGGTGGTGAAATTTAATTAAAAGTCCTCTTCTGACATAGATTTAAAGTTGGCAGTTGAGGAAGGAGTGATTACATTGAGCCTTCTTGGTATCTTATATCATTTGGCAGGAGAATTAGGGTCCAGGGAAGAGTAGTGTGCCTGGTGTGGTACAACTCAGAAGGAGAAGCAGCACTTTTATGAATAGTGTGCAAAGTTGCGTATAGTCAGAATCTATACCCGTTCATGGCTGGACCCCTCCAACTTTAGCTGACAGTTACTTGAAACTGGCCTGTACTGGAGAGAGCTCAGAATAGAAGCTCTGGCTTCCTGTGAGTATGGGCATGCTGTTTGGGGTGGTAGACAGACTTCTGGTAGGAAGCAAATGCTTTCTTTCTTTTATATTTTTGTTTTGTATTTAAGTATAGTTGACATACGATGTTACGTTTTATAGCTTCAGGTGTACGACACAGTGATTCAACAATTCCATACACTGCTCACTATGATCAATGGAGTCACCATCTGTAAAGAACACTTTAAAAATGGATCTTTTGGTGGAGGCACCGCACAGGCCCGGCAGAGTCCAACCTGCAGGTGACAAGACTTTATAATTAAGGGAGGAAAGGAAAGCGTAGACAGATTTGATCAGCAATTCCTAATTACCTGAAATGCAATGAATAAAAGGCAAAGACTATTCCTCCACAAATACTACATATTTAACATGTACAAAATCACATGCATTGTCTGTCTTTATTTTTCTTCTGTCAACTCTTCTTCCTGCTGTCTTTAATTTGGATAGTGTCATTGCGTTCTCTACATTTGCCGCCTATACGAGAACTAGCTATATGTCTTTTTTTTTTTTAACTGCAGCATAGTTGACATACAATGTCACATTAGTTTCAATCATCACAACATAGTGATTTGACAAGTTTCCATGTTATGTTCCCCCCCAAGTGTGGCTGCCATCTGCCACCACATAATGCTCTTCCAGTACAATTGATGCCACATAATGCTCTTCCAGTACAATTGATGCCACGTAATGCTCTTCCAGTACAATTGATGGTATTCCCTCCATATGTCTTCTTGTCATTCTAAATCTTCTTTCATCTCTTTCGGCTAATCTGTCAAAAAGTCCTGGCGTTTATCTTACTTTGAAGTCTCTGAAGTGGGCATTTCCTGCAATCCACCATGTCACTTACCCTGGAACAGGTTCTGGCTACCTGGACCATCCTGGTAGTTTTCTTACAACTGTCTCCATGCCTTCAGTTTCTTCTCTGTCTCACATCATCTTTTCTATAGACCGGATGGTAAATAACTGGCTTGGTGCCCTTCAGTCTTTGTCAAAACCACTCAGATCGGTCATTGTAACATGGAGGCAGACAGATGATATGGAAAGAAATGGGTGTGCTATGTTCCAATACAATTTTAATTATAGACATTGAAATTTTAATTTCGTATGATTTACATGTAACAAAATATTATTTCCATTTAAAAATCTCTTAAAAAACATATAGGGTATTTATAGCTCACAGATTGCAGAAAAACTGGTGAGGGCCAGATTTGAGTGACAGCCTGTACTTTTCTGTCTGCTTTATGCTGTTATGACCTTTTCAACAACTGCAGAAAGAACCAAGTTTGAATTGCTCGTCAGAGCACGCTAGCCCCTTCATTGCGTGAGTGTATAACCTCTTCTCAGCTCCAACCTTTTCCTGACTCTGAAATTTCCTAGGTTTTTATCTCATTCGATTGTCATTTGTAATTGTAAAAATACTTCAAGGATTTTAACACCTTTATGCCCTTCCACATGTTATTCTATTAGAAAAATTCTTCTTTCCATAATTTGTCTAATTAATACACTTCCGTAAGATACACATCAGATGTATCTTTATGATTGCTTTCTCTGACTGCACAACTCAGCAGAACTCATTTCCCTTTTATTTGTATCCCCATGGTACTTCATACACTTGTGTTTTTTCTCATAGAGATTATCACACTCTATTATAAAACTGCTTAGCTTTATTCTTCTTGGTCAGGAGTTTCTTAGCATGTATGAAAGTGTTCAATAAATCTTTTCTGAACAAATGGATGACTTATCTATATTATCCATTGTTGCTAAATTACTATTACCATCCTTATTTCTATGAGTAAGTAATGCAGAAAAAAATAACTTGCATAATCTAAAATACACCAATCACTGAGTCACAGCAAGGAGCTCAACAATTACTCTGTCTTCTTTTCTAATTCAGTAAACTTAATTTTAGTTCTTTTTTCCTGAGTATTCATTCTTATTTTTGTCTCATCTTTCTTGGAAAATATTCCTCTAGCTGATTATATCTGGAATGCATAATAGCAACCTTATGCAGAAAACCAGGAAGGCTCTGACATTGTAATAGAGGGCTCCTGGAGATATCCCCAAATATTTCTTTTACCTCCTGGCTGGTATCTTACATTTCATACTGGAATATTCATCATTTTAGCTAAAGGTGATGTTTTTTTCCTTTCCAAAATTTGCCCTAGTCAAAGGAAGATATACCTAAGAGAAGCAACACATTCAAACCCTATTAGTCATGTACACTCTGTATGAACCGGGAGGGTGGAACCCAGCAAGTTCCATGTGGAAGGTTTTGAACACACAAAACTCCTAAACATTTTTGGGTGGGATTGGATTAAAAAAAAAACCCATTTTCTTGAAGATAATCATACTCTATCATATCATAGCAAGGGCATCTGTATAGAATAGTAAATTGTAGTTGATATTCTATCTCTTCAACATGCAATGTCTCTGGATACTAAAAGTATTGGGGTAAATTTGCATAAACTTTCTTAATGTAAGAGAATGTTGCAACTTTCATGTAAGATGAATCCTATAAATTACTAATAATGTTTTTTATGAAAAGAGTTCCTCTATCAGTTTCCCTGTCACTTTGGCAATTATTTTGGGAGCTGCTACATTCAGTGTTAGTCTCTTTATTATCATCTATATTCCTGGCATGTTTGATCTGATGCTATGGATGGAAGTGTATCTGCTCTCATAGGTAAGAGCTTGAAGGGCGAAAGGAAGAAAGCCTTTGTTTGCCCCCTTGATACTTTATAGTTTTATAGCTGGTATTTTTGGACTACTAGATCCAGTAATGTGTTTCTCAATTACTTGGGTTTAAACATATGGTAACTTAACATTGTAGTTATTCTTTAAAGCTAATATACATACATATATATATATATATCTTTGTGTGTGTGTGTGTGTGTGTGTGTGTGTGTGTCTATCTACTAGTGAGAAGAGTTTTTCTTTTTTCTTTTTTTCTTTTTTTTTGTTTTTTGTTTGTTTAGAGAGAGAGAACAAGGGAGGGACAGAGATAGAGAGTGAGTGTGGGGCTGGATCTCATGACTGTGAGACTATGAGCTGAGCCAAAGTCAAGAGTTAGATGTTTAGCTGACTGAGCCATCCAGGCTTACCAGTGAGGAGAATTCTTCAAAAGAATGTTCTTTGTTGTTCACATTCCTTGATTCTTTCAAGACACAATACATCTTATTGACTACATTTGCAGTCTCTGGAGTCAGACTGTGTTACTAGCTCTGCAACTTACCAGCTTTGTCATCAGGGGCAAATGTCCTAATCTTCCTCTGCCTCCCTTTACTCATCTATAAAATAGGATAGCAACAGGATGTCATAGGGTTGTTGCCCCCAGGAGGGGGCCGGAGTGCGTTATTACTGGGGTAGGGGTGGAGGGGAATTGGAGAGGGACTGGCCTCATTAGTGCTGGGTGGAGGTGAAAATGTTATCTCTTCAGTAGGCTCCCTTGATACAACCCCGGCAGTGGGAAAGAGGGGGGTTCCTCATTATTCATTACTGCTGGTTGATGGCTGGAGGGGAAGGGTTATTATCTAAAAGTTTTCTTTCGTTCTGGGCTGCCCTTTTCTTTGGAGAGTAGACTTTGGGTGAGGCTTTCAAAATGTCTGAGCTCATTGATATTTCTTGTTTGCTGGCTTCTCCAGCTCCAAATCTGGAATATATGAGACAAAACCCCCCAGGTGGGCAGCCATTGCATCATTTCTTAGGGCCCAAGACCCCTAGCCAATCTTACGTCTTCTCTCCACCTTTCAGAGTCTTACATTTGTGATACATATCTATAAAATGCCAGAAATTTTAGTTATACGTAGTAGGAGGAATAGGGAAAGGTCCTTCTAGTCCAGCTATTGAAAAGTGGAAGTCAGACAACCAAGAATTCTAGCTAATATGAAAATACTTCTGAGTATTCGAGGTTTGCATATATTTTCAGCAACATTAAACCAAATTACTCAAATAAATGTAGTAAAATTCTTTTCTTTCTCCAACCTGTGATATAGATCCATTATATCACAGAGGTAGAAAAGAAAAACACCTTCCAAATTTCTCCTATAAATAATGAGAATAATTTTTATTATTTTGTCATGACATCTGATAAAATACTATTAGTATTTTACATTCTACTTGGATATAAAATCTATCTTTGAGATAGTCTACCTATTCATGAGGTTGACTCAGTAATATTAAAAGTGCATCTGAATTTAGGTGCTGACTCATTTTTACCAAGGGAGCAGATTGCCGTGCATGATGAAGATGACCAGATGGATAGACACTTTGACTTTTCCACCACTAGCCTAAGGATAGACAAAGACAAAATTTTCATAGGAATGAAATCAGCAAGTCTAACACTAGACCTATCAATTATAGTGAAGCTACGACATAAGTTTTTAGCAGATGTCACAGAACCTAGCGTTTTTGATCTCGTTCAGATATTGTACCAAGTCTTACTAAATATTTACCAAGCAACCACAAGTTGCCTGAAACACTATTGGATATTAGACAATACAATTAAGTATTTGTCATATCTACTCTACCGTGGGTCATCCTTTACGTGTGTCAGTAGCACATGCTGCCTGTAGCTTTGGAGGAACTTTCTGAGTTATAGTGCTAAGTGATCTGTGTAGGAGCTGGTCTCCCATCTGGGTATCAATATATCACTGTATAAAACTAAGGCAGATTGTTTTATGTATCAGGTCTTGAAGAGTCATGCTAGTATACCTTTGGGAGGTTTCGATCATATGAGTAGTTGTACCAATGGCTCATGGCCCGAGCTGTCTTGATCATTCCAGTGAGAGTGTTAGCAATTAATCCTGTGGCTAAAATTCAGTGGGTCAAACTGAATTACTCTTTGTGAGTCTCGGGATGTGAAAGGAACAAAATAAGAAAGAAGCCGAGAGCACCTTCCTGGGTAAATTCCCTGATAGCCCCATCAAGGAGGTGTAGACATTTTTAAACTAGTCCCTAATCAGCTCTGTAGACATGGTCTATGAGCTTTAGTGGACATGTTCTCATGTCTTCTGTTAAAAGAAAAGTAAAGCTAGTCCCCCCCCGGGTGCCATTAACTTCCACTGAGAGGCTGTAAAAGTGCTAGCAACTATAGATGCTTTTTTAATGTACATTCACTGAATTCCCAAGAATAGCAGGCACTCCTTTTATGAGGTTTTCGTTGATGCTGTGTGTCTCCCCAAATGCACAGTTTGTGTTTGTAGAAGAGCCTCTGCTTGATGTTGATTCATTGCAAATCTATACCATGAGAAAAAAAAAAGATGCCACTGGAAAATGCATTGAGGATGTCAGCTGAGAATAATATACCATATTTATGGTTTCTCTCTTTTCCTTGCTGTCTGTATACTAAAGCCTTGGGTTCATGTTGAGGAAGAGTAAATTGGGAATGGATTCAAAGACATTTATGTATCTCATATTTTATCACTGGTAGGTTATTTCTGTTTAAAAGTATGTGATTTCATGAAACTGATTGCTTTTTTATCTTTGCTTTTTAAAAATAAAGTTATAATTGACATATGTACATATAATTGACATACGACATATAAGTGACATAACATTGCATTAGTTTTAGGTGTACCTTATAGTATTACTTGTAGATATTGAGAAATGATTGCCTTAAGGTTGGTTAACATCCATAACCTCACAATAATTATTTTTTCTTGCAATGAGAACTTTAAATATCTACTCTCATAGCAACAAAACTGATTGCTTTTAAACAAACATGTTGAATTGGTATCGTTTTCTAGGAAATGAGAATGCTTTCAAATGCTGCCATTTCAGAAATATCCTGATGCTTTCAGGTTTCTAATTGCTTTCTGTAATCAATATATATGAAAGTGAACATCCTGCCCTGTAACAAGTCTTTCGGTTTTGAAGGTGGGTCGCTAAGTCTCTTGAAACAGACTTTTCCATTAAATATGTATAATATTTGAAAAGTGCATTGTAGTTTACATACTGGGAGCTGGAAGACTTCCATTACTTGGAAGTCAGCCACCAAGCCAGTTTCCTACTTTGTGTTTTATTATGTAAAATTTATTTGGTTTTCTACATGATGGGATTGATTGACTCTGACTTTTTGTGATAAGTTAAAGATCAGTGATGCCACCACCGAAGGGGTGTGGAATGCCCCCTAGAATGCCTTCTCTTATGATCTGGAAATGATTACTTTCTTGGTCTTGGGCAAATTGAAGTTACTGCTGCTGATAGTGACTTACATCCTTCATACATACTATATCTCAGGACCACTGCCTGCCTTAGGGGCACACTTTTTTGTTTTTATTTATTTATTTTTTTGGTCTCTAGCATTTAAAAATTCAAACCCCAGTTTTTGTTGAAAGTGTTCCAGAGTTTGTTATCTTTAAGAGTGTATCTTGAACCATCTTTTTTTAAATTTTATTTTAGAGAAATAGAGAGAATGAGCATGAGTGGAGAGAGGGACAGAGGTAGAGAAAGAGAGAATCTCAAGCAGGCTCCACACTCAGTGTGGAGCTGGTTGCAGGGCTCGATATCAGGACCCTGGGATCATGACCTGAGCCGAATTCAAGAGTTGGATCCTCAATCGACTGAGCCACCCAGGAGCCCCTTGAACCATCATTGTGAAAGAGACAATTGTGTACTTGAAAGTATCAAATCTGACATTTTCAAGTTTTCCATCTTCTGAGTAAGATTATGGTCATGTGTCTCCTAACTCCCTTATTTGTTTGTTTGTTTGTTTATTTATTTATTTAGCTAAGCACTTTAGTCTTGGATATTACTCAGCTCTCTGTAATCTTTCTACTATTCTAAATATACAGCTTGTGTACTTTACAAGGTTTTCCCTCCTGTAAGTAATGCTGATTTTTATATCACCATGCAACAAAGAACTTGATGTTAGGTTTCAGATGTTGCAATCTTTGTAATTTCTCCTTATTCAGTAATTTGCAGCACACTTACCAGATGCCAGAGTAGAAATGAGAATTTTAGAAAGAAATAAACAAGAGTTAATATCTCTGTACTAGGGTTTTCCCTGATACCTGCTAGCCCATCCTTTGATGGGATAGGGGAAGAAATCACGTGAGTGACTTTAACATGATTTCGGGAAGCAGTGAAAGAAATGGAAACAAAGTACAATAGGAAGTTAAAGAAGAGCTGATTCCCTGTACCTACTAGGATTAGAAAAAGTTTTATGGAGACAGTGCTATTTAAACTAAATTCCACAATAGCGACTGAATGGGGAGGAGTGGGCATCCAAAGAGAAAGAAGTAGCAGGTGCAAAATCAGAGCAGATTGAAAGTAAATGATTTTTTGGATAGTGGAAAATTGGGTCATAATGGGATTGAACCATGGTGTGTGTGTGTGTGGTGGTAGAAGATAGTCAGTGGCTGTGGATCATCGGGTGACAAGAAATGTAGAGAATAGCGACCTATTTTTCCCACTGCAGAATATAGCATTTAAAATTTTTCATAGAAAAAAAAATCTTTCAGTAGCCTTCTCTGAGTTTAACTCAGTTTGAAAAAGATGGCTCAACGGGTCTCAGGGAAGGCTCTAGGGCTCAGAAAATTGGATGGAGCTGCTCATGGTTCTAATGCCAGGGAAAAAGTCACCCACAGGTGTGTGGCGATTTGCTGTGCCACTTACTGACATAGATTTAGCAGATAATCCTGCCCCAGGATTGACCTTTATTATTAGTCCTAACAGTTAAGCTAGGGCTAACTTTTTATAATTTATTGTATAAAGCAGCTTTTTTTTTTTTTTTTTTAATGAGGAGACTACAGAATGTTTTCCGCATTTATTTCCTGAACAAGTTCTTTCTTGAATGCCTCCTTGCTCTCTTTCTGGTCTTTGTTGTTTGATTTTTGTGGTCCTTTTCCAACCCTGGTGTTAGAGAAATGAGCCCCACAGTAGTTCAAGTGCTGCAAAGAAAACGTGTCTAGGAATAAATAAAACATTTAAAAAAAAAAAAAAAAAAAAAGAAAACGTGTCTAGGATCTTATCAATCGTCTGCCAACATCCGGCATGCATATCAGCATTAAAAATGTTTTTTAGTGTTTTATTTTTGAGAGAGAGAGAATAAGGGAGGGGCAAAGAGAGAGGGAGATGCAGAATCCAGAGAAGGCTCCAGGCTCTGAGCTAGCTGTCAGCACAGAGCCCGATGTGGGGCTCGAACTCGTGAACTGCAAGATCATGACGTGAGCCGAAGTCAGACACTTAACCAACTGAGCCACCCAGGCGCCCCCATATTGCATTTTTAAGATGCTGTACTGGGAACATAAAAATGTGGCCTTGTTTGGAAATAGGGTTGTTGTAAATACAGTCTGTTAGGATGAGACCACTCTAGGGGCACCTGGGGGGCTCAGTCGGTTAAGTGTCAGACTTCGGCTCAGGTCATGATCTCACAGTCCATGGGTTCGAGCCCCACATCAGGCTCTGTGCTGACAGCTCGGAATCTGGAGCCTGTTTCAGGTTCTGTGTCTCCTTCTCTCTCTCTGCCCCTCCCCCACTTGCTCTCTAGAGCAGAGAGGATCTTTAATTCAGTTTGACTGTGTCCTTATGAGAAGAGACAAAGCAGGTGATGATGGAGGCAGAGACTGGCTGGTTCACAGGTGAAGGAATTGCAAGGGTTGCCAGCAACATTGGACACTGGGAGAGATGCTTAGAACAGATTCTCCCACTGAGATTTCAGAGACTAGACACCTGCGGGCACTGTCAGACTTCTAACCTTGAGAGAGAATGGTGAGCGAATCAATTTCTGTTATAAGTCACCAGATGTGGCCCTTTATTACATCAGCCCGAGCAAACTAATACAGACGCCATTGGTTTCTGCGAACAGTTCAGGGCTAAAATCTCCTGATCACTGTAGATGCTGGAAATGCCTGTTTAGACATTCGAGGGATAGATAAAAACAGAGTTGGGAAGTGAGGTGTTGAAGATTGGGGAACATAATTGCAATCTGATTAAATTAATGTGGTAGTTTAGATTGCTCCCAATCAGTTAAATGAATCAGAGCCTTCACTGTATCCTTCAAGATTAGTGGACTATGGGAGGTAGGCTTTGGAAAGTTTACCCAATGTGGCAAAACCTAGCCATTTGTATCTTGCTGTAGGATTATGTGGTTTTAGAGGCTTTGCTTGGGTAAATCGTCAAGATTGATTGATTCCAGAATGAGCCAAGTTAGAATTTGGCTATACATTTGAATTTGGTGCAAGAGCTGGCCATTTCTTGAATCGGGTTCTGTATTAGGTTTTTAGAATGGCCATACCTGAATACCACAGACTGGTTGCTCAACCAACAGAAATAGATTTTCGCACAAACAGAGGAAGATGATCAAAGGGGCTAAAAGTTAGAGGTCAAGGTGCCAGAAGAGTTGGTTTCCTCCGAGGCATCTCTCCTTGCCTTGCAGATGGCCACCTTCTTGCTGCCTCTTCACTTGATCTTCCCTCTGGATGCACATGCCCCTGGTGTCTGTGAGTCTAGATTTCCTCTGTTTATGAGGGTCAGAGGGCATTAGAGCCCACCCTAACAGCCCTGTCTTAACATAATCACCTCTTTGAAGGTGTTATCTCCAAATACAGTTATTCTGAGGTACTGGGGGCGGGGTTTGGACTTAAACATATGGATTTTGAGGAGGGGGAGCATTCAGCCCATAACAGATATCTAGGAAGGGTTCAAATGTCTTATATTGGAAAGAGTGAAATTTTGAAGAGGAATAGCCTTACAGAAGAATGAAAAATATTGACACTTATTGAGGAGATCAACAAGTGAACATTTTTCTGGGGTTAAATGAGTGTTCTTGAGCCGATACTCAGAATGAAAAAAAAAAATCTACCACTGGATCATCCAAGGGTTTGCTGATTTTGTCTTACATTTTCTCATAAACAGCAGAAGAGTAACTGAAGATTTGAAATGAGATCAGAGTCACTGACGTTTACTTCAGAAAGATTTTAGTTTCTGTATGACATTTCCAAGCTTTCCTCTTTTCTCTGATTTCTTATCAGAATTGTTTTGTTCTTCTGTACAGAGACTCAGCAAGAACAGTGCAGGGATGTTATGAATCTCATCCCCGCCTGGAAATGTAATAGCAGGTGCACTGCGTCTCTCCATAAAGACCAAATGCTGATAAAGCTTCTGAGAAGCAGAATAATTTAGATAAAGTGCCACCCCAAGGCTTGTGAAATACTGTTCTACAGCTTTCTTAACATTAAATGCATGTTGTGAAACTTACCCTTGACCCTTTCTCCCCACTGCTGAGTAACTGAGAGAGCATCTCTTGAATCAGATTTTAGCATGATAAGAAATATATCCCTTTGTTGATTGTCCCATCAAAATTAGGACTTAGTTGAATACATGTCACCTGGGAGCATCACTGGCAACATGGTAGAGATGGGAGAGGTGGAGCGACAGCATCAGAACTCCAGCGAGGTTGGAGACGTCTGAGAGATGTAGGTCTAGAAAACAGGGCATCTTTTCCGGAAGAGTAACATTAGCTCATTTTATGGAGTGCGCCAGGCATTGTTTTAAGCGCTTTACAACTGTGAACCTTATAAGGTAGGTACTTCTTATATCTACTGATAGAGGAGGAAATGGAATCAGAGGAAGGCTAAGGAAGTTGCCCAAATTGCACACCTAGTAAATGGCAAAGCCGGAATTTGAACACAGGAAGTCTAAGTACAAAGCCTGCATGCTCAACCACCATGCTGTCCTGTGTCTTATAAAGGCAAGGCTAAAAGCCTCTTGTTACCTCTACAAGGGGGGGATGATCAAAGGGGCATCAAGCCCAAAGGCAAAAAGAGAAGTATCAAAAGGTCTTTAGTTTGGAATGACCCACTGAGTTTGAAATCTGGGTGGTCTGAAATAAGGGCTGATTAACTTCTTTTAAAACATCTAGTCAACAGGTGCAAGAAACTTTCCATAGAAAAGAGGCTTGTTGAAAAATGAGTCAGCAGTCTCCCCTTGCCTTCTCACCAATGATAGAACATGGTCTCAGTTTGTGGAGGGCGGGAACCTGAATATGATGGCAAGTGGGATGACTGGATAGATCTAGAATGGGAAGGGGTGTGAGAAGAGATTCAGCTCTCTGGCAAGATTCTAGCTTCCACAGTCTTTCAAGGTCTCCCCATAGCCTTGAGGCTGATGGGGCTGATGAACCACAAGATACCACCAGTTGGAAGAATGCACCCAAGATTTAGAAGAATGCACCCAAGCCTGTGGAGGGCCATCCCTGTCACCACACAGCTGAGCTCCTGACTATGGCACTGCCTGACAGGGTCACCGACCCCTGCAGACTCTAGCTTCCATTTAAGGCAGCTAGTAGATTAGCACCTCAATAGCTGACTGGGGACTATCTGAACCTTCTAGATAATGAAATGCCAGATCCAGCTTTTCTCAGTTGCTTTTTTTCTAGCTTTGGCTCTGACGTCTTCTGGTCAAACAATTCTCTTCCTGCTCTCCTGGCCAATCTGGCCTTGGTCTCCCTTCGTGGTCCCCATCTCGGCCCACATAGTTATGTTGTCAACCTCCTTAAACTGAGCTTTGGTTTTTAGTGTAGCCCTCTAGGTAGTTTATAGAAAATTAGCTCAGTGCAGCAGAATATAGTCAGTACTCTGCTAATAAATATGAGAACCACCTCATGGGGTTTTAACTCTGACCCATAATGGGGACCACTCTTTAATCTGCAATTTATCAAGTCAAATGAAAAAGGGCAGAATCCTGGCTCCTGAACATTAAAGCAGATTTCGTTTTCAAATGAAAACCCATTTATTTTTATTTGTTTAATCATAGAAAGTTGGATTCTAATTCTCAGTGGAATATTTCTTAAGAGAAATATTTCCACATCAACGTGGAGTTAAATTTCCTACCAGTTCATTTTGGATTTTGCAATTTTTTCTTTTTCTTTTTTTTTTTTTTTTCTGTTGACAATCAAGTTAGATTTTTCTGTCTACTTCCTTCTTAAGGAAAAAGACTTCCTTCTTAAGGTTGTGTTTTACTCTGGTTAGTGTCTGGTTCCTTGGAGTATGGGGGAAACATTCTTAGAGTCTTTCTTTTATTTGACAGTACTTTCCACATTGTAAAATTAATGAAATGCTTATTTGCTTTCAGTTTGAAATAGAGGATTTTGCTCTGATTACTTAGGAAGAATGCCTCATAAATGCTCCTTAATATTGTTCTACTAAAACTGAAGAGATTCAGCAAATATGTATTGAGTGACTAATATGTGCAAGGGACTTTGCCATGCACTTCAAATCTTAAAAAGAAAAAAGAGGAACATTTTCGTATCTTGCCTACCTCGGTGGCTTAGATTATACCAAGTGTAACATAAAACCTGTTATATATACTACAGTGTTGGCTGATAAATGTCTAAGGGAATTGAGGGGTGCCTGAGTGGCTCAGTCGGTTAAGGATCCAACTCTTTGTTGCGGCTCAAGTCATAATCTCACTGTTCGTGAGTTTGAGCCCCATGTCTGGCTCTGTACTGATGGCATGGAACCTATTTGGGATTCTCTCTCCCTCTCTCGCTCTGTGCCTCCCCTGCTGGCATGTTCCCGCGCTCTCTCTCTCTCCATCTCTCTCTCTTTCTCAAAATAAATAAACTTAAAAAAATACCTAAGGGAATTGAAGAAGGAAAGATTTTGATTATTAATATACTTAGAAAATTCAGGGAAAGACATTGATTTATCTCCTATTTTCAAAATGTTTTTCCCTCTATTTGTGTTCTATTTTGCCTACAATAGATCTGAACTATGTTAGTATTGATATCCTTATTTATAAACAAAGAAACATGGGAAAATGTGAACAGCCCAAGTCCTACCCCAGAGCAAAGTGTGAAATAAACATCTTATTTTAAGTTTTATGGATGGCATAAAGATTCCTGTCTATTTTCTGCTCTGTTCTCAGTAATGCCAGATTGCCAGTACCTCATTCAGTGGACCCCTTGGCATTTAGCCTGCCTCTGCTGCCTGTGACATTTTATTGCCATCTGTGAATGCTCCCCCCCAATCGAAGGACAGAGTGATGCCACACACTGCTTTTTTCAGAGATTTCTCATTGCTTCTCCCCTTTGCTTCTATGTCTCCCCTACTTGATCAAAATGCAGTTATTTTTTCTCCATGCAACCATGCCAATATTTGCCTTTCCTCCCCAAATTACTTTTTCTCTGTATATCCCAGTCTCCAGTAGTTTCTACATACATCTCATTAGGCAGTGTTTCCCCCCTCCCAACTGGAAAGGAAAGCCAATTTAATTTTTTTAAATTTAAATTTTATTTTTTCCAGCAAAGTATAGTTGGCACACAATGTTACATAAGTTTCAGGTGAACAACATAATGACTTGAGAATTCTATAGCTTGTGCTATTCTTATCACAGGTAACTACAATTTGTCACCATATAACACTATTACATTACTATTGACTATATTCTGTATGTTGTATGTTTTCAACCTGTAACTTATTAATTCCATAACTGGAATCCTGTACCTCCCACCCCCCCTCGCCCATTTTTTTCCATCTCCTTTTCCCCACCGCTCTGGCAACCATCAGTTCTCTGTATTTATGGTCTGTTTTTGCTTTCATTAGGCAATGTTTTTAAAGCCGAATCTGTGGCTAGCACAGATAAGATGTTTTCTATCACACTAACTAGACAACAACACTCGAGATTGCTTCTCAGGTCTCCAGAACAATTTGAAAACTACCTAACACAGTGGGTTTACAATTATAAAATAAAATTAAGGGAAGCGGTGGCCAAGAAGGACTCTAAGATGGAATAGTTATTGAAGTTACAATAACCAATTCTTGTTGGCTACACTTGTTATAAGCCACTGTTTATTATATTATTTTTTGAAGCAATGTCATTTAGAGCTATATTATTTGGTTGCCATATCATCTCAATCAATGGAAGATAATGCCTTAAAAATAGTTCAAACACTTGGGGTTCAATGGATTACTAAAAGAAACCATTTTAATCCATTTTAAGTCATCTTCAGCTAGTGAGGATTTATTCACCATATCTCACTGTCAAAGGAATGTACAGTACTTTGACCTATTTTTTTGGATGACTAGATATTTTAATTAAAAATGTCATTAATATCACCACTGGAATTTTACCAAAATAGTAAGCTATATGCAGTTTTTAATGTACAACATATGGTAATAAGACAGTACCATACTGTTAGCATTTATGAGTTTAATTTATCTTTATAATTATAAGTAATTAGGTCAAAGAAAAAATAAAAATTTGATTTATTGGCATATTTTCAATTTTTAGACAATAGCAAACCATTATCTCCTCTTTATTCTAGTATAACTATGGAATGTAATAATGAATTAGCTTACCTTAGACATTACTCATTCTTATGAAAGAATTTATCAGGCAATTGCATTTTAAATGTTTTGTATTTTACTTTAAGTTGGAGTATAGTCCAACTTATTTATTTTTAATTAAATTTTTTTTTTCATGTTTCATTTATTTCTGAGAGAGAGAGAGAAGCAGCGTGAGCAGGGGAGGGTCAGAGAGAGAGGGAGTCAAAGAGTGCAAAGCAGGCTCCAGGCTCTGAGCTAGCTGTCAGCACAGAGCCTGATGCGGGGCTTGAACCTACAAACTGTGAGATCATGACCTGAGCCGAAGTCAGATGCTTAACCAACTGAGCCACCCAGGTGCCCCTATTTTTAAATTTTTTAATGTTTATTTATTTTTGAGAGAAGGCGAGATGGAGCATGAGCAGGGAAGGAAAGAGAGAGAGGGAGACACAGAATCTGAAGCAGGCTCCAGGCTCTGAGCTGTCAGCACAGAGCCTGACTCAGGGCTCCAACCCACAGACAATGAGATCCTGACCTGAGCTGAAGTCGGTTGGTTGCTTAACTGACTGAGCCTCCCAGGTTCCCCTTTTCAACTTATTTTTTTAGTTGAAAGGCACAGAGTTCTAGACACAAAGGTAAATTCTGAAAATAGCAGAATTTCCATTTTTACATTAGTTGTTGAAAATCTACTGGAGTCATTGGATTTTATCTTGCCAGAAATATTTATCCATAAGAACAGGCATGCTTACAAAAATATGCACATACTTTTGACCCATGAATCCTCAGATTAAGAATACTTGTCCAGGGGCGCCTGGGTGGATTAGTCGGTTAAGCGTCCGACTTTCGCTTAGGTCATCATCTCGCGGTTCGCGGGTTCGAGCCCCGCGTCGGGCTCTGTGCTGACTGCCAGCTCAGAGCCTGGAGCCTGTTTCAGAGTCTGTGACTCCCTCTCTCCCTGACCCTCCCCTGCTCATGCTGTCTCTCTGTCTCTCTCTCCTAGAAATAAATAAAAATATTAAAAAAAAAAAAAAAGAATACTTGTCCTATAGGATATAGAGTATTATCTAGGATAGAATTAATATTTAAGACTAAACTAAAAATTATTAATAGTTAAATCATTAAAATAAAACACATACTATAATTAAATTACTAAATTTGAATCATTTAAATTAATAATTTAAATCTAATTAATTAAATTAGTATTTCCTGGATTCATTAATCCAGGAAAGTTCTCTAGAAATGAAAGACCTGAATCTTGGGGTGCCTAGGTGGCTCAGTTGATTAAACATCCAGCTCTTGATTTCAGCTCAGATCATGATCCAGGGTCACGAGATCTAGCCCTGCGTTGGGCTCCCTGCTGAGCATGGAGCCTGCTTAAGAGTCTCTCGGTCTCTCTGTCTTTCTCTCTTTCCCTCTGCCCCTCCGCCACTCAAGTGCTCACTCATGATCTTGGTCTCTCTCTAAAAAAAAAAAGACCCAAATCTTTTTAGATTGGCCCCACCAGTTACATGTTAAAAATTAATTCAGAACAACTAGCCAGAAAATATGCCCTAGTGAGCCTACTAGACTTTGAAGAAAATATCTTTTAACATTTTCATACTAAAAGAGTACTGATTTATAAAGGCAAAATAACTATTATGGCCTCAGACTTCTCAAAACCAACATTTAAGGCAAGATAAGAATGGGGCAGTATTTTTAAGAAATTTAAGGAAAGAAAGTGCCAACCAAGGATTTTATATTAAATAAATTCTGTCTTCTTTCTACTAGGGAATTAATTCACATTCTTAGTTCCTAAATTCTTAGTTCCTGAACAAATTCTCAAAATGGTATTGAACATCCATATATTCTATTTTATTCCCATTTGTCCCAGACTACCTATATGTCCACTGTGTGACAGGCACGTGTAGCTGAGAGCATCACATTACAGAGAACAATAAATTCTGGATTCATGCGCGGTTGCCATGAGTACGTATTGACTATTTTGATAAGAGCATGGTTCTGTAAAATCAGAACTGCTTGTAAGTTCTCAATTTTGGAAGTTTTAAGCCTATTAAATTGAAACACTACATTAAATAAAAGGTAAGATACACAAAGAGCTTTTGAAAAAATATCCTTGATTTTTATGTGGAAAGAGGTAATTAAAGCAAATTTAAATATTCATGAAGTCCTTACTTCCCTAGAATGCCCTTATTATTCACTCAGTAACAGACATAAACATTCTGAGAAACTTTGGGACATTTTTCTGGCACTATTTTGCTCACGAAGAAATCAAATCTCAGTTTATGATACATCTTTGATACCTGCTTTCTGTGATATGGTGTCCAGGAGAGTAATAATGTAATGCTGTTTCTCATGGAGCCTATTTTTATATTCTGAGCATTTTCCCAATTATTATTTTAACCAAACTGTTCGGTATAGTTCACCAGACTGGTGTGATTGGCTATAAATCTGAAAGTATTGATGATCTTATTAGTCTGTGGTTTAGAGAAAATATTTTCCTAAGGAACAGTAATATAGAATTTACACATCTAAGGACTTTACAACTAAGACCTCACTTAATGCTTATAAAAACACTATTTTATCCCCACCTTACAAAGGAGGAACTTTAAGCACAAAGTAACACAAGCTATTAAATGGCTTGTGGGAATAGGATTTGAACACAGTCATTCAGGCTCCAAAATTTGTGCTCTTCAAATGAAACAAAAAGGTAGACTCACAATTAGATCTTATGTTCCTTCCCGTGAAGAATGCTTAAAATGCTGCTATGGACTGAATGTGTGTATTTTCCCCAAACTCCTATGTTGAAAGGTAATCCCCAATGTGATGGAAATCGAAGGTGGGGCCTTTGGAAGGTAATTATGTCTTGAGAGTCCCATTAATCCAAGTGGGACTAGTGCTTGTAGAAGAGAAGCTGGAGAGCTTCTTTTCTTCTAGGGCCATATGAGAATACAGAAGGTGACTGCTGTCTATGAACCAGCCAGCAAGTTCTCTCCAGATTTTTAATCTGTTGGTGTCTTCATCTTAAACTTCCCAGCCTCCAGAATTATGAGAAATAAATTTCTGCTGTTTATAAAACCACTAGTCTGTTTTGTTATAGTAGTCAGGATGGAGTAAGAGAAATGTCTTATAATTTCTTACACATCGGATATCATCGACAATACAAGTAAAATATAAGAGAAAATTCCAGTACTCAAAGAGATGAGTTGGAAAAATTCCCACGTGATCTGACACAAAGCACTGATTATTCTGTAGTGACAAAATTGACAGTGGGCACCAGATCGAAGTAACCTCGTGGAGCCATGGTTGAAATTTTATGTGAGAATGGATAGGAGAGGTAGGAGATAGGAATTAGAGCTCAGCTGGTCTATTTCTGATACTATTGAGACAGATGTTGTTAAAATGATTAAATGTATCATGAACAAAGAGTAAATGAGATGGAGGAAAGTTCTGGATCTGGATGAAGAGTGCTCAGACTTAGTCTGGGATGGACCCCCTGGACTGTGAATCCAGATAGTGCTCTTACTGTGACACTCCTTCCCATGGAAGCTATGTCTGATTGCTAATGACAGCACCTAAGGGTTGCGTCTTTTCAGCAGAATTTAGAAAATTTGACAGCTTTGGACTGATTGTCGTTAACTTCGTATCTCTGGCCCTAATGTTATAGAGTGAAAAGTAATTACTTTCCTTTTGTATAAAACTCTGTCTTTTTACCTTGGACAAATTTATTTGCATTTCTATCCTAAAATCTCACTTAATTCAAAAGAACCATTTATTTTAAAAATTGGCAAGTGATAAGTCAAATACTTTGAAAGAAATGTTAAATGTTATACATTTTTTTTTTTGCCTTCATAGGCATTTATCTTTTCTAATAAACGAATAGGACTCTCTTTTATTCACAACTTTGTTATTGATGCCTGTAAGGCCTGACACATAGCAAGTGGTCAGTATATATTTATGGAAGAATGAATTGTTGGAAGCCAGATTATAATGGACTCAGAAGTAAATGGGAAAGGAAAAGGTGCCAAGTAGCCATGGCGGAAATGGAGGTCTTCTAAACTGCGCAATTTTGAATTGTATATTGTTGCTAGAAAAAACAGAGTTAGTAATTCTAATGGTTTATCTGTAGATTATTCTGGATTTTATGACATCATCATCTGTCATCATCGGTCTATGTAGTCTGTTCTAGCTAGAATCTATTATTATTATTATTATTATTAATTTAAACAATTTAGCAGATTTGGCAAGTTTCCTTTTTTAGATTGAGTTTTACTAAATTCCTTCTATAAATATTTTAAAATAGTTACATAATATTTTTCCTTTCATGTGTTAAGTTATAATGATTGGCTGATGCTAAATCATTGCATCCCTATAATTAAACCTATCATCATTTAGTTTGTTTTATATATATTCATGTATTCATTTTGCTAATAATTTGATTAGGAATTTTCCAACTATGTTCATGAGTAAAAGACTTTCTTGCTCTGTCCTTATCAGTTTGATAACAAAGTCTTACTGGTCACATGAAATGTTTTTCCTTTTTTTTTTTTTTTTTAACAAATAGTTTATTGTCAAATTAGTTTCCTCATAACACTCAGTGCTCATCCCCACAAGTGCCGTCCTCCATGCCCCTCCCCCTCTCCCCCACATCCATCAGTCCTCAGTTTTTGTCAGCATTCAAGAGTCTCTCATGGTTTGCCTCTCTCCCTTTCCCCCACCATTTTCTCCCTTCTTCTCCTCCTTGTTCCTCCGTCAAGTTCCTCTTAATCCTCCTATACGTGCAAACATATGATATTTGTCCTTCTCTGCCTGACTTATTTCGCTCAGCATAACACCCTCAAGGTCCATCCATGTTGCTACACATGGCCAGATTTCATTGTTTCTCATTGCCATGTAGTATTCCATGGTATAGATAAACCACATCTTCTTGATCCATTCATCTGTTTGTTTTTCCCTTTTTTAATCTTTGGAATATTTTATGTGTTCGCCATTTTTGCTTCTTTAAATATTTGGCAAATTTCACTGGTAAAGCCATCTGGGGCCAGGAGTTCTTTTAAATGAAGGCTTTAAAATATAGATTGAATTCCTTATTTTTTGTGAAAGGTTTTTTTTTTCCTTAGGAATTTGTTCATCTCATATACGTTTTTAAATTCATTGGAAAAATTCTTCCTAATATTCTCTTATTTTCTTTTCAATAATTTCATAGTCTGTAGTGATGTCTCCTTTCTCAATCTTGACATGGGTTATTAACTTTTCTCTTGTTCTAGTAGGTATATTCATTTTCTACTTTTATTCTATTATAACTATTAATTTTATTCTATTATTGCTATTATTATATTACTTTTATTCTATTGATTTTTTTCAAAGAACAAACTTACTGTCCATCCTCTCTAGGCTATTTCATACTTGCTATATGAAATTTAATTAATTTCTGCTGTTTATTATTGAATTCATTTTTCTTTTCTTCACTTTTTATCTTCTGAAGATAAGCCCTTACCTCATTATTTTACATTTTTTATTCTTTAACATATTCACTTGTGAGAGTAAATCTTTAAACCCTATTTTACCTGTATCTCATGAGGTTTTATTGTAGTATTTTAGTAACTTCCTTTCTGAAGTTTTCTTGGCTTATCAAGTATTTTTAAAAATTTTATTTTTCTCCCAATTAGTTTGGAAGTTAACCATATTTTTCTTATTATTTTACCCTAAAGATTTTCTTCAGTTATCAAGGCCTAAGTTAATTGGTAGTTTTCCTTATTTTGACAGGTGATGAGACTTGACAACTCATAAGTTCTATTTATCTCTCTTTTTATGTGCTACTGTTATTTTGTACTATGATATATAGTTCAAAAATTCCCAAGAGCTGTTTTACATAGTTCATAGTTAATATTATTCTAAACATACCTGTATACTCTTCTCTCTCTCTCTTTCTCCATTTGTTTTTGCATTCTGAATTCTCAATATGGGATTACTTTTTCTCTAACTGCATTTCTACTTTGAGGAATTGTGCCCATTTATTACCTTTGAAACCTCATTATATTCCACTGAAATTGTGTTCTTACTCTGTTTTTTTCAGTTGGAATGAAAGTGGGGGAAACAAGCAGATGCCCTCTTATCAACTAGGTGATTAAGTCAACGCTAGAGAAAGAATTATATGAGTGAATACAGTGTGCTGTTTATATTCAATGAGATCTTAAATGAAAGGCGTTTGGGTGTCTAGGAAGCACACTGCATTGACCAAAATTTTATGAGCTTTTCTTCACTTCTCTGGTTATTACTTTAGCTTGTTGTTTTTTCAATTCTCTGCTGAATACTTCTGATTCCAGAGAATTTTCTGAGTGAATTAAGATGTTGACAATGAAGATAATATGAAAAATGTTTATAGAGATATTTGTAGTTTTTATGGATACTTATATTAACAGAAAGCTGACCAGGAAAATAATAAGTAAGACTATTAGTTTAAATAACAGAAAGTGAGTACTTATTAATGAGAAAGTAAAAGTCTGTAGATTTAGTGGGTAACATATACCCGGAAGAGAAAACAATCAATTTTGGGTATATTGTGAACTATGTGGTAGATAGCAATAAGACAATAAGTAAAACTAAAATAAAAGAGTAGCACAGGGGAGCTTTAAGGGTTATAAATCAGAATTTTAAATCGATAGAAACTGCTCCTGAGAACACACCTGTTGCTCTAGAAAGTAATTATAACTCTATTTCATCTTGTTTTATAAAGCATCTTAGAAGATGGATCCTAAGTAAATTATTGTGAATGGGTTTTCTATAAAGCATGATTTAATGTAAATCTTAAAAGCAGTTCAATTTTACTTTATTCTAGAGCTCTTAGGAAAATATTTTTGTTTCTATAGCCAGTATGCCATTAGCTAATAAAAATGTACATAATTATTGTAGCAGTTATTAGAGAACTTTACTGTTTTGATGTTCTGATAAGACAATGTCATATATATGTGACATATGTATACACCAAAAATGATGGAAAATAGTTAACCTTTAAATATTTACATAAAGATTCTATTTTTTATATCTATAGACTTAAATCAAGGGCTTCCATAATCAATTCTTGTCTAATTAACAGTCATTTATAAATTAATGGATGAGGAAAAGAGCAAGATATACTTGTTGGCAAAAAGTAAAGATAAAAAATAAAGAAGCTAATAGGGTCTTTTTCTTAAATCTCTTAGCACATTCCAATGTAGGAGTTTAATGATTTGTTCAATTGGTAAATAAATTATTTAGTGGTATTAGGGTTAGACTTACAAATTTAGTCTACTAATATTTTCCCTCAGGGCCTTAAAAGATCTTTTTTAAAAATGTTTATTTCTTTTGAGAGAGAGAGAGAGAGAGAGAGAGAGAATGGACAGAGGAGGGGCAGAGAAAGGGAGAGACAATCCCAAGCAGGCTCCATGCTATAAATGCAGAGCCCAGTGTGGGGATTGATCCCATGAACCATGAGGCTGTGACCTGAGCAGAAATCCAGAGTGGGACACTTAACTGACTGAGCCACCCAGGCACCCCACCATTAAAAAATCTTTTAAAACATTTCTAAATATTTCACCTGTCTTTTACTATACTTTATCACTTAAGTCAATTTATTTACATAGTGATTTTACAGCAAGTCCTAGAAACTGAACAAATAGTAGAACTCATACTTAAATATATATATTACTACTTTAGTATTAATCTGAGGCTTTTCAAATAATTCATAAAGTTTTTGTTACATTTTAAATTCTCCATTAAGACTCAATCTGCTAAAGAGATTCTTTAATGTTTCCTTCCTCCCTCCCTCCCTCTCTTCCTTCCTCCCTTCCTTCCTTCCTTCCTTCCCTCCCTTCTGTCCATCTGTCTGTCTTTTCTTCTTTCCATTATTGTCCAAACTGAAATTACCCAGGTAGTCTTTAATAAGAAATGTTGGGTATTTAGAATTACTGTGTAGAATTTGACTTTCATAGAACAGATTCCAAATAAAGGCTCAGGTGAAGCGAGCAAACCAAAAGCCCGTGTTTTGTTTTTACAGGCACCAGGCTGTGTAAATACAAGACAGTTTGCAATTCACCAAGTGTTTAAATTCTAAGTTATAAAGGATAAACCAAAATGATGTCCTTTCATTTCTTGCTGGGGAATCCTTCCTTCATTCATTTCTTCTTTCTTTTTTCCTTCTTTTCTATCTTCCTCTCCTCAAGTTCTCCCTCTACCTCCCCGATTTAGCTCCCACTTACTTCCTCCTTTTTTCTTTTTTTAAATTCTTTTAAAAGTAGTTCTTTTTAAGTTTATTTATTTATTTTGAGAAAGAGAATGTATGTGAGCAGGCAGGGGAAGGGCAGAGAGAGAATCCCGGTTAGGCTCCCTGCTGTCAGCACAGAGCTGGTCATAGAACTTGAACCCGTGAACCATGAGATCATAACCTGGGTCAAAATCAAGAGTCAGATGCTCAGCCCACTGAGCCACCCATGCGCACCTAAATATTTTTTTAAGTTTATATTTTTTGTTTGGTGGGGGGAAGAGAGAGAGAGATAGAGTGAGCGAGCAGGGGAGGACAGAGAGGGAGAGAGAGAATCTTAAGCAGGTTCTGAGTTGTCAGTGTGGAGCCTGTCACAGGGCTCAAACTCATGATGGTGAGATTATGACATGAGCCAAAATTGAAATCAAGAGTCATTTGCTTAATCTACTGAGCCACCCAGGCCTTTTCTCCTTCTCTTCCTTCCTTCCTTCCTTCCTTCCTTCCTTCCTTCCTTCCTTCCTTCCTCCCTCCCTTCCTTCCTCCCTTCCTTCCTTCCTCCCTTCCTTCCTTTCCTTCCTTTCCTTCTTCCTTCCTCCCTTCCTTCTGATATAATTTACTTATTTATTTATAAAGTTTGTTTACTTTGAGAGAGAGAGAAAGAGAGAACACAAGTGATGGAGGGGCAGAGAGAGAGGTAGAGACAGAATCCCAAGCAGGTTCTGTGACATCAGCACAGAGCCTGGGCTCAAACTCACAAACCATGAGATCATAACCTGAGCTGAGATCAAGAGTCAGACACTTAACTGACAGTGCCACCCAGTCGCCACAATTTTTTAATGTTTATTTATTTTTGAGAGAGAGAGAGAGAGAGGCACAGAGAGAGACAGAGGCACAGAATCTGAAGCAGGTTCCAGGCTCTGAACTATAAGCATAGAGTCTGATGTGGGGCTTGAACTCATGAACCATGAGATCATGACCTGAACTGAAGTCAGTGCTTAACAGACTGAGCCACTCAGGCATCCCCCACCCAGGCCTTTTCTAAGTCTTTTTTGAGCTTGTGAGGAAAAAGAGCAGAAATTTGTACAGAATGATAGTGAAATTGGAAAGGATCTGCTGTCTGAGACAGCTCTAAAGTTATTTGTGGTTTATTTTTCTCTTTGTGAATTTCTAGATTAATGTATTTTTTAATAAGATTTTGGTTATTGAGATATTCCCTAAATTAAGAAACTGATGAGTGAATTTTTCCACAGAAGAAAAAGTAATGGGGGCCTTCAGGTCGTGTCAAGTAAGGCTTCATAAGTTTGTGCTTATGAGCAAAAATAAAGTTGTCATTTTGAATTTTGATATCATAATAAAGATAGGCACAATCAAGATCATTCTTTATTCTAGTGATACTCAGCTTTATAAGTAAACTTTTTTATTTATTTATTCATTTTTGAGGGAGAGAACAGGGGAAGGCAGAGAGACAGAGAGAGGAGAGAGAATCCCAGGCCAACTGTGTGTTGTCAGCGCAGAGCCCCACATGGGACTCGATCTCACGAACTGTGAGATCATGACCTGAGCCAAGATCAAGAGTCAGATGCTTAACTGACTGAGCCACCAAGGTGCCCCTATTAATAAACTTAGACAAAGGTGCCTGTAGCTGTTAACCATGAAGTTATTATCATTTTGATTTTTGTGTGGCAACTATGATTGGTTAGTTTTTTTTTTTTAATATTATTTATTTATTTCTAGGAGAGAGAGAGACAGCATGAGCAGGGGAGGGTCAGAGAGAGAGAGAATCACAGACTCTGAAACAGGCTCCAGGCTCCAAGCTGGCAGTCAGCACAGAGCCCGACGCGGGGCTCGAACCCGCGAACCGCGAGATCATGACCTAAGCGAAAGTCGGACGCTTAACCGACTAAGCCACCCAAGCGCCCCTGGTTAGTTTTTTTTTAAAGAACTTATTTTTTTAGAGCAGATTTAGGGTTATAACAAAATTGGGAGGAAGGTACAGAGATTTCCTATATGCCCCCAGACCCCCCCTTTATCAGTGTCCCCCACCAGAGTGGTACATTTATAATAATGTTATATATTGATGAACCTTTATAAATATATCATATTTACCCAAAGTTTATAGTTTACCTTAGGGTTTGTTCTTGGTGTTGTACATGCTGTGGGTTTGAGAAAATCTATAATGACATGTATCCATCACTATGATATCATACAGTATTGATTTTTTTTAATGTTTCCATAAGTTTTTCTTTTCCAGAATGTCTTATAGTTGGAATCGTACAGCATGTAGCCGTTTCAGATTGGCTCCTTTCACTTGGAAATACGCATTTAAGTTTCCTCTCTGTCTTTTCATGGCTTGATAGCTCATTTCTTTTCAACATTGGGTATTATTCCATTGTCTGGAGGTATCACAGTTTATTTGTCTATTCATGTACTGGTTATTTCTTGGTTGCTTTCAAGTTTGAGCAATTATGAATAAAGCTGCTATAAATATCCATACACAGTTTTTTGTATAGACATAAGGTTTCAACTCCTGTGGGTAAATACTAAGGAGTAAGGTTGTTGGATTATAAGATAAGGCTATGTTTAGTTTTGTAAGCAGCAGCCATACTGTCTTCCAAAATGACTGGACCACTTTGCATTCCCACTGGCAATTCCTGTTGCCTCACACCCATCCATGTTTGGAGCTGTCAGTGTTCTGGATTTTCATCATTCTAATAGGTGTGTAATAGTATGTTATTGTTTTAATTTGCAATTCCCAATGACATATGATGTGGAACATCTTTTCATATGCTTATTGGCCATTTGTATGTCTTCTTTGGTAAGGTGTCTGTTAAGGTCCTTGACCCATTTTTTTTTTAATCGGGTTGTTTTCTTATTGTTGACTTTCAAGAGTTTAATTGATTAATTTTATCACTATTATGAAGATATATTTATAACTTACACCCATCAAGACCAAACTCTAACACATGTACACTCGACAATGAATGACAATGTTGTTATCAATGGTAAGATCTTGTTACCCTGCCTTGTTACTCAGAAGCTGGAATAAATAGATGGAGATTTCCTTTTGTCTCTCAGAATAAGTAAAGTTTTGTTTTTTTTAATGTTTTGCTTATTTCTTAGGAGAGAGAGAGAGACAGCATGAGCCGGGGAGGGTCAGAGAGAGAGGGAGTCACAGACTGAAACAGGCTCCAGGCTCTGAGCTGGCAGTCAGCACAGAGCCCGACGCGGGGCTTGAACCCACGAACCGCGAGATCATGACCTGAGCCGAAGTCGGACGCTTAACCGACTGAGCCACCCAGGTGCCCCTCAAAAATTTTTTTAAAGGAAGAGAACTTTATAATCCAGGCATGGGCAGGTCAGTCTCACTGTGACTCAAACTCCTGTGACTAAAACAAAAACAAAAACAATACCCTGATAAATCTGATTACATGGAAACAAAAACTTTCTGCCTGGGGGGGAAAAACACCATAAACAAAGATGAAAGACAAATGACAAACCAGGGAACTGAAACAGGCTCCAGGCTCTGAGCTGGCAGTCAGCACAGAGCCCGACGCGGGGCTCGAACCCGCGAACCGGGAGATCATGACCTAAGCGGAAGTCGGACGCTTAGCCGACTAAGTCACCCAGGCGCCCCAAGAATAAGTAACGTCTAATCATGATATGACTTTAAAAACTAGAAGCTAGTAACAGAACAGCTCTCGAAGTCGACTTGAGCCCAAGCGTAAGAGTTTGATGTCTCCATTTTCTCAGGGGACTTCTGAGAAGAGTAACTGTTTTTTTGTGAAGTGTGACAGGTCAGTTTTGCAGGAATGGTTTGTTGTTAATGTTTTTTCCCGTCGCCTTTATTTAGACTCTAAGTCAGGGATAATTCAACATATTTTCTTAAGACTGCAAATGGGAAGAAAACTGAAATAATATCATGATGATGCTTGATGGTTCTACTACATTAGAAAAGTAGATGTTGCCTAAATAAAGTACACATTTTTCAACACCACTGCATAGAAAGCCCAGAAAATATTTTTCTCCATTTAGAAGTTTTATCTGTGCCAGTGAAATGTTAACATGAGTCATGAAAAAGGCAAAACTGATCAGCCAGAAAGGTGCATTTGCCTACATTAAGGAAACTTGAAAAAAAAAGATGGTAGCAAAGCAGGAAGAAAGAAGAAGATGAGGGAGGGGGAGGAGGAGGGGGAAGAGGAGGAGGAGGAGAAGGAAGAAGGAGAAGGAAGAAAGGAGGAGAAGAAGAAGAAACAGCACAAACCTATAGTAGTGCTCTATGGCCTCACCCACTACCAAAGACCAGAATGGACTTGTTTCAATGCACAGCTGTGTCTGTCAGAACTTTTTTGTTTCTTTTCCTTCTCTCACCATTTCTGATCCTGCTGGAAACGAAAAGGCAGGAGCAAATGGAGAAGGAGAGTAAAACCACAAGGGGAAGGAAGAAGAGAAAACCCAACCAAACACTCTTACCTGCTGCTAGAAGCCAGCCACGGCAGGCCTAAGGCAGAGGAGAGATGCCATCACTCAAATGCATTTCAGATATTTTGAGTATTGCACTATATTGAACATTTGAATTATTGAACTCTTGTGAGTAGAAGTAAATGTATCACTTTTCATTACCGAAAAATAATGAGAAACGTTACGGATCTTGGCTTGAATTTCATCTAGTTAGCAGGAAAATAATCTACCCCAGGAAATTAAGTTTTAAGAGATTGTGAGAGGTGAAACTAACGTTACCTTATTGGTTATTCCGTGATCATGCTTATTCAACCAAATCATCCAACTTATCACAGGCATCAATTAAAGAATAGGGATATGTCCCCCTTGTGTGTCAGCTAAAAATATCAGAGTTTACATGAAACAGAAAATAATTACATAAATCCTTGCATGTTTCAGGCAACAAATATAACTTACTATTTTTTTCAACACCAATTAAAAATGAAAATGCCTCCTACGTTCTTTCAAAGTAGGACAGTTTTTTCATTAATATTAATGTATTGTCCTTTTGATCAATAATTCTGTTTTTTCTACAGATGGGGTCTCTCAAAATCCTTTGTCAAAAGAGTTTTTATAACAACATCTTTAGAAAATGAAGTAGATAACATAATACCCTGTTCCTAAAGATCCATTGCTATTTTATGCTTATGTTTGCAGTGACGTTTTCTTTCAAATTTTGATTTCTGAACTGTACATCTGAAATACGTCCTACTTAGAAGTAATGATTGTAACATGGGTTTTATGAGAATTTTAAATGCTGTTGAAAGTATCCATCCCTACTTTCAACCTCGCATTTCACATGAATCAGCATGCTGTTGACACCAGCCATTAGTTGTTCCCAGGATGTTAGGTCAAGGTCACATCATCCCCACTTTGTCACCCTGCCGAGCAATGCATTTTTATAATAATACTAATTAATAATATCTTTTTAATAATACTAATTAATAATACTAATAATGGCATGATTAAAAAATGAAGAATCACTTAAAAAAACCTTGGAGTATAATTCTTTGCTTGGATAATTCT
The DNA here is from genome assembly GCA_017311185.1 of Proteles cristata cristata. Taxonomy (NCBI): domain Eukaryota; kingdom Metazoa; phylum Chordata; class Mammalia; order Carnivora; family Hyaenidae; genus Proteles; species Proteles cristata. The sequence continues at coordinate 1,244,630 of JAESUZ010001952.1, read as the reverse complement.
GGATAGACTCTCAACTTACATGTTCATGCCAGTTTAAATTCTAAAGATAAATAAAAAAACTTTCAAAATTTTATTTCATATCATTTTCTCTAGATGTAAAATCAAGATGAATCTCTGAACCATTTTCTGTATACTTACAGCTATATCTTTTATTGAAGATAAAATGTCTCATATGCATTTTTTTCCTCACTACACCCATCTTTGTACCATCAAATTCTTGATATTTATAAATACAATGCATGGTTATAGGATCACGATTGTTTTGAGGTCTGTAAAAATAAATACAAATGTATTCTTCTTTTAGATATTTTTTGAGATCTTCACATTTCCGTTTACCCACACCCGCATTTGTTTGCTTCATTCTTAGTTAATTAGTAAAACTCTTGCAGTGATTATTTTATGATGATGCATAGATTAAACATCATCTTAATCCTTGCATTCCAGAACCTTTTATGTGCCCTTCACATATTACTTGGCTGTGTGTGTGCAGGACATTAATGCAGAGAAATAGAGAGATAGATGGGCAGATAGAAATGTTTTCATAAATATGGTACTATATCAAAAATACTGCTCTTAAATAAAATGTTCTCTCTTTTTACCTGAATTTAACACCATAAAAACGCATATGTAAAAATTGAAGAAATTACTACATTTAAGAAGTATTTTTAATCACAAGGCTTCCTTCCTTCATTCCTTCGTTCCTTTGTTCGTTCGTTCGTTCATTCGTTCGTTCGTTCGTTCCTTCCTTCCTTCCTTCCTTCTTTCCTTCCTTCTTTCCTTCCTCCCTTTTGAGAGAGTGTGTATGTGTGTGAGCCGGGGAAGGCAGAGGTAAAGGGAGAGAGAGAATCCCAAGCAGGCTCCACACTGTCAGTGCAGAGCCTGACTTGGGGCTCAGTCGCAAAGTGAGACCATGATGTGAGCTGAAATCGAGAGTTAGATGCTTAATCCACTGAGCCACCCAGGCACCAGAAGACCTTATCTCTTAAAATATTCTTTTAAGTCTAAGAAAAAATACTGTGAGAAACTTAAAAAGTAGTGCCTGGGTAGCTCAGCAGTTATGCACCCAATTCTTGGTTTCAGCTCATTTCACGATCTCAGGGTCTGCACTGGGCATGGAGCCTGCTTGAGATTCTCCCTCTCCCTCTGCCCCTTTCCCCTACTCTCACAAGCTCGCTCGCACTCTCTCTCTCTCTCTCATAATTAGGTCATTATCTCTTTTTCCATGAGAAATTGAAAGCAAACTATACATATATTTTATGTTTTTTTAGTAACTCTTCAAATTTAATCAATGCCTATCTATAACTTGACTATGAATTACCTCTTTAAGAGCTCATCTTAGTACATTTTAAATAGATTTAAAATATCGCTTAATAACTCGGGACTTCGCTCCTTGTATCGAGGAAGAAAATGCAAACCGGAAAATAAGACAACCAGGTAGGACATAAAGGACAAAGAGAGCAATCAGTGTTGATTAGTGATCAGCTTTGTTATATAACATATACTAAACCACGGGATAATTCAGTATAATTTCTTTTGAAGGTCTGGAAGCAGAAAAATCAGTTTTCTTAGACAAATCTGTCCACAAAAAGAGCTTTCGTGTCTAAATTAAAGTAGATAAGAATTGTTTTTACTTGCAAATTGCTGTCGGTATTTCAGAGTGGTAGAAAAATATACATGAATTTTATCTGCTTTTTTGCATGAAGGCAACTTTGGTTACTTACAGATCTTTGATTTACTGTCAATCTGTTTTGTTGATATTGATATGTTATAACTTGCGTATTTTATTATAAACTTATTTTATTTTGAAATCTTTGAAGCTGTACCTAGGGACAGGTCAGAGAAGAGAAAGCAGATGGGAAAAAGGGTGACGAGTTAGAAAGAAAGGAGAGAGAGAGAGAGCAAAGCAGGAGGGAACTGTTGGAAAAAAGCAGAGACAAGAAGGGAAAGAAAGGAGAGGTCCTCAGAAGGAAAGACTAGAGAAACAGCCACCATGCACCAATCCAACCTGCTTTTCCCAGCATCAGCTCTTTCAGCTGTGACCCCCATAGATATTTTCGAGGGCCAGTGTGCAGACTTTAAGGTCTCAGCCATTTTTCTCTGCTGAACTCGCTTTGAACTTGCTCCTGTGCAGCCTTGTGCTGGCAGAGTGACAATACACAAGGCTCCCGCAGTGTCAAAAACTTGTCAAAAACCAGCCTTTCTATTGCTGGGCTTCGGGTCTAATTACATTATCTGTCATATCGTTTCACCAGTGTACACCAGTGAAGTCCTTCTCTGTCTTTGTTACCCATTTTGTTGCCTTTGAAGTAAATCAAAAATTCAGCTAACTGTAAATCAGTAACCCGGGCCTCTTTTCTCACGAGTAAACGTTTCTGTTCTTACTTCTTCAATGCTGTCAGTGCAGCTTCCTACCCCTCCGCCTCAGAGATTCTTAACAGTTGCCTCCTACACAATATCCAGGTACCCAATTAACATTCATTGTCTTTGTAATGGCCAGAAGGTCTCGAGCTTCGATGCCTTTTAGAGATTCTGCTTGAAGAGATAATCCCATTTTCCAACAAACATTTAGAATATTGGAGGGATACTGTAACAGTTAAAAATTTTTTTAAGTTTAGTTATTTATTTGAGAGAGACAGAGACAGTGCAAGTGGGGGAGGAACAGAGAGAGAGAGAAAGAGAGAGAATCCCAAGCAGGCTCCAGGCCGACAGCGCAGAGCCTGACGCAGGGTTCGAACCCATGATACCGTGAAGTCATGACCCGAGCCAAAACCAAGAGTCAGACACTTAATTGATTGAGCTGCCCAGGTGCCCCAAGATACTATAACAATTAAAGCCTTCATATATGTACACTGTTCATAAAGAAATCTAATTGCCATCAAAGAGTTTATAATGTATTTGGCAAAGTATGATATAGATTCACAAAAAAGTATAATAGCATGCCAGTATAAGAAAAAAGAGATAAATGCTATAAAACACAACATGATGGGAGATATATTTCTTAAAGCGGAATTTCGTTTTGCTTTTCCAAACTGTGGCAAAGGTGCTAATATGGTTGTTCTGTTTGCCTTGGAATAATTGAGTGGTGTTTGCATCGTATCCCCATCCAGTTCACCTGGCTGGCCTCTTTAAAAGTCAGTGGGTTGTGGGGGAGGGCGGTAGACTGTGATAAAATTAGCTAAGTGGAAATTCAAGTTTCTGCTTGGGCGGGACTAGAAATTTAATAAAGATTTCCTACAGGCTTGAGTGGTTTATGTGGCACATGATAAAGTGGAGAGAGAAAACCAACATTAATTCCTGGTGATTAAGTTAACCGTTGGTTTGTTGAACACCTTTGCCAGGGCACATGGGATCCAGGGAGAAAAAGCCATGGTCATGGCACTAAGAAGATCACAGGAAAGTGGGGGAGGGGAACAGGGAAACGAACATGTCATTATGTCAACTTTTCATGCTCTGTGTTTTCCAAAAGAGAGCGTAAATGTATTTATTATATTTTGTCAGATATATATTTGACCCAAAGAGAGCGAAGCCATATTTATTATATTCCTACATACCTGCACTATCACAAATCTCTTAATAGGTGGCCTGTTCAGTCATGAAATAACTGAAAGAAGCTTGTTTCTGTCCAAATCTTGGGTATCCACAATCATACAAGGCACATTCCCTGCGCTCAACATGCTCCAAAGGAGAAAAGAAAGTATCCCAAAAAGAAAGAAATCCCAAAGCTCATTTGGGATGCTATAAAAAGTGCCATAGATTGGGATGGTTTATAAATAACGGAGATTTATTTCTCATGGTTCCGAAGGCTGGAAGACCAGAGTCAGAGCACCGGCAGGTTTGGTGTCTGGTGAAAGCCTGCTTCCTGGTTCACTGAAGGTGGCTTTTCTCTCTCCACACGTGGCAGAAGGAGGAAGGGAGCTCGCTGGGGCCTCTTCTGTAAAGGCTCTGATTCCATTCATCAGGACTCTACCCTCGAGATTTAATCACCTCTGAAAGGCCCCACCTCCAAATACCATCACACTGGACTATATTTCAACATACGAATTTGGGGTTGGGGACACAAGCATTCAGTCCATAGCAAACAAACTGTTGAACAAAGTGTCTGGAGTGTTATATAACCTTGGGCATTTTTTTTTTCCATCTGCAAACTGAAACATCCTAATAGGTTTCTGTGGGAATTAAGTTTATGTACATAAAGCACTGTGTTACGTTTATCTCATAGCAAAGCTGATAAGAAATAGGAGCTGTTATTATTTTTAATGGGTATGTATGGGATGTTCCAGGAGCATCGAAGAGGGAAACTTGTAAATCAGCTGTAGGGAGACCATGGAATACTGCAAGGCAGAAAAAACTGTTGTTTGTAGAAGGTTGCTTTACCAATGAGGACAATGAGATAAAAGGAAAAGGCATTTTTGGTAGGTAGAGGCAGCCTGTGTATATTGGGGTGGATGGGGGGATGTTGAAGAGGCAAGGACACAGGGCATGTTAGAGGGCACACAGGCCAATGTTGCTGGCTTTGAAGCCGGAGGAGTGGGGCTTGAACCCAGGAATTCAGGCAGCCTCTAGACGGTGGGAAAGGCAACGAAGTGGATTCTCCTTTAGCGCCTTGGGAAAGAATGTAAGCAGGCTAACACTTTGATCTTAGCCCAGTGAGACACATTTTGGACTTTGGCCTCCCAGACTCTGAAGATAATGTTTGTGCTGTTTTAAGCCACAACATTTATGATAATATGCTGAAGTAGCCGTAGGAAACTAATACATACCTCATTGGCCAGAGTTTCTTCAAATACCCTTGCCTAAACTCGCTGTCAAGGGAAATGAGATTTCATAAATAGGCTGGGGCGGTCATTAAGCATATGGTTCCCTGATTCCTGAAAAAAAGGGAAAGGCTGTCGAAAGGATGATAAACTTTGTCAGATGCAGGTAAGGATGGAAAAGCATCCATTAGCTTTGACAGTCTCGAGGCCAGCAGTAATCTAGAGAGAGGGAATTCAGCCGGCAGTAAGATATTGGTGGAAGATCGCCTGGCTGGCCCAGTGAGAGCATGCCACTCTCAAACTTAGGGTCTTGGGTTCAAGCCCCTACTTGAAAAGTAAACTTAAAAAGGGGTGCCTGTGTGGTGCCTGGGTGGCTCAGTTGGTTAAGCGTCCAGCTTCGGCTAAGTCATGATCTCACGGTTTGTGGGCTCTGCTAGTTCAGAGCCTGGAGCCTGTTTCAGATTCTGTGTCTCCTCTCTCTGACCCTCCCCTGCTCACACTGTCTCTCTCTCTCTCAGAAATAAATAAAACATTAAAAAAATTTTAAAAATTAACAAAAAGGGATGCCTGGGTGACTCAGTTGGTTAAGCAACCAACTTTTGATTTCAGCTCAGGTCATGATCTCGGGGTTGTGGGACTGAGCCTGGTGTTGGGCTCTGTGCTGTGTGTGGAACCTGCTTGGGATACTCTTTCTCTCTCTCTCTCTCTCTCTCTCTCGACCCCTCCCCTGCTCATGCACCTTCTCTCTCTTTCTCTCTCCAAAAAAAACCTTAAAAATATTTTAAAGTTATTTGTACTTAAACAAAAGCCAATATAAAAAATGTATCTATTGGGGCACCTGGGTAGCTCAGTTGGGGGAGCATCCGACTCTTGATTTCAACTCAGGTCATGGTCTCATGGTCATGAGATCAAACCCTGAGTCAGGCCACACTGTGTGGAGTGTGTTTGGGATTCTCTCTCTTCCTCTCTCTCTTTGCTCCTCCTCTGCTCGTGTATGCCTGCTCTCTCAAAATAAATAAATAAATACACATTAGAAGAAAAAAGAAATCTATCTGTCTAATGACTTAACTATCGGTCCAACTAAATGGAAGTCAAACTTTTTGTTTGTTTTATTTCAATATGGATAATAATTGAACTGTTTTGTTTGTTTTTATTTTATTTTGTATTGTATTGTATTGTATTGAACTGTATTTTTTTAATAGAAGGGGGCAGAGCCAGATAGGAGGAAAAGCAAGAGACGTAGAAGGTGAAAGAGAGGGATTGATTGAGGATAAAATTCCCTTAAGACGTTTTATTAGATCAAATATCTAATAGATCTATTAGATCAAAGACATTTTATTAGATCTATTCGATCATTTTATTAGATCAGTATTTTTCCTGTAAGAATATACTCTCATGAGAAATATGTCAAAGGGCAAGCCATCATTTTAGAGTATAAATAACAATCTAACTCAGTTTATAAGTTCTGATTTTTCCATGATGGTTATTCAAAAGCTATAGCTATTTGCAGTCCAAGATTAATTTCTTTATGGCTCTACTGGTACATAGCATCATCTCAGTGAAAGCTTTGGTTGAAAAGTTTTGAATTCTAGGATCTGCTAGAGTCTGCTGATTTACTAAGTACAGCTTGCAACTTCACGAATTACCTGCCAGGGGATGCCTTCTATTTCAAATCTCCCTTAGTAAGATATTTTGTGCTTCAGAAATTCAACCTCTTGGCTACACTTTGAGAGGCATCGACCGTCTGTCCAGAATGGCAATAGAAGGGTAATTGAACTGGGAAATCTGACAGGTCTCTTGCAGTTCTGCATCTATGAGTCTGTGAATGCTGTTCTTTAAGCAACACTGTAAGCCAGTTTTTTGAATTTAACCTTCCTTTCAGATTATATGAGGCAGATTTGCGCTGGTATGTTGTTCCACATTCATTTACTGAAATAACTGTGGGGTGTGGGGTGGGGAACAGATGCCCATACAAACACACTGAAAATACTTGTGGTGTTGCATAAAAACTCTCTGCTATGCATACTATTGGAAGAAAGTAAATAAGCAGTGGAAGCAGGAAGTCCATCGATTGCATAGCAACACTACAGTGTTCCTCTTACCATCAGCTCTTTTTCCCGAATGTCCAAAGCTCCTTTCGAAAACCATTTTCTCTATTGTCACATCTCCTTGCCTCCCAGTTAGGTTTTCTCAGCAATTGACTTGCTTTCCTATTTTACAGAGACTAGAGAGTTCCAAAATAGGGAGCTACTCCAATGTCCTTCTAGACATCAGAACTTGACCTCCCTTCCCATTCTTTTCCTCTTCTTCTCTCTCATGATACAATTCAAGAATGCATTAATCATATTTAAAAAATTTTCTGTTTATTATGATGTTTTGACAGCCTAGAAGAACCTTTCTGGCTGGAGAGAGACCTCACCTCTGGGAGCTAGCTAAATCTTAGAGGTAGCAAAGGACTCAGCTGGGAGATGCTTTATTCAAAGTAACCAACCCAGAGCCATATTTCTGCTACTTGTCCTGTATACTTGAGACAGTATTCTTCCGCCTCAGACATTGCAGGGCAAGGCACGAGGCAATGGGATGCCACCCTGATAGCCCAAAGCCCACTGGTATTATTCAGACTAGCCAATCTTAGCCCTGGTTCTTAGCGCTTTGGACTCGCTGAATTATACCACCAGCTTTTTTGGGTCTCTAGTTTGTATACAGCACATTGTGGGACTTCCCAGCCTCTGTAAACACATGATCCAATTCCTATAATAAATCTCTTCATCTATCTATCTATATATCTGTATATCTATTGGTTCTGTTTCTTTGGACAACCCTGATTGATAAACAGACCTTCTCTTCTTATGTTTCCTATCTCAGTGGAAACCAGTATCCATCCTGTTTCCTCAACTAGAAAACAAGTGAGCATACTTTGATTTTTCCCTCTCCCTTACCATCTCATGCATAACAGAGCGATTCATTCTACTACCTCAGTGTTTCCTGTTCTCATGCATTTCCATCCATCTGACCTGACTCCCTAGCTGTTTTCACCATAATCTCTTACCCATCTCTCTGACATCACGTGCTGAGGGCCAGGTCTCAAGCATCCTCCTCCACATTTGGCCCTCGGCTGCAGACAGCAGGGTCACGCTCCTGCTTAGATCATCCTGTGCTGTTTCATTGTTCTCATCATAAAGTCAGACCTTCAGCCGGCTTGTGAGGGGCTTTTAGGTATGACTCGTGACCCTCTCTCATCTCCTGCTTCTTACCCTGTGCAAAACATGCCCCTTTATTGACCCACTTTTCTTTTACTAGAGCTTTGGATCTTGGCCTTCTCATTCTCTGTTCTCTTTGAATTTGCAAAACGATTGGGTGGTAAGCTTCTCCTGATTGCTCCCCTCGGGCTGTGTTAATTGTTTCTGCTCTTCACTGGGTTGCAGATTAGGTTTCTAGAAGCAAATGTTGAAATGGAGATCGGGGGGTGAGTTGTTTATTAGGGATTGGCTCCAGGGACAGGAAAGGAACAAGGAGCGGTATTGAGCAAAGGAAGGACAATGTAGGCTTGACGAAGCCTCGGCCAGTCTGGCAGGATGCTCTGGAAAGAGTATTGCCGATTGTCTACTTTGGGCTGAAATGGCCCAGGCTGCTTCCCTCCACCTTGTTCCCTCACTGGCTATAGGCTGCCGTAGGATGGAGGTGACCGTAGGTGAGGCAGCTCTCGGCAGTTGAGGCAGATCCTGAAGCCGCTGACTCCTGGAGGGGACACAGCTGTCTCCTGAACACGCTCCCCACCGCTGGTCGCATGCCCCTCGTTGTATCTGAGCAACTCTGTCACTGCTTGCACTGCTTGCACTGTATCACTGCACCAGCGTGCCCATCTTCCTTGCTTTTCAGTCAACAGACTTCTCTACTTTCTGTAAACTTCATGGGCAAACGCAACATCTTTGTCTTGCTTCACCATTGTTTTCTCAGCATATAGCATAGGCTTGATATACAGTAGCACTCAATAAATAGTTGTTGAATAAATGGATGTGGGGACCTATTAATATTTTTTCTCCTGATGATTGCTGAAAACATCCTTGAGTTTCAACTCAGTTATTTGCCTTGACTTAGAGTCATCCAGATATTCCAATGATAGCACAATAAAAATTAGCAAATTTAGAGGAATATTCCCATCCATTCCCGAGGGAGGGTTCAAGAAATCAGAAATTTCTACAAAACAGAACAGTGGTTGGTAGTAGTAAGGATCTATAGGCAAGGAGAATTTATTCCAGAAAGAAAATACTTCAGATGTCTTCCCATGTTTCCTTCTGAAGACCAACCTGTTCTTCTCAATTAATACAATTGCATGAGATAGGGAAAAAAATTGGGGTGCCCAAACCACATGAAACCTTTTATTTTTTTATTATCACTCATTATCCTGACTGGTGAAATTGTAGTAACATGTGCAAAGAAGAGGAAACAGCCTGAAACAGATTGTGAAATGGCAGTCTAGGGACACACGCAGATGTGTTTTATCTTGCACAGGTTTGAAAACATGGTTGCCAACATTTAAAAATTGGATAATTTCACATAATTCATGTTCTAGCTCCTTTTGAAAATAAAAAATTATAAGACCTGGCAACCTTCGGTACTCGTTTCCTCTTGCCAAGAATTGGTTGGGGCCAAAGTTGTAGATCCATAGCTTCCTTACGTAGGACTTAAGATCACCATTGTGCCACCAATTCCCACCCTTTTGTATTATTTCCAAATGTCCTCACTTGAGTTACTTGCACGTGCTTATAGGTACTTAACTTTGGATGATCCCTGACGACAGCAGTTTTTAGAGATGGGGGAGATAGGCTTGGGGAGAGGGTTCAGTGGAGGCAATGCCATGGAGTAGGAGTCAGGGACAAACCTATTAAGGTGGCTGTTCGATCCTATTGAATGGACTACTTAACCTGATTGAGTGGCTGGATACATAGGAGGTTTGATTTTATTTTTATTTATTTCTTTGTGGAATAAATTCCACTTTTTATTTTTTATTAAGTTTTTTTTTTTTTTTTTAATTTTAATTCCAGTATAGGTCACATACAGTGTTCACAAACAGGGGAAGTTTGCTTTTAAACAGCAATAAGCAGCTTCATGGGGACTCACTTCCTTTTAAACAATTACTCTACTGATTATTCACTGATCACTGAGTGAAATGGTCATTTTCTGAAGAGGGATTCTGTATTCTTTTTACTTGCACATGACTATAATGATTAGGAGTCTTGCAGTAAGTTAGTAGGTATTATTTGAAAACCCTATAGGATTCTTATTCCTGCCTAGGCAGGTATTGAAGCATAACACTATATAGGAACTTTCAATTCAATTTAAGACCTTTTTGGTCCACTTGACACTAAAGCCTTGGGCAATTCAGTACCTTCTGATAACCAAGTGTGATTGACAGCTCTTACATGTGCTATTACTTCAGGGTTTTTCTTAATCCTTGTCTATGGAGCCTTCACAAATAGCACTGCCTAGTACTCAGAAGTGACATACCCAGTCCATGTTGGATTTTATGTGTTATCAGCCATACCACTTCCCTTTTCTGTTGAAATAAAATGAATTTCACTGTGCTTGGGAACCTACTTTGTTTAGAAGCAAACTTATATCCAATATTAAATTCATGATTCAAAAAACATATTTTGGTAATTTTTAGGGCCCTTATCTAAGTCTGTACTGGTATGTGCTTTGCCTAGCCTACACAAATAGATAAACAAAGGGTCAGTTATAAAGCTGATGTTTTGAAATAAAACAAACTTACTTCTGTCACTCACTGATAAAAACATTAAAAATAGAGTATAATTTACATAGATACCCCAATTACTCACATATAAAATATCTATGGCAAATGTTAAATTGGCATTTGACATCCTTTCCCAAGATGCTTCTGAATGCCTTTCTTTATATCGAATTGTGTGTCTGGGGGCATTCAATTTAAAATCTGAAATCACATCGGGGAAGGTAAGTCTTTTGTAAAAAGTGCCCCTCTACTTATCAAAGTAAACTAGAAACCCATTTCTATTTTGAAATAGTTATGTGTATAATATTCACCTCCATTAGGATGGCTAATTCAGTGCTAGCATTGGAAATGATTAAGTTACAGTGTGCTTATTTAAGTGAGAATACAGCACTATGAGCTAACGTTGGCTAAGACATAGATAATTGTGTGACTGTTGGTGGCACATAATGGGCAGTACCATTTTTAGCAAAACAGGGAAAAGAAGAGTTATGTAGAAGTTAGACATAAGACTCTAGAGAAGAAGCGTATGGTGGGTACAGAAGCTGCAAGATTTCTGGGATGCCCTTCGAGTTTCTTAGGTTTCTTTTGTTAATTAATGTTTATTTATTTTTGAGAGAGTGCAAAAGAACATGGGGGAGGTACAGAGAGAGAAAGAGAGAGAATCCCAAGCAGTCTCTGTGCTGACAGCACAGAGCCCAATGCAGGGCTTGATCCCACAAACTATGAGATCATGACCTGAGCTGAAATCAAGAGTCAGACGCTCAACTGACCCAGGTACTTATGGTTTTTTAGATTTCATCTGATGGTGATTCTCATCAGTTCTTCAACTGATAATGAATTCAAATAAAAACGCAGAGCCATGAAACGGAAGAAGAAAGCTGTAGCAATGTCTACATCAAATAATTCTATCTGCTCTAGAATTTCTTTCAGATATTTCCTATAAAGCATTTAAGATCCTTTCAGAAGAATTAAGCTATTTAGTTTCTCAACAGCAAGTGGTAGGATAAAGTAATAGATTTTCCCCTGCAATTTACTCTTGGTTTTCATGTCTTGCTTACACACTGCCAGACCCAAAGATTTCATGATCTTAGTGGCCCTTGGGAAACCTGCAAGGCCTGTGATGTTTTACATTATGTGCATAAATTGATTGATAATCCTCCCACAATAAGGGCTTAACTCCTTTCCTCCTGTCACTGGAATTAGTGACTTGCCTCTAAGAACTAGGATAAAGCAGAAATGATAGTGCGGGACTTCTGAGGCTAGATCAGGAAAGGCGATAAGGACTTTCCTCTTGACCTTTTTCACATCACTTGCTTTGGGAGAAGCTGGCTGCCATGTCCCGTGTGGCCTTACGGAAGGCTCACATGATGAGACACCGAAGCCTCGTGTCCACAAGTTAGCAAGAAACTGAAGACTCTTGACAACAGCCTTGTGAATGAGCCATTGCAAGTGGGCCCTTCAGCTCAGTCCAGTGTTGCGATGACTGCAACTTTGGCTTACACCTTGACTATGACCTCCTGAGACCCTGAGCCAGAACCACCCACCTAAGATGCTCTCCGACTCCTGATCAGCAAAACTTCGAGATGGTAAATGGTTGCTGTTTTAAGCTGCTAAGCCTTCCGTAATTGGTTACACAGCCACAGATAACTAATGCAAGCACACACATTACTCTGTGACGGTGAAAATTTGATGGAGGTTTAATAGATTGAGAACACACCTGGTGTTTTGATTTTCTACAAGAAAAGTCTCCCCAGTCTTAGGACTTTTCTTCTTCCGGCACTGGCATGAACTGCCCACGTTTGAGCAGTTTTGAGAAGACACAGAAGCAAAATGTGAAACTTTTTTTATTCTTTTACTCCAAGTGTTTCTGGCCTTCCTAGGAAAAATATTTTTTCTAAGTTCCAGAGGGGAGTCCCTTTTTGCTTTTTTGGTTTTTTTTGTTTTGTTTTGTTTTTAAAGAAAAAAATAGAGTCCACTCAGAACCATTTTCAGGTGGAGTTTAACAATGATTTGGCTCTAAGTGTCCATCAACAGATGAATGGATCAAGAAGATGTGGTTTATCTATACCATGGAATACTACATGGCAATGAGAAACAATGAAACCTGGCCATGTGTAGCAACATGGATGGACCTTGAGGGTGTTATGCTGAGCGAAATAAGTCAGGCAGAGAAGGACAAATATCATATGTGTGCACGTATAGGAGGATTAGGAGGAACTTAACAGAGGAACAAGGGGGAGAAGAAGGGGGAAATGGTGGGGGAAAGGGAGAGAGGCAAACCATGAGAGACTCTTGAATGCTGACAAAAACTGAGGACTGATGGATGTGGGGGGAGGGGGATGGGCATGGAGGAGGACACTTGTGGGGATGAGCACTGAGTGTTATGTGGAAACTAATTTGACAATAAACTATTTGGGAAAAAAAAAATGATTTGGCTCGATTGGCACATGCTGTTGGCAAAAAAAGGAAAAAAAAAGATCTTTTTGCTTTGAGCTCTGCATTCTGCATTATGAATCCTAATGAAAAATTACCAGTTATTTCAGCAAAGGTGACATTGAACCTGACTGGCAAACAACTATATAAGCTTTTCAGCACAGTAAGAATATTTTGAGTACTAATACTTGATTTTCATCGCAGGTATAAATCTGAAGACACTTAAAACATGTATTTAAAAACTGCTACTGTTCAATTAAATCTTATTTCTTTCCTGTTTTTTTTTTTTAATGATAAAATACCTAGTCAAAGATGACTTCATTGCTATAAGACAAAGGAATTGAGGTGTTTTCAACTTGAAAGTTCCTAAATCATCAGGTTTTCTTATGTGCCACATTAACAAAATAAATTGGAATCCATTATTTGTTTAAAAAAAAAGAAAGAAAAAGAAAGGGTCACATATGTGGCCATGTCACAGTTAACTTAATAATTTTAAGCTTTTGTTCAAGCCCAAACCATAGCAACCTTCATTTCATGTAGTGCTAAGAGAAAAAAGCTCTGCCTTTGAACTATATTACAGTGTTTTTTAAATTACTTAAATGTTTTCTTTCATACTTTTATTGAAAGAACTAGTTAAACACGGGTCTGATTTTATCATAATTTTATGAAAATTCATTCTTGTGCACACACAATAGGGAAAACATAAGTGAAATACATTTGGTAAAATCTTCTCCACATTTTTTCAAATGCTTAGTCCCTACTTTGAAGTAGCTTTTTTGATTTTTTTCCTATACAAGATCATTTTCTGTACAGTTAAGAACATTGGTGATGGAACCTTTCTCCAGGTCTCTGACACTCGTTCTGTGACTTCCGATAAGCATGCCCGCACAATAACAACTATATCATTACATTACATATGTACGTGCACAGAGCCAGGTCTTGGCTGGTGGTGGTTATAAACTGTTTCTGCATTTCATCAATGTTAAATTACAAAAAAAATGTGTATGCTGCGAGTTAAATAAATAGGATAACATAAATACTTTACTCGATGTACATTATTAAAATATTGAAAAAATTACATAATTCACAATATTCCATGCTGTGTGGGTATATTTATATCACCCACCCTCTATTATTACACATTTAGGCTCTTTGCAACAATCTTCCCTTCTAGAAAAAAATGCAGCAATGAGAATGTTTTTATGTACATGTTTTCATACTGCTTCTAGAAAGGTTGTTCCTATTTACCTCTTTGTTACAAGCAGTATTCATCCTATGTCAGTGACAGTGAATATCCTCTAATCAATATGCTTTGTTTCATTTAGCATATACTTTTCTCCTGATGATTTGTGCCATCTTTTCTAGTTTAAAAATGGTCTCCTATGGAAAATACAAAGGTTAACCAGTTGGTTTGTAACAATATGTTTAGTAGGACTGTTCCATTGTCCCTCTTCCCACGCAAAGGTCAGACCTTATCTTCCTTCTTTCCTTTTTTATTTCCTTTTATTTTTTTAAACTCCTAGCTCTCCTATACAATTCTTTCATGCCATGGAATCAGACATATATGTTTTTAAGACGTATCTATTTCTAAGAATCTGACAGTATTACAAAATTTTTCTTTCCAATGAATATTTGAGAAAAGTAGTGAAAATCATTTAAGCAGTGTTATTTTTATATACTTATTATACTGAAGACATGGCAGATAATTTATTCAAAATTTAACTTTAAATTGCTTGCTGCCAAACACTTTGAAAAAGAGTTGAAAAGAATTATATGTAAGAAGCTTTGGATTAAAGGAAAAGTAGCTCTTTATTCTTTTGGTGTAGTAGTTTTACTAGGTCTGTAGCTGTCAACAAATTGTCCTGATAGGGCATTGAAGATCCTTCATGGGTAGAGAACTGTTTTTCTCCATCACTTGCAGCCCTTCGCCATTAAGTCCAAATTTATGGCCTCGGGAAAGGAGCGGCACAAACTGTCTGGAACATGGAAATAATTGCTCAGCATTGAGTTTATAAGCAGATTGGTATAAGTCTGCAGTGGAGCAATGATCTCGAGAGTCTGGATTTTATGTGAGAAAAACATATTTCCTCAGAATTCTTTGTTTTCATGTAGCAGTTCAGAGCCTGAAAGATCAAGCATGGAGAAAATTATTGAGTAGATAAGATGAGGAAATGATACAAAGGCATTTTTGCTACACAGAAAGGGAAAGTCTTTCCTATCTTGGAAGTAATAGCCTGGAAATTAAATAGGATAAGCAAGGGGTAGTAAGGCACGTAGGGATACCCTAATTCCTATTCAAGAACCAGAATTTCCAGAAGAAGGGGAAAATCAGATAGGTTAGAAGAAATATAAGAATATTGGTATTGTTGATCCATTTCTCTGGGTATCCCTCTTAGAGAAGTCTCGTATTTCATATGGCTCCATGTTTGATCCAGTACCCATTGTGACCTAGAAGTGGAATAGTTGGAGGCAGTCTAACCGGCAATGGTGGACATGAACACCGTGTGGGTTCCCACACACTCAGCCTGGGACAGAGAATGAGTCTAAATATTTCTGGGCACCAGTGAGAGTGTAAATACCAGGAAAACCAGGGATAGGAATAGTCCTGAGGCTGGGAAGAAGGAGCTGGACAACACAGCTGGAGTATATGGGAAGGCCATGTTTAGCTTTAAAGAAACTGCCCAACTGTCTTCCAAAATCCATTCTCCTCAGCATCGAATGAAAGTTTCTGTTGCTTTGCTCCACTTCCAGCAGTTGGTATTGCTAGGGTTTTGGAATTTTAGCCACTCTAGTCAGTGTGTATTGGTACCTCATTTTAATTTCCAATTCCCTGATGCCAAGTGATATTGATCATATTTCTGTATGCTTATTTGCCATCTGTATATCCTCTTTGCTGAGATGTCTGGTTGGTTGTTTTCTTATTGTTCAGTGTTAACAGTTTTTTTTTTTTTTTGTATATTTGGGGCACAAGTCTTTTATCAGATATGTATTTGGCAGATATTTCTTCCCAGTCTATCGGCAGTCTTTTAATTCTCTTTAATAGTGTCTTTTGCAGAGCAAAAGGTTTTAATTTTGATACAGTTCAAGTTGTCAATTTTTTCTATCATGTGTTGTGCTTTTGGTATTCTATTTAAAAGCAAATTACAAGCTCAAGGTCATACAAATTTTCTCTCATGTTTTCTTCAAAAGTTTTATCATTTGCATGTTACACTTAGGCCTATGATCTATTTTAAGTTAATTTTTACTTAAGGTGTAAGGTCTGTATCTAGGGTCTTTTTTTTTTTTCAGTTTGAATGTCCTCTGCCATTTACTGAAAAACAGTTTTTATCTCCACAAGACTGCCTTTGCTCCTTAGTCAATGATTAGTTGACTGCATTTGTGTGGGCAGATTTCTGGGCTCTATTTGGCTCCATTGTTCTATTTGCCTTTTCTTTAATTAGCATCACACTTTCTTGATTACTGTAGCTTTATAGTAAGTCTTGAATTTGGATAGAGTGAGTCATAAATTCCTCAGTCTTCATTAGTATTTTTTGTCTATTCTAGCTCTCCTGCTGTTTCCTATAAACTTTAGGATTAGTTTGTTAAAATCTACAAAATCACAAAGTGGGATTTTAATTGGGATTGCATTGAATCTGTAGACTAAGTTAGGAAAAAATGACATGTGAGCAATAATGAGTCTTCCAACCCATGAACTTAGAACTCCATTTATTTAGATCATCTTTGATTTTTTAAAATCAGAGTTTTGTACTTTTTTCTGTGAATGTCCTATACATGCTTTGTTAGATTTATACCTAAGAATTTCATTGTCCAAGTGTTATTCTAAATGGTATTGTTTTTCAAATTTAAGACTTAATTGGAGATGTCTGGGTGGTTCAGTCTGTTGAGAGTCTGACTTTGCCTCAGGTCATGATCTCACAATTTGTGAGTTCAAGCCCTGCACAGAGCTCACTGCTGTGAGCCTACAAGCACAGAGCCTGCTTCAGATCCTTTGTCCCCTCTCTTTCTGCCCCTCCCCTGCTCGTGCTGTCTCTCTCAAAAAATAAAATAGAGCATTAAAAAATAATAAACCCAAAACTTAATCGTTCATTTCTATATATATCAAAGCAACTCACTTTTGTTAATAACTTCATATCCTATGTCATATCCCATACCCAGTATCAATCTGGGTATTGAATTTCATCAAATGGCTTTTTTTTTTTTGCATCAGTTGATATGATATTATGCTTTTTTTCTTTTGCCCGTTAATGTGTAAATTACGCTGATTGATTTTAGAACATTGATCAGTCTTTTGCACTCAGATTAAATTAAAAAGATAATACTTTTTATACATTGTTTAATTTGATTTTCTAATATTTTCCTGGGGATTTTTGTGTTAATGTTCATGAGAAATATTATTGTGTCTTTACCTTGTTTTGGCATTTGAGTGATGTTAGCCTTATAGAGTAAATTTAGAAGTATTTTCTCAGCTTCTGTTTTCTGGAAAAATTGTGGAGATGTGGTTTATACTTTCCTTTAATATTTGATGGAATTTGGGGTGCCTGGGTGACTCATTCAGTTAAGCCTCCGACTTTGGCTCAGGTCATGATCTCACAGTTCGTGGGTTCGAGCCCTGCAATGGGCTCTGTGCTGGCAGCCAGCTCAGAGCCTAGAGCCTGTTTCAGATTCTGTGTGTGTCTCTCTCTCTGACCCTCCCCTGCTCACTTGGTGTCTCTCTCTCTCTCTCTCTCTCTCTCTCAGAAATAAATTATAAAAACATTAAAGAAATTAAAAATAAATATTTGAATGAATTCATCAGTGAAACCATCTGGGCTTTTTGGAAAGGTAGTAAGTTATTACTTAAATTTCTTTAAGAGATATAGGCCTGATAGGGTTATCTATTTTTTTTTTTTTTTTAAAGTAGGCTTCACATCCAGCATGGAGCCCAACACAGGGCTTGAACTCATGACCCTGAGATCAAGACCTGAACTGAGATCAAGAGTGGGAGGTTTAACCAACTGAGCCCCCCGGGTTCCCATGCTAGAGTTATCTTTTCCTGTTGTGAGAGTTGTGGTAGTTTCTGTTGTTCAAAGAATTAGTCCATTTCACCAAAGTTATTACATTTGTCGGTGTAGAATTATCTGTGCATTTGTTTATTATTTTAATGTTCATTAGATCAGTAATAATGACTCCTTTTTCATTTCTCACACCAGCAAATTGTGTCTTCTTTATTTTCTCTTGGTTGGCTGGCTAGACATCTATCAGTTTCATCTTTCTGAAATGGCAACTTTTGATTTTTTTTTTTTACTTTTTCTGTTGTTTTCCTATTTTCAACTTTATCGCAAATTATTAGTGTTTACTTCTAGTTGCCTTTGGCTTAAGTTATTCTTTTTCTAGTTTCCTGAGATGAAAGCTTAGACTGATTTTAATCATTTTTTTAATCTTCTAATAAATGCACTTAATGCTATAAATTTCTTACTAGGCACACATTTTTGTTGTATCCCACATTTTTTTTTAAACAAACTATTATAATTTTCATTTCCTTTAAATATTTTCTCACATTTTAAGCTCTCTTCCTTGACTCATGTGTTATTGAGAAGTATATTGTTTAATCTCCAGATATTTGGGATGCTGCAGCTATCTTTCTGTTCCTGATTTCCAGTTTAGGCCCATTGTGATCTAAGAATAATCTTTCTATGATTACTGTTCTTTTAAATGTATTAAAATGTGTCTTATGGCCAGGAATGTGGTCTATCTTTATGAATGTTCCCTGTGAGCCTGAGACAAATGTGTATTCTGCAGTTGTTAGAGGTAGTATTCTATAAGTGTCAATCCGAGCAAGTTGATTGATAGTGCTATTCAGGTCAAATATACCCTTCCTGACTTCCTACATGCCTGATTTATCAGTTACTGACAACGTGGTGTTGAAATCTCCAATTATTATAGTGGATTTGTCTTTTTTCCTCTTAGCCCTATAGCTTTGCCTCACATACTTTGACACTCTGCTGTTTGGTGTTACGTCTTGGAGAATTGACTCCTTTATAAAACTGGGTATTTTTTTTTATCCTCTCTGACAGTCTTTGTCTTTTAATTCATGTATCTAAACCATCCCATTTAAAGTGACTATTGATATATTTGGATTAATAACCATGTTCATAACTTTTTCTATTCATTGCCAGAGGCTTCTTATTCTGCTTTCTCTGGTTCTAGTTGAACATTTTTAAAAATTTTATTTTTTTTATTATATGTACACATATATTTATTTATTTATTTTTAATAGTTTATTGTCAAGTTGGTTTCCATACAACGGTGCTCATCCCCACAAATGAACATTTTTGAAAATCATTTTTATCCTTTTTAACATTTTTATGATTCTATTACATCTCCTCTATTAGCATTTCAATTATATTTCTTTTAATATTTTTTGTAGTTTCCCTACAGTTACGATATACATTTTTTAAGTGTTTATTTATTTTTGAGAGAGACAGAGACAGAGTGGGAGCGGGAGTGGGGCAGAGAGAGAGGGACACACAGAATCCAAAGCAGGCTCCAGGCTCTGAGCTGCCAGCACAGAGCCCGATGTGGGGCTCAAACTCACAAACCATGAAATCATGACCTGAGCTGAAGTTGGATGCTTAACCAAGTGAGCCACCCAGCCGCCCTACAGAACACATTTTTAATTACTCTGTGTCTACCTTCAAATAACACTTATTTGCTTCATGTGTAGAGAGAGGGTGACTTATAACAGAGAATTCCCAATACCTCCTTACTCCTTGTAACATTCATGTAATTTGTTTTACTTACCAATATGCTGTAATCACCCAATACATTTTTACTTTTATTATTATTATAAAAACAGTTCTGTTTTAGACCTGTTAAAATAAAAAAAGAAAATATTTTATCTTCCTTTATTCCTTCCCTGACATTTTTCCTTTCTTTATGTAGATCCATGTTTCTGACTGCTATCATTTTCCTTCTGCTTAAGGAAAATCATTGAACATGTCTGTAGTGCAGGTCTGTTGGTACTGTGTTCCCTTAGTTTTTCTTTGTCTGAGAAAGTCTTGCCCATCTTGTTCTCTGCTGTATTCCCAGTACCTAGAACAATGACTGGTACGTCGTGCTTAGTGGTCAGCAATTATGTATTGGAAGGAAGGAAGGGAGCACGGAAGGAAGGAAAGAAGGAAGGAAGGAAGGAAGGACGAAGGAAGTAAAAGATATAGACATGTATGTAATATACATGAATGTATGGGGTGTGTGTGTGTGTATGTGTGTGTGTAGTGGGGGGACAGAGAGAGAGAGAGTGCAAGTGCCTGGAGGTGTACAGGTATAGATGGAGTTGGATGTTATTAGCCTATAGTTGGTAGTGAACAAAATGGCCTAGGTAGAGATATTCAAGGAGAGTGTGTGAAATGAGAAATGAAAAGGACCAAATCTAGGACCCTGGGGAGTGCAAACATTTAAGGGGCTATAAAGCCAAATATAAAAGTTATAGTTATGGAGTATTTAAGATTTAAGAGGAAGGAAGTGGTAAAAAGTGACCAGTGTTATAGAAGGTCCAATGACCTGAGGATGAATATAGAGTCATTGGATTCACCAGTTGGTGTGTTTCATCAGGTGACGTCTACTGAGGGGAGCTTGAGTCCCAAGGAGTTTCTTCCTTCACCTCACAGAACTGCCTTCAGTTGGGTTTTTGTATTTCACTCATAAGCTTATGTTGAAGAATCCTGAAGGACATGGCTTCACAGAAACTGCTGATGAATTAACTCTGGGGGTATTGCTGATGATTGACCACTGTCTTTGTGAAAGACAACACGAGAAAGTACACAAAAACATTAGCTTACCACCAGGGACTGACCTGTTTTTTCCTACTCAGTGCCATAAATGAGAGATTTCATTTTTTATGTTCCTATAACCTGATTTTATTTATTTATCCATTTATTGTTTGTTTATTTATTTTCTGTATGTTAAAGTAGGGATAGTAAAGAGCTCATATGTGTTAATGTTGTTGGAAGTGTTATATGAGACAAAGCACTTAGCATAGTACTTGGCACATAGCTAAATATTCAATAAGTATTAACTATCATAGATGTTCATGTACAAAATTATTTTAAAATTTTTAATGTTTATTTTTGAGAGAGAGAGAGCAAGGGAGGGGCAGAGAGAGAGGAAGACACAGAATCCAAAGCAGGCTCCAGGCTCTGAGCTGTCAGCACAGAGCCCTGACATGGGGCTTGAACCCACGAACCATAAGGTCATGACTTGAGACAAAGTTGGCTGCTTAACTGACTGAGCCACCAGGCGCCCCCAAAATTATTGTACATATACTGGTATACGTTCAGAAATCCTCTGTGGAAGAAGGTAGGGAGTGAAGAAAATTGCTGTCAGTGACAGAAGGGTGTTGGTATTTATAGACAAGATCAGGGGGATGGACCCTACTCAGTCACTCTGCTCCATGTTATTGTTACCTCTAACCTCTGCTGCACTAAATGCAGGAGGAAGCCATTTGCTTCCACGCTTTTATAAATGCTAGTTCAACTAGGCTATAAGGCCCTGGCTGTGAGCTTTATTTGGGATATAGAAAGTCTGCCAAAGGTTTCTTACTATGTCCCGAGCTCTAAATAGTGTTTTGTCATAGATGACAGAGTTTGCCTTGACCCGTCTCTCCTCTCACCCCATCTACCCTGTGAGCAATGACATGGGAGATTGCACAGTACTTAGGTGTGTAATTTGTGGTTGCTTTTCTCTGCGAAATGTTAACAGGGCCATTAAGTGGTAGCAGCCTCATTTAATGCACAGACAACAAAGATACATTTGTTCCAGTTTCTCACACATATTTTTCCCCCTGGGATTAGATTTTCACACATATGATTCGTCTTATGTGACTGTATAACCGACAAAGAATTACTGGTTCCCATAGTACTTGAGTCATGAATCCTTTAGGTGGAAGAAATAAACTTTCTTCCTGGGATCTTGTTTATACAGTTAGCTTTCTGCTGTAAAGAAAGAGTGAGGCAAAAACCAGATAGAACCAGTCATTATAGCCATAGGAACAGAAAGATTCAACCGTAAGGAGGGAAGATATTTGTTCTACAATATTGTAAATGCATATTTTTTAAACTTGTATTTTTACCCTAAGCTGTTATAGGTCAGTGAAATGGTCAGTATGGTTGTAGCATGGACAGGATGCTACAGGACAGAGGAGGTTTATCTGACCCAGGCTGGCCACATGTGAGAAACTGGCCTTTGAAAATAAGAGGATAACTTCCTTTTTTATTTTTTCAAGAAAGATAAAGAGTGCACAAGTAGGGGAGAGGAGCAGAGGGACAGAGAGAGAGAGAGAGAGAGAGAGAGAGAAGGAGAGGATCTTAAGCAGGCTCCACACTCAGCATGGAGCCCTACGTAGGGCTCCATCTTAAAACCCCTGAGTTCATGACCTGAGATGAGATCAAGAGTCGGATACTTGACCGACTGAGTCACCCAGGCATCCCTTTCATTTCTTAATGTAACTTACCCCCAGTCCTGTCTTCTTTTCAAATCCTTGCACTATGACTCTGGGGATCTTAATATGTGAATAGCTAATTTCTGTCTCTTGAATCCCTTAATCTCTTCACCTTAATGAACTCTGGTCTCTAAATTTACTGCTTCCTTTCCAGACACGGCGAATCAATTGTTTCTTCTTCTCATACACTATGTTCCTTGGGGCCAGGGACTGGATGCCTATCCTTCTTCCCTCTTCATCATTATCCATCATCACTTCCAGGCCATTGCTGTTTCATAAATCCTTACTCACACATTCAGAGGCCATGCCATCTAGATATATCCCCAAGTCCATTTTCTCACTGTTGTCATCCTATGACTGTGGACATTTATACATTCATTCATTGCAGACGTTGGATGCTGGCTCTCTGTCTGTTCCTCCAACCCATTGCTGTCAGCATCCACACTGATGTTCATTCTACATTTTGTATTTCTGTTTCCTGACCTCAACTCCAGCCAATTTTCCTTCCATATTATGTTAACTATCCAGTGTCATGGCCATGCACTCAATTTTCTCTAATAAAATTTTCCCATCTCTCAAATCTCAATACAAACTTTCCACTGCTCTTCAACCCCCAGATTTTACCCTGTTCGTTCACTTGCCTATATTCACACTACACACTACCTCAGTTAGTCGGCTCCATCTTCCCCTACAATTCATTGACTCCAAACCTTTTGAAGGGGAGGGTATTGCTCAGTATGTTGGTCTTGAAAAAAGTCCCAACTCACTCCTCCCACATTCTGAGGGTTATACCTGCCTTGTGACACCCAATCCTAGATGAACTCAGCCACACGACCTTGTCATGCCTGCACTTATGTAGGTGAACACAGTGAGAAATAAAACATACAGTGGGACTCACTGGTTTAATTGCAAGTGTCTGCTGCAAAGTATGAGTTGTGCCATCAGCACCGCCAGATAATTCAATACTCTGTCTCTTATCAGCTGAATTTCCTCACTTTCCAAGCCAAGTGTTGCATACATTCTCTATTCTCCTTAACCTCCTATTTATGCTGTCTTTATTTTCACTGCTGTACTCAAGACTTATGGTTTAAGTCATACACTAATTAAAAAGTAGTAAACCATTACACAAAATCTCCTCTATTTTCCTAACAGCTTCAAAATTACTCATGTTTGCATGTATCTTTTCTTTCTTATCTCCTGGTAGAGCTGAGGATGTGACCCTCTAGCTTTCAAAGGCCAGATTCTAACTATACGTTCTGGAGCCCATCTGTCCTCATCTCCTCAAGGCTTTTTGCTTCTGTAATCTTCTCCCTATTTTTCCTGACATCATCAGTTTCACATGCTGGATCGAATTGTTCTTATTAGCATGCAGACACTCAAAAATTTTTCCTGCGTAATACTTGGTAATGCACGGAAATGCTGAACCACTATGTTGTATAACTGAAACTAATATAATACTGTATGTAACACTGTATGCTGGAATACATATAATTATACTGGAATTAGAATAAAAGTAAAGTAGGGTAAAAAAAAATCTCTCCTGCTTGAACAAAAGGAATATCTATAAGCATAGTTGCCTCGCCCCCATCTGCCTGCATATGGCTGCTTTTTTCCGCCATATATCACAGCACAATTTAGCAATAGAGTTGTCTACATGTATGGACTAGACTTCCCTGCTCATGAAAGTTCTGGGTTCTGCTTAATGACTCAGCAGTTTTATAGATGCCTTTTCTCTAGTTGAGGAACTTCTTTTTTATTTCTGGTTTGTTCAGTGATTGTATCATGGACGTTGGATTTTGTCAAATGCTGTTTCTCCATGAGTTGAGAGGATCGTGTATTTTTCCCTTCATTCAATTAATGTGCTATGTTATATTGACTCCTGCTCCCTCCTGGGGGTCTTCTATTTCATGGATGGTCCATGTCATCTTGCTGGTGGGCGGGACTGGGTGAGAAGGCTCACTCAACGTGATCTTGGATGTCTAGCAGCCTGGGGCTGGTGCCTGCCTACTTGTCTTTCTGTTTTGTATGTGTTTGCTACCCTACAATCACTTCCCACCTCCACTCTCAAGCTTGATCCTTCTTACTTTAGAAAATGGTTAGTGTTCAGGATAGTCTGACTAAGGACATGACATTTGGCTTGAGACCTGAATGATGAGAAGGGGCCCTCAGTGGGAAGTTGTGGGGAATGGGATTCCCAATAGCAATAGATTGATTGAAAACTTCGTTCCAAACTTGGGCACCCTGTACTCTCTGTTTTCTTCAAACTAGGTTTGAGGGGCCTCCTTGAGTCAATCCTTCCAGAGAATGAAAAGTTTTTCAGTCATTGGTGAGATTAACCTGCTGGTAGTTCTGAAGCTTGGACATAGAAAAGGGGACGTAGAAGGCAAAAAGAGTAGAGAAGCAATGTCTATTGAAGAAACTGGGAGAAGACAAAGAGTGGAGGAGGGAGAGCAAGAGACTTGCTCAGCAGAGAAGTGACCTTTATGTTGACATAAGCCCCTATAATGGGTGGTGGTGAAGATTCAGGCTGGAAAAGTCCTCTTCCTTCTAAAGGAACAGAAAGGTTTTTGTTTCTGTTTTTTCTTTTTAATTGACAAGTGAGTGACTACAGATATGAAAGAAATAAGTTCATTTACAGTTTCTAACTCAATGTTGTGTCATTCTTTCCATTTGAAAAATGCAGTGGAAGAAAGTAGTAATTGTTTTTGCTGTGTGCTTGTAAAATTTTCTAGCTGGCAGAGATAGTTCTCATTTCACTTTTCCCTCTTGGATGAAAGCAGCATTTTGAATCTGAGTTATCCTTACTCAGCTCTGCAACTGATAATACAAAGGCTAAGAAGGAAACATAACATGAAATAATTGACCAAAAATTGGGCAAATCTTATTAAAATCTCTGTGTAAAAGAGGGAACTTATCAAGAAAATTAGCTTTTACTCTTGTGGCTTTTCAGCCATTAATTTTCATGACCATGTGCTGCTATTACTTTTTAAAATCTGAAGTTTATCCTATCCAACATCAGTGGAATAATACAAATAAACTAAGTATAAATTCAGGACTCAGATTGAGCTATAAACTCTTTTCTTTTAAAAAAGTAAGTTCTATCGCCAATGTGGGGCTTGAACTCGTGACTCAGAGATCAAGAGTAGCTTTGTATATTTGTACTCAGAATGGGGTAGAGATATCAGTTAGAGTCCCTTGTGGATGCAATGTGTGAGATGAGTACCGATAGTGTTTTCCAGGTAAACAGAATTCGTGATGAAAATTGCAAGGAGAGTTGAGAAGACTCTCTGACTACTGACTGAGCCAAACACTCTGAGCTATAAAGTCTTGATTGAATATATGAGGAGCAAAAATACTCTAGTTGATTGCTTTCTGATTATTCATAGAATCTTGGGATTTTGAAGTTAGAAGCACTTTGAGTGTCTAATAATTTTTTCATCAGGAAGTTAATGCTGCATCTGAGATGAAGTGATTATCGTCACTCACTGTAACAAAATGACTTTTCTGGTCAACCTGCTCTCTTCTTAACACTTCTTGAAATTTTTATCATGAATTCTTTTTATCTGGAAAACACTATCGGTACTCATTTCACACACTGAATTCACAGGAGTGTCTAATTGATATATTTATCCGGTTCTAAGTACGAATATATGAATGACAGGCTGGCAGATAATGATGAGTCATCTGGTATGTTCCAACTGAAAAATTAATTAGTCTTCATAAGTCGTTAGTTAAGAGTAGGACATGATTAACTACAACTGCAGCTTTTTCCAGAATGGACAATTGTGGGAGCATAAATGTGAACCACAACCTGTTTGAATCTGGGGGAACTGGTTTTCTGGGGTTGATGGTACTAGTAAATATCAAGGTGTGAGTACAGAGAAATATTTATAGCTCCAGGAAATACTTTACACAAACAAAAATGAAATGTTAAGAGGAAGGTATATGAGAACTGATTTCTGCCTTCATAGATTGAAGGAACAAGATGTATTTCTTGAAGACATGAATGAATCTGTGGGAAATACTGCAAATTTCTCCATTTTTAAAATGCTATTTTCGGGGCGCCTGGGTGGCTTAGTCGGTTAAGCGTCCGACTTTCGCTTAGGTCATGTTCTCGCGGTTCGCGGGTTCGAGCCCCGCGTCGGGCTCTGTGCTGACTGCCAGCTCAGAGCCTGGAGCCTGTTTCAGTCTGTGACTCCCTCTCTCTCTGACCCTTCCCTGCTCATGCTGTCTCTCTGTCTCTCTCCTAGAAATAAATAAAACATTAAAAAAAATTAAAAAAAAAAAGAATTAAAAAAAATGCCATTTTGTTGGAAAAATTAATGCAAACAGTTACCTATTTTCTAAAGGAGATTTTCCCTTCGAATCAACGTTATCTTTCTTTAGTGGGATTTTATTTTCTATAACTGAATGCCTTTTTTTCTGTTAGAATACATAATTGAAATGATGTTATTAGCCAATGATGATAGACGCTTTTATCTCATATGTGCAGTTTATAAGACCAATTCTGTCTTTATTTAGGGATCACTCTTTAGGTTTGCTATAATTTTTTAAAAGTGTTTCCTAGTGTCAAGCCTTTTTTTTTTTTTTAAGTATAACATTTCAGTATTTACTCACCTATTCTGTTTCTCTCTGACTGTCCACAGTTGTCTAATTCTACTCATACGTTTTGGTCTGACTTTAATTATAGAGTTGTCAGACTCTGTACATAAAAGCAAAAATGCCTTCCCATCATGTTTTAGTTGCAGAAGATTTAAAGAGCACAGTTCTGGTTTTTAGATGAGATCCTTTGACTACTATGTCTGTTTTATTCTATAGCATCTCATTGTCACAGATCTCAGATCTCACTTTTATTTACTTACTTATTTTTTTTTATTATTTTTTTTATTTGAGAGAGGGAGGGAGGGAGGGAGGGAGGGAGAGAGAGAGACTCTCAAGCAAACTCCATGCTCAGCATAGAGCCCTATGCGGGGCTCAATCCTATGACCTTGGATCGTGACCTGAGCCAAAATCAAGAGTCAGCTTGATCAGGAAATCAACTGAGCCATGCAGGCAGCCCACAGATGTCACTTTCAATGTGACTTCACTCACACGTGAGCATTTAATCTCAGGTTTGTCTTATGTAAACTTTTCCAGTAGGAAACCTACACAATGATGCTTTTTATAAAAGCAAATACTCGAAGAGTTTATATATCCAGAAGATGTGCTGAGACCATTTGTCTAGGGTAGCTAGCAGAATTGCCTATGTTTAATCTGTAAGACATTTATTTCTTTTACTTAATGGCTACAATAATTAACAATATGTGGGACTGTCTCATTTCCAGTGAGAGACCTGGAACATGTTTTCCCTCTTCATCTTTAATATGAATATTATCACGGGGCGTCTGGGTGGCTGAGTCGGTTAAGCATCCGACTTTGGCTCAGGTCATGATTTCACAGTTCGTGAGTTCGAGCCCCGCGTTGGGCTTTGTGCTGACAGCTATCTCAGAGCCTGGAGCCTTCTTCAGATTCTGTATCTCCCTCCCTCTGACCCTCCGCTGCTCATTCTGTCTGTCTGTCTGTCTCTCTCAGAAACAAATAAAACATTAAAAAATTTAATATGAATATTATCACTTCTTCTAAGACTTTGCGGGGGTAGCACCTGGGTGTCTCAGTCAGTTAAGCAGCTGATTCCTCTTGATTTAGGCTCAGGGCATGATCTCAACAGTTCTTGAGATCGAGACCTGCGTCCAGTTCTGCTTAGGATTCTCTCTCTCTCTCTCTCTCTCTCTAAGCAAACAAAGAAACAAATACTTAAAAAAAAGACTTTGAGGGGAATAAAGAAAACTTCAGGCAAGAAGGTTTAGGAGCTAGGGAAGTAAAGGTATACAAGGGAGGAAACTCACCAGGCAAGGAGGAAGACATTAGGTACCCTTCTAAGTGGAATGTAACTTTATCCATGTTCTATCTTGAAGTCAAGGCATCGTACTCATACTGTGGGGCTGCAGCATTGTCCAGATGCAGACTTTATTGAATTGAAAGTTAGAGACAGAAATAGTGTACAAGTGGAGAGGGGTATGTGCTTAGCCTTTAATATTCTTTCTGGCCTGTTTAAACTGACATTTGAACCATATAGTCAGTTCTTAATCATTTATGCCAGTAGAGGGAAGCAGTGATGTGGGTAATCCAAAAAATAATTTATTTTTGCTTTCAATGGACAGTTTTGTTCATAGTGATTTGGATAAGTCAGATTTTTCTAGAACTCATGATTCTTCAAGCAAAATATTCTACTCACCTTTATTGGCAAAAAACAATTTTGGAAAAGGGTTTATCTTCTCAACGTTTATCCTGTTTTCCACCCCAAATATTGGAAGTGATAGTTTTGGAGAGCACACATTTCACTCATTTTGATCCCAAGCCATTTTGAGGCCATGTTTTTTTTTTTTTTTGTTTTGTTTTTTGTTTTTTTTCCCTTCTAGGTCACCAGCTCTTACAGGTCACATGCAGGCATATGCGGAAGTACCAACTGTTTTGGGCTTACAAAGTTGTTCCCCGGAGCTGAAGTGTTAGCATGAAAGTCATAGCATGCTTGCCTCTCATGAATTTTATGTTCCTTTCTACTTCTTCTATAAAATAACACTAAAAACATCTTTTTCTTAGGAAGGACTTTGCACAAGTAATTCTATACACAAATAGTCTGAAAAATAACTCTACGAAGGATATTCAATGCATATCCTTATTTATCATTCCTTCAACAAATGTGAACCAAATGCCCATTGCTAGGCGCTGTTCTAGGTCCTAAGGGGTATAGCCATGGGCAGAGGAGCCCAGACTCAGCTCTCTCTGAGCCTGTGCCTGGTGGAGAAGTCAGGCAATATGCACTTAAAACAGGATCTTGCGCTTGATATTAGGTGTCGATAAGTGGCATAGAAGAGAAAACCATAGCAGGGCAAATGACTGGATGCTGGATGGGACAGAATTTTAGAAAATGTGGTACATTAGTTTAATGTAATAAAGGAATAAAACTTGTGGGCCCTTGGAAATGATTATTTTTCTAAAAGGAAAGAGCAGATGAAAAAGCCTGACGGGAGAGTAGCTTGTTGCTGGGGAAACAGCACTGACAGGGTGGAGAGGAAGTCCAATGAGTCCAATGGAACAGGGCCAGCAGGAATAGCGACCTGACCTTGAAGGGTTGGTAGGGGGTCAGGAGGATTTGGATTTTATTCCAGGATGGGATGGACCATCTTATAGTGTTTTAAGAAAGGAAGTGACACGATCCGATTGACACCTCTACTGGGGAGTCTGTCTGAGATCACTCAGCTTGGATTCAAACTTGGATTCTCTTAACTACTGAATTCACACAGTCAAATGTGGTAATTAAGTATTGAATTAAGTATAATTTAAAGAGAAACATGTTCACTGCATTTCGGAGAAACCTCAAGATTAATTTCCAGTGGGTCAAATCACTCATCTGTTACTTGAGGCCATTTCCTGTCATTTCCGCCAACTGCTTCTGTAGTTTTTTCCTACACTTGAGACAGGGAGGTCTCCATTTCCTGACAGGAAACCCAAAATTCTTTTGTACTGTTTTGAATGCGAGAGGATTCTTTCTCATGCCACCCTATGTATCAGTCAGCTCAGGCCTCCGTAACAAAGTACCCCAGACAGGAGGCTTAAACCACATAAAGTCATTCTCTCACTGTTGTGGAGGCTGCACGTCTGCCTTCTTCAACCTGTGTCTTCAAAAGATTTTCCCTCTGCATGTGTCTGTGTTCTAATTTCTTCATACAGATAGCAGTTGTATCAGATTAGGACCCACTCTAATGACCTCATTTAACATAATCACCTCCTTGAAGACCCTATCTCCTAATATAGTCACATTTTGAAGTAGTTGGGGGTTAGGACTTTGACATATGAATTTATTTATTAAAAAATTTTTTGTTTATTTATTTTGAGAGAAGAGGGGGGAAGGCCAGGGAGAGAGGGAGAGAATCCTAAGCAGGCTCTGCACTGTCAGCACAGAGCCCGATGTGGGGCTCAAACTCATGAACCATGAGATCATGACCTGAGCTGAAATCAAGAGTCAGCCACTTAACTGATTGAGTCATCCAGGTGACCCAGGATTTCCATATATGAATTTAGAGGGGGTCACAATTCAATTATTAGAGGAGCCTATAATAATCTGTAATTAGTATTTCTATGCCTTTTCCAAGTATGTTTTGGTTCTAATCAGGTGGAATCAGATGGAAAACTCCATCAAATCAGATGGAAAAAATATGAACTAAACACAGCTTCTCTACTTTCAAAGTAACTTTCTGGTAGTAGTGTTGGGGAGCAGGGGTGTGTCTTATATCTGCTACTGCCTTCTTCACTTGGGACATTTTTTGGTTGGCACTTTCTACCAGATCTCCATCCCCCTTCATCTCATTCCTTGTAACTGCACAGAACCCCAAGGAGTTGTACAAGAGCTGTGGATTTGGGTTCAAACACACTTTCCTTCATTCCCCACAAAATTACCATCCATGGTTCTACAGAGTCTCTCTACCTGTCTTACCTTGTTGGAGGAGGTGGGGCCAACCCTAAAGAATTACCATGGAAGATATGAGAACTTACAAGTAGTGTGCTTCAGATGACATCCTGGGTTCAGAAGAAAGTTTCGGGCGCCTGGGTGGCTCAGTCGGTTAAGCTTCCAACTTCAGCTCAGGTCATGATCTCGTAGTTTGTGAGTTCGAGCACCGCATCAGACCCTGTGCTGACAGCTCAGAGCCTGGAGCCTGCTCAGATTCTGTGTCTCCCCCTCTGTCTGCCCCTCCCCTGCTCATGCTCTGTGTCTCTGTATCTCTCAAAAATAAATAAACATTAAAAAAATTTTTTTTAAAGTTTCTCACTCAGAAACTATAGTATACAATTTTCATCCTGAGATCTGCCTGCCATCTCTGACAGAGTATCTACTCCCTTAAATCTCCACAAGGAGATTTACACTCTCCACTCCCTCCATCTTGGAACGTCCTTACGGCTTACAAGTTTGGCTTTGTCCTGGGATTCACCGTCAACAGTACATTTCACAAAGATTGAGTGTTTCCGTCTTGACTGAAGCAAAAGTGGAAAGGGCTGTGGAAAGTTCACATGTCCAACCTCTTCTAAGATTTCTCAGCCTTATTTATTGTGAATACCATTCTTCCTGGCCATCTAGAAAGTAACATTTTGGTCGGTCGGGCATTTAGCAGAGCCAGAGCTACTAGTGTTTAGATCTTTAAAAAGGAAAAAATAATTAAATACAGCACAAGCTTCACAGAGTTCCATGTAAATTAAGCCATCATATTATAATTTGTAGCAGTGTCAATAATTAGAATAATTTGATTTAACCCAAACTACTAAGTATTTTTTATTTGTTTCTTTTACAAATACAGCTAAAACCACAGTTCCACTCAGAGTGTTGAATAGTTTTGACCCATCCAACCTTTTTTTGTTTTGTTTTTGTTTCACAAGGTAGAATTCCTATCTGAATTGGTAGGAAAAAATAGCTTGAATGAGTTTTATTTTTTCAGGGGGGGTCCTATAAATTTAGCTTCCATAACATATCATGTCATACCACAAGGTAAATGGAAAAATAATATTTGAGAGTATATATTATTTCTCAAAAACTGTATTGGGTTGTTTATATGCACCATATAACAATAGTCATATACACTAAAGGCTAAAGCTAATTATCCCTGCTTTCTAGTTTAGAAAACTGAAAGACAAAGTAACCTGCTTAAGGCGACATAATATGTGAGGTGAAAGGAATGAGAATTAATCCCGGGATAAAGTATATCAGCTACCTATGATCTGATAACTGCAGTGGGGTACCACTACGTTCTAGAAGGCAGCACCTGGAATTATGTCATCTACAGGCTGAGGTTGCTCCTAGGGCCAGCACATTGAGAGGCAGGACCAGGACAAGGTAGAGTTCAACAGGCAAAAGAATATCTAAATCGTAGGGCAAAAAATAACCTGTTGAGGCCCAAGGTGTGGACTGTGTTGTGCAGCCAGTGAGCAGTACAAACCACTGAGGTTAAGGACCTTCTTGTCTTCGCGCGGGACAAGCATGGTAAAATGCTTGTAGACATGCCCGCTGTCATGTTCTACAGGGGCAGGTGGGAAATGTCCAGATGGCGAGCAGGCCGCCTCCAGGAGCCTCAGACTGCAGATGGCTGGACTCCAGAATCCTGGAGGCTGGGGCACGTGGTAGATAAAAGGGGCAGGGAATGAGCCAGAACCCCAGTTGCTAATCGTTAGAACTGAGTTCAAGGGAAGACTGGATCATCAACAAAGGTAATTTGACTGGCGCGTTTCAGCATGATTTCCCGAAGCTCTCTTGCCTGAGGTTAGGCTGGTCCTCAAAGCAGGTGTGAGGTTGATCCTACCTGTGGGCTTCAAAGGTGAGTGAGAGAGGAGACGGAAGTAGGGAGCTAGATGAACCAGGACGGTAGACTCTAAAATAGGAGTAAAGAGAACTCAACCCTGAGTATAAATACCTTTTTAATATCCTCTTGAGATTTAGTTAGTTGTCTGTTCAGAAGATGTGGAGAGGCCAACATCGAAGCAAGTTACAGCTGCATTACTTCAAAGGAAAATTTAGCATCTCCTCAGGTGCCTGGGTATGCATTTTACAGCCCAAGGAAAGGATTAAGAAGTAAGATTTTTGATTCTGTCTTCTCCAAGGGCATTGTGACGACATGCCTTATTTGCTTGGTGAATATATTTGGAACCTAACCCTCACCACATACATTTCTTGATGGTGGGTTTCTTAAGTATTATAGAACTACATTAAAAAAAAAAAAAACCTTGGTGATTAAATTCGTATAAAAAGAACAGAAGCACTGCAGGCCCTCCTCTGCACCTGTTTGCAATTCAAAAAGAGCACTGAGGGGGCAGAGAGGGAAATTCACACTGAAATCACATCTCAGGAAAAGTTAGACAGCTTGCACACTGCAAAAATCATTAAAATCCACATGTCATGGGTGTTCAAAGCATATCCATTAAGTGCCAAAACATTGTTACACCATCATCTTACCCCAAAATGAATCCTCGCCTTCTTTTTTTTTTTTCTGCTGACAATATGTTCTAGGCCTAATGAGTCATTTCTGGCGTCACTCTTTGTTCTGCTAAAGTGCATAAAACATTATGAATTTTTAATAATTCTGTATTATTTCATTTCTACATTGTATGCCCAAAGATGGTTGTGAAGAATTTTAGTTTATTCATTTTACTTATTTTTTTAAGTTAATTTACTTGAGAGAGAGAGAGCAAGAGGGTAAGGGCAGAGAGAGAGAGAAGGAGAGAGACAGAATCTCAAGCAGGGTCTGCACCATCAGCACAGAGCCCATCGTGGGGCTGGAACTCCCAAACCAGGAGATCATGACCTGGGCTGAAATCAAGAGCCAGATGCTCAACTGACTAAGCCACCCAGGCACCCCAAAGAATTTTACTTTAATGCCACAAATGGCCCTTTTGAATGTTTCTTATTTAATAATGATTTAAACACACAGATGCGATAGTGGGTTGCTCCTAATGCGTTTTTAACTGCAGACCAGGCAGAAGGATTACTGATTATATTTATGATGCCTAAAAAAAGATGCCTTGGGACTCTACGAAGAGATACAATTATCTACCCCCAATTAAGAAATGTTTCCTTGAAGGCAGAAGTAATTGGGTGAGTTACTCCACGAGGCTCTTCTGAAAGAAATACAGCACAGTTTTCCATCGGTGGTTTCTTTGAAGGCCACAGTGCAAACTCAGAAACTATAACTTTGATAATGGAAATAATTTGGGTTTCTAGAATTATGTTTGTTGCGGCAAAATATTTTAGAGATCTTCCATATTGGGGGGCTTTACCTTCCTTTGGCTAGCTATATAAATCTAGGCTAGTTTTAACCTCACCAGTCACAGTGTCCAGCCTCTGGAAAATTTTAGGACAAAATGTTTATCTCAAGGGTGTTATGAAGATCATATTAGCTAAGTCATTAAAAGTGCTTCATACTGCCTTAAGGTCATGGGAAGGACTCAGCAGAGTTTTGATACTTTCAATAGTATTAATATGATTTCATTTCTGTCATGCATATTTGGAAAACATTAAGAAAATATCGCATCAGGAAGTCAAGAGTCCCTGAGCATCAACACCCCTCCAAGTTGCAGAACTTATTTCTTCAAAGTTACCCTCCTCTCATTTGAAGCTACATTACAGCAAATCCAAGCTATTTATTATTTTCTGAACCTGCTATTCACCTGGTGACACACGCCATACCCTTAGTCTCCGCTGTCCCCCTCCTTCTCCAGGTTACCTCTTCTATCAGGGCCTCACTCAGGCCCCCACTTCCATTTTTGTATCTCATTTTCTGGGATATCAAAATTCTGACTTTGTCACTTCTTTGGAATGCTTGGCTATCCAAAGAAAAACAAACATTTAAAATGAAAAAGGCAATGGGCTGTCTATGGAAGCAGACTGGAAACTTCGTGCATCTTCTTTGTATCTCTCAACACTCAACACTTAACTCTCAATGGATGTTACCGATGATGAGACTCCTTTTACTTCTTTTGGTCCTATTCTGTGATGACCTTGATTATTTCACTTCTCTCACTTTTACTTGTTTTTCCTTGGCTTGGAAGAAGCAATAACTCCGGTGTGATGATACGAATAACAATGGTATCAAATATACAAATTCATTGTCTCTCAGTCTTATAATCATGGTTAGCACCGAAACATTGAAAATAAATAGTCATGCTCTGCTATCTTGCTTCCAAGGGACACTTTTTCACTGACTAAAACGCAACTTTTTCATTTCAAAAAGTTAACTCAAAAGATAAAATATTGCTTAAACACATTTTGAGCTTGAACTATCTAGTCAATCTAAAACAGTTTAAATTTCTTTTTTCTACCGGAGAGAACATAACATGCATAAGGAAATTTTTCCTGATGGTACCATAACAGTACCTTTGATGGGATATACATGCTTGAACCACCATTTCTATCAAATGAGAAATCGATAACCAGTATGCTTATATAAACTGATGAGCACAAAATAGCCTTACAGCAGTAGCCAACAGCCTTGAATTCTGGGTGCTCCTGGAAGGGTCCAAAGCACCAGATTCAGCTACAGACTTACCCTTAACTGAATTTGTTATGGAATGTTTGTGCTGCTCCTCATCATTCATATGTTGAAACCTAATACCCAGTATGAAGGTATTCAGAGGTGGGGCCTTTGGGATGTAATTAGGTCATAAGGGTAGAGCCCTCATGAATGGAATTAGTGCTCTTATAGGAAGAGATCAGAGAACTAGCTCTCTTTCTGCCATGCGAGGTTGCGGTGAGAAGTGGGCAGTCTTTAAACCAGAGAGCGTGAGAGCGTCCTTACTAGAACCTGACCAGACTGATGCCCTGATGTTCGACTTCTAGCCTTTAGAACTGTGAGAAATGAGCTTCTGTTCTTTATAAGCCACCCAGTTTGTGGTATTTTGTTATCGCAGCCTCAGTTGAGCAAGACAGACTTCAGATATCTGGTAGCCACTGGGAGTAATTGACTCTCAAAAGTCTCCTGAAGTTTTTATTGGTAGAATCATCCCTCCAACCTATAGAACATAACAATATTTTGTAGCTCTTTGTGGTTCTAGATCAGTTCAAATCTATACCGACCAGACTTATTCCAGAGTCTACAGAAGGATTCTGGATCTCTAGGTACAAGATTATCTTGGGGTGATTCACTATAACCACAGGTAGAATAAACAACTACCCACCTTTGTTTAGTTGGGATCTCAGGGCAATGCTGTGGGCACCATGTTCTTTTCTAAAAAAACACAGAAAGGGGCGCCTGGGTGGCTTAGTCGGTTAAGCGTCCGACTTTCGCTTAGGTCATGATCTCGCGGTTCGTGGGTTCGAGCCCCGCGTCGGGCTCTGTGCTGACTGCCAGCTCAGAGCCTGGAGCCTGTTTCAGTCTGTGACTCCCTCTCTCTCTGGCCCTCCCCTGCTCACGCTCTCTCTTTCTCTCTCTCCTAGAAATAAATAAAACATTTAAAAAAAAAATAAAAAAATAAAAAAACACAGAAAGCCTCTTAATACTTGTATGTGCAAAGTAAGGTAAATTCAACAAGAAATATAAATGCTAAGAAAAGTCAAAATCAAATAGTAGGAGCTGGAGATTTCAAGGACTTTTACAGAGAATTTATCTTATTGATTTTCATTCTTAGAAATGACCTTTTGGTTGATTTATCAGCCTTATAATTTTCTGAGTATAAGCTTTCTCGCTCTTCACTTCTGTTACTGTTAACAGTACTCATTACTGTTTTTTCAAGTTTATCTTAAGCCCAAGATTCTTGTTTGGCATCTTGTCTAGATGTGTCTGGCTCTCAGGGGAGCTACTAGGAAAGAGCAATTCTGAGAGTTTAAGAAGCTTAAAACCCAGTACTCAGAATTTTCATGGAAAAAATCATCACCATGGATCCTGTTGGTTTGAATACCACACCTGATGGATTTTCCAGGACAGTTCCAATTTCAGGACCATTATCTAGTATCTTAAAACTTTCTCCCTCCATTGGTACTTTCCCTTTTTTAGCCCCATGCTGTTAAAGCTTGATAAAGGCATTATTAAAACAATTTCAGTGGTTAACTCTGAACAAGTTAACCATTTCAGAGGTTAACTCTGATAAAAAAAAAGTTTTCCTAATGACAAGATTTTCAGCAGAATATAGAGCATGATAAGTTTTCAGAAATGTTCATTCCAATGCCAATTCCAGTTGACACATTTAGGGTTGATTGAAGGTTAAACTGATGACAGTTACAGAATTCACTTCCTATCTGATTTCCTAAAGCTTAGATTTCTAAATATGCCACTAATTTCCCTGAGGGGGGGAAAAACAGGAAATATAATATAGACTTGATAAAAATAAAGTTAATAAACCATCTGTTATAGGATTTAAAGCTGGAGAAGAAGTGGGGGCGCCTGGGTTACCTTGTCAGTTAAATGTCCCAACTCTTGATTTGGTCTCATGTCATGATCTCACAGTTGTGAGATGGAGCCCCACATCAGGCTCTGCACTGAGCATGGAGCCTACTTAAGATTCTCTCTCCCTCTCTCTCTGACCCTCTCACACTCATGCATGTATTCTCTCTCTCTCTCTCTCAAAATAAAGAAGTAAACATTAAAAAAAATAAAGCTGATAAAGACTTAGGAATTGTAGTTCAAGCTCTTTGTGCAAATATTTTCTAGTTTTTCAGTGGTTTATCAACAGGTGAAATAAAAATGAAAATGAGTCAAGTAATTACATCTTAGGGCTAAGTAGTGTTCTGTCCTTTGAAGTTTATCTGAAAAATCAAAATAAAATGCACACTTTAAAAATATGACTTCAAATGGTTGAAAATGTGGAGTAAAAAGCAAACATCATATTTTTTAAGGCCATTGCATTATTTGTGAAAGCTATACCAGGAAAAAAGTATATACAGAAAATTGAATATAGCTTCCCAGAGCACATGAATTTGGGTGATTATTTTTTTGAGGAGGGTGATTCTTGTTATTATAACCTGAGCAAGTGATTTCAAAGCATCTGTCATGTGCTTAAACTATTAATAAGAGTTGTAAAGTAAGTATAAAATACAAATTCTGTTCTCATTTTATACAGGCTCTTAATTGACTGAGAGCAGTCCCACATACTGAACTGAGTTGGAACATATTTCCATTATATCTGCCTGTGTAGTTATATCAGCTTTTGTATACTGGCTCTCAATTTTCTCTTTATTGCTTTGCAACATCCTGTATATCACCACTTTCTTATTCCTTTATCCAAACCCCTCACGTAATTTTTGCTGCTTCTATTTTATCTTGGAAATCCATTATCTTTAACCTGATGTTCCTTCCTCTTTCTCTCCTCTCTCTCTCTCCCTCCCTCACTTCTTACTTTCCTTCCTCTCTTCCTTCCCCTCTTTCCTATCTTCCTTTCTCTCTCCCTTCCATTCTTCCTTCCTTCCTTCCTTCCTTCTCTCCTTCCTTCCTTCCTTCCTTCCTTCCTTCCTTCCTTCCTTCCTTCCTTCGTAAGCTGTATGTTAGAAAAGTACACTTATTGAACTAATTTTAAAACGAGATATGAATGACAATTTACTTAGCTACATTCCCCTCAAATTTTTTTCCCTCCAATAAAATATAACTAGAAAAAAATTTTTTATGTTTATTTATTATTGAGACAGAGAGACACAGAGCATGAGCAGGGGAGGGGCAGAGAGAGAGAGAGGGAGACACAGAATCAGAAGCAGGCTCCAGGCTCTGAGCTGCCAGCACAGAGCCCAACGCAGGGCTCGAACCTACCAACTGGAAGGTCACGACCTGAGCCAAAGTTGGACACTTAACTGATTGAGCCACCCAGGTGCCCCAATAAAATATAATTTAAAATTTTTTAAAAATGTTTTATTTATTTCTAGGAGAGAGAGAGAGAGAGAGAGAGAGAGAGAGAGAGAGAGAGAGAGAGAAGAGAACCCAGCGTGAGCAGGGAAGAGGTCAGGAGAAAAAGTAGGTAGAGCAGGCTCAGGCTCTGAGCTGGCAGTCAGCACAGAGCCCGGCGGGAGCTCGAACCCACGAGCCACGAGATCATGACCTAAAAGCGAGTCGGATACTCAACCGACTAAAGCCACCCAGGCGCCCCTAAAATATAATTTTAAATGTCAGAACTTTAGGTATGGCAATCTCTTGGGATAGAGGAGCCTTTAAATCATATCACTTAGTTTTCAGCTAACATTTTTCCTCAAGTTTTAATTTAAATTCTAGTTAGTTAACATATAGTGTAATATTAGTTTCAGGAATACAATGTAAGTGATTCATCACTTACATACAACACCAAGTGCTCATCACAACAAATGCCTTCCTAATATCCATCACCCATTTACCCCATCCCTGTCCACCTCCCTCCAGTAACCTTCAGTGTGTTCTCTATTGTTAAGTCTCTTATGGTTTGCCTTCCTCTTTGTTTTTATCTTATTTTAGTTTTCCTTTCTTTCCCCCTATGTTCATCTGTTTAGTTTCTTAAATTCCACATATGAGTGAAATCAAATACAATTTCCCTTCCTCTGACTGACTTACTTCACTTAGCGTATTACATTGTAATTTATGTTGCTGCAAATGGCAAGATTTCATTCTTTTTGATAGATCAGGTGATAGTCCATTGGGTATATATACCACATCTTCTTTGTCCATCAGTTGATGAACATTTGGGCTTTTCCAGCTAACATTTCAAAATTAATCTCAAGAGGTTGAATCAGGCTGTATTCTCAGCAGAGTGGCATTATCATCTCTTGATGATATTGTCATACTCTTTCTCAGATGCAAAATAATGCAGAATGGACCAATCTATTTAATAGTTGTCAGAGGGGAAGAAAGATGACTTGGAACTTTTGGTTTCCACCTTTTTCAGCCAAAATCCTTGGGGACAGGTATATTGTATCAGTTAAGATACTCTGCGGTAACAAAACAAAATCGTGACTAAAAAAAGCATAAATGATAAATGGATTGTTTCATACAATTGTTAGCATATGAAACTAAGGTACTTGAATAACAAGTATTCTTCATTGGAATTGTGTATCAATAGAGTTTGAGCACTGTCCATATATTGACTTTGTAATTCTTGATAGTAACCCCTAAGGTGGTAAGTATTATAGTCTTCTCATTTTACAAATGAGGAGAGTGAGGCACTAACTTGTTCAGGCTCTGGGGGCTGATTAGTTCTGTGGCGTCGTGATGCCATCAAGGAATTGAATTGTTTCTTTCTCTAGGCTCTGGTCTCTTTAAGATATCAGTCCTTTCTCTCATACTAACTTAATAATCTTAAAATGATTCAAGTAGTTCAAGGCATTGTGTGCAGACAAGAACAGCATCAGTAGGAAAATGAGGGCTTTGGCTACCTTGTGTGTCTTGTTTTTAGTGGTGAGGAGATTCTTATTGGCCAGGATTTGATCACATGTTTATACTTATCTTTCGCAAAGACCAATTGTTTG
This sequence comes from Proteles cristata cristata, assembly GCA_017311185.1. Classification (NCBI taxonomy): domain Eukaryota; kingdom Metazoa; phylum Chordata; class Mammalia; order Carnivora; family Hyaenidae; genus Proteles; species Proteles cristata. Next base: position 1,204,227 of record JAESUZ010001952.1, on the reverse strand, counting down.
GAATGCATGGATGTTGGGAGATCAAGTACCATAACAACCACGTATCTTCCATGGTGAGCTCTCTGGGTAACCTAAAAATATTGGGGAATTGCTAACGGAAAGGCAAAAAATGACCCTAAATCCAGCATGAAGAGAAACTTCCAGTCTACTTTCAGCAAATTATGATTGGATTTTACCATGGGGCTCTTAATACATTCATTTTGTTTGGCAAAACGTCCTCAGTACAGACATTTATTTGAACTACCTATCATTTGTATAATTGCCATAGAACTTAAGTATTGTGTGTATCATTAAAACTTATGTCATGTTGTACTGAGATCAAGTATATCTGGCAGGTGTTAATTTAGGCTGATACTTCACAGTCTGGTACTTACATAACTTAGCATCTTCTGTAACAAACTAATTTGGAAGTTTTGTGATGAAATCTCTTCATTTTGCTTTACATGACTTGGTGGATCCTTGGAAGTTTTAGTGTGTGTGATCCGTAAAGATGAATAAAGATGTAAGTTATGCCAAATCCAACATTTACACATTTTTACAACACAGTTCAAACTCAGGAAAATCTGAATTTTGTAATACTAGTTTTTTTGTTTCCCTGAATGGAGCTAAAAGTTCTTTGGGTTAGAACGTTAGTAGAAAAGAAAAGTGGGCTGATAGCAATTGGGTTTAAACTGCCTTTAAATTAAACCATTTACTACATTTGAAACTTCATGGGAAAAATTCATAGATCTCTTCTGGAAATTCCACAAAGAGAAGTCTAGGAAGGTAGTGTGTCTATAAAACAGTAAAGCACACAACTTGTCCCCTCCAGGAACTGCAATTCAACAGGAGCCTCGCACTTTAATTTTCCCAAGATGCTGACAACAGTTTATTACCTTCAAGCCTTTCCTTTCTCACAGTTTCTGTCCCTCCAAGCAAATACATTTTTTAGTAGGTCCCCACTGTCCTTTACTCAGTCCTGAAAAGTTCCTGCATTTCTAAGATTTTGTGGAGGGCTATAATCAACAGGGAGAGAACATGGCTGATTTAAGAAAAGATTAGATTTACGAAGACAGTTGGTCTGTTTCAAAAAGAGGGCTGAATAAGCCAGCTGTGGACAGAGGCAGAGAAGCATGAACTGCCCAGAGGGCTGCTATCAGGTTGATTCTGATCCTGTGACTTCTCGTCCCAGACTGCAGTGTTCACAAAATAGTGAGTCTCCCTAAACGGAAGATGTTTAAGACACAAATGACTGCCTGGAGGGTTGGGGAAGAAAGTCCTGTCAGTTGTCTTCTGATATATTTTTTAATCCACTGCTTTTATGACTTAGTTTTTATAGCAGGCATTTATAAATCACTTACCCAGGCATCCTTTCTGCCTTTCCATTGAATGCTTTCCATTTGTTCTTCAGATCTACTCCTCACTCCTCTGTACCATACTTTGTGCCCAGGGAGACTGAATAATGACAGGCTTCATCAATGTTCACCTTTCCCTCTGTCTCCTGGCAGCAATCGGACAACAGGAGATACGAGATAAGGAGAACTATGAAGTCAGGGTGTTGATTTCCTTGGCTCTCTCTCCAGTGTGTTTTTATGGATTGGCAGAATTCCCTTTCCAAAAGCTGAAGATCCTATGAGCTATCCTCTATAGCAGTATCTCATCTCTCCAGATTTTTACAACTGTAATCCTTCTTGTTTGATCAGGTCTAGTGATATTTTCCAGTCTTCTGCTGTTGCTTTACAAGGTGTTTTAGGATCTCTTGTTTCCTTAACCCTGCCCCAAGTATCGTAATTATCACCCTTGTTAAACTCTCCTTAATTACGTATTTGGATCTGATATCAAACTTGCTGGTATGCTCACTAATATATCCCCCTTACTAAGTGTACACTTACTTTTGGGGAATAGCTTCTCCACTATGGTGTAGTGCCCTGTTAGTTTCATGCATGGCTCTAGGGGTGGGCTCTAACAGGCATAGGTCAATAAACATAATCACATCTCCCTGTCTAGCGATTGAGGGCAGTGACTCAGCCTAAACAAATTACCTCAAGCTTTTCTGTGACCACGTATTGGCTCAGTTTGGGGCAATAAGAAGGATACTCAGGACTTTTGCTGGATGTTTTGGGAGGCAAACTTTTTCTCTCCCTGAATGTGAACAATAAAGTCTTTTTATTTTTAGGTTTATTTATTTATTTTGGGGAGGTAGGGGCAGAGAGAGAGAGAGGGAGAGAGTTACCAGTGCGGAGCCTGATGTGTAGCTCAAACCCATGAAACGTGAGATCATGACCTGAACCAAAACCAAGAGTCAGATATATAACCAACTGAGCCACCCAGGTGTCCCAAGAATAAATTCTTGTTTACTGCTAACAGCTGTAAGGCAAACATAAGGTAAGAAACACCAAAAATGAATCTAATCTAGGGAAGAAGGAAGAGCCTATTGTGTTTCAGAGAAACAGATGAATCTCTGAGCAAGCCATGTCTGACTTGCACTATCTCTGAACTTTTCAAGGCTGTGAACCAGTAAGCTCCCACCCTCCCCCCTTTTAAATAAGGCTTTTATTGGAGCATAACAAACATTTACAAAAGTACAAAAATCATGGTTATACCCCTGAGGAATTTTCACAAAGTGAGCAGATTCATGTAACTGTTACCCTGATCAAAAAACAGAATATTTCAGAGCCCCAGGTACATCTCTCATGTCTCCTCCTTCATAAAGTTAACCATCACCAGAGATTGGCTATGCTTTTTTTTGAACTTTATTGAAAGATAATTACACAGTATGCACTTTTCTGTGTCTGGCTCCCTTGCTCTATTTTATGTTTGTAAGATAAATCCAGATTGTCAGGAATAATCAAAACCCATTTATTTTTCATTGCTATATACTATTCTAATATGAACCACAATTTGTCAATCTATTATAGATAGACAGTGGGCTGATTTCAGTTTTACATACAATTTTACACCGTTTTTACACTATTACAAATAGTACTATTATAATAATATTGTGCATGTCTTTTATTGAGATATGATTGACATATTTTGTAAGTCTAAGGCATACAATATGTTGGTTTGATGTCTTTTATATTGCAATATGATTACTACAATAACATTAGTTAACATCTTTATCATGCCAAATATTTACCATTTCTGTGTTGAGAACAGTTAAACTTTAGTCTCTTAGCAACTTTGAGGTTTATAATTTGGTGTCATTGACTATAATCACTCTTCTGTGCATTAGATCTTCATTGCACATGTCTTTAGATGAAAACACGTGCATAAATTTATTTTCAGCCTATCCATAATATTTGAAATTACTGAATCATAAGATGTAAATATATTCAGTTTTCAGTGGATACTTAGAGTTTTCCAATGTGGTTATACCTGATTATAATCCCATGGCAGTATATGCAGATTTTAGTGTGTGTAGTGGGACCCCTTCACGCTTTTAAACATTTCCTTGTTATCTAATTAAGTTGAGCCTTTTAAAAATAGTTTGTTGGGGGGGCGCCTGGGTGGCTCAGTTGGTTAAGCGTCTGACTTCGGCTCAGGTCATGATCTTGCAGTTCGAGGGTTCGGGCCCCGCGTTGGGCTCTGTGCTGACAGCTAAGAGCCTGGAGTCTGTTTCAGATTCTGTGTCTCCCTCTCTCTCTGACCCTCCCCTGCTCTCTTTCTCTCTCTCTCTCTCTCAGAAATAAATAAAAAATTAAAAAAAAAGTTTGTTGGGGGCACCTGGGTGGCTCAGTCAATTAAGCATTCAACTTCAGCCTAGGTCACGATCTCATGGTTCATGGGTTTGAACCCCATGTCGGGCACTGTGCTAACAGCTCTGATCCGGGAGCTTGCTTCAGATTCTGTGTCTCCCTCTCTCTCTGCCCTCCCCCACTCACCCTCTGTCTCTTTCTCTCAAAAATAAACATTAAAAAATTAAAAAACATAGTTTGTTGGCCTTCTTGATATCCTGTTTTGTTAAGTCTGTGGCCCTGTTAAAAATTAGGTGTTTGCCTGTTTCTTTTTGATTGCTTGATTGTGTATGTGTCTGTGTTTGAATCACAGTACTCTGTTTTGCTTGAGAATTTGAATTTGACCTTCAGTTAATGTTCAAGCTCTGTTTATCTGACAACCTGTTAAAGGTATAGGATGTCAATTGTGTTGTTTTGGGTCATGTAATGACTGAATTGGGAGAAGTATGGACACTACTACTTCCTGATTTTGGTAACTCTTGTAACTTTTGTTGACGACCTAAAAGCCATG